>CM053504.1:77296393-77446393 GCA_028627145.1 Eidolon dupreanum | reverse complement strand
AACATTGCAGGCAAATTCCTCATTTCAGGAAGCCCTGGGGTATCCTTGAAGGCTGAGGAGAGAACACTTCTGAGGAGGGAACATGTCTCCTGGCCAGTTGGGTGAGGGTTTTTTGGCTTCTTTTCAGTACCTTTGGTTAGGCTTGAGGACTCGATAGAGGCTGGTGACTCAGGGGTGCAGAATAAGCCTGGATGGAGGCCAAGGAGATGAAAAAGCCATCGCCAACTCGCATTATCTCTCCTTGCAGGAAGACATTGCTGCTGTCTCCTGGACTCTATGGAGAGAATGAGACCTAGTAGATGCAAAGCTATTTTAAGTTAAAAGAATGAGAAATGGGGGTAATATATATCTTTGCACCTAATAGCTTTTCTTCCTATCATGAATAAATGCTTGGTTTTGTGTGACAGAAAGACAGTGCTCTATCAAGGACCCTGTCTCCTCACCTCCTCCAAAGGCAGAGTTTTCCCTTGCCGAGATCTTTATGACTTTCAAATTTTCTCCTTTGGAGTGAAATAATAGGCATAATTTTCATTAATACAGCTTGAGGAGTTATTATGGCTCAGATACCAAAAGGTTTCCATGTATTACTTTAGTCAACACTTGTAATAACTCTACACGATTATTTTCATTTTATAAGTAAAGGAATTGAGACACAAAGAGGGTCAATAAATATCCCAAGATCAAAGAGCAGATAAGTGGTGAAGTCAGGATTCAAATTGTATGTCCTTGAATGAGACCAAAGTTAGAAATCCATAAAGTCACATGGAAGCAATAGAGAGGCCAGTCCAACCTGAGAACCCTGTAGGTCTGAGAAGGAATGTAGCTCCAGTGGATATGGGTGAGGTCAAGTTCAAATCTTAGCCTATCTAGGAATATTCAGTGACTAGATATAATGTACATGTTTAATATTTAACATGTGTGTTTCATAGTTTATTTTTTGTTAGTTAAATATAATTCACCCTGTACATATTTAAGATCATCCAAGGAGGCTAAGGAGAGTGTGCAGATATGATGAAGGTGGGGTGGCATATACATAGTTCTATCAATTAAGGCTTAGAAATATGGTATTTGTAAATGATGGAACATCCAAGTAACTAAGACAGGGATTTATTTTTCTTTTCTCTATATAAAAATGGGAGCCCAGAGCTGTCAGGGTAGCTTCATGAAGTCAGCTTGGAGTCAGGCTCCTTCCCTTTTGCTGCTCTATCATCCTCATGTGTGGGTTCCATCTTATGGCACAGGATGGCTACTTGAACTCCAGCCATCATATCTACAACCCATTCTGCAGGAAGAAGAAAGAAATGGGGATCGTCTGTAGCATGTTTGCTTATCTACTATTGGCCAGAACTTAATTTTGACTGTGTTGTATCCCTCCTTGATAAAGTAATTCAACTGAAGATGTTACTAATACAGGATATTAACATATAATAAATTGCTCTCTCCAAGTACCATTTTGTATTTTCAAAAGAACTCCTGGGTATATGCACCTTCACTCTAGAATTTTACTTCTATGTTGACACCATACAATTAGGTGAAAGAACTATTTCAGGTAGATACACTTTAGGAAATTTTCTGTAAAGTTCAAAGCAAATAAGGAAGAGATCTGGCTTGAAATTTTGGATCAAATCTTTATTCACTTATTCCTTTAAAAAAAAAAAGGCTAAATGAAGATAAGGTGCTGGTTATTGGATAAATTGCAAGATCAGTTTGCTTTGTATCAACCTTGGGTTTTATGATTAGAAAAAAATACACTGATAGAGAAAAATATACTCCATGTTAAGTAGCAAAATCTACAGACAGTTAAGAGCCTTTGAAGTATAACACATTAAAGCTTAAGTAAATTAAGCTAGTTATTCAAGAGGCAATATTTTATCAGTTAAGTTTGTTTGTTTGTTTTAATTACAAGTAACCAGTGCTAGCTTGTGTTAACGTAAGCAGGAAAGATTAAAAATAATTTATTGGAAGATTGTGGAGAGCTTACTGCAGCTAAGAAAAAGTGAAGATTGGGGAATATCACATCTGCAGAAAATTCCCCAATAATTCATGGCCTCAGGAAAGACATTTGCTTTAGAATACTATGGTTTCTTTAGAGCTCCCAGGATGAATCAGCTTCAACAGTTTTCCATACTTAGTTCACTGCTCTCTAGATTCAAATTCCCCTGAAGTCTGTTTGGCTAAGCTTGAGTCTAGTGCCAGAAGAGGATATGACACCTTGATTGACAGGGCTACCAAAATTGGATGAATTGGGGGAAGGACGGTTCTCCACTGAAAAATTAGGACACTCTAAGCAAGAGAAGAAGGAAGGAACGCTGGAAGGCAGAAATAACAGATGGCCTGCTACCTACATACACACAGGGAGGAGCTTAACTTGAATCTCAAGGGATGAGAAAAAGTAGAGAGACTTGGGTTCGGTGTGGATAAAAAGCAGTAAGATCATGAGCAAGTCCGACTAAATCATGTGGAAGTTCCTTATTTAATTAAACAGAACCTACAGCTGGAAAGTCAGAAGGATGCCTTTGGTCCCCCAGGAATGGAAGAAAGGCAGAGGGTGAGGGAAGAAAGAAAGGGAGTGAGGAAAAGAATGAGGGTGAGTGTAAGTTTGTGCATGGTGTGGCCTAGCTCTACTAAAAATACTAAAATAAGGAGCAGGATGTTCTTTTTTCTTCCTTTCTTCTTTTTTAATAGAAGGTAAGATCCTCTTGACTCACACTGTAGTGTCAACAAATGAGGCCACTTTAACATATCATCAGGAGGATCTGGTGACACATTAATATTGCCACAGCATCATTAGGAAGGAATTTCCATCCTCTCATTATTCTGAGCTGATGAAAAAAAAAAAAAAAAACAAGGAATTTCGAGGCAAAGAGGTTGGAGTCACATCTCACTCATTTAAACTTGGGAAAGTTATTTAATCTGTCAGTTTCCTCCTTTGTAGACTGGGGATTTTCATATCTCCCCAATAGAGTACATATGTGTCTCAGTTGCCTAGGAGACCTGGCAGGCTATGGCCCCTATGACTGCTCTGACGCCATCTTCTTTCTCTCTCTTTCTTACTCAGTTCCATCCACACTGACTCTGATGTTCTTTGAACAGACCAGGCACAATGTAAATATAGAAAACAGTGACCCAAGGAAGGGAAATAGCCAAAGCTAGTTTCTTCTGGGTAATCCAGAGAGATCAGCCTCCTCCCTGGTGCTTATCTTTCCTGAAGCCTGAGGCTGATGGGTCTTTGGGGAATTTTCTGTAGATGTGCTTGTATAAGGTTCCTATAGGTGCCGTACACATTTCCACAAACTTAGTGGCACAAACTTAAAACAATACACATTTATTATCTTAAATTCTGTAGGTCAGAAGTCTCCCTGAGCTAGGTGTTGTCGGCACGGCTGTACTCCTTTCTGGAGGTTCTAGGGGAGAATTCGTTTCCTTGCCGTTTTTGGTTTCTGGAAGCTGCCACACTTATTGACTCATGGCTCCTTCCGCCATTGTCAAGTCCAACAACGTCCAGGCAAGTCCTTCTCACACCGCCTTCTCTCTTTACCTCCCTCTGGTAATTTTAAGGACCCTTAATGATTACGTTAGGCCCACCTGGATAATCCAAGGTAATCTTATTTTAAGGTCAGTGATCAGCATCCTTAATTCCATCTGTGATTTTAATTTCTCTTTGCTATGTAACCTAACATCGTCAGAACTTCCTGGGATTAGAACATGGGCAACCTGAGGACCGTTTTTTTTGTTGTTGTTTTTGTTTTTTTTTGTTTTTTTTGTTTTTTGTTTTTTACCTGCCACAAAAATAATACCTAATTTCCTCTTTTCTTAGATCAGTGAACTCTCTAATAGTCTACCTAATAGTCTACCAATAAATTATTTTTATTTTCCCGGCTTATACTAACCAACGTCAGCATGGGTTGCCTCTGCTTGTATCATTCTTCCCCCAAGAAATGGCATGGCTCACCCCTTCTCCCGCTGTGTTTTTTTTAAAGTGGACCTTCTCACGCTCTGGGGTTCCAGACCCTATTTCTCCTAATCAATTATTTCAATCGCTCTTATCACTTCTGACCTCACTATATGATTTATGTATTCAATATATTTATTGTGTGTCTTCATCCACTAGAACAGTGTGTCTGGCACATAACAGGCACTCGACAGATAAGTGCTTGATGAATGAATGAAGAGTCGTCGTTAGGATTACATAAAATTAACTGAGACGATTTATGTGCAACATTTAGGACATTGCCTGGCACATAATAAATACTCATGGGCTGGTTGCTCTTATTTTTAATTCCCCAAAGTCTCTGGCTTCTAGAATTCTTCATCCTCAATTTGAGGCCACCACAAATGTTGCTAACGAGCCCCAAGAAACTTCATTTCTACTGTTTCTTTGACTGGAAAGGAAAACTTTAATTCTTCGAAAGCCACAAAAATCTTTCGAACAAGGCAGTTACCATACTGGGTTTGTCTTTCTGGAACTGTTTGGAACGGAGGGGCAAATCGTGAATTTATGCACCAACAGCTCAGTTTGCTTTCCCTTTAGGGTAAGGGCTGGCTCTCTGCTCCTGAAAGTGAGAGGTCCTATATGCATCCCCAGGATTCCAGGCAGGGGCTCCAGGCCGTCACAGAGCACCAGGTGGCATGGAAGAATGTGGTCAGAAAGCCCCTTGCTGAAAACAGGCAAGGAGCGGGGAACAGCCTTCAGTTACAGGCTTTTGCAAATCAGCCTCCGAAGCACCACTTCCCTGAAAATGCCAGAAGTGTGAAGCTTTGACCCTGCAAACCAGAGAAGTTCAGGTTTACACTCTAGGTAAAGAAGATTTCCTTAAAGCAGCCCAGCAGCTGCAGAACTCAGACGAGAAAGAGGAAGACAATACATTTTCTTGTGTGGTCCGTGGTGGCAGGTGCACACCAAGGGTCACAGCCTCCAGAAGGAACTGGGGCTTGGCTGGAGGACTGTCAATTCATCATCCAGGAGAATGCCCCTGACAGCAGGGAGAAAACTCCCATTCATTTCCTCAGGATTGTGCTGCAGCCACTAAACGCAGTGTTTCCACGAATAAGAATTCATTCTAAGAATTCCTTTGCTGCTTGGCCCTGGGAGTCGTTTGTCGGCTTCTGAACGTTGTAGAACGAGCCCCGCTTTGCGCCCGATGAACTTGAGCTAAGTCCTCTAATCACGTTCGATGCCCCCCATCTCTGTTGTTCCTCTTGCCGTGCCCCGTTTGGAATGTGCCCCCTCCCTTCCCTCCCCATGGAAATCCTATTTGTCCCTCGTGGTCCCACCAAGTTCCAATTCCCCCCAACCACTTCAACCGACCTCCCCCTCTCTTACCCCGTGTGTGTGTGTGTGTGTGTGTGTGTGTGTGTGTGTGTGTGTGTGTGTGAATTGCATAATCATGTATTTTATTTACGATAACAATAAAAACCTACTTTAAAAAATTCTCCACTTTCCCATTTACTATCTGTGTACCCTGAAGCAAGTCACTTTACCTCTCTGAGCCTCTGGGTCTCGAGCTGGGATTCCATCTAAGTCCGAGTCGCTATGGGGATTGGAGGGGACAACCTTCTCTTGGGTCGCCTGCTCATAGTCCTTGCTCAGTAAATCGAGGTCAAATCTGAAGCTCCTATCCTTGAGATCGTTCGGACACTAAACTGGAGGCTCTGAAAGTTGGCCTTCTGTTGATATGCCTTTGTATGAGGGATCCCACCGGCCCTCCTGCCCTTCCTTCCTTCTTCTGAGTTTACTGTTCACTGTCCTCTCCCTGTTATAGCCATATTCTTCCAAATCACCAACAACCCAGTGCAGAAGCATGTCTTATTTTGTGACTCTGACCCGGCATTGACATCGTAGATCTAATTTCTAAGCCAGTGGGAAGGGCGGCCCAGGCCCTACCTGCTCCTGCCAGCTCAGAGGGCGGCACCACAGAGGCCCCTCATCCTGGGCAGTGCTGCCACTTATCAAAAAGTGTTCACTGTGTGTGTGAGTTGGGGGGCGGGGAGCTTTGTGTCTGAGGCCTCATGCCATTCATCTGGCTCTGTTCTCCTGCCTCTTTGGTAAGCAGATTCATTCTCCTTTATCTCGCAGGATTAAATCCCCAAGACCACCTTACCCGTTTCTAAGCCCAGAGTCCATACACAAGTTTTCCGCTTCCTCCCTGCTTATTACTGTGTTTTGGTTTTTGGTTCCATTTCGAATAATCAGAGTATTCACCTTGTTTTTGAGAATGGCTATGTCTTTTATTATTATTTTCCTCAACTTTTTTGGGGGGGGGAATTTTAAAATCTACTGAAAAATAGTAAGAGTAGTAAAATTAACACCTTAAAGTCACCCACCTTCATCAGTTATTAACATGATTAGATTTACTTTCTCTCTTTTTTTTTTTATTTAGAATAATTCGAGGTTAATTGTAGACATCGTTATCTCGAACTTCCTCTGTAAGCACTTCAGTCATGTATCTTGTACGCATAAGAACATTCTTCTACATAACTTCAAACTATTATCACACGCAGAAAGTTTTATTATCTAGCATACATACTAAGTACAGATTTCCCCAATAGTATCCATCTTAAATCTGTTTTTGATCCAGGAGCCTATACATTGCTTTTCTTTTCATTTCTGTTCAATCTCTTTTCCCCAGACTTTTTTTTTTCGTGGGGTGGGCAGGGGCAGCCAGGGGACCTTTGTGGCATTTTTGGAAGAGTACAGGCCAGTTCATTTGTAGAATGTCCTCAATTTGAATTTGTGATTGTTTTATTAAAATTTGGTTCAGCTTAAGCATTTTTTTTTTTTTGTCAGAGTACCACACAGATGATGTGTCTGCTCCTTTTTACATGACATCGGGGGCACATGATATCAGTTTGTTGCTTTTGAATAAACACTTTACTACTTTATTTCTCTGTGTTCGGGGTTGGGTAGGGAATCTGTGTGAACTCGTGTACCGCGTTGAGTGGAACTCTTGATGAGGTTTTACTTTATCACTGGGACTGCATTACTCAGTTTGCATCTTTTTTAATACACTGATGAAAGTCATTTTGAAAATCTCACGCCATTGGCCTCTCAAATCCAGGGACGGTGATGAGAAATTAAATGTTGATTTTGTTGTCATTGTTTTGTTTTCTTATGCAGGGAAGCCCTTTTTCTTTCATTCTGGATCACTTCAAGATGTCTCCGTATACTCAGCGTGCTGAAAAGTGCTCTCCGCTTGTGCAGGTATGGGTAATAACATTTCATTCTGACCAACACTCGGCAGCTTTTTCCATTTATGACTTTCTCTTTATCACTTTACGATATATTTTTGAAAAATCTTTGGTTCTTCCTTCCACGTTACTAATCAAGACATTCAGTCCTTGATGCTGTCCCTTTGTCATTGTCGATCATCCCTCTGCTCCCCAATGGTGTTCTCACTTTCCTCCTTACCGTCTTTGGTCTGATTTGAACCATTTGAAACATTTCTCCTTGCTCTATTTCTTACTTTGTTGTATTTAGTTGCAAACTCAAAACCTCATTAAATTCAAATACTAACATATTCTGTCTCTCAAACTAAACAGTGAGCATCGTCAGAGAAAAAGATAACATGCTTGTCCTGACAGCTTTTATTTAAAATTCCCTACCACTGACCTCCAATGGACACTCAATCGACATTCTTATGACACTTCCCTGGTGTATTTGCTGTACCATTCTCCAAAACAACTATTTCATACAGTCCCCTCTTTCAGCAGACTACCTTACCTCCTACTCTGCCTCTCTATCAACTGGTGACTTCACCATGTACTTCACTCAGGAAATTAAATCAAGGAGCAGATAACTTATCTACTGGCATCCATATCTATGCTATTCCTTTGACTTTCTTTTCAGCTTCAATAGATTGATGACGTGAGTTCCTGCTCCACTGCTACTATTGCAGGTCTCTGTTCTTCTGTGTTCATTATCCCAGCTAACTTTCTTCTCTTTCTCGCCCATTAGCTCCCTTCCTTACTGCTTTCCACAAACTGCTGTTGTAAATATCCTCAACAATCTTAATATTGTGCAATCCAGCTACCTTTTCTTTGTCTTCATCTTACTTGACATCTCAGCCATATCTGACACAGTAACCACTTCTTCCTTCTTGAAACATTATTTTTCTCTTGGGGACACTGGGCATACTAATTTCCCACTACTCCTCTGCAGGACTCTAAATCTTGGAATATCCCAGAGTTCCGTCTTGGGTTCTCCTCCCTTCTCCACACACTCCTCTTCTAAGGAATCTCATCTAGTCCCCAGTGCTTTAAACACCACCTTAGTATCAATCACGTATGCATGTGCACACACACAAACACACACACATATGTCCATTTCTGATCTCTTTTCTGACATCCAGAGTTGAATAGCCAACTGACTATTAGAATATCTTCCCTTGGACCCCTCAAATCTAATATATTTGAAAGAGAGCTCTTATTTTCTATCCTGTGCAATCTTACGCTCTTAGACTTTAGCATTTCACAAACTGGAACCATCAATCCAATTTTTCAGGTTCAAAAGCCTGTATCCTGTATACTTCCTGTATCCTTTCTTTCCTTTCTCTCTAAACCTAACCCATCATCAAGTCCTCTTGAATCCATCTGGAAAACATAACCCAGATCTGTCTCTTTCTCTTCATTTGCACTGCTGCTACCAGTGATTCTCACAGAGTTCCCTGGCAAGCTTTTGAAATTTGTTTAAATCTTACTCCAGAACAATTAAATTGTGATCTCTGGGGCAGATAGTGGTCACTATTGTGTCTGCGTACAGTACAGCAATGGACTCTTAACTGGTCTATTCCCCATATTCCCTCATTACCTTTCAATCTAACAGCCAGAATGGGCTTTGTAAGCTATAAATTATTTCCTATCACTCTGTTATTTAGAACCTGCTCAGGACTCCCCATCATTCTTAGAATAAGATTCAAATTCCTTATAAAAACCATGTTACACCCCCTGCCGAGCTTGCAAACATCATCTTAACTCTCTGCCTTACTCTTCTTGTGCTAGGTCTCCTGAGCATTCTACTCCTGCCCACCCCACACTTACTCTCATCCTTGTTCTTGGAACCAGCTCTTCTTTCTGTCTGAAATGTTCCTCTCCCAGATATTCAGATCTCAATTTAAGTGAAAACTCCTCAGAGATGGCCATTCAGTTTTACTTTCTTTGATTCACGTCACTAGGTAACATTTTATTTTTCAGTTTATTATTTGTCTTATTATTCTATCTTTCCATTAGAAGAAATTAATGACATTTTCCACTTTTTTTTTAACTTAGATTAATGCTCGACTCATAATAAACCCTCCATATCTATTGTAAAATGAATGAATGAATGATATGTTTTCAACTGGTGGTCATTCTGCTATTAATTTTTAAAATTTAACTTTTATTATTGTTAACTATACAGTTAACGTGGTTTAAAGAATTAAGTAATTCTTTAAGCATTGTGGCTTTATTTGTTTTTCAAAGGAGAGAATCATAGAATTAATTTCAAACAGGGCATGAAGTGGCTGAAGACCCCAATACTTATGGGGCTTCACTCTTCTATAAGGCACTAACAGGGCTGGGTGGCTTAGTGAAATAATTCTTTGGACTGCGTTCAGTCCCCAGAGAAACATGGCAGTCTCAGGGAAAATTGGGACTAGGTCGAGAACCTGAGTTGAGAGAGAGGAAGAGAAAGAGAGGGAGCAAGAATCTGGATAGGGGCCAGTTGTCTCCACACAGGGCACATGCATGTCTCCTGACTGTGAGAGAGCCTCTTACTGCAGGACCCTTGACCCCTGACTCTGGAGTCTACACTCAGGCCTGCAAACAGAACTGCCTGCAGAGACCAGGCAGGAGATACATGTTGGTGAGCAGTCTGGACAGGGACTACAATGAATTGAAAGTCTGTATTCCATCCAAAGCAGGCATCTAATACTCAGTTCCTACTCAGATGCAGGGTTGTCAGATGAATTTTTTTTTCAAAGAAGTCCAGAAATTAGAAATTAAAAGCTGAAAATTGCCTTTTTTTAAAAAAATGTTAGCAACCAATAGACTTTAAAAAAATTTAGAAACCTATTGTGCTGAACAAGCAAAACATAACTATAGACTGCATATACAACCTTTGGCCTAGACCTATAAATTTGTTGTAAAATTTAAAGTTTTAATTTAGCAAGTGGTTATTTTTAAAAATCAATGTCAGATTCAACCAAATAATTATATCACAACCAGGAACTATGTAATTCAAAATAAATCATTTGACTAGACACAGGCTTTGAAAATATCTTTTCTAAAATGTCATGGTAATATAGACAAGTGAAACAACACATTCAGAGATTTCAAAATCAAAAAACATCTTAGTCTGTAAATGAGCAAAGGTGTAACTGAAATAGACTTAGTGTGCATATATGTGTATATATATAATCTCAGACTTATAATCAGGCCTATAACTTTTTATGGTACGCAAACAATTTCATCTTACTTTGCTTTTTGCAACTTTTTGGTCTGAGAGAAAGTAAAGCAATAATATCTCACAACATAACATTTGTTTAAAAATTTTCTATTAGTGACATTATTAAATATACAAAATGTGGGTCTTTGGAATGATAGACATCTTATAATTAATTGTTATTATTATGTCTAATAATGACTGATAACATTAACACTTGCATTAAAGAATAAGTTGGAAAGATCTATCTTAAAAATGTTTATCTAATATTAGCTGTCTTCAACTTGCGTGCTTGTAATATTTTTCTTATACTATTAAAGATAAAAGATCTAACTTAGATAAAGGCACAGTACAGATAGTAGGATAAATGCTCTCAAGTTTACATTTTTCATTAAATGCCAACTTAATTTCAGGTGCAAGAGCTCATGGGAGATGTAGCCTTCAGTTGCCATGTGTCATTTCAGGTTATGTAAGTTCTTACCACAGGTTCCATTTTTAGCTACATTAATAAAAGGGATTGTTCATCATTATATCAGCTTAGCAGGCACAAATCACACACTGGGGCAAACCTTTAGGGGAAATAAGATGATTCATTCTATTAATCCTTGGCCTCCAAAGTCCTAGTAAATCTTACTTCTTACTATGAGAAGAACCTTGAGCACCTCAAGATGTACCACCTTTTCCTTTGCTGACTTTGCTGTTGTAATATTATATTTAGAACTTTATTTGAATCACATAAAGAGCTGCCATGACCATATGCCTAGCAGGAAAACATGCTCTTGACATATTGTTGAACAACACAGATTATTGTTCATCATATTGTTGAACAACGCAGATTATTGTTCAACATATTGTTGAACAACACACTACTGCAAAGTAGTGTGGGTCAAAATGCAAAAATTTAAATGCCATGGTGTCCTTTTCGGGGCCCTGGGCTGTGGAGACTACAGTTCACAGATGCTTAAGTGATGGCTCCTGCCCATAAAAATCTTCCCTCCCTTGTTCCAGCAGGCAACAGGGAGCATCCTGGGTGTGGTGGGGCTGTTGATTCTACTAGCCTTTTGTGTGCTTAGTTAGGGATTTCACCCAGTAACCAGATTTGGAATGTATTTACAGGCTATAGTCAAGGCATCTGGTGCAATGAATGAGAGATCAAAACTTAGTTATGAGAGATAAAAGTGTGAACTTTGATGCTTAGTGGAAGCTTTTCCAGATTCATCCCTTTTTCGGCTACAAACTCAAGTGTATTTCTACTAGATCAACCAAGCCTCCTGGTTCCCAGGGTTACCCAGGGCCAAATGTTGTGGGCTTTTTCTAGTGGGATGGGACACAGTGAGGGGCAATTTGAGGAAGATTGATAGGGGAAGGAAGAAAGACTTGGTCATATTTTTTTCAAAGCATTCTTGAGTAGCAGGAGGATCTTTATATTTAGATGGATTGAGACGGCAAATGTACACCTTGACTGCATTATTCTCTTCGTGCAGCATAAAAGCAGCTTTGGGATAGTAGGAGAGATAAGTGGAATGAAGAATATTAATAAACACTATAGTCAACAATGGGATACCTTGATGTAGGTAATTTACTTTATATATTATTTACAGCAGCTCTTGGGCCTTCTTAGCTGCAGCCCTACAAGCCAGTCCTTTGAAGTGGGGCCTAATTAAGAAGGTTGGGGTGAGATATAGCTGAGATAGTGTGTGAGTGTTGAAGAAGTAGAGAATCCTATGATTTGCTTTTAGTGAAGAAGGTGGTGAGTTACAATGGCTTTGATACATTCTTGGTATGTTAGCTTAGGCAAGTTTTTGAACTTCTGTGAGCTTTAATTTCCTTTCCTGTAAAATCAAAACAATAATATTGACTTTAAAGTGTTGTGATGAATAAATAAAATAACATAAAAAGTGCTTTTCACTTGTCTGGTATACAGTAGGTACTCAAGAAATGGTAGCTGATATATTTACCCTAAATTTGGTCATTAGGGAAACAGTTATTCCAGTTAATACTCATAGCATTTTACCAGTATTCACTTTAATCTACCAGTGGATTGTATTCCTCTGTGTCTTTTTCTCCCATCTTATTAATATCTGTTTTGATTCTTTTTTTTTTTAATATTTGGGTGGAGTGGCATTGCTTTATCGATAGTTCACTGTTATTTTCTCATTTTAAGATTTATCAATAGGACTGGGTTTCAAAGTCATAGAAGAAAGAGAGCTTTGCCTACAACTAATTCTTAATACATATTTTTATTTTAACAAGGCCATTTCTAAATGACCCCAACCCACCAATTCCAGAAAGAAAGAAAGAAAGAAAGAAAGAAAGAAAGAAAGAAAGAAAGAAAGAAAGAAAGAAAGAAAGAAAGTTAGTAAAGAAGCAGAAACTTGAGACAGAATGTCTAAATAGAGTCTCTCTTCTCGTATGCTAATTATTTGTTTGATATTAGCCAAACCTCCAGGCTGGCAAAGAGCTAGACTAGGCCAAATGAACTGAGCAACGATTTGAAGTATCAAGCACTTTTATCTAGGGTGTATATCTTCTTAAATAGTACACATAATTTTATCCCCATTTTTGTGCCCTCATGAGATATAATGTTAGATTCTTTGGGGATGTCTCCTTGCATTGCTTAAGTAATTTATTTTTTTATGCAGTAAATATTTCCAGTAAGTATTTACTAACTACAGACTGCTTATAAGATACTATGGTAGGTATTAAATGCAGCAGGAGATATTATGATGTTTAAGGTATGCATGACATATATAATATATATAATAGGAATTAATATATATATATATATATATATATATATATATATATTGTAGGGGTCAATATATGTAAATATTTACATATGTGAGAAAGTGCTGAATGCTATGAGAGAATCAGTGCATGTTCTAGGGAGAGATTGTACTTGCTCAAGATGGAGATTTGGAAGGTCTTCCTGAAAATGGCATCTGATGGAGGCTCTGAATGATGAAGAGGATTTAGCACCCAGAGATGAGCCCTTGAGCAATGGATACAGAGAGGGCAGTATGACCAAGGCATAGAGTCAGGCACATGCAAGGCCTGTGCTGGAGGCATCAGGCCCTTGTACTGCTTTACTTCCTGTCCCTGTTATGGGATTTTTTTTTTTTTTTTTTGCCTTCAGTATAAAGATGTTTTTAAAAGTAGAAGAGCAATAAAGAAAATAAAAACTTAAAATGCAAAGTGTATTCATATTTATCAAGCAAAGAACAGTACGTCTGAAGCTTTCCAAAATGAATGATCTGACAGCCCAGATTGGAACATCTTGGTATTTCACTGAGCTTAGCTAAGATGACTAACAGTCACTGTCTTGAGGGATGGACAAATGACTTTCTCTATGGCATCCGACCTCTCCAATAAGTATCCAAATTCCTTAGCAGGTTGGATGTGGAAGGCTTCCTTTGAAGGGATGACCAATTGCACTAAACTTCAAAATCCCAAAGTGAAATACATGTACTATAGTGGACATGTTGCAAAATAGCATCTTGTCTATGCTGAGGCATTAGAACCAATCTATCCAACTCTGCTTTCTTTTGTTTTCTAGTGTAGTATTTCATATGTGAGCCTTATTTCTCCTGGAGAGTACACCCTTTCCCCTGACTCAGTATCTTGAATTATGATGTTGAGTAAGACCAGTGCTCATCAATACCTATTTATCAGTGACTTTTTAAAAGAGAGCTATGACTGTGCTTCATTTTTAAAATGATATTCTATGTTTATTTGCTTTTGATTCATCCTAGGATGGTGAGTGCCCTACAAGAATGAGTGTTGAATGAGTGTTTGTGAGTTGACTCAAGGTTAAAATAGGATTTAGCCTAAATTTAAGCTAATATAGGTAAAGACAAAACCCTCTTTCTATTTTGCTGTGCATTCCCTCCGGAAGTATAAAACTGCCACCAGGAAAGGTTATCCAATTTAATCAAAGTCATGGCAGTTTAGTCAAGTTAGCAAATATTGAGCGTGAACCAATTAGCCAACTTGACATGACTAGGGCAGGTGAATAAGTCATGAACCCTCTAAAACTACCCATGAGATCAGCTGGAACAGTATTAGCATTTGGCTCAAGATTTGGCCTGGGAGAAGTGAGTCACTGCAATGCCACATGTGAGCTAGGCTGACTTTGGGGAGAATTGGTTTTTCTTAAGTGGATGAGACCATCATCTTCTGTGGCATACAACTCACACACACACCAGACTTTAAAACTCTAAGTGAAGTTTGGATGTGGTTAAAGCTTAGGGGGCTGTGTGCCCAAAGTAATCGGGACACCCAACCACTGATTCTCCAGGAAGATCTTGGCTGACTCCCATGCTCCCCAGAGGCCATCTGCTGCTTTTCTCAGAGAACTTGCTGCCAGAAGCCTGTCCTGGGAGCCTTGGCAGCCAACAGACTTCCCTTCAGTCTAAATTATCTTGGATAAAGGAAAATCCTAGTCATGGATATAGTAGACTCTTCCCCTTTTGAATTTTGGGAACATTTTATCGACCTACTATAAAGGAAGTTTTGTATGACATTTTTCCCCCAAAAGGAAAAATTCTACTCAAAAACAATCCTCCCGAGAGAAGTGGGCATTCGTTGGGTACCATATATTCAGGAGAACTGGCAAGCATAGAGGGTCTTAAGACTGCATGTGTACTCAGAGCCTGCCAGTTCTGTGACTCATGACATGGCAGAGGCTGAATTGGCAGTGAAACCTTGTCCCAACCAAATGTCTCCTGCCTGCACAATCTAATTCTCTACCCACTTCTGAGAGAGTGCGGTCTCTGGAGGCACATACATTCTCTTCCCCATTTAGTTACCTTTGTTCATTTGCAGATGTTTATGTTTGCCAATACATGAGATGCATTTTAAGTGACATATGCAAAGTGTGAGTTTAACCATCACTGTCATATCTGATGAGGGAACTGTACTCTAGTGCATGGTTGGTAGCATTGTTTCACACTTGCAAAACTCTTTATGGACCCTTATCTTCATCTCTGGCTCAGATATTGAGATAAGAGTAAAACTAAGCTTTGATCTGAAGGCTAGAATACTGCTCTTGAATTCAACCACTTTTTGATACAGACTCTGATCATGACAGAGTGACCCCTGGTCATTCCTTGCCTATGATTTTGCTCATTCTATTCTCCTTGCCTGGAATTCATTTTCTTCTCTCTGCTAATCTATCCCCTTTCCCTGCTTAGAGAACTTCCTAAAGTACATAATTCCAGCTTTACATGATTCTTTACTTCGAGGAATCATTACTGAATTTGGAGATGTGGGAAACAAAATGTGAGACTGCAAATTGGGCCAGGCTGGTCATGTTATGGTTATCTCTTAATAATGAGAATGAATGTGAGGTTGGGGCCCAGGTTGTCTAGCCAATCAGAGGACAATTGTGGGCTTCAGAGTCTATGAACATGGACTAAGAATAATTCTTAGTATGCTGGGCCACTCAGAGAGCAAAAGCAGCAGAGTTGGACATAGACAAAGATTCCTAGAGCTAAGAGGTATTTAGAAATGAGCTTCCATCCTTTACAGGAGCCCCTGAGGCCAGAGTTAGGTGACATTCACAAGATCATCAGATTTTGAAAGACAGAGGCAAGATCGGAGCTCAGACAGTACAGGCTTCCAGAAATTTCATCTGTGTTTCATTCTGCTACACAGGCATCAGGATATACAGAGAATTTCTGACTCAATAAGCTTCAAGAATTTTTACTTTCAAGAAATATCCCAAATATGCCTGATGCATAATAAATTTTTAAAAATTGCTAGTTTAGGTTTTCTGGTGAATTATCCTAGTTGTGTCATATGTGGTGAGCTATTTAATTTGACCCTCATTTATTATATTAATTTTTTTATGTATTGTGTATGTGTGTATGTATGTGTATATATAGACAAATCTTTCACATTCAAGATTCGGTTGTTCAAATGAACCTTATCCTTCTCAAAATAGTTGCTTTGAGAGGATCTGCAGTATCTCATGGCTATTATGAAATGTATCTGAATTTTCAGAGCCTAGGACACTTTTGTTATCTATGGATCCTCCTTTTTCTCTACCTCATGCTCCCTTCCTTCCTCCCTCCCTTCTACTCTCCTCCCTCTCTTTTATCCTTCCTTCTTCCTATGCCTCTCCTCTCTTTTGGTCCCTTAGGAGTTAATTTTGTTATTTTTAGAAACTGATGCGAGTTTTTCAGAGACTGCTTTAGGAAACAAGTTGGATGACTGCATTGGATAAAAATTTGGTGTGATGGTAGAGTAATGATATTAATTTTCTATACTTAATTAGAAATATTTATCAAGGAACTGCTATGTACCATCCTGATTCAGGGTGATCAAACTCAAATAGCTCAGAGTCTCGCGATATAGTAAAGGAAAAAGACATTGTGATGTGTAGAGTGAGCCCAGCTTTGAGATACACAGAGGAGCTTAGGGAGCACTTGGAAAGCATCCTTTGAATCCAGGGCTGGCAATACAGAAGCTACAGAATGGCTTTCAAACATACTTTTCATGGAGAAATCCCAGATGTGTTTTGAACAATGACAGGGTTGTTGGCATAATGCGTCGTTCCTCAAAGTAGAAACCTCATTTGGAAATGTAAAGTCTTGTTTCATAAAAAATAATTCCCTTTGTTCTATAACCATATTTTGAATGTCTAAAATGAGATAATGAGCCATTGGAGTTTGTGCTGACATCAATAGCTTGAGGATACCCTTAACACAGCATATCTAAAACCCAGCTTGGAATCATCCTAAATGAACCCATCTCTTCTTCAATGCTCTCTGCTTGATGGCTCAAAGCAGAATCCCAAGAGTGTCTTTGTTGCCTCTTTCATCCTTCACTCTTTATCTGATCAATCACAGAGCTTGTCGATTTTACTTCCTAAGTGTTTTTTAAATCCATCTGTTTCTTTCCATCTCCGGTGCCACCACTCTGATTCAAGCCACTGCTGTCTCCTTCCCAGATTTTCATAATCACCTCCAAATTGCTCTCCCAGATTCCACTCTCAGTCCCTTCCAATCCATTCACCACATTATAGCCCAAGAGATCTTTTTATATGCCAATCAGATGACATTATTTTCAAACCTAAAACTATCCAATACTCTTTGGATAAATATCAGCATCATCAACAACATGGCCTAATGGCATTGAGCGATTGGGTCTTTCTTTACCCCTTGGCAAAATCAGCATCCTCCTATCCTCTGTCCTTTCTGTTGCAGCCACACTGGCCTTTCTGTTCCTAGAACTAGCCCTGCTCCCTTCCACTTGCAGACTTTGACTCCCTTCTTACTTTCTTCTATTCTAAATGCTTACTCACCCTTCACCTCAGTACTGAGTTCCCCATGCTAAACCAGAATCTTCTGCTTTAGTTTCCTAATTCCTTGAGTTTTATTCCATGACAGTTATTAGTTTGTTACTATTTATTCACGTAACCATTTGATTAAAGTGTCTCCTCTCTGTTAGACTATAAGATTTATTTATTTTTATTTTAATTTTTAAAAATGTTTTAAGCAATATATTTTATTTTTCAATTACAGTTGGCATGCAACATTATACTAGTTTCAGGTGTACAGCATGGGGGAGGGGAAAGTGAATGTTTCCTCTTTCAAGCATTAGCCGATGCTTTTCCATCTCTTCTCTCTCGACTTCTGACTGGCTCTTCATTTTTTGTTGAAATTCACTGACAAAAACTCACAGGCTTCCTGTTCTCATCCACTTCATAATCTTCCTCATTCATTGAAGACGTCAGTGTCCAAAATCCATTTTGCATGAAACTTCCATGGCTTTTCTATTTAACTCATAAAGTGATCACCCCAATAAATCTAGTACCCCTCTGCCCCACACATATTTATTACAATATTATTGACTATATTCCTTATGCTACACTTTACATCTCCATGGCTACTTCGTAGCTTCCCATTTGTACTTCTTAATCCCTTTGCTCTTTCACCACCCTCCTCAAACCCTCTCCCATCTGGTAACCCTCAAAATATTCTCTGTATCTATGAGTTTGTTTCTATTTTATAGTTGTTGTGGTGGTGGTGGTGGTTGTTTATTTTGTTCTTTAAATTCCACATATATGTGGAATCATATGGCATTTGTCTTTCTTTATCTGACTTACTCGATTCAACACAATACCCTCTAGGTCCATCATACAATATCTTTTTTCATCTCTTTACTTTTAGAGAGGGTGTGTGTCTTTTAATTTGAAGCGAGTCTCTCGTAGGCAGCATATGTAAGGGTCTTATTTTCTTATTTATTCAGCTGCCCTCTCTTCTGATTAGAGCATGTAATTCTCTTTCATTTGAAGTACTTGTTGATTAGGTGCCAGACACAATGCTTGTCTCCTAGAAATAATGATAAACAAATGTAAATGCAGACCCAGATTGGGGGCAAGGATGGTGCCTGGCACTTAGTAAGTGTTCAATAAATATATGTGGGTAGAATGAATGAATTGAACCTTTCAGAAGTGCAATAAGAAATGCATCTCTGGAAGCACCAAATACTATAAGTAAGTTCTGATTTAATACGCTTCAAATAAACACAAGTAGTAGATAAACAAGTGCTATGCATCATACTCTATTGAATACACACACTTCCAGGGAAATATCCTCACAGCACAACTTATAAAAACTACTGACAAAGCAAGACGCATAATATGTGAAACTGGAGGCAAGAATTCTTTCCTCCCAAATTTTACATATAGAATATACATTACATATAATATATAACATATGCAAATATACAGAAAAAGCTGTCAATACACAAAGAAAAAAATTAAAAATATTATTTAATGAATCCATATATACCCACTACTTAGATACAATTGTTAACATTTTACTATATTTGCTTTATATCTTTCTTTGTGTGTGTTCTGTATAATTCAAGTAAGTTGCAGTCCTCGTGAAGAGAGATACTTTAGCAAATATTTTCTAAGTATGACATTTCGCCTATAAACTGAGAAAATAAGCAATAATTACTAAAGTAATTGAATAGACAATCCAAATTTAAATTTCCCCAGTTTTCCCCAAAATGTCTTCTGTAGATGTTTGTATCAAACAAAGATCCAACGTTTACTCATTGCCTGTGTTTACTGTGGTTTTATAGATCTTTTAATCCGTAACAGTCCCTTGTTTTTAAAGTTCACTACACTGACATTTTGAAGTGAGTATACCAGTGTCTTGATATAGCTCCTATTCTGAAAGAGTCTGGTTGTTTCCTGTTGGAATTATATACGTTGCTCTGTTTCCTAAAAACTGCAGGTTAGGTCTAAAGGCTTCAGTAGAAGTAGACTAAAGATTAACAAGAAGACCTCATAGGTGTTGGTCAGTACTCATATTGTATCTCAGAACATTGTTGCGAGGGTTCCACTAAAAGTGATACTAAAATAAGATGGTCAGATCCCTCCACTGTAAAGATTTGTTTATTTTTCTTTGCAATTAGCAAATAATCTGTAGGATATCATGTGACACCTTGTGTCTAGCCTTTCCTCCCCACAAGATTGTATACAATAGTTTTGAAACTCAATAATGTTTCTTGTCTGAATCAATGTTTGTATGTATGTATGTACGTATGTATGTATTATTTATTTTTATAAAAAGAGTGAGAGATTAGATTTCAAAATGGTAATTTTAAAAAATTTCTGTAATTCCTTCTACTTCGATTAGTCAGTATTCATTTGTAGAGAGAAGTTTTCCCACATCAAATTACTGGGGATAAATTAAAATTACTTTTTAAAAGATGTTATAGTTGTTAATTCTTTGTGAGAAATATTCCAAGTGGATAAATCAACACACCTTTAACATAGCATTTTGAGAAGCTGTTTAAGGAGTTGGCTCACTGGTGATCTGCAGTAGTGCATATGCCCAAGCCAATTATGGTGCCTTGGTCAATGATCCATGAATTTCAAGTTCTAATTAAGACTTGACACCTTAGGTTAGAATGATGTGAAAGTTCATTAAAGATAACTAAGTCCATAATACCTGTTTAAAAAATACTCTAATTATATATTTAGTCAATTACTATTGTAGATGACCAAGTAAATTTTGTGCATTTTAAGAAGTCTCTCAACTCAGTATTTACATAAACAGCTTGGAATGGGCAGAATATCAAGTAATTAATATACATATTTAAATGCCCAAAATATCCATGTTAGGAAGTTAATTATGTATTTATGTGACATGAATGGGTGGGTAGCTGATATGAATTTTTAAATTTCATTGTTTCATATCTTCGCAGGCTTACTATGGTTTGTAACAAGCCACAATGGTAGACCCGTGTCACAGCGCCTTTTGCAGACAGAGCCATGGGTCTCTCTTTTCATCCTAATTAGCATACGATGAATTTCTCATTTGGACTTCCCTTCCTTCAAAGAGCTGAGGGAATAAATCTACAACAGCCAACTGCATGCTAAAGGAAGTGTTCCGCTTTCAACTCCCTGAATTCAACCAGGAAACAATAGAAACCCAGAGTTGAGGTTGGCAGTCTCTCTTCTCATTGAGAATGTTGAAATTTGTAAGTGAGGCACATTCATGGAAATTAAAATGAGCCTGTCAGTTCAGATGGAAATCCCCGAGACAGATTTTCTTTTACTTTTTGGATTCTCATAATTTATTGAAAATGAACTCCTTGGACATTTATTATTTATTTAGCTTCAGATATCTCTATTGTCTTTTATCTAGAAACATAATATTATTTAAAAGATCTAAAATAGATCTGTATGTACTACAGGCTATTTTATTTAATGGGATCAATTAGTATCAGCTGCTAAAATCCCTAAGAGAAATAAGAAAAAACATTATTTCTTCAGTTGATTAAGTGCTCTGTGGTGCACTGATACATTAATGATAAAATAGTGAATATTTGGTAGATAATGGTGTTCAGCAGAAGAAATCTGATCTTTAAACGCAACTAAAAATCATCCTTGATAGGAGAGCTGGTTGACTTTAAGAACACAATAGAAGCAAAAAACCACAATTTCTTTCAGCAATAGTTCTTGCCATCGAACTTTTATGCATAATGACTCAATCAAAATTAATTTAACCAACATTTATTGCACTGTACTGGTCATGATAGGCTAGGCAATGCTGCAGAAACAGACAACTCCCAAATCACCATGGCTCAACCTAGTAAAAGTTTATTTTTGCCTACAATGCCAGGTACTGTTCTCAATGTTTCACCTGTATTATCTTCTTTAAGCCTTTTAATGACTTAGGAAGCAGACAGCATTATCACCATCCCCATTTTACAGATAAGGAAACTGAAGTGTGGAGAGATTAAGTAACTTGCCTAAGATAGCACAGCAAGAAAGTGGAGGAGCTGGGCATTGACGTCAGGCATTCTGGCCACAGAACCTTCTCTCAACCTCTAGGCTCTGCTTCCTCCTGTTTTAGGCATGGGAGCCAGTGAACAGTTTGATGGAGGGGAAAGAAGGAGGATCACTAAGGAAGTATGAACAATTCTGCAAGTAAGGGGTGACACAGATGTGCACACAGCTAGGTTGGAATTTCATCTCTGCCAGTTATTAGCTATGACCTTGACATTACCTGCCTGGCTTTAGTTTCATCAATTAGAAAATGAGAGTGAATAAAATTTGTTTATTATGTGTGTGTATGTGCATGTGCACACATATGTACATGTATTCACTCATGAATATGAGAGAGAGAGAGAGGGGTCTGATATTTACTAAAATTTTATCCCTTTGCAACGGTTTTCTTTTAAATTTCATGCAGAGCATTTAAATCAGCATTTTAGGCTTCCAGATTATAGCTCTTGATACTTGTATGTCTCTCTTCACATTTCCCAAAGCAAATTTCTTAATTCTTTGGGATTGCCAAATCAAGTCTTCTCTCTGAGAACATCTGCTGTCACCTTGCATGACTGAAGTGCTCAAGACTAATGATGGTGAGAGAATAATGATGAAACTATGTCTTATAGAAAGGATACTTAGAAAGAGTCACTCTGTTTTCCTACCGTGAAGTAAAGACAAACTCAGTCTACAGGGGTTCAGAAGATACTTTGCCCCTTCCACAACAGAAGAAGCCTCCAGAGACAAATTTGCATCAGAAATTCTCTTCTCTTATTTCTGTCTCTAATGCCTGTTACTGAGGTGGTCTTGATTTTTACTAGCCTGGTATTTGGGCCTGAGACAGAGGCAGAAAGAGGACCTTTCATGGTTGTAAGCCCCAATCCACCTCCCACCCAGAGGTCCCCCTGCCAAGAATTCTAGCTCTAACAGGTGCTTCCTCTGCTTCCTCCAGGATTAAGTAAAGGGATTCTGAGTGCCAGTGAGGGGGGCTTGACTGCTTTAGGATTGAGTTTATGTCTCAGCTATCCAGGCCTGGTTCATCCAGAGCCTTAAAATATAGGGCAGAAACTTGGCGTAGATATCCTTCATTGTATGAGGGCAAAAATTTAGCAGAAGGCAGCAGGGGACAGTCTTCCCCAGAGCTGAACATTTGGGTCTTAAGACTTTAGAAAGTAAGTGTCACTGGAAATTGGCCAATTGTGGCAATTGTGTGGGCTCCTCAGATAAGGGAGCAGATAAAAACACAATCACAATATTTTCATTTTTAAGTCAAAAAAACAAAAAAAAAACAAAAAAAAAACAAAAAAAAAACAAAAACAAAAAAACAAAACACCTCTCAGATTTAAGAATTTAGTGAGACCTCAGGAGGACAGACACTTTCTGAGGCTGTCCCTAATTCCTCTTTCCTAACTCTTCCATTGACACTTCATCTGGTCCAAGGATTGTGACTAATACCTGACACTTCCTTTGGGCTGCACATGAATTCATGCTGTTCTCATACTACGGGTGAAGCATTCAATTTGAAGGGCCTTGCACATGCTTTTGGTGGGGATGAGTTTGAGTGCAAGATAGATAATTAGCGTAAAACTCAAAGCTATGAGAAAGAAGCTTACATTTGGGGACTGAGCATGTACTGGATGTCTTTGAATTGTCTGCACTGTGTGTAGGGAACATAACCCCATACCCAAACCTCGACAGCAATGGACTGAAGAGCTTTCTCTATTAGAATGATCCCTTTGGACAGTGACTCTGGTCATATACTTTCTTTACAAGTAAACCAAAATGCTGAGATAGCCTGGCACCAGGATACACACGCTAAGAAATAGATTCACTTTCTGCTTCGTTTGAACTAGACCATGATACAATGGTGCTATGTGGAAAGTGAGAGAGAAAGGAGGAGGTATGTCCCAGGTGGATGTATATGAACAATGAGGGGAAGCAGAAACCCTCAAGACATTGTCTTGGTGGCTAGCGTTTTAGAAAGCGGCTGGGGTAGATTTAAGAAAGTGGATGGGGGTCATGTTTGATTGATAGGCCTAGAGATTTAGGCTATCCTATGGTGTTGTACATTAGAATCTTCTTGGGAGATCAACAAAGATATTAATTGGGCCCACCTTCCAGTTATAAAGTCTGAGGGTGGGCAAACCATTTTCTCGTATTGTTTAAAGCACCCCATCATGCTAATAGCAGCCTGGGTTGACAACCAGTGTCATAGCAAAGGGACACCAATGAACATGTCGAATAAGGGCTGATACGTGCAGGAGCTTGGGGTGAACCTGCAGATATAGCATCTCCAAGTGCAGTGGCCTGTGAGGGACTGGATAGGGCTTGCAAATGTTAGTGCAAAAAGATTTTTAAACATGCTACTCGCAATCTTTTATGACTTGCAGAGAGGTAATTAGAAATGTCTTGGTATTTGAACTCATGATATGATTTTTAAGAAACTTAAATACCGTGTGTTTATGCCTGCAGATGCTTTCTGTTATGAATGCACTTGTTTACTGATGGAGCAGACTCGCAGCCATGGGAAGAAAAAGTGTTAAACTTGGCTCTAACCTGTTACACTGGCTTGCTTCTCCTCCTTTGATGTGTTTTTAATACCACACATTCTCATTTTCCTTTAGGAATTTGGCACTGTGCCATGTGTCCAGGAAAGGTTCAGTAAATGTTAATTAACTTTGATTTCCAAGGAGAGGGAAATTCTGTAGAGAATGGTGATCAGTTTCTTCTCTTTTCTGCTAGAGGTAGAACAAGAAAAATGGGAGCAGTAGAAAATATTGAGTCTGCAGTGTGAGTGGGGGGGTGTGTGCGTGTTAGGGAGCAGGAGTGCTTTGCTTCCATTAATCAGAAGATAGGGTTGGGCCATAATTTAGGAGGTTAATGAAAGGTCTCCTGGATCTTATTATTCCTCTCCAACTGTCAGGTACTGGAACAAGGGAATAGATTGAAGAGTACCAGAGTAGCTTTCTTGGTATGCAGTATGTAGCATGCCACACCTGTCACCTTCCTTTCATGTCCTCACTTTTGAACCAGTGGTTCAAACCTCCATCTCTTTAAATGACATTCATTCTTCTTTCCAATGCAGTTTGGCTTTGTCTCCAGAATTCCAAACTATTTTCTTCCTGACAAGTTTGTTTCTTATTTTATAACATGATGTTACCATTTATTGCCACCCAAGCTAAATCCTGAAAGTCATCCTTAACCTTCTCTTTCCTCCCTTCATCTTCGTCAGTGTTTCCCACTCTCAACCTGCCACATCTAAAAGGTGCTCTCCATTGCCAATGTCATTGCCAGTCTGAGGTCTTCCGTCTTGCATTGCCCTGTATCTCAACTCTCCTACCTTCAGTCCACCTCCTGCTCCCTCAATGCAGGACTCATTTTACCCAAGCATACATAGGAAGAACTTTCTTGAAATGCTTAGGTGCTTTCTCATCCCCACAACACCTGTCTGTCCTTCCCTCATTGGTTTTGCGTCAGTCATAACCCCACGTCAGAGAGAGCCCAGCCACACTCTTCTGTGGAAGAACCCCTTGTAAATGGGCAGGACAGCTGCAAACCCCACAGAGCAAAGCTTGAGGCCTGGGGCATCTGGGGGAGATGCAGGTGCCGTGTTTGGAAAATCCCAATGCCACTGGAGTGGGGGTGAACTGAGACAGTTTGAGGTTTTTCCCTCCAACCCACTCATGGGTCATCTGATGTAGTTATTGCTTATTGTTTTTATGTCCCCTGGACTTCACGAACTCAGGTTTCTGTTGCTATGTAACAAACGTCCCCAAACTGAGTGGCTCACAACAATAATCATTTCATTATCTCTCGTGATTCTGTGAGTTGACTGGGCTCAGCTGTGTGGTCTTTCTGCTCCATGTGATGTGAGTGGGGGCTTGACTTGGCTGGACATCTGAGATGGCTTTATTACATGGCTGGCAGTTGGCCCTGGCTTTGCTGGGGCTGTTGATCAGAGGGACTCCGTTCTCTTCTATGTGGCCTCTCCAGGAGATTTGGGCTTCTCGCAACGTGGCATTTGAGTTCCAAGAGAGAGCATTCCAAAAGGCAGAAGTAAAAGCCGCAAATCTCTTAAAACACTGCTTCAAAGATGCAGAGTGTCACTTCTGACAAACCCTGTTGGTCAAAGTGAGTCACAGGGCCAACCCAAATTCAGTGTTGTAAGGCTTTTGCTCACTAGGCACTATCTTTGAGAACTAATGATTAAAAATATTAAGCAAGTTTGCTTCTGCCAATAGAGCCCTAATTTCTGGGGAGATTACTCCAGCAGCTCAGCATCTGGTTAGTCTGCCTGTTGGTTTCAGTTCTAACTCCCGGTCTCTTGGCTTGCTCTTTGCAACTAAATCTTATCTTGATATCAGATTCAGTCATCCTCCAGTGCATCTAGCTGACTATAAATCATGTGCTGCCAAGTTTCTTCCATGCTGACTGCCTCAACCATCCTTAGATATTTTTCTCTTTCTCTGTCTCTTTCAGTGCTGGCTCCCCATTTGCTGGGCCTCCTCTTATCCACTAAAAAGTCTGATTTCTCCCTCTGGGGCCTATTTTACTTGGATCCAACCATCAGTCTGACCCGGCTCATTGCTACTTGACTTCCACTAATGCAGAAGCTTTGCTTAGAGACTGAAGTTGCCTAGACACGATGTCTGCCTGTGTGGAGTGGCACTGTGTCTGATTTGTTCCTGATGCAGTTTAATTTTGAAGATAATAAATCTAGTGCTCTTTGAATTGTTGGCCAGGCCATATTTGCTATTTGTTTAGCTGTGTGGACCATCTCAGAGTTCCCAGGTCCCCTCCCCAGGGCCCTGTTGGCCATGCTGAGAAAGCTACATAAGTTTATGCTCTTACCTCTGTGGCAATATTCCCCTAGCACATTATTTATGTTGACTTTGGCATGTCAGCTTGTAAAACCAAAGAACCTTTGTAATAAAATAATCTTGCAAAGGTCAGCCATACCTTTAACACTGGTCCTTTTTCACAATTTTTAGAACATCCACCATCTTAAAGAACATTAATGTTCTATAACACAGGCTCCTGGGTCATGTCTATTCATCTTATTTCATTCTCTTCCAAAAGAAACAGAACATGGATTGGCATAAGGTGGATGTAGAATGTTTATGTAATGACATAGTTATTTTAAGATTCCTGACTAGGAAGCAGCTTGTTGCTGCTAAAAAGCTTAAAAGAACACACCAAACTGCCAGGATAGTCTATTAACAAAATGTCATTTTAGCATGCATGAGCCTATGTGTGTACCTTACTTACTGAAGTCACAATTTATAAATAGATATCTTTAACCTCATGTCTGGACAGGTCCCAATTTGAATGATTGCATTCTTCCTGCCTAAATTTTCCTAGTTCCAGCCTGGTGAAAACAGAATAATAGGCTAACCCTGACTTTCCTTGGTCCACTCAGTTAACTAATAAACATTTAATGGAGTATGAACTGAGGTCTGCTAACAAACATGGATCTTCTAGAGCAGAAAGTCCATATAGTAGATAATGCATATTTATTAACTTGACTTTAACTCCTACCTGATTCATTGATAATTCATCTCTTGTATAATTGATGGCATTGCACGCTAATAATACTACAATGTTTCAAGAGTTTAGTGTGCGTCAGGCACCATCCCAAGTCTTTTACATGCAGTATCTCACTTGATCTTCACAAAAACTCTGTGAGGTAGGTTAGGAGCTATTATTATCCTTACTTTATAGACAAGGAAAGTAGACACTGAGGATTAAGTGATTGTTGTATCACGCAGCATTAACAACACCTTTGCCTTACTAGTTGTAATTCAACAACAAAACACTCATTGTAAATCTCATAGGTGTCTGATCATAAGGAACTTTATTCTTCCTTTCTAGTATCTATAGAGAAGTGGGTTTTAAGAAGCAGAAATGAAATGGGCAGGACAGGTGATATATGACTGAGGTTTCTATGCTCTTCTTATGAACGCTCTCTGTGATAGGATAGAGGCTTATAAACTTGTGTTTGTGTGTGTGTATACACACACATACATGCCCATATATTTTCTGTAATACCAACACACTTACAAGAGTTTATACGTACTATGAATGGCCCCAAAAGTCTTGACAAAAATAAGAAAATCTTTAAATGATTATAAAACATTCCTTAGATAAAGGAAGCTTGTTCTTAATGAACTGAATGGAGGGCTTGTGTTACAAACAGAGGAGACTCATTCACAGGTCTTTGAGCAACCGCTGGATCTTAGTTTTGTGTCTCTGGTGTCTATGGTCTCTTTAACTCTGAACATTTTTGTGAATTTTTAACTATGAGGACAATTGGGAACAACATCCTATCTTTGCCTGTGGAGGATGTGTCCATACTGCCTATCTGAAGCAGATTCTGTGACTTTGGTGGCTTTGGAGAGTCCTAAATATTTGTTCTTCTATAGGAAAAGCTGAAAAGCTATTCCTATTGGCAACCTTCTGTTTCTAAAGATGGGACACCTGCCAATGCTGTTATAGATGAAGACATCTTTTTACCTCTGTACTGACTGTGGGCTCCAACCAGCATCCTTTGCTCACCCCTGCTCCTTGCACATGGCAGGCCCTGGAGCTGCTCTCTCCCCAGCTTCAGTTACTCCTTGTCATTGTCTGCACAGTGGCCTTGTTGTCACAGCCAAATAAGCCCAAGGTCTGGATCCCCTTCCAGTATCACATGCAAGTGAATTATATTGGCTTAAAAATTATTCACGTAAAAATTCTTCCCGTAAATGCTGCCAGGGGAAGGGGGAAATTACTGACAGTCAACTTTGTCTTCTAAGTTCCCTTGTTTGAGGTTCTTAGTAGAAGTTCAGTTGATTTGACTCAACGGCTTCTGAGCAGAAGGAACAGAAGGCTGATACCTATGCTATTTGCTTTGGCAACGTTAGGTGTTAGTACCATTGTTTAGTTTTAAAGTCCCCCAAAACATTAATGCTAAATTGTTATGGCATGAAAGCCTTAGAGAAAGATTACATTCAAACGCCCATCCTCGTAAACACTCAAGATAATAGTATCCTAGAGTAGATAATAATTTCTAATTTGTGCGTGGGTTCCCAAATCAAAACTTCTCCAAGTTCTTTTCAACCCTTGCATTCAGATCCTTGACCCACCCTCTGGAGTCTCCTGGATTAAACAGAAAATAAACAACGCAAAGTTAAATCACACACACTGGAATCCAAGGGCACTCTGCGAACAAGGCTCGATTCTGTTGGCTTGCTAGCAAGACTACTATAGTTCCTTTGTACTTTTAAAATAAACAACTACGTTATTTGGAAACAAGAGATCAGGAAGTACTGTCAGAAGTGTTGACGTCCAGCCTCGTGAAAGCAGTTAGAAGTCAGCTCAAGGTTGGCTCATCTTTCCCAGGACATCTTCTTCGAGGCTGGGAGTGAACCAAAGGGGAAAACACAATACAGTGTTTACGTTTGAGAAACAGATGGACAACCTAGAAGCCATGCATCTTTATTAGCAGCCATTGTGAAGGATCTGGAATGGAGCTGGAAAAGACTGTCATTATGTTTCATTACCTGTCCTCGGACAAGGTATATGGTTCTGCCACAGTACACGGCTTGGGTAAGGGTGTCAGAGATGGATGAACATCATTACGTGAATGCGTGGTCATCCTTCCCGGTGGGGAAAACTTATCCCTTTCTCTAGGTTTGCTGAGAGCTTTCCTCAAGACCTCAGGTGGGAAAACAGCCACTGTTTACCAGAAACACCCTTAGAGCTGGTCTTGTTTTCTGTTATTGGATCACGTTCTGCAGTTCGCATTTTATTGTTTTAGTAGAGACAAGGCCATGGCTGTCAAAATATGATTTTTTCATTAGTGGCTTCACTGTCATTCCCTTCCTGTTCTGATAAAGAATCTGATCCGAGGCTAATATCTGGCTGCTCTACAGATGCCCAACTTCCACGGATGAATCCTGGCACTCATGGTACAGAGGCAGTGGGCAGCAGGGGCTACTACTGTCCCTCCCGCAGCTGTCACCCTGAATTGGCTCCTCCCATCCCACCTTCTGACAATGCTGACATAAGCGGGTGTGAGTGCCCTGGGCATATTGCCAGGGTATGTGTGGAGCTTCCCCTGTAGCATGTTATACAGTTTGTAAGGTTTGTCCTTTGTTGCCCCACCCTTCCCTCATAGAATCTTTAGTTCTGGGTCCATGGGGTTTTGCGGATAAAAACTGAAATACTAAAGAAAACTCATTTCCTATGTGAGTAGAGAGAGATTTTATAAGTTATGCGTGCCAAAGTTTTAGTAATTAATTTTAGTCCATTTTCAGGAGTATCTACATTTGCAAGAGGGGTATCTGGAAAATGATTACTAGAAACAATCATTGAGTAATAATCACATTTGAGGCATTACATAGGGAAAGCCATTTATTTAAGAGTGGGCCCAACCCAGATTAAATGGCTGACTGCTTTTTTTTTAAAAACTAGTACGGAATATAATGACTTCTATCAGTTTTGTATATTTAAGTCTGTTTCTTTAACGTTCCCAGCCATATTTCTTCTCGACTTAAAAAACAAACAAACCTCCCAAGTCCCTTCTCAAAACAAATAAACAAAAAACAAAACATACTAGAAGCCAATGATGGTATAGAGGAACCAGGAAGGCAAGAAGTGAAACTGTTAAAGAAAGATGTGAACTGACGGAAGGCACGGGAATGACTTGTATTTATTTAGAAATGATACAGATGTTTTATACCCGGAGTAGAAAGAATTCAATTAATGGCGAAGAACTTGTCCAAATGATGAGGAAAAAAATTTATAATGTGGATCTAACTCTATATCCCTGATGAAGAAAAATATAACAGAACTTATCCCTAAAGGCCTACCTTTCAGCTGTTTGTTCCACCTATTCCATTGAAAAATTTCCAAGGAATGTGAAAAACAGACACGATCTATTTCAAAAAGTTTAATTTACACTCTCAAAGTGTCCCATACTAGCTAGCACTTTGCTTTAAAAAAAAAATAAAAATAAGCAAACCCGCAGGAGAGGAGATGACGCTGAGAAAAGAGAGTGGGCCTGAACCATATTAAACGGTTCAGGTTCAAATTCAGTTAGTTCGCTGTCTTTATTCTCTGCGTTAAACCAGAAATCCATGAACGTTAGATGCACAGAAATCATGTTTACTGTCTTTCATTCAAAGTTTCCACAGTATTTTATCTAGTTAAAAATATTAAACTTAATATGTAGAATTTTTTGGTAAGAAAAGAGGACCCAGGGTTAAATAAATGCTTCTTTTACTTTTTCTAATTATAAAATAATACGTGCTTTTTGTGGAAAAACAGAAGGGACAATATAGAAAAAAAATTAAAATGACAATAATCTCACAAGCAAGAGGAGCACTGCTAATATTTTTGATATACTTCCTTTTAAACATTTTCTTGTATCCATGTGCACATAAAAACATAAGCACATATGTTTTATTAAATGTTTTGTATTTTTGGTTTGAAGCCCTTTTACACTTACATAATTAGAATATCCCCACACCATTGTATATATTCTTCAAACAACAGTCCACCTAACATTTTATTATACATCGAGGTAAGTCCTTAATTTTGGGATATTATAAGTAAAGTCTGATAAACATTCTGGTACAACAATTGTATGTTTACTTATTACTTCATCAGTTTTTTATTCTATTCTATGCAACATCTATTTTATACTTTTTCTAATTTAGGGGTGCATTTTTTTAAAAAGTTTTAATTGTTCTTTATAAACCAACACTATTAATGCTTTGTAATATTTGTTCCAAGCATTTCCCAGTTTTTCATGCATCTTTTACATTTTGAGGCTTTTATCAACACAGAAGTTGGGGCAAATTTATTGATTTTTTTTTCTTGGTATTATTTTCATCGCTTTTAGATTTTGAAAGTCCTTTAATACCCCCAAGGTCAATAAAATATTCATCTACATTTTCTTCTCCTTTTGAAAATTATGAGTGGCTGTTGCTTATTGTTTTTTAAAAGGCAATGGAGAAGGATGCAGTAAAATTAAAGTGCCTCTGTTCTTACCACCTCCCCCACCAACTCCAATCCAAAGATGCTCCTTCAGTTTTGATGATTCTTCTCTTTACATTTCACTTTTTAACAGCAGCTGGAATTAATTTCATTGTGCAGTCTGAGGTGAAAATCTAACTTGAGGGTTTTTTTTTTTCCTCCCAGATAGTGAGCCAATTTTCTCAACACCATTGTTCAATAATTCATCCCTTCCTCCTTGGTTTGTGAAGGCCCATATTTTTTGAGTTACAAAGACAGGAAACTCACAATGACATGATGCAACAAAAATAACCTTTCAGGGCTTGAATAACGTGCCCAGTGAAGCATGCGGTAACTTGTACACCTCCGCTCTGTGATGCAGAGGACGAGCACATTGCTGCCGGGCACGCGATGGGATCGTCCATTTTTAACAGAATGTTCGGATTTGCCGAACTACGCAAGTCTTCAATTTTTCAGTTCAGTTCAGTTCCATTCAACTGACTTAATTCTGACCAGTGTTTATTAAATGCGTATTATATGCATTCACTGTAGTATATAAATTATGGTTGATCCAGTTTGGGATTTCAACCCAGCTTATGAACAACAGGTCTAATATCGTAGGCCAGAGCCAGATAAAATTTCACAAACAATGTTGGAAAAGAAGGAGGAGACTTTGCTGAAATAATTTTAAATGATTTCAGAGCTTGAATTGATGTGTTTTTAGGGTTGCAGGGTCCCTTCCTTTTCTCATCTCCGAAGTTGACAATTACAAATTGTCCGAGTCCTTTGGATTATGCCATGGGAGCAGACTGAAAACTCACAAATACATGACTGAGTGAAATAAATAAATAAAGCAACACGTGTAAGTCAAGGAGACACATTCCTTTCCCAATATAAAAACATCGGAAGACAAAGATGCCTGCCATTCACGGATAACTATCCATAGTTCATCAAGTACAGAAAAGCGGGCAGAAACAACATTCTTATCACAGATGCCATATGAATATCTAAAATAATCATGTCCTCAAACATTTCACTTTACTTGTATTTTTATTGCTTATCTTTTCTTTTCATCGTGTTAGTATTCACTTCTTTTTCATAGAATGATATAAAAACCTGATGAGATTATATATTTTTTTGGTTGCTATTAGAGAAAACAAAATTATTCATATGATCCCATTAGTCTGACAGAAAATTGCTGACAGGATGGAAATGCACCAAAGATGTGTTTCTTCCGTTTGTAGTTACACTGCCATTTTTCTTTATTACTCCTGACATGTTGCCTATCATTCCGGGCACAGCATAGGAGGCCGGGGAACTCTATTTGAAAACCTCACTCCTCCTGGGAGTTTAGAAGCACCTGCTAATTGCCTGGCACCACCGTATTTGCTTTCACCCTTCCACTGCTCTCTACCTCTAAGAATCTCCATAGGGTAAAGTTTCCCACAATCTACACAAATTTTTTTTGTTAGTTTGTTCAACAACATCAGTGTTTTAAAATTTAGTTATAAGAATATTTTTTTAACATAATGTGTTTTTACTTCCTAATATTCAATATGGGTACGTTTTACAGTTATTTGTGTGACTATTTAATCGATTTTGTAATTTCAGTATGAAGAATTTAGTGTGTTTTTTCACACCAAGGTATCACAGTGCTTAAAACTGCGCATTGTGGGAACTCAATAAGTATTTATTGACTGAATGTTAAATGAACCAATTATAGGAGAGACATTTTGCTGGATATGAAGGGAGACACTAAGATGGGTGACATATTGTTTCTATTCTCAAAGTACTTACAGTAGAACTGGGAGCCATGACAGACACAAAATTAAATAGGAAGACAAGCCAATAATACAAGAGATGTCTTTCAAAAGCATACAAAGTATCCAATTAAAGGTACCACAGTCTGTGCTTGTGTCAGAGACAGTGTTTACCAAATGAAACACTCCTACACATTTCTCAGCCTCCCTTGGTTACTGGGCCAAGCCACTTGCACTAGCTCCATTCCATAAAATGTGAATAGAGTTTTGTATGTATCATTCAGGTGGCGGTTGTTAATAACTAGTATGCCTCTTCCATCTTGCTCTTCCTCTGCTGGGGCAAACTTAGAGACCGTGTGTTACTAATGGCATAGCTATGAAATAAAAGCACCCTGGATTCTTGACTCACCATTTGGAGAAGTGGAGCTCTGTAAAGTCACTCAGTCCACCTCAGACTGTGATCTGAGCCAGAGAGACAATTTTGTATTAAGTCATTGATTTGCCTGTGTGACAGCTAGAATGAAATACTTAATGAAACATTATCATAATTTTAGGAGGTTGGAAAGTCATGGGAGGCTTCTGAAAGTGGTAGATTAAAACTGGACCTCAAGCAGTATTTCAAAATTGTTAGACTTAAGACAGAGTCCAATGGTGTTTCTTGCAGAAATAGAAAAATCCATCCTAAAATTTGTATGGAATCTCAAGGGACTCCAAAACAATCTTAAAAAGGAGAACAGTTGGATTTTTCACACTTGTTGATTTCAAAACTTATTACAGAGCTAGAGTAATCAAAACAGTGTGGTACTGATATAAAGACATACATAGAGATCAATGCAATGAACAGATAAACTCACACATATTATAGGCTCAAATGGGTTTTTGACAAGAGTGCAAGATGATTCAGTAGGGAAAATCTTTTCAACTAATGGTGCTGGGAAAAGTAGATATCCACAAACAAACAAACAAAAAAATGAAATTGGACCCTTACCTTACCTCACAAACTAAAATGGACACAAAATGAATCAAAGACCTAAATTTAAGAGCTAACACTATAAAACTCTCAGAAGAAAAGATGTGGAAAAACTTTCTGACAATAGATTCAGCAATAATTTCTTAGAATGTGACACCAAAAGCACAGGCAACAAAGAAAAACAGATAAATTGAATTATATAAAAACTTAAAAACTTCTAGGTATCAAAGGACACTATCAACAGAGTGAAAAGGCAACATACAAAATGGGAAAAAACATTTGCAAATCATATATCTGATAAGGTGTTAATACCTAGAATACATAAAGAAGCAGAATTCCTGCAAATCAACAACTACAATAACACACACACACACACACACACACACACACACACACACACACACACACACATAAATAACTCATTCAAAAATGGGCAAAGGATTTAAATAGACATTCTTCAAAAAAAGATATACATATAGCCAAATATCATATAAAAAGATGCTTGACATCACTAATCATTAGGAAAATTCAAATCAAGACCATAATGAGACACCCCTGCACATCCATGTAGGATGACTACTATCGTCTCTAAAACAACAAATTAGAAAATAACAAGCGTTGACAAGAACAGGAAGAAATTGCATCCCTTCTCCACTGTTCGTGGAAATGAAAAATTGTGCATGTGTTCTGGGAAACAGTAAGGAGGCTGCTCAAAAAATTAAAAATAAAATACAAACTTTAAAAAATATGACTCAGTGATTTCAATTCTGAATATATGTCCGAAAAAATTGAAAGCAGGGTCTCAAAGAGATATTTACATACCTGTGTTTATAGCAGCATTATTCACAATAGCCAAGAGCTGGAAGCAACCCAAATGTCCATTGACAGATAAATGGATAAACAAAATGTGGTATATACACACATGGAATATTATCCAGTCTTCAAAAGGAAGGAAATTCTGACACATGCTATAACATGGATGAAACTTGAGGACATTTTGCTAGAGTGGTCAAATGCATAGAGACAGAAAGCAGTAGAATAGTGGTTGCCAGGGTAAGAGAAAATGGAGAATTGTTGCTGAATGGGGATAGAATTTCAGGTTTGCGAGATGAAAAGAGTTCTGGGGATGCGTGGCACAAAAATGTGAATGTACTTAACACTATTGAACTGTAGTCTTAAAAATAGTTAGGATGGTAAATTCCATGTTAAGTACATTTCACCACAAATAATTTTTTTTAAAAAATTAAGGCAATACGAATGGCAAATAGCATTTAAAAAATGATCCACATCACATGTTACCAGGGAAATGCAAATTAAAACAGCAAGATACTACTGTACACCTATTAGAATGGCCAAATTCTGGAATGCTGACAACAAATGTTGACAAGGATGCAGAGCAACAGGACCTCTCACATATTGCTGATGGGAATGCAAAAGGGTACAGTCACTTTGGAACAGTTTGTGGTTTCTTACAAAATTAAACACATTCACCATGCAGTTCAGCAATTGCATTACTTAAGATTTACCCAGAGGAGGTGAAAACTTAAATCCACACAAAACTTTTCACATCAGTGTTTATAGCAGCTTTATTCACAATTACCTAAACTTTGAAGCAACCAAGATGCACTTGAGGAGGCAAATGGATAAATTGTGGTATAATCAGAAAATAGAATATTACTTAGTGCTAAAAAAGTATGTGCTATCAAGCCATGAAAAGATATGGAGGAAACTTAAATGCATGTTACTAAGTAAAAGAAACCGATATGAAAAGGTTACATAATGTATGATTCCTACCATATGATATCCTTGAAAAGACAAAAACTGTGGAGAGAATAAAATGATCAGTGGTTGCCAAAAATTGAAGATTGGGAAGCTAGGGATGAATAGGCAGAGCACAGAGGATTTTTAGGGCAGTGAAAATACTCTGTATGATATCATAATGATGGATAACTGCCATTATGTATTTGTCCAAACCCATAGAATAGCTAATGCCAAGAGTAAACCCTAAGGCAAAGTCCACAGACTGTGGGTGATTATGATATGTCAATGTAGTTTCATCCTTGGTAATAAAGTTGGTAACAAATGTACCCTTTAGTGAAGGGTGTTGATAATGGGAGAGGATGTGGATGTGTGTGTGGGGGCATGGGGTACATGGGAACTCTCTCTACCTTGCTCCCAATCCTGCTATGAACCTAGAGCTGCTCTAAAAAATTCTTAGGAAAAAATTAAGGCACTGAGTTTTGTACCTTCCTCTATTTCAAATATGATATTAATTTTAGCAGAGAGAGAAAAAGAAACATTTTTATTCCTAGGAAATAGGTTCTCTGAATATATACTGGTTGCACTTTACCACTGGCTTTGGATCACTCTAGCCTGTAAAGTTAATTAGTAGCCTTTGGCCACCAATGGAACCATGACAACAACAAAGGCTTTACTGCCCATGTTATCAGGAAAATTATCTGAATTCTCTGCCGTGCTCTCTATGTGCTCACACTCTTAATAGACAGTGACCCATCAGCTAGAGCTAGAGGAGGTCTGGCTTCTCACACTGGCATTGCTGCTAGCCCCATGTGGAGTTGTTTGCTCCTACGTGCTACACAGGTACATATTGCTCTATATGTGTTTGTGTGGCACTGATTTCTATTTTATTATTAGAATTTCACCTCTAACTGTTTTCTAAATTATCAATCTTCAAACGTTTTAAAATTTTGGAACGAATAAAACTATCAGCGAGGATCCAGTGAGAATTCAAAGCAAGCCTGAGCCAGGTATGTCAACGGAGGAAATTTAATAAAGGGAATTTGCTATAGAGGGTTGCAATAGCTGAAAACAGGTGAGCTGCTGCTAGTCTTAGGGTCAAGGAAGGAGATGCGGGGTCCAAATGGTCAATATTAGGAGCTGAAACCATGAAGAATGTCTGATGAGAGCTGGGCCCATGAAGGGAGCTGCTGAAGGTACCACCTCAGGTACAGTGAGGGGCGCCACTCCCCTCTTCCAACCTTCCAGTTTCCAGCAGTGTCGCCCACTGACCCAACCTTAACGGAAGCCAATGAGCAAGGGAGCTTGGGAAATGTAACCTGCAGAGATTCGCTCTCCAGAGAACAGAACAGGGAAAGGTTGGGGAATGGATCTGAGATCCAAGAGACGAACGACCAGTGCAAACATTAAACCTCAGAAACACCTCCTTATTTATCAGGGCTGCATGCAGTTAAATATGCCACTTCCCCTATAGATGAGTTATTATTTAGCATGGGGAGTGGAGGACATTTGAAAGACTCCCTAGAAAATACTCAAGCTATTGAACTTTGACCCCAAACCTCTCCACACAGTCCGCTGGATTGCTCTTTGGTGAAGTCTTTGAAATACAGGAACACTGAACTTCAGAACCACAAAATAATTGGGGTGTGAGGAAGGGACAGGCAGGCAGTCCACAAAAGAAGTGGTCCTCAGGGTAGAAACACTTTATTTGGGATACAAGATATTAGATTCAGAAGTAGAAAATTCTCACTGTCCTTGGAGAATGAAAATATCCTGGCAATCAGAGACTTTACTTCAGCTGGCAATAAACTCTTTTCTTAGAAGACAAAAGTACAAGGCATGTATTCCTGTTCTGCATGGACAAGTTTTCTTGCTGGACATGCCGAACCTCTTGAAAAATTCAGAGCAAGTTTTCTCAGCACTCACAAAGTGATTTCAATCACATAAACAGAGAAAAACACACCAATTCATAACAAGGGCATAAAAGCTTTTGAAGTTGACTGAAAGTGTTGTGGTTGCTTTTGTTTGGGAATGGAAAATTAAACACTTGGACATTAGGCTCTTATCTCAGAGGAAACAAAGGAGAAAAAGCTGAAAAACTTAATATTAAGAGGGAAGATGGAATTAAACAACCTTTCACAATATTGGTGGAAATTGTTAAATCTTTGTAAATCTTTCTATACATACCTCCCCATCTGAATCGTGTGGGCAACTTTTAGTCAAATGAGTCTCCTATCTTGATGTTTTCAACCCACAGCCCATCAGAAATTTTAGTTTTCCTCTTTATAATTTGTCTTTTGTTAATTTTAGAGTTTATCGGAAAAGAGAAAATGTCTAAGTTTGGTAAAATTCCTAAGAATTAATACGAACACCCCAGATAATGCCTCAGTCTGCTGTGTGTGTGTGTGTATATAAGTGTGTGTGTGTAGATTGGCGACAGCTACAAAATACACACTAGAAATAGAATTTAGGAATTTCTTCTCAAAGTGCCACATTGTCACCATTCAGTCCCATCCAGGCTGCCCCCATGAAGTGATAGTCTGATTAGGGCTCAGATCACAGGTAACTGGAGAGGTACCTGAGAAAGGATTTCAGCATCAGAATAGTTTTAGGTCAAACGAGGCCTTGGGAACTAAAACATAATTTGATCCATTACAGCAGGGAAGCGACAAAAGACTTCTAGGTATTTGGTGGCACAGGTCCCACCAGAAAATAATATTCAGTATTCTAGGTCAATTCAATATTTAATTATATTAATTAAGCAGAGAGCTAGTCTAATACAGGCTTCATGTAAATGCTCTTTCCATATTTAAAACTCTGCATGCCATGAACTTGCTAGACAGGACCATTTGAGTTTAATAATATTTAAAACTCTTTAGTAAATGTACCACGTATTCCTCGACTTGCTTTTTGAGACATAGAAGTGCTCTCTTTGGAGGATCGGTGGGAGCCAAATTGCCTGGGGTCTGGACAGTAGCTCAAGAGATGCTCTGCCAGTGAGTGCTCATGAAGGCAGCAAGGCTCACAGGTACACAGGTAATTAACCTGTGTACCTCTCCTCACCATTAGGGAAGCAAAGCAAGGGCAATGGTTCTATTGTGATTCATTCTCTCTGAGCTCCAGGCACCATTCTCTGAAGTGAGGAGACTTTTCTGGCTTCTTTTCCACCTCTGAGTCTGCTCACAGAGCTGGTTGTAACCCAGTTTCCCATGCAAGAGAAGAGGAATGCAACTCCCCAGGGATGCCCCAATTTCCTGATTCCCTTTAGGTAAATTCCTGCTTAATCCTCACCTCAAATCTGCAAGGTACTTGATGAGAACTTGGAAGTGTTTTTATTCCCAGACAGGCAAAACCTTATAAAACCTTATCAGTCTGTTGGAATATTGCTGCAAAACCTTGTTTTGAACGGGTGTGTTCTGTCAGATTGATTGGAAGTTTCTGGCTGAATGTTTAATTATCACCTAATTAAGACAGGCTTTCGTTAGTCTCTTTTTTTGTATGCCTTGAGATTTGCCAGCAGCAGGGTAAGTCTTGTTTGACTGACAGCTGTCAGTTTCCCGTATGGAAATGACAAATAATGTGACAGGATGAAGATAAAAGGTTTCACCTAGACACTGACCCGTGCCAGTATTCCTTTTTTCTACTCTTGTTTTTTAAAGGCAGATGCCATGGCCACGTGGTGCACGGACTGGGCCTGTAGAAGGTTGTGTTCTGGGTGATGACTGCAGTGACCCGACAGGCCATTCTTCATAATTCAGTTGTTGGGCTCTCTGAGTTAGACGAATCACACCCTGAATGATCCACTGCTTTGCACTCAACTACTCAGATAGTTGAAAACACTGATTTTACTCAGAAGAGCTGAATCAACGCCTACTTAAGCCACACCCAGTGTATTTATAATAACGCATACATCTTTATAAGACCAAGGTCGAGGACGATGGGTCCACAGGCTCTTATTTAAAAAAGCTGGTGTATGAGTTCAAATGGTGTTTTTCATAGGGCCCAGGAAGGCCAAGGAGATGCTAACTCTAATTCCTTTCCTATTCCGTTTCTCCTGATCAGCGCCCCAAAATGATTTTTTGGGAACCATCAGCTTTGGCCACATTCATCACCCACTCAGAGGCCCCTGGATGACTGCCCATTGCCGACCATAGAAGTCCGAACTCAGCTGGAGTTCCAGGCCGTGCAGGCACCATCATTAACCCAGCCACCCAGAGCATCTCCTCCTGGTCCGACAAGTGCTCCACTCTGCCAACCTCTCTGCTCCCAGTTCCCCAAATCCAACTTTCCCATTCTCATTTCCAGCCTTGACTTGGGCTATTTTCCATTTCCTCCTCCCCTGCTTAGATGTCTTCCAAGAATACTCACTAGACTTCTTGTCTTAACTGAAGTTTGACTTTCTCTGGGGACACAGACTCTCCTCGGAATCAAAAGAGCAAATCTGTTCATTCCTTGTGCCCCCAGGTGACCCTGGGACAGGGGAGGGGAAGGGAGGCCTGCAGCATGCTCCTTGACCCCCATGGCCACTCTCACCTCATTATTCCTACATCCTTGCAGAAAATCGCCATCTGTTTGTATACTTACAGCATTCATGCAGAATGTGCTCCACACCAAAGTTTGTTGTCTCTGTCATCCTTGCCACTCAGTTCCCCAAACCACGAATGTGCTCTCTGACTTGTGATTTTAATTTCTGTCAACCATCATAATAGGCATCTTCTGTGTATGTTCTAGTAACATATCTAATTTTCTCTAACCTCATTTTTTTTTCCTTGAAATTATTAACTTCAAAGACTTTAACAACATTTGTGTTGCAGTAGCATATTTTCTGGCTGTACTCAGAATTGTTCCAGCTCTGAAACCTGTGATTGTGCCTCTCTGTCCCCCCAACTCAGTCTTTTACCACCACGAGACTTGTTCGTCAGCCTCACTAAGTCCTCCAGACTTTGGACCTCTTAATTGTCATTTGTGTATCCAGCTTTGAGCTCAATGATACATTACTTCAATTGTTCATGAGCTGACGACCCCAACTCCCATATCCCTTGGGACTTTGGATATATCGACCCTTTAGGACACAGCTTCCTGATCATCCAACCATGTGTTTCCTCTGTTCTTAGAGATGAATTTCTGAGCTACTGAAGGTAAAAAAAAATTGTGGTCAAATGATGTTTCATAACTTGAAACAGGAACATTGTGGTTGTGTCCTAAGTGTTTCCTTTTAGAACCTTTAACAGGAAGTTCCAGTGCGGTATAGAAGAATGAACACAGCTAGAAACCTGGAGGTTCTGTCTTTAATACCAGCGTAAGCTTACTCAATCCTTCTGAGACCTTCCTTCCTTCCTTTCTCCTTTCCTTCCCCTTTTCATTTATAACTTCTTTCCTTTATCTTCTCCATTTCCTTTCACAAACATTAATAAATCACCTATATTTTTTCGGTCTCTAGGGACACAAAAACAAATAGGACATAGGTCCTGTCCTCAAGGACCTTAGAGGAAGGCAGCTGAGGAAATTGTTTGCCCTGGTGCTATGTAATAGGTACAGCTGTAGTGCTCCAAACAGTGACAGTGGTAACCTAGAGGAAGGAGAAGCCACCTCTACCTGGGCAGATCATATAAGGCTTCCCCCAGAGGGAAGATGGTTTTGATCTAGGTCCAATTCTTCTTCTCAGGCTTAGGGAATTGATCTATACAGGAAGACTAACCATGCCTCATATTCAAGCCTCCAAATGAATTTTGGTATTCTGAGTTATTTTCTTTGGTAATCAAAAAGTGTAAACTTACATCTTTTCTTTGTGTTGTGTAGGTCTCACTGAAGAATCTCAGTGTTGTGACCCTTTATTCAGTCACCTTCTCTCGAGCCAGGGCCTCAAAGAAGTTCATCAATGTACAGAACTTTCTCTAGAATACACTGTCCAACTTGGCATCTATTAGAATACAGGTAGCTATATAATTTTGAATCTTAATTAAATAAATTTAAATATTAAGATTCAATCCTGTGGTTTCACTTAGCGGCTACCATATTGGACAACACTGATATCACTTCCATCACTGCAGAAAGTTCAACTGGACTGCTTTGTTCTAAAAGCTGCTTCATCCACTATTCTTTGATCTTCTTTTCCATCAGATCTAACTATGCTAGTCAGGCTAGACACAGATGATAAGTCGTGTTTATTCTCATGCAGTTTCATACTCGTAGCATTAGGCAGGGACATCCTAATGGACATAATGTCAACAGCGATTATTTACTACACTCTTACTATGTGCGAGGCACCATGCTTAGTGTTTTATACATATTATCTCATTTAATCCTCATAACAAATGGTTGAGGTGGGCATAATTAGTTCCATTGCATAGATGAGGAAACAGAGGCTTAGATAAGGTTAAATAACTTGCTAAAGGTCACACAACGAAGTGGCAGATACCAAACCTTCTGCTCCTGTGGTTCCGAAACACATAACCTGCAACAAGTCTATGTCAGAATTGCCTGGGAAGCATTTAAATGAGCAGATGTCTGGGTTTCATCACAGACTTACAGATAAGCTTATGTGTTTTCAAGTTTCTACGAGTCTGCTGGGTACAGATAATATAGGTAGCCTGAGGCACGGCCCCCTCCTTTCCAGAAAGACCACACACTTGGCCCATTCTTCTGTTCTTTGCTGTTCATCTTACCACAAATGACCAGATACAGATAGGGCTGTCTACTGTTGCCTGAGCCACTGGGATAAGTTTGAAAAGCTCCCCTCAACCCTCTACTGCTGAGGTAATTTCTGTGATTCTCAGGTCAGCATTAGGCTGACTCTTTTCCTGTGTTCTTTATATCCGTATGCCATTGGGCAACATGTCTTTCTGCTTCATCACCAGGTTCTGAGCTCCTAAGTGAGGACAGGAACACTGGCTCGGTCACCTTTGCACCAGCCTCCCTGACCCTCTCTCTTAGCCACAAACTTATTGATAGCCTAGTGTTCTGCAAACAATGAGAGCTCAAAATAATTCTAGTAAATGGAAATGAAAGAAGGAACAGCTACACATTATTTTAGGTTGTATTGTTCTAAATAAGGACAACAGCAGCCCCAAAAAGAGAAAAAGCAAGATGGTTGGTAAGTCAAGAAAGGTTCCAAAGAGGATGAGAAAATCTGGTACTCAGGTGGTCCAGGTTTGAAACCCATTGCGTGAAAACAATAACTTCAATAAGTATTATTTAGTGATGACCAATTAAAAGGTTTTTGCTAAATTATTATTTCGCTTTTGGTAATTTTTCCTTTTATAATTTGAATCAGCAGTGGCAGATTTTGAGACTTCTATTTCATCTAATTTATACAAGAGATTCATATCACAAAATGTATTGCATCGCACTTCCACTTTAACTTGTCTGGAGTAATTTAAGGCCAGATAGTTCAATAGCTACAAATACAATTGCAGTTCCAAAACCTGCTGAGGTCATTAGCTGAGGACCTATTCAATATCTGAAGAATGTTTTAAACTTATTTTGCTTTCCATTGCTAACATAGTAGCTTGTTCATTTCTACAAATTTACGTAATAAAAAGTCTTCTGTAATTTGAGCTAGTGCTTGAAGATGAAAGTTTATCAGCTTTTTAACTCAATAATGTTAGCTGGGCTTTTAATTTATAAAATAAAAGAGAAAATGAATAAATCAAATATTGTAGTTGGAGGCTCTATCAAACATCTTTCAGAAACTAAGGTCAAGGAGGGAAAATAGATATGGGGAAATAAATAAAAAATGAATAAACTTTTGAATATATATATATATATATTTTCCTGGAGATAGACATAATAAATAGATAAATTATATGGTATGTTTGGAGGTAGTAGGCCTATGGAGAAATCTCCAAGAAATCTACAAGAAATTGAGAAAACATAATTTTTTTCTAAGTATACATGAAACATTTACAAAAACAGACCATGATTTAAGCCTCGAAAAAGTCTAAGTTCAGGCTTGTGGACATCAGCAATACAGTGACATAAGAATTCCTCCTTTGTATCCCTTTTAATCAACAAATTACACATTAAAAAAAAAAAAAAGCACCTTGATAGTTCTCTTGGGTCTTAGGACCTTATTCCAAGGAACCTAAGATGAGCTGGTAAGAAAGTTGAAGTTTAAAACAGCATTGAGAAGGAAATGTATATCTCTAAATCAGTAACACTTGCCCAGACTGCTTCATTTAAAAATTCTGTTCTGCAAATGGACAGTCCTGGTCTCTATTATCCTGCTCCATATTTTCCTCCATAGGCCTATACCTCCAAACATACTATATAATTTACCTATTTATTATGTCTATTGATTATATGTCTCCCCCAATTAGAAAGTAAGTTGCAGAAAGGTAGTGCTTTTTGTTTGTTTATTTTTTGATGTACTACCAGATATTAAAACAGTATCTGGCACTAGTAAGCACTCAATAAAATTTATTGAATGAATGAGTGAATAAGAAAAACATTTACAGCATAAACAAAAAAGAAACAGAAGTAAAGATGATTTTGTTACTGTTAAAGATTTCTGTTTAACACTGTGGAAAAGTTAATAAACTGATGATAGGTTGGGAAAATATATTTGCGATACCTAAACCAGACAAGGAACAGATATCTAGATTATACGGAGCTGCTGAAAAGCAATAAGAATAAGCAAGAAACCCAAACAGAATAATGAGTAGTCTGAAAAATGCAACTAACACAAAAATATAAAATAGGCAAAAATAGAGAGATGAATAATGCCAAGTATTGGTGGGATACAGGGACCTTTACAGAGTACTAATGGGATGTAGACTGAAATGGCCATTCTGGACAGCAAATTAGTAGTAGTTAGTCAAATTATGAAGACATATATCAATTCCACTCCTAGCTCTTAATCCCAAATGAATTTTCATATAAGGGTCCATGTATGAGGATGTTCATTAACCTTTGTTAGGTCAAGACAAGGAGGATGTCTGGTGATCACCACAGAGGGAGTGGCTGGGGGAACTATATGACAGATGTATACCAAGGGCTAGATAGACACACAGCAACATGGATAAATCTTGAAAATATAGTCTTGAGTGGGAAGAAAAATAAGAAAGAGAATAAGATCTAAGGCAAAATAACAATTTTATAAATTAAAAATACAAGTACAAAATAATAAGAGACTATATAAACAAAAGAATGGCATTAGGCAGGAGTTTGTAGAATGTGAATGTAGAAGGAATATAGAAGGAAGTAAATAAGTAACTAAAATAATAGAAATGCCTTGTACAACAATTATATGCTATAAAATGAGAAGTATAATGAATTAAACTGTCTGAAACTAAGACTCAGCTGAAAATAAATAAAATAAAATAAAATAATAAAATAAAGCAAAACAAAATAGTTGTCTAGGATAATTTCTAAGTTTCTTTACATTACTCAGAATTTTAGTACATGAATTATTCTATTCTTTTCTTATAGAATTAACCTTAAAATATTTTAATAGTTTACAAATTATTTTATAAATTTATTTTGATGTGAATACTATACTCTCAATCAACATATACTTTGTATTCTAATCATTTTGCTTTAAAGTCTGCCTCTAATCATTATCTTTCCTATAAAGTGTTCTCTATTCGTCCTGAGTGATATGTTCTTTATCTTTTTATTCCTACGTAAAGCCTTCTTTTTAATAAAAAAATATTGTAATAATAATAATTATAGCCTTCATAATTATAGCCTTCATTGGAGCCCAGTCCCCATGTTGCATTAGGGAGATTGTTGGATATAAGATAGAAACATAAAGTAATTTATGATATTGCATTTGGCAGTGACCAGATACAAGACTTTAGGGACTTGGATGCTAAAATGGTGCCCATCAACTAGTCTCTACTTTTCACTGAGGATCTCTCTAAGGGAAATAAGTGACCCTGAATATTAATATTTCAATGATAGAAGAATATAAGAATACTCTAAAATCAAAGGCCACAAAATGAGTGAAACTCATGAAGAAGGGCATAGAATTACCTTTCACGTGAATTTTAGTGAAATACAATGGTTTCTCCTTATTATGCCATGATATAAATAATCACACTTTATTGACAGCAAAATATTGCTTTTCAAAATCATTTTATTTAGTACTCGTAATATAAATATACGTTAGTACAGGCAAGATTTTTAAAAGCCTAAGGGGGATCATAGAACATTTTTGTTTACTACTTACTCTGCTTAGTACCCAGTAACAAAAAACAATTTTTTTGTAATTCTGCCCAAAGGAAAAAGATGAATAGTTGATGATTTTCCTGGGTACCTTCTCATACTAAGTTTCTGAGATAAAGGTTTAATAAGTAAACTGTATACAAAGCTTGTCTTCATAATTATTTCTTTTGAACAGATATTCTCTGTTGAGGCTAGGAAGATCTGAGCCTGTGGTGTTTTTGTTGTTGTTGTTGTTTTTCATAAGCTCTCTGAGCTTAGAAGAGGCAGAGAGTAGGGGCATGAAAGGATGAAAGGAAAAGCAGAAACAGAAGTCAAATTGTGTGCTTGCCTTTGCTCCTTTGTAGAAAACTCTTCTTCAGGCTAACTCCTGTGGTGGGGGTGGAGGGCGAGGGGAGGCGCACTTTTCACTTTTTTATTTGTAATTAAATTTGTGTGGTCCTCTACAGTTTATAAGCTTTTAAAAATCTCTTTCAAGATTAACATCTCCTTTGATCCTCACAAGCACCCTGTGAAATAAGTAGAACTATATTTTCACTTTATTAATGAGGTAACCAAGACTCAGAGAAGATAAGAGAGAGCCAGAACTCAAACTCTTTTGCCGACTTTGAAGGCAGTATTCTTTCTCTGAACCAAGATGAGTATTAGGCTCCTTTTTCCTCTTTTATTCCATGACTCTCTCACCCTATGTCACCACCACCACCATGTTCAAAAATAGGGGTTTAACATTTACCTTAAAATTAAATGCCACTGCAAATCTTATATAAATTACTTAAAAAAAAAAAAAAAAGAATAGCAGAAAAAGTAATGGGAAAGAAGAAACCCTAAAAACTATAATTAAGGAAAATATTCCTGAAATAAAAATAGTCTCAAAAATGTATATTGAAAGGGAACACCATATTCCTGTGAACATCAGCTTAGAACAACCAATACCAAGATGTAAGCTAGTAAAATTAGTGGACTTTCAATAAAAAAAAATAAGTGTATAAATAAAATTTGGCCATCTAGGAACCCCCATCCTCTCAATGAGAACAAAACAATACAAATTGAAATGTTACTTATAAGGTGTAACAAAAAAATGCATTTTCATCAGACTTCTTAATTATGATGATTTATGTAAAAAGATAATGGAGCAACATATTTTTTATAGACTAAAGGAAATAAAGAAAGTCAAGGATTTTATACCCAGCCAAAGAAATTTCCAAACATAAAAGCTACAGGGAAACTAATATGAACATGCAAGAAAGAATTCAAGGGATATTCTTTCAAGAACATTTTGAACACTTGAAAAGTGTTCTTTCCATGAACGCTCCTCAAAGACTTTATTTGTAAACATTTTTTAGATAAACAAAATGACTAGAAACACATTGACAACAACAAAAATTGACCCCATGTTATATACAAAATACATATGGGAAGCCGAGAGATTAGAAAGTTTAAAAACAAAAGAATAGACAAAGATATACCAGGAAATGAAAACAAAGGAAGCAGGGTTGCGATCTTGTTCCCTGACAAGGTAGAAATCAGACCAAATGCATTACAAGTGACAGATAAGTTTATATGACAGAGGCTACAGTTGCAATGAAGATAAAACAGCTATTAATATGGAACCAATGACTCAACAACTTTCATACATCAAAAAACTTAAGGAGATTCAAGAAAAATACCCAGGATGACAGAAAGATTGCACATAAAATGTAAACAATACAACAATCTCTTTTATAAAACCAATGGAAAAAGTATATGGACTATTAGTATTCAGAATACAATGGCACATTAAAAAGAAAATACACCATGACTAAATGAGATTTTTGCAAGAGGGTTCAATATTTAAAAATTGATTATTATAATTCATCATATTCATAGAGCTAGGAAGAAAAGTCATATGATATTTCTACAAATGTATAAAAATATTTGAAAATTTTAACACCCATTCACAATAAAATATACTCAATAAAGTAGAAATGAATGGCTAGTTCCTTAAAGAGAGATGATAAATTGATAGAACTAGCTTCTTAATTAGTAGAGAAACATCAAAAGTTTTTCTACTAAATCTGGGAACAAGTGAAGGATGCCCACTGTAATCACTATTATCTAACAATATATTAAAAGTATTATCCAATATGTGAAACACAGAAGAGCATTAAAGGCAAAAGAATTCATATACAAGAAGTAAATACTACCTCTTTTTGCAAGTGGTAGGATTAAAAATCTGGAGAAACCAAGAATCAATGAAAAAACCCCCCAAATTTTATAAACATATTTATAAAAGAAAGCTTTAAAAAGGGTACCTTTCATGAATACTCCCCAAAGAAGAAGTAAAAGAAGTCCCGTTTTGACCCACCTTTTTTTCTATATTGCAAAGATACATTTAATTTATTATTAAGAAGAATACCATAATATCTTTTTCTTTAGCAAGACAAATTGGTTATAAAGTTTATTTGGAAGAAAAAAAACAAAAATAGCGATTACAATTCTGAAAGGAAGAACAATGATATTGTATTAGCCCTACTCAGTAGAAAAACATATTAAAACCTCTTTAATTAAAATAACATGAATAGATAGACCAATGGGACAGAGCAGAAAGTCCAGAAATTCATGTAATTGCATTTGCATGTTTAAGTATATTGAGATAACTAGATGTCTATCTGGTGGAAGATAAAATTAAAACTCTCCCTCACTCTCTGCATTAGGATAAATTCCAAATAATTCCATATTTAGATATTAAAAATGAAAACATATAACTACTGGACACATGGGACCCAACAATGTAAGCTGTAAAGACATAAAGGAGATACACTTCCCTGGTTGCCCCCATCATGGGCAAAGGTCAAATTCACCAAGTCCACATGGGACTTTCTGATGAAGCAAATGGCAATTTGCAAATCGAAGAACTAGGTTTATAGTAATTAGAGAGGGAAATAACAAACTATTAACAATGGTAAATTCTTAGTGGTTGCACTGATGACTCTTTTTTAAAAAAAAAAAAATGTTTGTGCTTTTCCATGTTCTCTAAAATTTCTGCAAATACTACTTCATCAGAAAAAGGTCAGTAAATGTCATTGGTCTTTACTAGTTTGGTATGACAAATTTTCTTACCTTCAAAAGACAGAAAATTCTTTTTCCTCTTGTTCTCATTGGCCATTCACCTTCTCTTCTGTGTCTCCTGCAGTCAAAGGCAACACTTTCATTTAAATTATATCCAATTATTTCTTATCAAAAACCTACGAATTATTCTTGGTTTTCAAGGTGGATTAGATAGAAGGGAAGTGCCCAAAATAAAGAATTCTCCACATTCAAGATAGTCACAACTCCACAAGGGAGACATCAATGAAATACTTATTAAATATTACATGGCAGTAAAAAATGTGGACAGAAAGGTATGGTATATGCTATAATTGCTTCAGCATTCAGAGAACATGATCCATCCCTTCTCCCAGCATGTCTTAGGACGTTTTTGATGATATAAATAGCTTAGTTTGCTTGTTAAACTTAGTTTCTTGGGCCCCACCCCCAATTTATTAAAGTAGAATCTCTAGAGAAGACACCTGGGGAATCTGTATTTCCCAGATGAATCCAGTCGTTAACAGAAGCTTGGGCACCTTGAGCTAGAATGACCAGTGAAGATTTGGGGACTTGCTGGAATAGATGAAAAGCATTATGGTATGGGCAGAAATTAGGTGGCAAGACCAGAGGGCAAGCATTTCAGGGAAGGCTTCTTATGAGAAATAGAAACTGAGTTCGTATTGGCAGGAAAAGGGAAATTCTTACAACCAGATGAGTTCTGGGCAAGTTGCAAAAGGGAGTTTCATAGAGGTGCTTAGCCTTCTAAGTCGCAGATATCTCTGGGTAATTAAAGTGATGCGATTTTGAGTAAAATCTGTGTCTGTCTCTCTTAGAGCAGAGCATGAGGTAGTCTAACCTCCAGACCTTTTGAAGATTTATGTTTGGACTTGCTACTCAGATTTTGAAATGAATGCTGGAGCCAGAAGGGTATCATGTTAAATTCATTAGCAGAACCATGAGGAGCTATCACACACTTTTATCCATTTACATTAAATCCAAACCATCCATCCTCATACAATTTTTCTTTGCCTTCCCCATAGGATTAATATAAATCATGGGAGATAATTTGTAAAGAAGACTATTTAAAATTGCAGCAGAGCTGTTCATTTGTTTCGATAATTCACTTTGGTGTAAAATTCAATTATTACTGACAAATAAACATTAGAAACTTAATCATTATGAAGAACAGACGTCTGGGCAAGGAACAAGTAAATTAGGGGATTCCCGAGTTTTTTCATCTCCGTCCCCTAGTGATTCTAGAAGATTTTCAAACCTTGTAAGAGTTTAAAAAAAATTCTCATCCTTCTTATCCTTGGATTGAATTCCTCTCATCAGTTTATTTTCAAAATAATAAATGTGTAAATACATGCCGTTTATATACTTTCACTACTCTGTAACATTTTAAAATCCAGCCTAACTATTCAGAAGAGCTGGTCTTGATTTGCCTTCTTCTGGCACAGACCAAAGAGAGAACCACAGCCCATTGTTGGAGGCCCCGACATCTGCTGATTTGTCAGTTTTGTTTAGCTGAAATGGATTCGAGTTTGTGAGGAAGGGGGCCCTTTAGAGCAGCCAGCGCTGGAGAAAATTAGTTCTACTTTGTTCGTTAACTTCCCTGATTTTGCACTAATCGTGGTACGCTTTGTGACAGCGGAAACCACTTCACATGAGGGTTTGGTGAATTGGGGGAGTTTTTATCAAGCAAAATGGATACCAATTGGGGAGGTGGGGATGACAAAGGTTAGAAAGCCAGGACATCCTATGCTAGGCTAGAACAAGGCAGCTTTCTCCTGGCCCTGTGTGTCTGTCCTGCCCAGCCAGTGCTGAGGCCTGGTTCTGATGAGCAAGCGGAAATTGTAAAGAGCCGGAATCTGTCCTTCCCCTCGCTGAAGTTTCCCACTGTATGTAGTTAGTATGCATTTAATCCATTCATATTCATATTGGAATCCACAGCTCTATACGGACCCCAAAGGAGTGCTAGTAAACAGTTTTCACAACTCAGCATTTTTTTTGCACTAAGGAAGAAAGCTGGACAGCCAGTTTATAAAATGCTGACAGAAATACACAGTAATTTAGAGAGCTTCTATGCGCAGTCTTCAAGATTAACTGCCCTACATCTCCTATTATTGTTTCAACTCATCCTTCTGAAATGGTTCAGCACATAGAGAAAAGCTGTAAAGGTGTGGTGAGCAGTGAATTATTTGCAAGCAGTATAAGAGCGGTGATAAACCTTTTAAAACTTGTATCTATAGAGCGGGCACTTCAGAAAGTAAATAGGTATAATAACGCGTCTGTGGGCTCCCCCTCTCTTCCACCCTCGCACGTATTTCTTTTCAAAGCGAAGAAAGCCTGACTAGGTAGCTGGCCTTTAAGCCTTCAATTAATTGAACAAAGATTTAAAAATTGTTCAATTGGTTTCATTAGGAAGTGTACAATGAAATAATAAAGTAAAACAAATGATATAAAGCAGAGCCACTAATTAGCTCGACATGATTGATATAGCTTTGGACCAGGCATTTGATCTCAAACAAAATGCAGTTCCTTGTTAAGAGGATTTTTAATTGATGTGCAGAGAGGTATTAGATGATGTTGGAAAATAATTACTCCAAACCTATTCATGCATTTGGCTGAACATAACAAATGAAGTTTGGGCACTGGATCTGGCGAAGTGGACACGTGCTAATTAATAACGAGAAGAACAAGCATCTTCCATGCGTTTTTAACCCAGTATTTGCTAGAAGATTGCTGAGCAATTATGCACCATAATGAGGTTGTCATATAAACAAGATTAACATTACTCAGATGTCAGATGAGATTTCAAATTCATGCAACCCATATGTATTTTCCGGTTGTTATAGATTGTAATGCAGAGCTAACCAATCAAGATTACTGCTCCAAGTTCAGGTATGATTAAGAAAACATCGTAATGAGATAGCAAATCTTCATTATTTTCTGATGGTCAAATTAAGACTGTCCTTTTAGAGTAAATAAGCAGATACACTTGATCTCTTGTCAAAGCACCAATATAGAAAAGAAGAAAAAATAACTTTTCTCAAAGACATGAATATTGACTGGGGTAAATATGCTCTTCATCTCTAAAAACTTGATGAGCATATGCACCGAGTTACACATAATTTGTTAAATCTGACAAGAACGTTAAATTAGCATTTGGTTGATCTCGGCCAAATTCTTTGCTCAGAAAAATGTGTGCATGTTGACATGAAATTAGAGGGATTTATGAGTGAATATCTGAAGGCGGAATTTGTCTTTGTTTTATATAAGGCTGTTCCCCTCCACACACACACACACACACACACGTGCACAATGGTAGACGTGTCTTCATAGCCGAAATACAGCATTGATTCAAGAAGTTAGATAACTTACCCAAACAATTTAAAACTGCATTAAGGAAAACTTGAGTTTGCTATGAGTTAAAAATATTCAAAAATTGTTTAGTAGCTCAACTTACTTTTGCAGTATATAAACTCAGTTCAATGACCATTTTAATATCTGCCTTTTGGAAAGTTCATTTTACTCAATTATTCTCCACAAATTCTTAGAGTACTGAAAACAGACATTTCTCATTAAATTATGGTATACGTGAATTAAACTTTCTAATTTCTTGCCAGACCAAAACACATATGTGTTGTGTGCGTGTATTTATGTGTAGACTATGTGTTTGTGTGTGTTAAGGGATGTGTGTATAGAATGGGAGAAGGATCAGAATCAGAGGGAGTAGGAAATACAGACTACTAACTGGTTTCTCAGTTTTTTCATGAAGCTTTACTTCTCATCCCAGTTCATATACAATTGTCTTTACCTGAAATGGTACCTCTTTACAAGGCTCTTTTTGCGAAAGAATAGGTTTGAAGGCACTCAATGATTATTCTGTTATAGTTTTCCTTGATAATCTTGATTATTAATATTTATTTCTCTCCTACCGCGTAGTTGATTTTTAAAACCTAATAAATTATTTAATTTTCTAACAGAAAACCTCATGAAATGGAGCAGTGATGATAGTAGGGCTTTCATGGCCCTGATCATGTCTCACTTCAGTCCTGACCCCCGTTTTTATGTTTACTGCACAGTGTTTGCAACACAATGCAGAGCCTAGAGGACAAAGGCCCTTAGCGCAGGGTGGGGACAATAGAGCCTGTAGTATGAACAGGAGCGCAGGCTACATGAGAGCCCCATGAGAGACTGCAATCTTGTCCGGATGAGGTCGCGTACAGACCGCATCACTGTGGCCTGCAGGATTGGTAGGGCTCAGATGGGTGAATACGAATGTGAGGGAATTCTGGTGGGAAAAGTGTGCTTTTCCCCAAAATAAACGAAGGAAGCATCTTTAATGAAGATAATACCAAAGGAACATATTGCTGCCCAGTTCTGTGGAGACCGTAACAGAAGTGAGGGAGCAGAATGAGAAACTTAAGGAGTGAGCTGGCCTCTAACCAAAGGACACGTCACGAGTTTTGATCTGTGAACTCGGACATACCTAAGTAGAACTTGAGAGGCCCCCTCCCCTTGGGGGAAGCCCCGAACCATCTGAATAAATACCACAGAGCAAAAATGAACAAACAGAAAAAGCCTCGGAATCTAAGTGAAAGGTTGATGCATCTTAAATACAACCGTTGAGTGTGTTGTAACACTGTTCAAAGGAAACACTGCGGATGTTTAAAGACCCTTCTGTGTTTGAAGTCTAAGTAATTACATGGGTTATTATACTGTATAATGTTAAGTGAAAAGAGAATTATTGACAATATAATTACAAATTATGACCATGTTAAATAATATGGATGGAAATAAGACTAGAAAAAAGCCAGAATGCTGAAATCGGCTTTGTTAAGAATGGCGAGATTACAGGTCATTTATCTCTTCTTTTCCAAATTGCCTGTAAATTTTAAAATTCATTTTTATAATGATCACATTAAACAAATTTACTACACTAACTTATTCCAGAGTAAAAACGAAGAAACTTCTAGAAGAGCAATTGGTAATTCTCAGAGCTCTGTATAACTGGAAACTCCAAGCTGACGGACAATGTTCGACAACTTCTATGGCCTCAAAGAATTTCAAAGTGAATTGTCACCTCCACTTGTGAGGGTAGGTTGACTTTTCACTGCAGTTGTGGGATGAGACAAGCACAAGTGAATTCTACACCTCCACACAGAGCACGTGCGTTTAATAGACAACCGATACCTCTAGAAGATCTAGTCTTGGAGGCACTGGGCAAATTCAGCTGCTCAGAGAAGGAGCAATGGCCCCAAATTACTGCCTGTAGAATTGACAGCTTTCGATCTCCATCACCTGTGAAGGCAGCATCAGATAAGATTGAAAAGCAGCTCTGTTTGAAACCTGCTTGAAGATTTAAAGAAAACTATTTGTGGTGGATAGTTATCTTCCCTTGTGCAAGGAAGATCACAAGGGTAAACTTCCTTCTTTGTGCCAGAAAGGGATCTGGGAAATGAAGTTTCTTTCTGCAATTAGTTTAACATCAAACTTTAAACTAGGACAGAGCCAGCAGCTCTAAGTGAGATCCTGGACCTGTGGCAGCAGCATCACCTGGGAACTTGTTAGAAGTGCAGAAGCTCAACCTAATGAATCTGAAACTCTGGGAGCAGGAACCAAGAATCTGCTTTCATGTGACATCCGAGTCGTTCTGGATTCTGCTTGCTAAAATTTGAGAGCCGCTGACGTGAGTGTAATGGTAAAGGGCACGATTTGAAACAACTGCGTGGGTTTAGATCCTGGATCTATCACTTACTAGTTGGATGAACTTAGCGCAGGATGGAAGTGGATTGGAGGAAGACACGGAATTTCAAAAATTTCATGGGCCTCGTTATTGAATAAGAAAACCATGGGTAAAGAATTTCACTTTTGAATTTTATTTCCTATTAGTGGAGTACTCGTCTTTGATCACTCTTAGACTAGACTATTTGAGTGATAGCTTTGTAAGTGTTACATTTATTTTAAAAAGTGGGAAAAAATAAAAAGAAGAGTTGCAGAGTATACATTTTATGAAAGAAAACCACGTTTTGGTTTTCCACAATCAGCTATGTTCCAACCACGTGGGAGCCTGGAAAGAGAAAACTCCACAGGTAAAAAAAAAAAAGTTCATAAAAGGGAGGAAAACAGAAGGAATGAAGATCTGCCTGGCCTTGAGATCTATAAGAAATGTAGGCAATCAGCTGGCAACAGTAAGAAACGGAAAGATTCCTGGAGAGGAATCCTCACGAAAATTCAGCAAAACAACTGAGTTTTAAACTATGATGCTTTCTAACACTTCTTCCACAGCTTTCATCAGGCCATGGTAGCAGGGCCAGCTACATAATTTGCAGAACCCAGTGTGAAATTAAAATGCAGAGACCTTTGTTCAAAAAAAAAAAAAAAGCCATTAAAGCTAGTAAAATATGAAGTCTTTTCCTTTCTTCTGTCCTGTCTCTCAACCTGTCAAGGTGTTTTTTATTTGCTTTTTAATACTCTTCTAAGTAAAGAAAAGTGAAAATTTATATTATTAACATGAAATTTCTTGTTCATCTTTATAGGTATAGTGTTAGTTTTAAATGCAAATAGAACATTTAACTCTTAAGTGGAATCACCAAATGTACAGTTTTTTTTTTTTTTTTCTAATGGCTTGTCCCTGGAGGGTGCCTCAAGTTGGCTAGAAAAGACAAAAGGAAACCAGATTCAGAACCGTTAGGAGGAAGAGAGGGTCCCCATGGTACAGGGTGGGCCTGAAGGAGCTTGTCTCCTGCGCTGGATATTCTTGGGTTGTGCGACTCTGTCCAGGTGTCTGGGAGATTCCTGCCCTGCAAGTCTGACAAACTGAGTGCACTCAGGCCTAACAACTGCTGGGTTTGCCTCCTGCCAAAAACTGGAGATATAGTTTAGGCCCCAGCCACGGCAGGAAGATAAGCCAGGCATCTCCTTTCCCATGGACTCACTGCCCCAGCCCGCGGCAGATGGCGACCTCCAGGTGCAGGAGTGCACTCAGTACCTGGATTGGAGGTGACCAAAATGCTCGTCATCTCTGTTGAGTTACCCAGAGAATGTGCTAGAGCCAGTAGAATGTGGCAACCCTTACGCCTTAGTCCCGCTGGGAGATACAGCCGTGGGTCGTTCTAGCAGCAACAGTCTTACCGTCTGGGGGGTGGGGGGAGTGAGGCCAGGGGGCTGCAGACCAGATGGTGGGGCCAGTGCAAGGAGGCTTCGGGGGGCGGGGCTTTGAGTGGACCCCGACTCCGTGTTGTTCCTCCGCTCTCACCCTCCCCGCTGTCCTATGTGTCGCTTACAAAACACATATTCAAAGATAAAATTAAGAATTTTAAGACAGCAATTTCAGAGTATTAAATCACAAGCGTGGGGCCCTCCTGAGCACGGAGCCCTGGGGGACAGCATGGTCACTGGCCCACAAGGCCGGCTCCGTGTGATGAATGTGGTGAGCTTCCAGGTGAGTCAGGTGGCAAGATGCCTTGCAGAAGGTGACTTGACCCATGTTATTTGTATTTGGAATCTATTCTCCATTTGAGAAGGGAGACTTATAAATGGGATTTTATTTAATTAAATGTGGCCTGACAATTGGGTCAAGCATCTGATTGAAACAATTTACTGCACTGCTTCCTCAGATCAAGGGCATTATTTAGAATCAAGGCCTCTAAAATATGGAAATTTTCATACTCTTTGTGGCATGTAAGAATGCAGTTTCTTACTGATAGGGAATATACTTTGGAATATACAGGACTTGAAATTATAGGGAAAAAAGCACAAACTCTTATGATTTAAGAAAATTGTGGGTACTCAGAATTCTATCCAGTGTGTGGCAACTGGATTTTACACTTTACATTCATTTCTCATTGCTGACCTTCTTTGGAATGAAATGACATCACCAGTTGTGTGTGTGTGTGTGTGTGTGTGTGTGTGCACGCGCGCGCTCGCACGTAACTATTTGAAGTAGATTTATTTCAAAGACGTTCACAGTATACACATGAATCTTCTTTTAAGCTTTTCTGGCTGCCTTAGGAGAACCAAATTCAGGGCTCGAACAGTCCATGGCACCTAAAAAGTGCCCGCCTACTATCCTTGATTGACGTTTCATGAAGCTATTCTTTCAGCATGATGGTTCAGTCCATCAGGGCTCACCAAGGAGACAGTATATGGATCCCAGAACCATCATGACATTTCTGGCTCTGTGGGCAAACTCAGGCCAATGTTTGGATCATAATCTTTTTAATGATGCAGCTAAAATCAAAGCCAGGTGCTTCTCTCAGTGGTTCAGACCTGGAGTCAGATGCAAGATGTACAAAGATCAAAGCCCAAACTGTCACAGAGGATGATAAGCTAGGAGCAGCACCCGGAGCCTTCTTCTTTGATTTACATTGTTGCAACATTCTCTCCGACCCCCATCTTTTTTTTTTCTTTTTTTCTTTTTCACAGTTGCTTCATCTGTGCAAGTGAATTCAATGTTTCCATGTTGAGTCCAAACTTCTCAAACTCCTGGCTGGCAGCGGTATGCATTTTGGCATAAAGTCTATTTTAATGACTAAAAAAGTTAACTCTTTCCTTAGGACTTTTGATCATAGAGAATAACTCAGTTTGCCAAATTTTATTGTTTTCATGGACTTGTTCCCCAGACTGACTTTTGCCTAGCAATTATATGCATAAAAATCATACTTTTGTATACGTTTGAATAAACTGCTTTTGAAATACTTATGCACATTTTACATAAGAGGCTATATTTCACCGATGGTTAATGAAAAATTCAGGCAGGCATAAAAAGTTCTGATCCTATGGTCCTCTCCTGAAAAAGCTGCCACTTAGTGCCTGCCGTGTGCCAGAAACATTGCAGATGGTCTCTCCTGTACCCTTCACCTCAGCCCTGGGAAAGACAGGATATTACCACCCCCAAGTTCGCAGAGGCTCAAGTTGAACTAGTTACCTAGTCACACAGGTAATGTGAAGTGGAAGGAAGATGCAGACAGACAGTAGTCCCTCGACTCCAAATCCCTTGCTTACTGTCACTGTCCTCTTTCCTGGAATGTCTAATTTTTCCCAAGGGAATGCAGCTTTCTCCTTCATTTTTTTGCTAAGAGGAGAGATGGCTCCCTTTCCTCTTCACCCTCCCCAAAACATGAACCCTGGGGCAATAGTCTCCCTTTTGGAGAATTTCTCAAGCTTTTGTCTCTCTGCCTTTACATTCATTCTGGTGACTTCACCTTCCAACTAGAATACCTGTGAGGGAGGAAGGTGGGGACAGAGAATGAGAGGGTTATATTCTCTGCCAACTTATCTCCTCTCTCTTCCAGGCTCTTTCCTCTTCAGTGAGTCATTTACTTTGAATAAATAGTTGCTTTGCTGAGCAAAGTTTCAGCAATTTTTACAGATTTTTTTTTTTTAACACAACCAGGATCTTTGCTTTCTGGATGTATTTAGGCTTATTATGAACATAGCATAAAACAATGCTAGAATCTTGAAGTTTCATCCAGATAAAGTAGCGAGCGCCTAAAGAATGAGCCTTCCAGAAGGTGCCAAAGGTAGACCTCCCACAGGTATCTTTACATGGTAGTTTAAAGTATGTTCTCACTGATTGCCTTCTTTTATCCTCCACCATCTGTGTGAAATAACCAGAATGAGTGATTATCATTCCTCTTTTTCAGATTAAAGGCACCGAGACCCCAGTTTTAGAAAATCAGTGGTGGAGCCAGGATTAGAACTCAGTTGTTCCTTGGCAGCAGGGTTGCACCATTTTAGCTGTGGACCCTGCAGCTTCTCTCCAGGAAGGACCTGTCTCCGCCCTTTCCTTGGCCTGGGGCCACTGCTCCCTCCAGCCATGCTTTGATCTGTCATTCTCTGTCCTTTCTCAGCCACATGCATCTTTGATATAAAAGAGAAGTGAGAAAAATAAATTTGCAGCGAAAACAAATCGTACAAGTCTGAGGAAACATTTTTATCAATATTTGGGACTTTTGTTTGATTATTTTTTTGGATGTTTGTGCAGTTGTCTATGTTTCTTTTGTTGCGAGCCTGTATCAATATTTTTTGTTTTAAGGGGCGAGTTCCTAGAGAGAGAGGGAATTCTATCTATTTTTCTTTTCCAGCTTTCTGCAAAATGGCCAAACCATGTGGTTACTTACCAGAATTTTTTTGATGTTGGATTTACTCTGCTCCCCTCCCAATTTTGTTCTAATTCTTTTTTTTGGGGGGGGGGCGGGGAGGGAGAAGAAGAATTCTTTGACTCTAGGAAATATTTGTTTAAATAATATTTCTTTGAAAATTCCCAGCTGTGTTCTAGTTCTGGACACGTGTAGCTCATCCTCCATATCAAGAGAAATAGGGAATTGAAGACAAAGATGGACCAAAGGAGTTAGCATGCACTCAAAAATACTATTTTGCTGGTAATATATTTTATTGTGGGTCTTTGTTCTCTGGATATTTCTGACCCTTTAATTATGAAAGATGACAGAGCAGAGGATAGACTCCTTTGGGAGTTCCTTGAAAGCACAAATAAATTATATATATATAATAGAAAGTGTATTATGTTAAGTTTGACAATTTTCACCAAGTGGTGACCCTTCCAGGGGCAGCCATCTGTCCTTGTGTCTTCTGATGTTTGGAAGATAAGTATCCAATGACCCTGACGATAGAACATCAGTCTAAAAGGAGAAAAATTCAGCCAGTGGTCCAAATATTTGATCTCTATGATGCCAAGTAGCTGAGTGCTGTGGTCTGAGCATCATGGAAATAGCCTGGCTTCTTCGTGGCAAAAATCTGAGCCTGGCTGTGGTTGTATTTGAAGGACTCATTTGTATTGATGCAGCCCTGTGAGTTAGAATGCAGATTCTGATTTATCCTTCTCCAACTCAAGAAGATAGCTCAGGGAGGGGTGTGCATTCCACCTGCTGCTGGGGCTCCAGGCTCCTTTAGGGTGGGGCTTGCTTAGTCAATGATACTCATCACTGAGAACCGCACCCCACCCAGGGCCTCTGTTGAGTCACCCTGGGGACAAATGGATGCCTTGCCAAGCCCTCTCAAGCTGAGGGTAGATCTTACTTGAAAAAGAGCAAGGACACTAGATTAGCCAGAGGCTCCAGTTGGAGCCAATGACTCTTGCTAGACCAGGAAGCGGGGACACCGGTATCTCACAGGAATCTTGCAAAGGCCTCTCTGTTCTTTTATTTTCCCCACTCTAATGGCTGCTCCATACAATGGCCACAATGATTCTTTTAATATTGCAAATTAGATCTCAACACCTTATCATTCAAATCATTGCACCGACTACCACTGCAGAGAGAAAATAATCTGATCTCTCCCATGGCCTACAAACCCACACTTCACCTGATTCCTGGCTGGTTCCTGCCACTCTCCTGTCTGTTCTGAGCAAAGCCCTTCCTCAATTCTCTAAATCTCCAACCACTTTTTGACCTCAGAGCCTTTGTCAAAGCTCTCGCCTTTGTCCCAAATGCTCTTCTTTCTTCCCTACTCATCCTTCAAGTCTGGGTGTAAATGTCACTTTTCTGGAGCGTGTCCCCAGGAGCTCCAGCTGAAATCAAGTCACTACTCTCACTTTCCCTCACAACACATTGTCTTTTTCTTTCCTAGAAGTTATCACACCTGTGATCATATATATTTATGTTTGAGTCTGTATAATTCTCATCTTTCCTGCTTGGCCATAAGCTCCATGAGGGCATTTGTGGAAAATCCACAGCACAGAATGAGTCATAAAAGAGGGGTTTCTTTTTAGTGTTTCTTGGCCTATTATCCAGCTATTTCTTTTCATCTCCATAAGGTTTCCCAAATGTTCTGTGGTGTTCAATTTTTTTTTTTTTTTTTTTTTTTTTTTTTTTTGTAGAGAAAGGATCAGATCATGAGGAACCTCACTGTTTGCTTCAATGTATTTATCAAAACTGTAAATGTGGGGCCTACCATATAGTTCACATCTATAACAATAAGACATAAAAATTAATTTGAGGCAAAATGAGTCTATTACTTGGTTAATTCATTCTCATCCTCTCTAGATGTTTGTGTGTGTGTCTACCTCTGGACAGCAAAAGTAGATTTGACCTTGGTATAACTTCACTTGTCAGAAACAAATCTCACCATCTTGCGATCATTGATATTTTGACCTTTACCACATTTACTTCTACAGTATATTTTCCTCCAGACAGGTTTGTCAGAGTTTTTTCTGTGGGTATCTCCCTTGGATAGTTATTTCACTGATTAGTCTCTACAACTGAATTGACAGAAAACATAAAATTAACAAACAAAGCCTTCCAGAAACTCCACCTTCTAAGACTCTCAGTGAATAGATCTGGTATCTTTCTAAACAAAATACTCATGGGTATTGGGAACTAAGGGTGTGGGCTCTGTGACTGGAGGAAACACTTTCAAATGTTTTAACTAAGTCACCTGGGGAAAGTGACAGAGCCTTGGTAAATTGGGGGCAAGAGGATCTACAACACAGAGTTACTGTGAGAATTAAATGAGTTTAAAAATGCGAGGTGCTTAGAATAGTGCCTGGAACACATTATACATTGAATAAGAGAAGTTTTTTCCTTCCTTCCTTCCTTCCTTCCACCCTCCCTCCCATCCTTTCCCTCTCCTCTCTCCCTCCCCCTCACCTTTTTTAAATTTCTTAATCCTCAAACTCCACCTGATTCTACTGTTTACTCAGAACTCAGGTAGTTAAAAATAAGTAAATAAATGCTTTCAGACTATAGAAATACATATACATATTCAATCAATATTTAATTTCCTTCAAATTTGTTATTGTTGTTGCAAAAAAATTTTTGACACAAGGATTGCATAAGTATACCTTCGGAGGCACAGTGTTAACTTTAATTTATTTATACATTATAGAAGCAATTCATTTTTTTTTAAATGATTGCAGAATACATACAATAGAATATTATCCAGCTATAAAAAGGAAGGACACATTTTAACACGTTCTACAACATGGATGAAACTTGAAGACGTTATGCTAAGTGAACTAAGCTCGTTACAAAAGAACCAATATTTTATGATCCCACTTACATGAGGTTGTAGGGGAAGAAAAATATCACTTTCCTCTATCCTTTTTAGTTCTCAGCCATGGGCCCTATAACAAAAGACATATTAACAAGGGAAAAGCAAATACATTTATTTAACATAAGTTTCCTGTGATACAGGAGCCCTCTTAAGAAAATGAGGAACCAAAGAAGCTGTGAACTTGAGTGTTTGTATGCTAGGTTTGATGAAGAGTGGAGAGTCAATGGAAAATGTGGTAGGACAATGTGATAGATGTGGGCTAAGTGGAAAAACATCCAGGCCTATTCAACTTCCTCTCAGTGTCCCTCTGCCCCCAGAGATAATGATGCTGTCTTCCTTCGGATATAGCAAGGGCACCTCTCACATGATGGTCTTATGACTTTTCTCAGAGGAAGGTCAGAAAATCCTTCCTGCACCTCAAATTCTTTCAGCTTGAAATATTCAATATGCCAAGGTGCATTGTTTCAAGGTAGCATGTCCCAAGCTCTGTCAAGGTACCAAGAATAATCAATTTCATAGACACAGAAAAAACTGTGGTTTCCAGACTCCAAAAGGGAGAGGGAAACAGGGAGTTAACATTAAATGGGTACAGAGTCTGAGAAAATGAAAAAAGTTATGAAAATGGGTGGTGGTGATGGTTGTACAACAATGTGAATATACTTAATACCACTGAATTGTACACTTGAAAATGATTAATATGGGAAATTTTATGTTATGTATACTCTCATAAATTTAAGAAAATGTTTGCAAGTTCAAGTACAAATCAAAAGTCTCCCTTTATTTGTTCCCGCTATTCCTTAATCTCACTCTCCTCTTAAGGAGTAATTCCTATAATAGTTGGCTTTACTTTATTCAGTTAATATATCTCGGATCTTTTAATAATGGTTCTGAATAGTCTATATTCTACACAAACCATAATTTTTTCAGCCATTCCACACTTGATAGGCATTTAGATTGTTTCCAACTTTCCATCACTACAAAATACCACCAAATACATCTTCATACAGGAATCTCTGAGCAAGTATGTCATATTTCTATAGTATAGATTCCTAGAAATTGAATTGCTGGATCAAAAGCCAATTTTAATATGAAAAATGATGCAAAAATTTCTTTAAAAATGCTATCCATTTATATCAATAAGATGTGAATGAGCTCATGTCGAATAACACTGGATATTCATTATCTTTAAAAGTTTTGTAAATCTGTTAGGTGGAAATAGTACAATTATTCTTCTAAATAAAGTCACTAAATGCTAGTAAAATGATTATATTTTCACAGGTTTATTAGGTTTATCTTTTTCCTATACATTCTTTTGTCTGTTTTCTCCTCATTGTTTACCTTTTCCTTACTGATTTACAAAATATCCTTTATATATTAAGGATGTAAAATATTTGTCTATTATAGTATCCACGCATATTTTCTTCTGATTTGCTGCTTATCTTTTCTTTGCTTATCGAGTTTTCTGTACAAAAATTTATATTGAATTACAGTGTCAAATTTGTCAATGATCTGGGTATTGTTGTTTTTAGGAATTCTCTACTACCCTTCATAGTGGAAAAATTTTTGAATAATGTATATAGTTTGTTTTAATGTATTTAAATGTCATCAATTTGTATATTTGCGGATGTATAGCGTGACATAGTATCCGATAATTTTGCAGTTCCTTCAATTTCTGTCTTTATTATGATGCTTTAAATTTGGTTTTACCATGTGCTCAGGAAAAGATCATTCAGGATAGTCATGGATTTGGACTTCTCCCCGTTTAGGGTCTCGTGCTGCAATTCCTCCTTGAGTGTCTATTGAATTAAGCAGCTATTGAAATAACCTTCTGTGGCACGTTCATTTCTTCTCTTGCTACTTGAGGGTGTGTTTGTGCTTTTTGTGTTTGTTTTTATTTTTAGAAATCATTCGGGGGGGGGGCGGGGGAGAAAGGTGCTGCATTATCCTAGCAGATATCAGAAGAACAAAGTGTTTCTAAAAACAGCTTTTGTGCTGGTGACTGCTTTGTGAAGAAATTTCATAACCAAAGGCCTGTGAACAGGACTGATTATTTCAGACAACTGTGGTTCCTGTGTAGATTCCTCCTGCAATGTGTGAACCACACTACTAATTTACTCTTTGACCAAATGCTCCTCCTCCGTAATATGCAATACTCCCCTAAAGCTTGGGAAAACAGCTTTAAGCTTCTCACTTCTTTAGTAAAGAACTTCTCAGTTGATTTCAAGTGAAATGCCAACAGTCTCACTTTTTTTCAAACACACTTCACAGCCATGGCTGTATATCCACTTTAAAAGTGTATGTTTTGTGGGTGGGGGTGCGGTGTGCTTTGAGCAGTTGTCAGATGTTTTATTTTTGGAAAATTCTAAATAGCATTTTGTGAGATAATTAAGGGTTGCTCAAGTTTCTTTCAGAATTAAAAAAAAGGTATATTTTACCTCCTTTACGCATTTTTGCACTCAGTACTTCATTTGTCACCTCTTTCTCTATTTTATAAATCTTTTAATTAATGGTGTTTATTCTCCTCTCAGTCTGGTCTGAGTCGTGTTTTTATGATCATATTATTAGGAAGTGATAACATGTGTGGATTTTTTTTTTTCTGTATCTGGGCTTGTTAATCACTATGGAAACAAGCAAATATTTACATGGCCCAGATACTGATTCATACCTACTGTTTATTTTGACATTATAAAGTTACTGTTTGAATGTAAAGAATTCCTCCTGAATAGTAAAGTGGTCTATGTACTTTATTTACATTTGTATTTTTCCAATTAGAAATTAATCCAGCAACTAAAGCTCCATCAAATTATAGCCATTTCTGAAAGAGTCATTTTTGCCAAGGAATGACTCAAAATCAAATGCTAGATGTTTAAAAATGGTTGTTTAAAATTTTAACAGGGACAACTTTCCTAAAACAAAAAATTCACCTGACATTAGCAACTGCGATATGTCGCATGAAATAATATCAGTACTGCCTTGCATACAAGATGTTGAATCTCAAAAGAGTTCCTTAAAAGACATTTTATTGTCTATGGCCATGCCACCCTGAACAAGCCTGATCCCGTCTGATCTCGGAAGCTAAACAGGGTTGGGCTTGGTTACTACTTGGATGGGAGACCACCTAGGAAGCCTAGGTGATGTAGGCATAAAAAAATAAGGGATTATAAGCTGACAAGGCCCTTGCAATCTGTGAGGTCAACCAAAGGTTGCCTTGTCTAAAAGAAAAAAGACATTTTAGTAGGATCTCAAAGAAATATCTAGCTAGAAATGTAAGCCCTGGAATTCAACCTCTTGGGGGGCCTTTGATAATTCCCTCTGATAAAAAAATTACTTCTTTTTCTCTTTCACTCTCCATTTGAGCTGTCTTCTTTTTCTAGGGGCGATCTATTTATTATTATTATTATTATTATTATTATTATTATTGTATTTTTATTTTATTTTATTTACTATTTTGTTTTGTTTTATTTATTTTATTATTTTATTTTATTTTATTATTTTATTATTTTATTTTATTTTAATTACTTAATTATTTTATTTTATTTTATTTTATTTTATTATTTTATTTTATTTAAAAAGTTTTTTTACATGGAGGATCCAAAAAGTTGTAGTCTATATTGCAGAACAGTGGCTCTCAAAGTTGAATGAGCATCAGTATCACTGGACAACTTGTTAAAACGCACATTGCCGGGCTCATCTTCCCAGAACTTCTGATTCAGTAGGTCTGGGTGCGACCATAGAATGGTCCAGGCACCACACTTTAAGAAACCTTACCCTAGAGTCTACTATTTTTTTTCTTTTGGTTAACCATGTTGGGAAGTTTTTATAAGCACTACAAAATGTTTAGACACAATACTTAACATTGTTTCTAAAAATATTTAGCAATAGAGTTGGAGTTTCACGAAATGTAAACAATATGGGTTCATGACTCTAATAAAGCTGGGAAGTAGTACTTTAGAGGTCCAAGCCTCAAAGTGGTCCATACAGATGGGTCAGGAGTGCGACGATAGCATAACCATAATCTTTTAATAAAAAGAGTTTCTCAAAAAGCTGTGGAAGCATCTCATCTTATTAATCAATTCAACTGAACTCTTAAATAACACAAATGCATAATTACATGGTGCGTGGGTTGGGCGAGCAGAGATCGAATCTGTGAAAATTGACTATTCTTACATTTTTCATTAATATTGCCTTATCCTTCAGAAAGACTGATTAGAGTTTACTGTCGTACTCATTTCTATAGAATTGATTGTGAATCTTAGTGTCTCATTTTACCCAAAAACATCATTAGGGTGGCATATCTTGGAGAAGCATGTTCTAGTAAGAAAAGACTAAGATTTGGGATCAGAAGATTTGGAAGATTTGTGGTTCTGTTTTTTACTTATTAAAGATCTTGGACCTACTCCTTATTTTGTTCTAGATCTTCACATCCTTACCTATAAATTGAGGTTAGTAATATTTATTCCATTGAGTCAACAAGTAATTATTGAATGTTTACCACATACTGTGCTATGCTGCAGTGATGTTAAAAAGAGTAAGGACATGCTTCCTACCTTCAAGGCATCCACAGAATTATTTTAATTAATAAATGAGAGTGTGGACATGAAGGGTTTAGGAAACTATAAAGGCCTAATGTAAAATATTATTGTTCCTTGCATAGCAGTTGGCCCTGAACATGGACTGAAGGTGCCTCATCTATTCATGGAAAGAAGTAAGACAGAACAATGCCATAATATGTGGAATCCTTTCCTGGGAAAAGTTGCTGCCATTGATTTTGGAATCAAACTAGTGGGTTGCAATTGCAACAGGATTTGTCCTCAAACTACTTTTGACCTCTGTAGAATTTAAATTATGTTTTCATTTCAAGAAAATATTGATTTTGCTGAAAACCAGAGATTCTAAAAAGAATGGTTGGAGTATTTGCTCAGCAAACAGCATTCAGATCTGTGATGTGAAAAGTAAACTTAATAAAGTTTAACATAGGAAAAAAACATCGAAGAAACACTCGTTAAAGCTTTTTTAACATCAAATGATTTGAACTCATAACAAATAGTTGTTTTTTCTGGTTTGTTTTGCTTTGCTTTTTAATCAATAGGACTCTTTTAAACTACAGCTCAGGATAGAAGGTAGATTTCTTCATATCTAAGGAGGCTGGGCACTGTGGTAGCATCGCAAGCCCTGGGTTTCATATCTTATTGAATTTTATTCTGGTAAAGCAATTTCATTCTTAAATTGAAGATGTCATTTCTTCTTTATTAAATTTCCTAGTTATTCTTTCACCTCAGGTTTTTATGTTGCCTCCTATTTATTTCTGGACTTCTTCACACAAAATGTAGGAAAGCACAAGTATTTATATCAAGTCCCATGCACCCTGCGCCTGTCACTTAGAACCTAACATAAAAGGACAGAACTCACAACCAGAATGACTCATATTGGGGCACTCGGGTGAAGCTCTGAGAGAGAGTTTACGTTTGGCAAAGAGAAATGGCACTAATGTGTCACCACATCTTATGCAGGTCTCATTTCAGTGTGTTTTAGGGAAAGGTGACACAAACATGGCATCGCTCTACCAACATTATTTTGCAAGATGCCCAAGGTCTTCCTGTGAAACACCAAACAATAACTTAAAACTTAAAAGAGAAAATTGGCTGAACTACTTGTTTAATGTATCCTATGTTTTGAAATGGTTCAGCTATGTTTCTGCATTTTGTTTTTTTTTTTAGCAATATTTTTTTTCTTTAGATTCGGTTATTGTTGTTAAATATCTACTTTTTTTTTTTCTGTTTGGAATTCTGTAATCCTTTCTCCTTTATCCCCACTACTCACATCTGTAACCCTGCCAACATATCCGACTTTTTCTTGAATTTGTTGATGTTTTCCCTATGTACAGTCAGTTCTTAATGCCTTTCAATAAGTAATCTTTGATACCATTGTTTTATTCCTTAAGAAAAGACATCACGCTCACAATCTTCACTGCGGGCTTTGGGGCCAGCTGTTTGTTCTCTTCTACAACTCTGCCTCGTTTTCCCACTGGTCCCTGCTCAGTACCTCTCATCTAGTTTAACTAGTTTGCTTCCTAGAATTGCTCTCAATTGGCTAATTTCAGTGTTATTTATGCTATCCATTTCCAATAAGTTAAGTCATTTTAGATCTTCTAAATCCAGCATGTCAACTGCTTCCTCTAGAAAGACTTCTGGAGGGAGGCAGATATGTAGACCGTCCTTGGTAGATAATGTGCAATGCACAGTGTATCAATGCAAGGGAATCCTCATGCGTTTAATTATCTAATTGCATAGAATTACCTTGACCTCTTATTACATTTTTTGCTTCTCTTCCTTCTCCCTTCCTTCTCGTCTTCTTTCTTCCTTTCTCCTTCTTTCCTTCCTTCCTTCCTTCCTTCCTTCCTTCCTTCCTTCCTTCCTTCCTTCCTTCCTTCCTTCCCTTTCTTCCTTCCTTTCTTCCTTCCTTTTCTTTTTTCTTTCTTCTTCTCTTCCTCCCTTTCCCTGTCTCTCTCTTTTTCTCTTTCTGCTACCTACTTTCCTTTTACTTAGACTTCCCAAAATATGAATGAGGGAAGAAAAGAAGGAGCAAGCCTCATCCATCTGTTTTTTTGATGATTTCGTTAGCACTATGGCCTATACATCAAGAGATTTTTAAAAAAAAAGACTAAATGAGCTATATTATTCAGAATACCTGGATTTCATAGACAGTAAAGGTTTGATCATCTATTTTAGTACCTCTTCATGTAGAACAAAGATTGTTAGCAGTGCTATAAAATTACTAAACTGCTAGTTAAATCATACATTCGAATGCAAAAATTGCACAACAAAACTTTAATAATAACAACAAAATTTTATGTCTAGTGTTGATGGCACTGACTTCCTCAAAAGAAGATGGGCCGTGACTACAACTAGATCAGGACAATTCTATCCACACTTTGGACAAACAATTCCAAATGAATTCCTGCTCAGTGTCATCATCACACACAGGCGTGTATGCCTTGACAATCTCCAGAGGATTCAAGGAAACTTCTTAGTTACTCAATCGTAAGACATTTTTCATTCATTAAACAAAATTATATTGATGTCTACTAAAGTAAGGCACTGTGCTAGAAATTGAGGCAACAGAATTTGAAGATACTTAGATTCCTGTTTAATGGCAGATGAGTTGCAGGGGTGGGTAGAGAGAAAAGAAGAACAAACATATCATTACAATACAAGATGATAAGTGCCATCATAGTATAAGTTCAGAGAACTGCGTAAGAATAGTGAAGCATATTATAAGCATAAAATTATTATTTTAAGCATGAATTATTAATATTAACTAAACAGAAAATACTTAAAAACATGATACAAGAAATTAGATTGAACTATATGGAAAAAATGATGTTTTTGAAGGGCAGAAAGGTAGGCCCTCAGCAATTTTATCCAGTTCAACCTATTAAAAGTCATACTTTCTCCACTCAGGGATAACATCTAATAACATATTGAAATATAGATATCGAAAATGCTTTTCATGATATTATATATTCCCAGAAAATATGCACATATTTCCACATTTAAAGTTTTGTTCTTTTCCTTAATTAAAAATTTATTATACTACAAATTTCTTTGTAACTTTCTTTCACTAAAGAATATTATAAACATCTAATGAAATATAGGTCTACATACTTTTTAATGACTGAATATTATCCCACAGTATAAATAAGTCATACCTTACTTATTACATCTCCATTGTTGGATATTTATGGAATTTTTCAATTTTCACCATATACACTATAATCACTATATCCACAATGCTGAAATGAACATGATGACATGGCTCCAAATTATTCTTCCTAATGATTCTTAAAAGTACACCATACATTAAAATAATGATTGAATAAAGGCAAGATTTAGCCACCAAATATTTTGTCTCTGTGATTTGCATCTCCCAAAATGCAGGATGTTGTGGAATGTTTAATAAAACCTCTCCATCTCACTGCACTAATTTTCAAGCTTCATGATTTTTTAAAACAGGGAAATAGGCATAGAAATAGAAGGGTGAGGCTACCGAAGACAGGTCCAGGATGAATAATGACTCTAAGAAAAGGAGCCAGATAAACACCACTTCCCAATAAACAAAGAGCATCATGTTACGGTAACAATTGCCCTGGTCCTTCCCCTGAGAAGAACCAGGCACTTGCAATTGTTTGGCTCTCTTTCTGCTCCCACATTACTGACTTAGAGCATGACATGTTTGTACGACTGCAACTAAGTCACCAAATGGGAAATATCTAAATCAAGCTGCAATTAATGTGTCGTAAAGTGCTGGATAATAAGCCACATATTACCTCTAGGAGTGACAAATTTTTAGAAATAAACCCTAGCGTAAGTCGAAGCAGCAGAAGACGGGAAAGGAAAAACAATCCTTGCTAGGTTATTGTGGGGTGTGAAAGCCACGCTGCTGTGGAAAGGCAGTGTGAATCCATATTATGCTGAAATCAATGGCAGCCCAATCTTTGCAGACTGCACGAGGCACCGTGTGACAAGGGCACAGCGATTCTCCTAATCAAGTAGGTTGTGTGAAAGTGAAGAATCCAGCTGAGCTTGATATATCCAGCTGGACTTTGTTTGCTACTTAATGGAGCAGGTCATAGTTATAACACCCCAAAGAAATCAACCAGTCTCGGCTGGAGGAGCACACGGAAAGTGTGGGAACTCCAGCAGGTCTATGTTAAATCACTTCTATAGGTCATCTGCAGAGAAAGAACTTGGCGAAATAATAAAGGAGCGTCATTCTGCTGTCTGTGTTTATGATTCTCCCCCAGGGAAGGGAGTTGGGTGAGGAGGGAAAGCAACGTGGTTGGAGAAACATTTTGTCTTTTTTATTCTATGCATTATAAAGCTCTTGGCAGGGCATCGGGCACTGAACTTAGCTCCCCCTTCTTGAAAGCCACAGGTTACAGGGGTTTATAAGCCAGAGTGACAGTGATAAAAGGCCAATTCAGGGCTTGGGGACAATTTTCCCTAACAACATGCTTTTGCCTCTTTGCCTCCTTAAACACCTGCTGCTCTCCACTACATCCTTTAGGGCTGCTCTGACTCTGAGCCAGGATGGTGAAGTTCAAAGTTAATGTCCTTCTCTACTGTCACTGCCAGGGTGTGTGGATGACCAATACCACTGCCCTCACCCTGGCACGGACAATGCCACCCTCAGAATGCATCTGGAATTCAGGAGGGTGACATGGGGTTCTTTAACCTTCTTCAACCTGGGGCCATTTTCTTTGGAGGCACTGAGACCCTGTTCCATTCTCAAAAGAGTCCCCAAGAAAGAGCAAGCGCCACAAAAAGCTCTTGGGATTAAAGCATGCAGTATAAAAGGTGCCTGGCAAATGGGCATAGGGATCAGACAGAGGAGTGGTGGGCTTTGTGAACACAAGTGTGGCTGTGCATCAGGGAAGAGGAATTGATGCTCTGTCGATCTGAATGCTAACTACATTCTCTCTCCTCTCGCCAATCCTCATTCACTGTGGGAGAGCTGGATGCTGGCAACTTGCAGGGCAACCACTAAAACTTGGTGACGACTCAATAGGAAAAACCCAAAGCCCTAACAATTTAGTACTGTTATTCTGTGATGCTTCATGTCTGCAGGGCATATATCAAACTTACCAAAGCCAGTTTGCTTGCTGAAACCCTGAGTTCCACAGGTGAGCTTTCTCTTATATCTGTGAGGGGCAGCATATGAGGGGACAAAAATGAGAAAGTGGAGGTGCCCACTCTTCCAGGTCTGAAGTCAAGGGATGGCAGCCAGAGTTAATTTTGGCTCACACACTGTGAGAAGGGCAGAGTTTTAGGTGGACTGCTGCTTATACCTAAATGAAATGGTGCGGGAAATTTGAAAGTTTCCTCTTTCCTAATGAACGGCAGCGTATGTGAACCCTGAGTCCCTGGGTCTGGGCTGAATGACGTGTTCATCTTTTACGTATGAGCCACCGTAGTAGAATGTAGAGCATGTGGTGCCGCCATGAGGAGAGCTGGGTGCGAATCTTGGCTCTGCCACTATCTCGCTGAGAGCCCCTTAGACAGTCACTTCCCTTGTCCAGGATTGTGGGTCCTCACCAGCAGAGGGAGAGACTGGCAGCCTGTGATTTTCGAAGCCCTGCTTGACACCCTGTGATTATCCTTGGTGCAGCCCATCTTACAAGTGCCCAGTGGAACTGGGAAGACACTTTACACGAGTGGGTCTTCCCATTCTGATTCCTCTCTTCCAGGAGAGCCAGTCCTGCTTTCCGGGCCCTGAGCCTCCCTTCCCGCTGGAGGACAGCACCAGGCAGTGTGGGAACCTAGGCCACTCTCCTCTGAGTCCTGGCCACTGGCAGGCCGCTAAAAGGGGTATCCCCATTCCCGGCTGGAGCATGGCTTTGCACCTTTAATACTTGGCAGTGAAAACGCACTGTTCACAATAATGACCCTGGACGCTGAAAAGTTTTGGACAGCAAAAATGACTCTATGTTTTTCAGCATAGTACTTAATTGATAAGGCAGGAAACTCGAATTATTCAACCAGAAAGATTTAGAAACAGCAATGGTTGCAAAAGGAAGAGTTGACTTGTGCCATAGGCCAAATACGTCCCCATCCTAATCCTCAGAACCTGTGAATGTTATCCTACAAAGCAAAGGGATTTGGCAGATGTGATTAAGGATCTTGAGATGGGGAGATTATCCTCAATTATCTGGGTAATCATAAGGATCCTTATTAAAGGGACACAGGAGGCACCAGAATCAGGTGGCAAGATAATATAATGACAGAAGCAGAGGGGGGAGTGATGTGGCCCCAAACTAAGGAATATCAGCAGCCTCTGGAAGCTGGAGGAGGCTCGGAATAAACTCTCTGCTATGTTCTCTAGATGAAACCAGTCCTGTCTACACCTGGGTTTTAGTTCTGTAAGACTTATTTCTGACTCTGACCTCCAGACGATAAGATAAATTTGCGTTTTAAGCCGCCATATTTGTTATAGCAGCCATAGGAAACTAATACCATTTATCAGGAGAAAAAATTAAATTTTCAAAATGAACTTTCGCCGAAGAGTTTGGTTAATTTAGATGTTATTTGTAAGCGATTCTTCTAATGAATTAGTGTTTTCCTAAATATGTTTTTCCCCAACTAGACCTAAGAACTCACAATTCGCACTCCTTTTCTTTCAGTTTCTTCCCAGGCACCAGAGGTTTATTTACCATAAATATTCCACCATGTTATGGTGGGCAGCTGCCAGCCACAGAGCAGGGTGACCCCAAACTGGGCCTGTTTTTCCCCATGCAGAGCCGTCAGTAGTTCCTGTCCTCAGTCTATCGGTAACCTGGGAGAAGCAGACTCTCAAAAGTCTTTAAGTCCTTAATCTTCAAGCTGCAGGTAGGAAAATTTGGCCTCTTCAAACTCCTAGAATCCCCTGAGAAATACAGGCATGAAGCGTCGTTAGTTCTGCTCGGAAGAGAAACCGTGGAGTTATAACTACCAAGTAAAAAGGACCCCAACGCTCAGATGTCTGCATTTTCTGCTGTCACTAAGGTATCTATTGGCTTTTCTTTGCAAGCTATTTCTGACAAGCTTTCCTTGACTACTTAATTCATCTCGATGTGGTTAAACCGAGAGAGTGTATGATGATTTAGGGTTAGATGTCAAAGGCTAGTATAAAGACTGATTGTAAAATAATTGAAGAGAAACAAATTTTAAAACTACCCTTCCTCAAAACTTCAAAAAGGTCAGTTCCTTAACCGGAGAGGCAGGTGCTAGATAACAGTGGTTGCTGCAAATTCTTTGCAGATGTCAGCTTATAACTCCGCCAGAGCAATTTTCAGTTAATATGGGCCTTGAGACGAAATAGTTGCATCCAAAAGCCTTGCGGTTGATTCTAAATTTGATACTCTGTCACAAAGTTGCACACAGATTTTCACAGTTGATCATTTGCATGGGTGAATTTTCCACTGGGAGGCTGATTTTGGAAACTGCTATCTGTGGAGGGACTGGGCAGTGACAACATAATTAATTTTAAAGGTTATATATAAACCAAGGAAAAGGTTAAGATCTGAAAAACTTGTTAACTTGTTTATTTGGTGTAGACCTTCAGAGGTATAGAACTAAATTTTGGTTTTTCCTTTTCTTCTCTAATGTCCCTTTTCTCTTCCTGCTCCTTCTTTTTCTTCTTCGTCATCTTCTTTAAACATTTATTCAAAGTCTGTTGATGCTTAAAGCATCTATCGTTGTTTAACTGACTACCCCAAAACATGGTGGACTAAAGTAACAGCTTCCCTCATGACTCTAGGATGGCTGGGGCTCAGCTAGGTGGTTCTTCTGCTGGTCCCACAAAGGATCTCTCTTATGGCATCTAACAATGGGATAACCTCTACAGCTCCACATGCATGTCTGGGGCCTTGGTGTGGGTGGCTTAAAGGTTGGAATCTCAATCTCTCTCTCTCTCTCTCTCTCTCCTCATGGCTAGCTTAGACTTCTTTTCATGGCAGCTGGATTCCAAGAATGAGCATTTCCCTAACGAGCACTTATTTATCTCCTGTACACATTGTGTTTGCGAATATCCCATTGGCCAACCCCAGAGTCAATGTGGGAGGGGACCCCACAGGCACAATTCACATCGTAGTCTAATGTACTTCAGATCCATGCTGCCATATCAGAAGAAAACCCTGTTTTTGTCCCTGTATCAAACATGTATTTATACTATTTATTGGAAATAAGAATGGATTGAAAGTTTAGAGTCATTCTTCAGCCATGAAAGCAGATTTATTGAGCTGATAAGTTCATTATTTAGTTGTAATGTTTTATATTTGGTTGTGACATTCATAGACTGTAATATTTTGATGCTGAAGAGAACACAAGGTGAGAGTCAGGCATCCCAGGTTGATCACTAAGGGTCTACATGATTCTCACTCAGTAGTCAGAGTTAATTTTAAGGTCCAATTGAGAAGTGATAATCAAAAGTTGTTAATACAAGAATTCTGGTCAAGTGCACCAAAGTTCCATCGCTTCCACCCACTTCTCATGAGGAAGAGTTTGCTTCTTGGCGTCTTGATTATTCTCATCCATTCTTTATGCCCGCAGACATGAATCTTCTTGGATATCATCTAGTTGTCATTTCCAGTGGATGTCTTTTGACTTGCATTTGCCCTCAGCTATTTCCTAGGGATAGGCCATCTTCCTGACAACTGGCTCTAACTGTGTAGCCCTTAATGCAGAGCCTTGCTTGTAGTCTGTGCTCACTGAATAATTCTTGATCGAATAAATAAAACATCAGGTATAACATTTCAGTACATGCTGACTTTTCTTCTGGTCCAATACAGTGAATTTCTTTAAAACCATTAAACCTACTTTGACCATATTGCATTTTGATTAAAATGACAATAACCACCCCCCCCTTTTTTTGTGATAGAATGAGGCAGAAGTTTGGAAAACTTCTAACTACGTAATATTTTTTCCAGCGGGAAAACTTTCCCTTTGTCATCAGTTAAGTTTATTAAAAATAATCAAGTAAAAGAAAACTTGTTCAAATTAAAAAAAAAAGAAGTCATCCAAAGTTAGAACTTAAAGAAAATGTGGTGACTTGGACTCCACTATTAACAAACAGCATGCTATTGAAGGTAAGTCATAGTAAGTCATAGTAAGTCATTACTATACAAAAAAATTGCAAACCAGCATGGTTTTTACCTGTGATTCTGAAACATGCTGATAAAATGCTCTCTCATTGCCCTCCCTTTCTTGGACCATTAGTGTTATTCTGCTATATTTGGAGATGAGCTCCAACCAAATCAATAAAGTTGTTTATTATAAAGAAAACAGATGTAAGAAACAACAGACTTGACTACTCTGATAAAACATAGCAAGCTCAAACTATGAATGCAGTGTTGACTGAAGGATTTGATTTATATGCAGTACCAAAAAATCTAGTAAACGGAAATGGAAGTTTTTATTGTCTTGTCTGTAAATGACTGTCCATAAATATAAAATTATTATTTATTAAAATAAATTTAGCATTTTATTGTAAACATGGCCATTGTAAATAACAACCCTTTATTATCTTCCACTCACAATACAGCCTTTTAAATTTTAATAACCTCTGTAAAGTAGCTGCCTCAGTTTGCCAAGATTTATGTAAAAATAAATATCCATTTACGAGTCCAATTTATGCTTTACAAATTACTTACAGTGTAAAAGAGCTTTTGTTTGCAAGGACTAATACTTAAGGAGCAAGGGGGAAATCCCATGTCAGAGATACCATCTGGTGTCAGGAATGACAAACCCTGATGTGAGTTATAGATGTCTACACCACACTGTGACTTCTAAATGCCAAAGTTATTAGCAATTCAGTTGGGAAGGGTTGGGTTCTTTTATGGATGGGGCTGGGATGTTCCCTATGAAAGGTGACTCCAGGGATGAGGGAAACTCCTTGTTGCAAAATAGTTCCCCTATCCAGGTACCCAGGGACTTGGAATTTGTCCTTTTTGAACTCCGTTTTTCTTTTTCTTCCGCCTGGAAACAGGGAGAGCAACAGTAAACAGTCCTGGGAAAGGAAGCATCAAGTCACATTAATAGTAAAGCATCACTGAGATCTCCCCTCCAAACAGAAAATCTCAGGGCCATGGCAACAAGTAGAAACCCAAAGATGGAGGGAAGACAGGAAGGCTCAGAAAAAGCCTTAATGACATCACAGTGCAGAGGCCAAGGATACTGATGACAAGCTGGGCTTTCTATGTGGTTTTGCCAAGACTGACCCTGCAAGCCTGTCATCACTGGCATTATCATGTTATTGAGGGTTGACGGCCAGATAAAGGGATGGGACACAAAAGAGTCAATGGAAGGCAACATTCCTCAAATGCTGGCATATTTTGCTGATACAATAAGAGAAGGCGCTGAGACTTTACTGCCCTGAGCTCTGATCTCAGAGTAACTGTGACCAACTCCAGCTGCAGCACCTGGCCTTGCAGTCATTTACTATAAGGAAAGGAGATGTTGGTGCTGGATTGACCTGCAAAGTCCCCATCAGCCACCATAAAAGATCTCCTTGTGATTAGAGCAACAGCTAAGTGATTTCTTCATTAAGATCATTGTTAAGCTTCATGAAATCACTATTAAGAAGTATCAAGTTCTCAGAAGTTAAATTAGCAATTATTTGTGAAATAGACTTTTACCTTTCTCTTCCCTTTTCTTCTTCAAAGACATCTATCACCTAGCTAACATCTATCCCTATTATCTATCATCTATCTATCTATCTATCTATCTATCCATCATCTCTTTATCTAGATAGATATTATACATCTATTGGTATGAATATAGTGATTTATATTGTTTATCACTATAACTGATTTACTAATTTACTTTGATGAAAAATTTCTTTATTTTCATTCCTGGCACGTGTAGTTGTATCAGTTAGGCTTCAACTAGGAAAACAGAAACCAATCTCAGTATATAAAATCGATGAAATTTAATCAGATAATTGGTTACCTGGTTACAGGAGTGATGAAGAGTCAACAAGTGCTGGTGAAGAATGCAGATTAGCAGTGCAGGAAGCCCTGACTCTACCTGTGAGGACAAAGGGTGGGGCTATGTTAACAAGCCAGAGACAGGGACCATCTAAGGGAAGCCTGCCTCAGTCCACATGGCTGTGGAGCTGGAGTCTAGAAGATGGATATGAAGAGCTGGAGATGAAACTGTAGCTGGAGACTCTGCCCTAAATTGGTGGGCAGGGGAGATACTTTGACTTTACCCTTCCTTCGCCTTATAATTTCCCACCAGTGCTTCCCATTGGGAGGGAGCTTGGGGCCCTCTAACAGAGAGCCTGGAAATATAACTTTCAAAGGTGAACTTCCCCCCATCCCCCACCTAAGCAGTTGGAAAGGACAGATTAGAAGGCAGATAGGACCAAGCAAGAACAATGGTCTTTTGTGCAGTTTGTTCAGAAGTGCAAAAGGTCTTGCTGATCATATCTGTAGGTTATGAAGTTGGCATGTTGATCACGTTCAACAGAAAAGACCTGGTAAATGTGGAGAGAGCCAGATTTCAGACAGGACCCATAATACACAGACCCATACAACTGAACAGTAGCTGTGGGTGCCAGCCACCTGCAGGCTGTCAAGTCCTCTAGTTTCAATGTCCAAGGTCCCTACACATGACTCTGGGAAATTCGACACTCTGTCCATGATTTGTAAGGTGTGCTTAATAATCCATGGTCACCTCTGGGTCTCAACACTTGACTTTTCATTTCCAGAAGCATTACCCTATGCATGGCATTGGCCCGTCCCCAATCTGCCACCATGGACACTACTCTTCCACACTCCCCAACTGTAGTGGGTTGAACAGCGTCCTCCCAAAATTCCTATCTACCTGGAACTTCAGAACATGATCATATTTAGAAATAGGGCAATTAAGGTAAGGGTTGAGATGAGATCATACTGGATTAGGGTGGGCCCTAAATCCAATGACAATGCCTTTATAAGAGACAGAACATGACAGAAAAGAACACAGATAAACACAGAGGAGAAGGAGATGTGAAGATAGAGGGAGAGATTGGAGTGATACCTCTACAGCCAAGGAAAGCCGGTGGTCACCAGGAGCTGCTGGAAGATGGAAGAGGCTAGAAACAGTTCTCTGCCAGGGCCTTCAGGGGAAGTCCAGCCCTGCGAACACCTCAGTTTGGGATGTTCGGCCTCCAGGGCTGTGAGACAGTAAATATCTGTGGTTTTCAAGCCACTCAGTTTGTGGTACCCACATAACCAAGTGCTAACATCAAGCTGAGTCCATCCCCTTTGCCTGAGGGTGTGTGGAGAAGCAGGTTACCGAAGCTAAGGTTTCAGGGGCCCTCACTTGCATAGGCCTCCTCTAAGGCTCTGACAGTTTGCTCACTTAGTCATATTTTTAAAAATTAAATAAAATTAATGTTTGAATTATTTAAGGTATTAAAATATAAGTGGATTATTGGCAGTTGATTGTCTACTGACCCTTCTCACTCAAGCGCACATCATCTGAAATCAGGAGGTACCGAGGTGCCTGTGAGCACTTTTGGATTCAACTAAGGAAGGGTTTAAGGGGGAGCTTAGTTTGTGTCTAGAGGAATTTAGTGTCTGTGGTTCATAGGGACTTCTGGGTTCAGGTTAGTGATTGCAGGAGGGTCCAGTGTTGGACTGGCTCCCAAATTTCCTCTACTGCCCACTGTGGGGAGGGGAGATTCCAAGATCGTGTACATAGGAGGTAGATTGCATTCCCTTCTGAGAAAGTCAATATGTTCTCCTCTGTACCCTTTCTGCCATCATGAGAAAGGAGCAGAGTAAATGTGCTCTGGAAAGAGAGAATATGATGTAGGAGAGATTATTGCTGTACAGAAAGGGAAAGGCAAAATCCATTTCTGTTAGTACAGGATGGTTGTAGGGAAGCGGAGGGAGGCAGAGACCAGATGCAAATATGGCAGATTCACTTTCCATATCCCCCTCTACCTCAGTGGGGATTACAAAAATTCTGAGTGCAGGGAGCTTCCCCTATTCTTTATTTGACATTCTGAGAGTAGACCGTGTCATAAGCTCCTACCTTCTACACCAATCTATGAATCAGAATAAAATTGCTGCTATGGCATGATAAGGAGGAGGATGGGTTTAAATTAGTGCCCTAGAACCAGGTCCCTTATCCTATCTAGTTTCCTATACCTTCAAAAATATCTAGAAGTTCCAACTTGCTTCTGGCTGGTGTGATTACCCGGCATCATCCTGCAGTGATGACGAGGCGGACTGTTGCTACACCGGCTGAGGAAGTTATCAGGCGCAAATCATTTTCACAGGTCAGAGATAAAAAAGATGAGCAAAAGTTGAGCTGGGACCAGGTCACTTGAGAAGGCCACCAGGTTCTTGCTGAGCCAAGAAGGAAAAGACCTCAAATCTACCAATTATAGGTTTCAGCAGCAGATGCCAGCAGATCCAGCAGTGACTAGTAGAACAATTAGGCCATCACAACAGGGGCCAACCATGACCCACATGTTAATCCATGACCCCCTTCTGCTGCGGGTACAAGGATGTGGTGAGCTACCTCACACAGGCATTCATCTGGAGGTGATATCTGAGACATTGAACAGTAGTATGGCCCAGCTAGTGACACCATCCCTAAGGTGGGTTAAATCTTTCTTCCTTGCCCTGAGGTCATGAAGATATTTTCCTGTATTAGTTTTATGTCATCTATAATTTATAGCTAGTCCTTTCAAATTCAGTTATTTTAATACAACTGGAATTTATTTTGTGTGTGTGTATGGTGTGAGGTAGGGATCCAAGTTAATAGTTTCCCCATTATCTATTTGTAAGACTTCCAAAAGTTCCTAGGTTTTTTACCATGCAAGAGGTGAAGTTTTCTATAATAGAATGGGTTTGATGGGATGTTGGTGACCATTTGTATATATGAATTATTTGTAATTCAGGTGTTTGTTAGTTGGTTGTTTTATGCCCATCCTTCTTGTTGTCCATGAATGCTCCATGCACCTTTTCACCTCCAGGCCCAAGTTTTTATAGATTGACAAAGTCAATTACATTAACTGGTGTTGTAATGCCAGGACATTTTATATTTGTCCAAATTCTTTGATGGAACTAAAATAGAAAGTAATTCTGGCTCAGTATGTGACACATTTGCTTTTTCACATTACTTTCTTTGATAGAAAGGAAACCCAAGGCAGAAAAACTATGAATCAGCAAGCTTGAAAATAAAATCTCTAAAGCCTGACACTCTCAGGAATTTCTTTGCACAGAGGCCATACATTTTTGAGTAAACAATAAGCATTTATTCAGCGTCTATGAAATAAATTTTAAGTTTGCAAAGCTTTAAAAAATGGCAAAATCCCTAGTTCCTTGCAATAGGCAAACCAGAAATTCACTTAATTTGTTACTCATCGTTTTGGCCTATAAACTCAAATACTTATTAACGCTGTAAATATGCCTTTTTACTGGCTGGCTGACAGCTCCCATGCTTTCTGTGCTGTCTCCTTAAACATTTATGAGTGTTCATGAATATGCAAATACACAATCTAATGTCTGCAAATGGTTGCAAGTACAAATGCTATGTTAATATTTCATACAGTGATGGGAGCAAATCAACAATCATAAATTTTGAACAAATATGTTGCCTCATTAATAACTAATGAAGCAGTGCATAGAGCTGAGGATTTGGCATTTCATACTAAAAGTGGTGTTTAAATAGAGCCTTTCGGGCAAAGGCCCTGTTTCCAAAACTTTCACTAAAACCTGTTCCTTCCAGGGTGGTTTCTGTTGGGTGGAAGTGGGTATGCGAAAAAAGAGGGGTCCATATTAGTTGTTTTAAAAACTTAACCTCACATTAAATGATAGAAATAAAAATAATATGACTAATGAATTGTCCTACAAGTGGACCTTCATGCACAAGGCATGTGCTTGAATTGGTGTTTCCACTTTCCGGAGAGCTGATGAAGACAGGCACTAGAAGCCAGGACTGCTTAAATACTTCCTGGGAACACAGACATGTAGCATCAAAGGAATTTGATGGGTTAACCCATTAGGCCCTCGTGAGACTCAGAGAGGCGAAGGATTTGTCTTGAGTAGCAGAGCCTGTTCTGGGACTCATAGCTTTTGGTTCATGGTGTCTCTCCTGCCACACTTTGCCAAGCTGCCATCGGAGCCACCAGTTTCTTAAGGAATCCAGTGTACTGCTTAATCAAATATTAAAGTGAAAACTCACAACTACTGTATATTTGAAAGATTATGTCAAAGATTTAGAATACAATAGTATATCAATAACTGATTCAAAAGTCATTGTATATTTCTGGGTGTCAATATATTTGTTTGTAAATTGGATTACAAGCTTTTATATCTCCAAATTTTTGAAAGCTTTCAGTGAGATCTTCCTTGGATGAAATACAAATGTTTCAGAGTTTTTCAGCTTCCCTGAATTATCATAAAGAGCATCAGTGACCATTTTACAGGCCTATAGGAGTAGGATGCTTAGTAGATAAGATAAACTAATATTAACCATATAGTAATATCCTGGAAAGTTCTCTTCAAAAATAAATTCTTGATGTTGGACAAATTATTTATTACTTATGTTCTTGTCATGGAAATCATCACAATACTTTTAGTAGTAGTAGTACATTACCATTTTTAAGTACTTTCTTCCATATTATTTTATTTCATACTCACAGTTGCCCCACAAATAAGTATAATCATCCACATTTTACAAACGAAAAACTCCATCTGAGAAAAGTTAAATCATTTGCTAAAGGAGAAAAATAATATAAAATCTAGTTATTTGAATGTGTGAAAATTGGAATGAATTATTATATACAGCTTTATAAAATAGTCTCTTAAAAAAATTCTTGACTTTTTAAAATGTGTTCCTTGGCCATTTATGTTCCTAGGCCACATTACTTTCATCTTTTATTCAGATTCTATTTTCAGAGAGCCTAATTCTCTTCATTGCTTGAGCCCTTATCTGGGTAGAAAATCAAGTATTTATGAATTGGCAATAATTTCTTTGGTTATATAGCTCATGCTCAGTGGTAGTAATGTATTAAAACACCCCTTTCTCAGGATCTCCATGGTAATGAAACTATTGTATATCTTGATTATTGGGGATTACAGGAATCCATACATGTGATAAGATGGCATAGAACTACATACAAGTGCAGACAAAACTAGGGAGATCCAAATAAGATTGGTGGATCGGACTGATAAGGTCCTGGTGGTGGTACCCTGCCACAGCTTTGCAAGGTGTTACCATTGAGAGAAGCAGAGTAAAAGGTATATGAGACCTCTCTGTACTGCTTCTTACACCTGTATGTGAATCTATAGTCATCTCAAAATTAAACTATAATTTATAAACGCTGTAATTAAAATACAATTAAACTATTTTTTAAAAGGCGTTTGTGGCTAGTTGACATGGCACTGTTCCCACAATTTTCAAGCACTCTTTGGACCCAGAGGAGCCTCGAGGGTATTTCAGTGAATGATAATATTAGCAATTCCATTTGTCTAAAGGTCTGATTTCTGGAAACCTCAATCACTCTGAACACAGTCATCGCCCAGAGAATTAGGAGAGGGAAAGAAAAAGAACTTGACTTGCAAGGAAAACAAGTTTTCTAAGCTCAAATGTAGAGCCACCTTTATTTACCTTGAGAACTGGCAGCACTGTGGTGAGAGGGGCCACAGGAGCTGAGTAAGAACAGCAGCCGGGGGCCATGTAGGGTGGGGACGAATGGGGCTTTAATCCTGAGGGCCGCCCTGTGTTACAGACGTAAAATGGAGTCACATTTGGCCCATTGGCAAAAGAAAGAAAACAACACCAAGCCAGGAGAGGACAGGAAACTCTTCTGGAGCCAAGAACACGGTTTAGTCACGCAGGCGATAACTTGAGTGTGGGCAAATGGGTCTCAGCAGAGGAGAACAGAGAAAAAACTGAGTTTGGTGAAGTTAAGACCCAGCTCTCTCTTCAACCTGAACTCGTCTGGGAACCTTGGAAACAGATTATGTTTGAAAGACAGGGTATCTAAGCCAAGAGCTGCCTGAACCAGCCCAGGACAGGGAGCCAGCCAATCTGTATAGGATTTTTTCCCCCTTCCCTTTAATGATGTTTGGGACTCTGGACTGGCATAAGGTCTGGTGGGTGGCAATAAGAGACGGAGGATGGGAAAGCTTTGGGATTTTTCACATCAGAGTGAGAAAGAGAACAAATAGTGGCCACCAAAGATTGTGAATAGAGGACAACAATATTTTCCTAAGGCATAGAATGACCACTTATCTGGATATTGGGGTGGGGAGTATGTTCAGAATCACCAGGGAACTTTATGAAACCACAGGGTTTAATACCACTGATGAAGACCTTTTTAATCTTTGCTCTTCAATGTAATGAATTCTTATTTGGAAATTGTAGAGCCCACGACCCCACGTCACCCAATCGTTCCAAAGTTTTACAATTATGCCTAAAGCTTAAACTTTGTGCTCGTCACTTCTTAAGAATTAAAAGCAAGAAAGAGAACAACAAAAGAGCATCTTTTTTTTTTTTTTTATCTTTGATTCTTCCTTCTAATTCAAACTTCTTTGCTTCCACAATGGGTCTCCAATTAATCTGCTCTAAATTGTTCTCTGAATTGCTCAAATCTTCTCTTAACTGTGAACTATCAACTTGTTCATGTCCTTGAAGTCTGAGAAAGTTTTTTTCTTTTTTGCTAGACTAAACCTATGTATATTTTACAAGAGGTATCTTTTTTTCTTTGTAAACTAAACAAAACAAACCAAAAAAATGACAGCACAAAATGATTAGAATAGAAAGTATGAAAATCATCCTTAAGTTAGCAGCCAGGCAGCAGATAAGGAGGAATTTCCTAAGGGAAAATAATCCGGAGGGCATACACTGTTGTTTTCTGAACCAGATGGTGCCTTTTGGGGCCAAGAAGCCCCAATTTACTCTGCTGTAGCCGAATTTACTATGAAATATATTAGTGACCTAAAAAAAAAGTAGACACGACTTCCAGAGTTCTTATTATGATCAGGTTAGAGAGCAACTGAAAATGGAAGAATCCGGAACATGTATGTGAAGAGTGTGTAAGCAAGATTGATCCACTCACCTAACATGCCTCGATGTCCCTTTCCTTCCAGCCAGGAATGTCACCGCTGAGCCAAACCCTCTGAGCTCTCTGCTCTCACTCTCCCACGCTGCTTCTCTGAGCATCCACCTAGGACAACAAAGCCCTTTCCAAACATGGAATCCAACTGATCAGGTTTGGAAAATTGGCTCTTCTGGTCTTAGGTGCTTTTTCTGGCATGAGTTGTTTATACTCCCTCAGCCTATTGCCTCATTTGTAAAATGAGAATAAGAATGACTCCCTCGATGGGTAATCATGTATGTGAAACTAGAGCATAGTATGTGATTAACTAATCATAGCCATTATTACTTATAGCGATGATAATATTAAGATAGATCATTTAGGATCTAACACAGACTCAGGGGCGATATTCAACATATTTAGTAAAAGTCAGAGCATGGGCACCGTCCTATCAGATCGAACAATTGTCCTGGTCCCAGAACACAGGTCCCTGTTGCACCTAGCGTAATGTCCTCAGTTGCTGGATTGTAGAGCAATGAGATGGCTGTCCTGAGGGAGAGTTTGAAGGGATCCGAGCGGCAGATGCAGAACTCAGCAGGTTTAGAGCACTGGTTATACACCACCCAAAGGAGAAGTACAAAAATGTTTTAATTGCAAGTACCCTTGTGGGGAAAAAAATCAAATATTAACCCTGCATACCATGCCTTGTACTGTCATGTCATCTGCACATGAGTTAGAGTCTCAGATAGATTACAAACTAACAATTGAATGCTGAAACTAAACCTTGTACTTCTGACTCTCCAAATAATAGTGTGGACTATCAGATGTGCTCAAGAAACATTTACCATTTGATGTTAAATAGAAGATACTAGTATATATTATTTCTATGTATCACTCATATTTTAATTACTTTCTAAAACAGATTTATGGTGATTTAACACATAGGGCCATTGATCACATTAGGTCAAGGGCAATAGCAGAATATCCTAGGAATAAAATGTGGTGAGCCAAGTTGTGGTCTGTCTACATCAGAGCCCAGAGCTTTTGCGACAATGAAGTCAAAAAGAGAAACTTATTTGTTGCATAGATTTAATTATTTAATAAAAGCAAACATGTAAGCACAGACATATTTCCCTCTATGAGGAAATCATTGTCCTAGTAATAATCTAAGAGGTGCTGAACAGCATTATGGGCCTTGTCTTCAAGAGCGGGTCTTCCTCTCTTTTTGTATCTTGGCTCCTGTGACCCTGCTCCTCATCACCCATGTACCCTAAGTCCAGGGTCTTTAAGGAGTCTCATCACTCCATGGTCTTCCGCCCCTTGGAGGCTTTGCAGAGGTAGTTCTTCCATCTGGAATTCTCTTTTCCCATTTTTTCACTCCATCACACAGTTTAAATTCACTCCCTTTTTGACACCTGTCCCTACCAGGCTAGCTTGGTGACATGCCCCCCCATCTCACCCATAAACTAGGCCACCTCTACCCATTATAGTCATTGTAGCTCAACAATTAGATCAAGGAATTTATCCCTTCTAGCTTCGATCCACGGCTTCAAACTTTTATGCTGCTATCTGGTTTCCATTTCACAGCCTGGTACATGGGTTCTTTCTAATTTTTAGATGGAAAATTCATGCAGAGGCTGCTGGCTTGTGATTTTGCTTCTTCCCAAGGAGAAGGTGGCCTTTTGCATCTCTCCTCTTCGTATCACATACTCCAGCTTCAGAAGGACATCAGCTTACTTTTGCGTGAGTTAGAAAAAGCTGTCTAGAGGGACTAGCCAACTTAAAGACCTGAGAGTTGCATGTTCCATGATTTTCCTTCAAGCAGACAGTACTCCTTGCCAGGACACATGGAGAAGGGAGTGTAGTGTGGCAGAACCCTGTGTTCCCTGTATAAACTTGACATCCCTGAGTTAAAGTCCCAAGTGCCCGATTCCTGGGGCAACAACTCAGCCTAAGCTCAGAACGGGAAGCAAAAGATACAAAGTTGTCTCTTGTTCTTACCTATCACTGCTCCAAAGACGTATTTTAAATGAATCAATGAATTAATACACAGCAGGAAGTTTTAATGGATCCCCACCATTTTCTTAATTAACTCCTCTTCACCAACAACAGTCAACAGAACTGTAGTTACACTTAAAGTATTTCTGTTGACCAGGCAAATGTTAGATCAAGAGGTCCTCAACAGACTTTTTTTCATGTAGAAGCTGGAGTCAAGTCTAGACAGGATACTCAGCTGATTGTCGGGTGAAATTTTTGCCAAAAGAAAGAGAATGTCTCTTTATTAGCAAGTTAACTAGAAATAAATCATTGTGTGAGCTGGGGGTATACCACTTAATGGAGGATTTAAAGAGTTCTGGGTGAAATTTTCTTCCTCTTTCTGTGACTCATGCCATGTCTCGAATGTTCTCTAAAACTGTGGGGCTGCAAGGCCAGAGAAATTGCTCACTCAGGGCTGTGCTTTGAACAAGAGTGGTGCCCACGTCTGCAGATATTATGGGACCCAATAGCTAACACTTGTACTCACAGATGAACCATGAGACTTAATACTAAACAGATTCATTTGGTCCAAGGAGGTATATCCATATATATATAGATATCTTGTCATGGAATACTACTTCCTTGCTCAGAAAGAGTCAGTTATTAAAAGAATAATATTCTAAAGTGATTCTGGAGGTTTTAGGGAGGCCGACTAATGTCTAGATTTTATCGACCAAGGGAAAAGGGAAAGTCAGTCTGGTAGATCGCTTAGACGAGGCACATGTCAATCTGTTATCAGTCTGAAGTGTTTCGAATCATGGGGGCTATGACCTATTCAGAGAGCTCTTTCCTCTGGTTTAATCCTCTTGATATACCTGTAAAATTGCTCCTAAGCATTTCTCAGTAATCAACATGGTGCCTGGCACATTGTAGGAAATGACAGATGTGAATGAATGAATCTCATGAGCTATAAGTGAACAGCATTAAACTGTGATTATCAAATAATATGGCCCCATGGCTAGTTTTAGGAAAAAATCCTATGCAAATTAAACTCTCTATTTTAGTATTTATGATACATATGCATCAGAAGATCCCTACATCACCTTGTTATTTCTGAATCTTATGATTGCTCAGTTCAAGAGATTCCAAGCTTGCCTTAGCTTTCTGATAAATTCCCAGGTTTTTGTTTTTGTTCTTGTTTTTTTTTGGGGGGAGGGTGGAATTATACAGAAGTAGAAATCATAGTAATGATAATGAAAGCTACCCTTGAGTTTCTATTGTGTACCTCTCCCTGTATAATCTTGAAATACAGAATTGAGTATCCACTTTTATATGTCAGGCTAATTCAGAGAATTAGGGGCTGAATCTCAATTTGAGTCTACATATGTCTTCAACACAAAACCCGTGTTCTTTCCTGTATGTTTGCACCAATCGGAGATACATCTCCTTTAAAGGAGTCAGATTAAGATTTGGAGTAATAAGGACAGGGTTTTCGAGCCAGGTGACTTAGATACTTTCTTATTGACAGTAACTAAAATCACTGTGATCAGCCCGCCCTTTCATCTATCAAAGTTACATTTTCCTGTCACTGAACAACACCTCCACTATCACAACAAAAAAAATCTGACACCCTTGAATGCTAAATGAGAGGAAACTTGTCTCCTAAAACACAGATCTCTCATGAAAAAAATAGTGTCAAGTCTCATAAGGAGGATTATCAAGTTAGAATATTTGCCTTCAGTTCTTTGCCCTGCATCATCCATGTAAAAGCTTTTTTAATGGAGTTTTATGTTCCCTGATGTCCTCAGAATCTAAACAAAATGCAATTATCTATCTTTGAAATAAAATTGAATAGTTCTATGGCTTCTGATTGCCCAATAATGCTTGAGTAGGATAAGTCTAGATGATCATGACTCACCAGTTTTCTCATGAAGGCAAGAATTCATCTGCTGACTGTAAAGAGAATTGGCTTCTACAACTGGTGAGGCTGAAATCTAATATGGCTAGATCAGCAAGAGAGGGATTTTGATGGCATCACACTGTAGGCCCTGAAGATAGAACTGTCAAATCAACCGGCAGAATTTATAGATGATCTATAGTAAGTACCCAGTTGATTAGTCATATTCAGATGTTGCTTAATGAAGAGCATATAAAAAGTTTGATGAAAAAAGTTATAAGATTTAGTATATTAATTTTAAAAAAAATGAGTCCAGGTTTCCTACCATGGGCAATTAGATGGATAGTACCATTAATCCTAGATAATAGGGTATCCATTAATGGTAAAATGATTAAAACAAAATAAACTGAAAGTTTACTCTTTTGAGCAAAGGAAAACAAAATTGAACAAATAAAGTGGAGACAGTAAAAACATGGAAACATATCTTAAGATCTTTATCTAAATCAGAAATAACTAAAATAATTATACCATGAGTGAATGCTTAATCTGAGTTTTAATGGCACAGGTATTTTAGGATAATGGAAGAAAAAGTTCCTATCCTTTAGCAGATACCATGCTGAGCTGTGTGCAATTTTTTATGACTTTTTGTGCAATTGGCCGATACTGCTCCCAGGAAGCCACATTCAGACTCTTGCAAGTTTCCCTACTGTTACCTCATGTTGCAATTTGGAGCTAAAACCTTTCGGAATCCATTTATGACCCTTTGGCTTCTTTATTTGTTTGGTAGATATTATTTTAGGATTTTGTCAGGAAAAGCAATTGTCACCCTAATCAATCGAGATTGGAAGAACCATTAATGTTCTTTGTGTATCTAACACTAAGGACATTAATCTTTCTAACCCTCAAAATACTTATTTAACCATAGATCATTTACTCTTTTAAAAATGTTCTCTGTTGGATTTCTCCCAATGAAACTCCTAAGCTTTCTCACTATCCCCTGTCTGTCTCTAGTATATCTTAGAGCAAAGAATGGGAATGACAAGTAGTATGTGGAACCTCTACCATCTATAGCCTAACACCAAGGAAGGAACAGTGTTTAGGGAGATAGGAAAGGTTTTCAGCAGTGTGTCTCAGAAAAAGCCATCAAAGGAAGAAAAGAAAAAAGAGAGGAGAAAGTATAAAGGTATAAGAAATTGCAGATTGGAGTATGAATACTGAAGAGCCAGGGAAAAGTATTCAAATGTTTGTATGTCTTAATATTATAATATTAAGAGGGAAAAGTGTAACTTTGATTGGAGTTCAGGAAAAGAGAGCTTTTAAAAATGATAGTAAAATGCTGATGAAAAGGAATTTGGAAGAGAATTTCAGACAATGATCATTTATTCTAAAATAGAAGAAAGAAGCTTGTATATTTGTATTGCAAAAGCCTTTATGATAAAACATGTCTCCAGGAGACATCATAAATCGGAAATGGGTAAAATGGAACTTGTGTGCTTTTATGCTTTTAAAATGTGTGGATTTAAAGTGATGTTGGTTTTAATCAAGATAGTTGCCCTCGGCAATTCTGGAGACTGTGCCTCTATAGCAAATATCAAGTGGTAGATAAAAGCGATTATCGGGGAAATCATGTGTCTTATATTAATAGAACACAAACCTTTAGGGAAAGACTTTGTAGAGTCAGAGTATGCAGTCATTGCCTCCTCCCAGTGTGGTTTAGGAGCCAAAGGACTTCATCTGCCCCAAAATATCTCCCTTACTGAACTGGAATTAATATCCTTGAGGACCACTCTTTTTAATCAAAATATATTAAGAGAGCTCCTGCTAGAATGCGCATCTGCTACCCAGGAGGGAAACACAATACCAAATTACATGTTATTGCAGTAACTTGAGCTAATAAAAATATTAGCTAACCTGGAAATTTGGGTGCAGAATCAAAAGAATCTAATACCTGGATAGAGCCATTTGACAGAATCATTTCAAAAGTTACAGACCCGAGGGAATTGCTCAGAGAGGAAAAAGCTGAAAACTTTACCTACAATATGGCTTCATTAGTGCACAGAGCATCTGGGGGGAAGAGCCCTATAGAGAGGTGCAGAGCAAGAAATACAAATTTTGTCTTTTTCATAATTTTCTTCAGGGGCTTTTCTGCTAGACTTTCTGGAACTTTACTCTAACCCCTTTCTCTATGAAACAAGACATAGGATAATTTGGTCTGTCTTAGTCTTCATCCAAATGTACCCCACTGCTAAAGTATTGAAATGACCTTGAAGTAGGTCTAGTCATTAGACATTGCCTTGTAGCTCAGAGATTTGCCCATTTTGGGGATCTGACATTCAGGTGGACTTAGAAAGTTAAAATTTGAGTGGTTCACCTCCACCATCACCCTGCTTCTCTGACAAACAGATTCACACAAAAAGGAATAACAAAAGACCAATAAGAGGTCATCCAGAGACCAATGAGTTAAAGAACCTCACCGGACCTATAGGAGAACAGCTTTCCAATGGAATATCAAGATATACTCTAACCAGAAACATAAATTCCAGCTATAGAAATGAAGACAGGAAAGAAAACACGAGGTTCCTCATTTTGGTGACTTCAGTGAATGCTGCCTGGTACCTGGGTCCACTTCCTCAAGAAGTCAAGGCACTGCTTTTTCTCTTTGGGTCTGCCTTTCCTCTCATCAGTAAAAAACAAAAACTAAAACAAAAACAAAACAGCAAAACAAACAAACATCTCAGTATGTGTCTCTGAACATGGTATTTGGGGAAGGATGGTGTGACTTTCCAAGGATGAATTTGGCAGACAGCAAGTTTGGGGAATGGGAATGCACATTCATTGTTGGTAACATAGACTGGAAAACTGCAGTGTGAAACTATTCTGGCGAGGAACTTTATGGGTTCCCCAGTTCTCCCCCACTCCCTCTTCTAGGAGTGGTGGATGGGAACGACGGAAGCTTCTCAAGGCTGTGACAATCCCTTAATTGGAACATTTAAGCAAGAATGCAGCTGATTGGCCTTAACTTTGACCATTATTTATTACTTCAGTGTGATTTAGTAAATTTTTCTGGTATAATAACTGCAATGAAGACATCCTTGGTTTGATTTGACATTTTCTCTTTAGGGATTGTTAATTCTGACATTATTTCTTAGTAACCAGCCAAGTTCTCTGGTAGCATTGTGGTTACCTAGTCTAGAAACCCTGGAGAAAGAGGACAAGATAATCATGAATGTGTCTGAGGCCAACACTTCCTTGACTATGACTTGATTGGGAAGCAATTTACTTTATTTTCTTTCATCAGTATTGAAGTAACCATAAGTGCAAATCTATCCCCAACTCCCCATTGATATGTCACACTTTTTATTTATCCCAGTGGATTACTTAGAAAAAAAAGAGGTAAATAGTTTTGTTCCAGACAGTTTACCAAAAATAAAAAAAAATTGTGTGTCTTTTGAGGGCCTGCTATAGAATGAAAGTTTTTAGAAGCGAATCTATTTATTTTATTTAACTTTGTTGGCAGTTCTATAATCCCATTGTGAGAGCTCTTTAACTCTTAGGAGAGATACTAATAAAAAAGAAGACTGTGGTTTTTAATCTTATTTCCCTCCCTTCTTCCCCTCTGTTGCTGAATGCTATTTGTATCACAGAGATTGAGTTCTCAGTTCAAGTACGTTCTTGTTAATAAAATAATAGACGTGAGCGAGTCTTCTAAATCCCTGCACATATTCCTTGCAGATAAAAACCAGTCTGCTTACTAAGTATCCATTTTTTCTTTTCTGTTGGCACTCCCTCAGCCAGGACAGTTCACAGCAGGGTGAGCTGCTGCAGTAAATGTCAGAGGAAATGGAAAGAGGTCAAGGGGAGAGCTCCTTTGAACCTACTGGCTAGTTTTAAATTGACCAGTGCTACAGCAAAAAATTCCATCATTACTCTTAAGGAGGAAAAAAGATGGTGACAAATAGCAAGAGTGGGTTAAAAAAATACGAACACCTGTCAAAATGTCTCCCTTTTTATGGTTGAAGAGTGATGGTTGGGAGGATGTATGTGAACCTTCTCCAATTTAGCAGAGCTGATCCATTTTTATTTTTATTTTTATTTAAAGGCAACTGCCATCCTTGGCCTAACCTGAGAGAGTGATGTGACTGCTAACGTCCACCGTTTTTACCCCTTCACGCTATTTGTCACGTGACAAACTGGGCCTTCCTATGGGTCTCTTTAGATTTCTTCCTCTGCATTGCCACTGGCATTTGGCACTTTCATTTAAGCATAGTTAAAAAAAAAAAAAAAGAAGTAAAAGAAAAGATCATTCTTTTTCCTACCTTGGTATAAAGATGATCTAGTCAATCATTCGTGGAGTACCCTGCTCACATCTGATGGTACAATTTCGGATGTTGATAATTTACTTTTGATGCTAATTAATTACAAGTAATCATAAAAACAAATTAAAACCACTATACTTATTGCAGGTTTTCTTATGCTCCTGAAATAATGCATTTTTATGCATCTGTTTACTTGCTTTGTAAAAAAATGTAATAATCTATATTCATAGAAAAACAACTTTAGTGCTTTGCGTCAAAGCTGTAAACTGTTATTGGTTATTTGGGTTTCTCTTCCCCTAAGATATTAAAATGGAAGAATGAAAGTGAGCCACATCAAGTGAAAGAGATTAATGCATTTCAGGACTAACCTAAATGTGGGTATTTAGGACTTTTTTTCAATTTCTGTTTGTTTATTTCTCTTTTTAAGGGACAAAAGTATTATTTTGCTCCTGAAAATCAGTAGGAAGATGGAGTACCAGCTTCGGCTTACAGACATAGAAGAGACATAAATCTCTAAGAGACCCCTCTGTAGAGTTAGAGGGGAAGGGGCGGGGGGATTACTCTTTGGGTTCTGTTCTCTCCAACAAAGAGGCCTTTTCACCCGCTTTGAGAAATGCGGTGAATGGAACCACAGTGTATCCTCGGCAGAATCACTATTTGTACTCTGATTTCTCATTCCACTCCTCCTCCTTCCACCTCTTTAAAAGTTCCCCTGGGAGGCAGCAGAGAATAGTGGAAAAGAGATGGGTGGGAGTCAGGAGATCTGGGTTTCTGGTGTGGACTCCTGCCATCGACCTCACAGGGTATAACCCAAATGCAATGAAATAACATACCTGGGAGTATTTTGCAAGGTACCATGCTCATCTCACTGTCATCATGATCACAATCATGATGATCATGATGATCATGGTCATTACCATCATCACAATCATGCCTAATATGTATTGAGTGTTAAAAACAGGCACCTTTACCTGTAGCATCTCACTTAATCCCCCTGCCCTCCCCCCATGCCCCCCGCAAAGACAAGTTCTATTTTCTGTAACGTTGCACGTATCTGCCCTATCTAGCGAGGGTGAAAAAAAAATCTCAGAGAAGAGACTCTCAGGGCCTGGTTTGCAGGTTTCAGCCTCCCCCCACCCCCACAGTTTTCTATGGGGTTCCTTTCTGCATCATGCTTAGTTTGTAAGGCATTGCACACCCATTGGGGAGCAGCTGGAGGAAACATTTATTGCTTTATGGGGAGATGTGGAATAACCTTCCAAGATTTTCACTCTTTCCCAACTCAGCAGCCAGTCCCTGTTTCTCATCCCAAACACTCTTTGAATCCCACCTTCTCATTATTTGGATGCCTGCTACCCTTGGGAGGCCAGGTTACATTTGGAGATGATATCAGGTTGGGATTTGTCAAGGAAGACCGTTAAATTTCTTCCAAATATGTTAAGATAGCTTAGTCCAAAGACCACCTCCAGTGAAACATAATTTCTGTGCATATATTACCCAGCTCCCACCCCAAACCAGATCCCATCTCAAGACATGTGTTATATGTTAAGCTCTGGGTAAGTCTAGTCTGACCCTGAAGAGGTCTCTGAAACCTGTTCACTTGATGTGTAAATCTTGGGACTATTAAGAAGCTGTTAAGGGTCAGCCAGACTTGGGGGTTTTAGTTTATATTATCAGTATATTAGGTAGCTGAAGCCTCAGTTGTTAGTTTCAAGCCACTGTTGAAAAATTATTACCATTTAGAATTTTAATTGAGTTTCACGAAAATGTATTTGGCTTACCCTCATAAATAATTTGCACTAATGAATATTTGAGCTGCTCTTTTTCAGTCCTTGAAAATCCAAAGGGACAACACAGCCAGGCCTATGTCCCTAACCCTATTTCTAGACTTGAAGAAATATCACGGAAGTGAGAGACACTGAGAGGCCAAGTGGCAGAGTGCTTCGCAGGCAGGCACACCTGGTCCAGCCTGGCCACCTCACGTGCAACCTTAGGTCATTTAACCACTACCGACCTTGGATTCTTCACATGGAAGAGCTGGGATTAAAAAACCTACTGTGATTCCTAGGAAGTTCAAAGGAGGTAAAGTGACAAGTGCAAGCAGAATGTCTGGCACAGAACTGGCACGTAGGAAATGTTCCCTCCTTCCCCTTCCGCCCCCTGACTTTTAGAACATGTAGCAAAAAAAAGGAAGTATTCTCTGTTCCTACAGATCATCTTTGAATTAGTCCCTGATATTCTTTTAATATCCACAACTTGATTTTCTCCTTTCTCTTTCTTGTTCCTTTTTTTTTTTTTCTCCCTAGGGAATCGGACCCATAAAGTCCCCTCCAGTGCCTCCCAGACCCTCCTCTCTTCTTCTGGTGTCACTTTTGTCTTCTTGTACTCACCCTGCTTGGCTCATGCATTCATTACACACAAGTCCCGTCACCTCCTTTGTGCTTCCGCTGAGGCCAAAGAGGAATGAGGAATGGACGGGCAGACGTCGGGAGGAGGAAGGGGTTGTGCCTGGGCTTAAGATCTGTGTGGCTGGTCTGGGCTACTGGAGGTGTCACGCACAGCAGAGAAGTGTCACTTAGATAGCAGGACGGCTTCTAGCTGGATTCCGTTTCCTGGTTAGACATTTTGGAGGCTCCTGCTCTGCCCATCATTACAGTAGGAGGTGTGCTTAATGACAGTTCGCAGCCACCCCATAACGGTCGAGCCGCATCAACCAGGAGTGGAGGAATGCGAGGCATGGGGGATGCACTGCTCTCAAACCGTGTTTCAGATTCAGGGTTTTAGATTTAAAAATACCCTAAAGGCATGTACCCAAGTGCCTTACTCTCATAATCATCGAATGTATGTTGTAGGGAAATTTGATCACCATAGGTCTCATTTGTTGGCTGTGAACCCATTTAAGTGTTATTTTAAGAATCTATCGCCATTAATTTTTTTAAAAAAATCAGAGTGACTTTCAACTGTTTCAGTGTCCAGAAAATTGATCTATACCTAATGACTGGCATGGAAACACCTCGGCCCCAGGGCAGAGCAGACAGAATAGCCCATTCAATTTCCCTGTCAATGCTCCTCACATCCCCACCATCACCAGCATACACATTCAAACGCCCGAACTAGACACAGTCATGTCCTGGTTTGGAGTCATCCTTGCATGGGCCTGACCAGTGAAGAGCGAATTTCCAGTCCACTGTAAGCAGCCGGCAAGAGGCAGAAAAATTGCAATTAATATTGAAACATATGTGCAGTGTTTTTCCATCTAGAAGGCTTTTTTCCGTATGCAACATCTTGACTAATACTTAAACAGTTTGCAGTGGTCTCTACTGTTATCCTAATTTCACTGATGTGGAAACTGTGTCTTAGAGAAGAGACTCAACCACTTGAATGCACTCTCCTCTGACTCCAAGTCCTGCACTTGACCATGGCACTAACTGTGTGTCTTCAGTCATCGAAAGATACCACAGTCCAGGTACATAGCACAGCTATTGAGGATTTTGCTTAAAGTGGTGGGGAGCAACTCCAATCTGCTTTCTGGTCTAACAGAGACTGGGGAACCAGCACCCCACAAAATTGTGACATTTCCTTTTTCTGTACTAATTCCCCTCCTATTTGCTTTTCCTTCTCCTCTGTTTGTTTGTTTGTTTGTTTTATCTCCACTGTAAGTACCCGGATAAGGAATAAAGGAGTATGAATGGGGGAAGAAAAGTAGTTTGTTTTTTTACCTCTGTCCTGAAATCTCATCACTTACACAACCCTCCAGGAGAATTTCATGTGTTCCCTGCATCCAACTGCCCGATTATTTCTAATCAGAGAATAAGGGGCACACATCCTTTATTGAATATCTATAGGATTCAAGCAACTTCATGAAGACAAATCAAAAGAAAACAAAAACGTGGTTTTAAAGGCAACATGGCCTCGGTTAATGATTATGCTTTTATGAAACAGGTAAATGTTAGCGCTTGTTTAAAGTTGCTTGGCTGATCCCAAACAGCAATCGACCCTTCATTGCAGACTCTCAAAAAAGAAAATAAAACAAAATGAAAAAAGCCCTGTAATCTTCTAGAGAATTTACACTCCAAATGGAAAGCAGATTGTAGAGATGACAACAGTAAACAAGTCAACTGAGCAGACCTAGGCCGAGAGGATAAAACTCAGAATTCTGCGGTTCTGTTATCAGGGAGTTCTCAGCCCAAGGACACTCCTGGAACTGGTCAGGTTCTTTTGAGTTCTGGGAGAGAAAAAGTAAAACAGTTGAATAAAGGAGAAAGAAAGAGATGTACTCACAAAAAGCTGCTTTCTCCATAGTATGTTAAAGGTCAGTCCTGCTTAAGGAGAGCCACAAAGCCAAAACAAAACAAACAAAACAACACCCAAAACACACACAAAAAATGGAACAGAAACTGCAAGCTTTCAAAGGGGGAGGCCATTATTCAGAATTGGTGAATTAGCAACACTTGCTCATGCTGAGCTTGGAACTCAGATGAATAAGAAAGGCTGACAGGTGAAACAGATGAAAATGGGGCTTGAGTGACAGAAGCCAAGATTTTAGTTTGTTTTGCTTTGGACAGGGTGTGAGTAAAGAAATTTGGGGGAGGATTGGTCAAAAGGCCAGGACCTAGGCAAGAATGAAGAAAGGACTGTAGTTGAGGGCTTCTCTTACACATGAGCAGGGGAAGCCACGGAAATAGGCCTAGAAAGGGGACAGTTATATTTGACAGTGGAAAAAAGAGAAGGGTCTCATTGGAGCTTGTCCTGTCTGTCCAGATTGTTGGTGGTGGTGACGGTGTTTTAATAACAGCAGCCTCTGGAAGGAGCTGGCCCAGGACTTCTTGGAGAGCCCCATCTATGGTCCTGGTCTGACAGGACACTCTAACATAACCCACATCCTAGGCTTGAGTTATAAAACAATGAAGTGGAAAGCCATTTGGCACATTCATTCATTTATTCATCTTTTTTTTTTTCTTTTGACAAGGAATTATTGAGTACATATCTCATGCCAGGTACCATGCTAGATGCTGGAAATATAGACACAAGGAACAAATGGTGCCTGCCCTTGGAAAGGGAGATAGTCTTGTATTCAGAAAACTATAAAATATAGCGAAGAATGATGGGAAAAATAGTTGGGCTCTATTAGAGTAGAAGATAGAGTCATGAAAAAGCCTGGAGAATCTGTTTCTTTTTTGCAAAAGGGAAAGTAAGAAGACCTATCTCAGGAATATTTAGTAAAAGTTTGCTGAAATAACATCTTTTGTAAAATTAACTTTTAACTGAGGTATGCTATAGTTACAGTAAATTTCACAAATCTTAAAGTGTTCAGCTAAACTTTTATGTACATATACCTGTGTCATCACTACTTAGATCAAGATACAGAATATTTCCACACCCCAGAAGGCTCCCTGGGCTCTGCCTCAGTCAATACCCTCCCCCTCAGAGGTGACCACTGTCCTGACTTCTGCCATCGTAGGCAAATTAGTTTTGACTGACTTGACCTTCACACTTGAAACGGAATCATACAGTATGTATCCTTTGTGTCTTTCTTCACCCATCAATTCAATGAGATCATCTAGATTATGCAAATGTCTTTATACAAAAATGAGGTAGCAGTGGAAGTCATTCCTGGATTTTAGGATTTTTCTTGAGGGGAGTTAATTGGCTGGGAATGGGGCAACAGATGGTGGAATGGAAAAAACATAAAAGTTTAGATTCAATGGGGGTGGGTTTCAGTTGTGAGGAGGCCACTTGCTAGCTGTGTATCTTGAGAATATCTTTCTCTGAACTTCAGTCTTCTTCTCTGCAAAATGAAGATAGCACTACCGCCTACTTTATGGAGCTGTTAGTATAATGTATGTGAAAAATCGCATTTAAACTGTAAAGTGAGACACAAATAGATTTTTTTAAAGTATTTTTCTAAGTTTTTTGTTTGCTCACAAATTGATGTATGTGTGTATTTATGAATGGCTAAAGATACATAAAAGAAAACTTTTTCATTCCAGCTTTTATAAGCATGCTCTTAGTAATCAATGCAGTTTTATTACTCAAATACAATTTAATTAACACTCAAAAATTGTCTTGTTAAATTTAAAATCTTATTCTAGTTGCGTGTAATCCGAAGCTAAAACATGGGTCAGTGTTCTAAGTTTTGGGGTCTGATTGCCAAATCAAACAATACTCTGAATTTACCAGACTTGCTAACACCCGTAATAATGCACATTAAAAAGTACCCTACCTGGAGCATCTATTTCCTTCTGTTACAAGTCTTGTGTTGTAAAAAAGCAAAAGCAAACATTCCACAGAAGGAAGGAAAGGTTTTAGATTTCTTCTTAGTTTCGTCCCCCGATTTTTAGTTTCTTACCACAAAGGAAAATGCAGAGATGAACGCCTCTAGAAATGAGAAGTGACAGGAGATGCTAGAATGAAAAGTTTCAATTTGAGTCAAGTTAGAGAAAGTAACACTTTGAGACTGACTTTTCAATTTTTCGAATTAATTGTTGAATACCTTACTTGCTCTTCAGTGAGATTATGAGTTCAAAATTAGAAAACAGATTCATTCAAATTCTCCACCAACTGTTGTAAATTTTCTTGCTGATGGGAAAGAGGGGGAATTCATTTTCTCAATGGCTACATTGCCAGCCATCATCTGGAGCATTCTGTCTATAAACATGAAACCAGAAACGTTGGCGGGAGGAGACATTAACCAATCCCCTACCAGGCTGTAAGTAATACCATATCCTCCACCTGGCACCATTAATAATCCTATTCAATGAACCCTTTATTATTAATATCACTGGTATAAAAAATGACCCCACACTTACAGGTGTAACTTAATGAGGCACATGTTGTGGCCAGATGTCTTACGAGCCTGGCTCCACCACCACAGAACACATCTTTGTGCACGTTTCATAAAAAGAAACCATCTGAAAGCATTCATTTCAAGAGCATATTCATCACGTAGCATGGTCAGTTTAGGAGTGACGCTCTTCCACTTAAGTTTAAACAGATGGAAAAAACCTGGGAATTATATTCAACATACCTTTTTCTTTTCTTTCTTTTTTTTTTTTAAAGTAATTATCTGATTAAAACTGCCAAATACATTTTCTTCTTTTCACTTCCTTCATGAAAATGTTGAGGAGTTGGCAGCCTTGTCACAGCCTCAAGTTAGGAGGGACGCCTGCCATTCAACTGGCCTCCACCTGCTGCCTGTTAGAGACTGGGTTTTGTGATTATATTTCTTTCCCCTTCGCTGCATCTGTGAATGTGTAGAACAGACTCTTGTCAAAACTCAAGGGCCGTTCAGAAGTTGACTTAAATAATAAGAAGAATTTTTAATAGCACCTAATTATGATAATGGAGAATTCTTGTTTAAACCTTCTGGCCTGGGTCTTCCAGAGGAAGTAAGGTGTCATATGAACATAGAGTTTCCTGGGTGTCCCTACAAAGGAGACAGACCTGCCTTCTGCTGCCAGCTAACAGCATGGATGACCTTGGGTCATCCAGCATTTGCAGAGATCACATCCAGGGTCCAGATTTGTTAGTCTCTAACTCTCATTAACCCTTCTGTAGAGGATCCAGTGTCAGTCTAAGTGGTGGTTTAACAGAACCACTGTGGGTTAAAACAGAATTTTAGCCAGTCTTTAAAAAAAAAAAGGATTATGTAGAAAAGGGGGATAGGAGGCTAAGAAAAGTTACAGAGAAGGGAATGATTACACAGGCTCAGATGTGTGGGTGCCCTCACTAGGCTAAAATAGGGGCTCTATGGACAAGCTTTTAATCTGGCACTTCTTCAAACTGATGTTCTCTAAATTTGTTCAGAAAAGAACGAGAGTAAGAAGTTATATAAAGGGAAGGGCGGATGTGAGTGGCGGCCCTCAAAGATCTTCATTCTCAAATAAATTCAGCGTTGGCTCCAAACACATATACCTCCCTCGGCACAATAAAAGCCCTAATTTTAAGATGATCCAGCCTTGTTCGAAGGTTATTTTAAGCCCACCTGTTGAGCCTCGAGCTCGTCTCATAGGGGGAAGGTGCGTCTTCTGTCACTCTCCACTGCTTGTCGAAAATGCCTTCCCTCCACAGGCAGGAGCCCTCCTGAGAAAAGGTTTAGAAATACAATTTGCTCCATCTTGCTACATTTCTAGTGCTGTTGGAATAGTACTCCTGGGGCTATTCTAGTTAGTATTTGTAAAATATCCCTAAGAATATTTTAAGACATTTATAGGGTGGCGTACCATATACCCACTTGGGTGGTCCACTTCTCAATCCAACCCTGTGCGGTTGAAATAGTGAGGCAGCAGTGAAGTGGGCAGAACTAGCTGTCCAGTTCGACCACTCTCTAAGGCTCGGGTCTCCTTCTCCCGTCCTCTGCGCTGGTCTGTGCTGACATTCCTTCAGGGAAGAAATGCTTTGATTTCTCCTTTCCTTTCTTCTCATCTCAGTTAGAACATCTATCAGTTGCTCTTTCTTTTTCTTTCCCTCTTTCTCTCCTCACTCTTCTCCCTTTGCAGACAAACGTTCTCCTTTTCCAGGGTTCACACGGCAGCATACGTTTCCAAGGTTTACATATCACTACCTCAGTCATACGGAGAAAGAACAATTTTCTTTCTTGGTTCTACTTCCAAAACTTCTCAGGAAGGATCCTGGTGGATTTTCTACCCCCAGTTCTCCTTCTCTAAGGGAGAATGGTTTGGATGACAGTTTGGAGATCAACAGATAGTTGTAGCCAAACTTCAAGTAGCAGAGCCTCGGGAGATCACTGGGGATTCATGAAGAAAATAGAAACGACATTGCGGAGGCTCTGAGTACAGCCAGAATATTTGATTATCCTGTTTTCAACAAAACGTTGTTTCCAGAAGAATAATCTGCCTAAATCAGGAATAGATTAGATCAATTAAAGCAGAGGGAGACCAGAGCCAGGGAGACGAATTTAAAAGATATGTCTTATCTACAAGGATGTTCACTACAGAATTATTTATAAGGTAAAAGATTAGAAATATAAATTGTCTAACAATCAGGGATTACCAGATAAATCATTATGATAAATTACAGCAGAGACATATGAAGGGGATGCTGTACACTCACTGAATTTCTGCTATGAAATGTTATTTAGAAAGCATATTTCAAAGCTCATGATCTCATATTATCTAGCCTCTTAGGAGACATAGATATCACATAGCACATGCTGAAATCATTGAGTCTAGAAATAGTCGAATTCCAAACCTGACTTTGCCAAACCAAAATCAACTTTTCTCATAAAGTTACTATCTAACCCTGCTTAGCTAAGACTACTAAATCTCTTATTTGTTCCTTTTCCAGTAGAATTTATGGTGACATTACGTTATTGGATCAAATGCACATATGTAGTATAAAATAACTGTCATTAACCGCTTAGACAAATTACATTTTTAATAATTCAAGCTGATCAAAAAAATTAAAAAGTCATTTGGCATGGACCACCTTCAGTGTAACATACAAGATTTGCTTCATTTGGAGCTGAGTTAGGGAAACGCACTGGTGAGGAGATAGACAAAAATCAGGCTGCCTCTGCCTGCATTGCACCTTATCAGTAGAAAAACACAGCATTTGAGATTTGACCACTATCAAGTTCAGGATTCTCCTGCAAGCACTAAGCTGTTTTATGGACTATTGGCTGTTTGAAGGAAGTCATGCTTTAAATCATTTTTTTTTTTAATCCAGTCTTAAGAAAAGTGAGTAAAGCACTGTAAATGAGTAAATAAAGTTCAAAGAAGGCTTTGGTGGCCAATGAAATAACTATTTGCTGATAGAGCCCTTATAATACCCGAGTCTGGAATCCTGGCACATAGTTACATCCTCGGTGCAGTTATGTGCTCTGCAAAAGCAGTGTCTTTTGTGAGACATATTCGACCAGGGTTCATGGAACCAGCTTACAAAGAAGCGTCACTTTAATTGTGTTGCAAGGAAGAATTGTGCTATGATCTCAAAAGGACAGAATACTTGTAAAATTTATGAAGCTCTTTAATACAATGCACTTTGGTTTAAAGAGGTGGGGGATTTACATGTGTTAAGTGCCCCTACAAATCTACTTTACCCTTTCTGGAAAAGGGCAACACAATAATAATAGTTAAATTTATGCGTAAGATGTCTGTATGTTAGAGCTGCTCCAATCAGTAAATATTACACAGTAGACTAACGACTTCTGCTTTTAATCTGGAAACATCTTCAACAAAATGCTCTCTGCAGAGTGAGGGACTCTTAGCCCACTCTCTTTAAACCCTCGTGGTCTGCTTTGATATTATGAGCAGAAGATTATAAAACCCAAACTCCAAATGGGCTTCCTGCCCACTGTTGTTTCCAGATTCTGCCCACCCTGCATAGAGATGTCAGAATATTCTTTTTTAAATAACATTTTCAAAAAGAGTTCTTTTCTATTGAATTTTATATCCTATCTATTTTCATCTCCCTGTCCTTACAAGCCTCCAACAACTTTTTCTTGCTTTTATTTTTCCCCTGGAAAAGAACCTCAGTTCTCACTTTTCTTCAGCATAAAATTTATAAGAAATTCTTCAAAGTATTAACTTGCTCACTTGCTCATTAAATACACACATATACACATTATATGTAATCAATATAGTTTTTTAAAAAATTAAATGTATACCACCCTTCCTTTAGAATTCCTCCCATGCCAATTCCCTGCCCCAGCTGAAGGTCTGGGCCCCTCCTATCTTGTTTTGTTATGGGATTTTTACCCTTCTTTGGCCACGGTAGATGTGACCAGGACTGGACACATGACCCATGACCTGGGCCATTCAGATTCTCTCTCTTAAGAATTTAAACTAAGAGACAAGAGACCAGAGGTCACGGTGCTCCCTGGCCTGCAAAAACTTGATGCAGAGAGAGGCCGTCTGCTGAGAAAAGCGAGAGAATGGAGCAGATGGTAGATCATGTGGCCCTAGAGAGAAAAAAGAGACTGAGAAAGTAGCTGCTTTTCCTGCTGATGGTTTTCCAGGTCCTGGTTCAGTCTTCTGGGGACTGGCTGTACTTCCCGCACTGAGCTTCTATGTGACATCCCTGTACTGTTACAGCCGATTGATCTGATGTTGAATTAGGTGCAATAGATACCTGTTCCTTAAACCCAAAAGGCTATTAAGGTAATGCACATACGTCCACGTGGACTACATACATCCATATTTATCATATATATATATATATACACACACAAGTGTAGATATCATTTTTACTTCTATATGATACGTGCTATGTGCAAAGAGCAGTTTAAAATAGTGACAAAGACTAGGACTTGGCCCCTACTTTCGTATCACTCTAAACTAACAAAACAGGCAGTAAAAGTGAGAGGAAACCACTGCAAAGGCTTTAGAGTATGTGGGAGAGGAAGCTCTTCCCATAGACTGTTGGTCAACTGAGGGAAGGACTTGGGAGGAGGAGAATAAGAAGGAGGCCTTACATCACAGCAGATAGGTAGGTTTAGACAGGTGTCAAGGACAAGAGCGAGAAAGAAGTCAGAAAAAGAAAACAGGAAAGTAAGAAAGCAAAAAGGATGTTTTTTGGGAGTTGGCAGGTGATTGAATAATCTGTTCTTGGGATACTAATCCTACTGCTTCTTGTGTCTTTTGACTCCTGTAGAATTGTTTCTTTTTATAATATTGAATTGTAAGCTTTCCTTCAGCAAGGATTTATCTCTGGCCTGGTTAGATGATGTGTTTTTCTGGAGAATGTGAACTTGCTTCAGCCTTTGTAGCCCAGAAATATTACCAGTCTGTCTGTGTTTTATTTTAATTCTTTAGTTATTTCAAACTTTAAGGTTACTAAGTCAACGCTTCTACTCGTCATTCCCTGTAAACACTAGTTTTTCGATTCCCTCTGCATTTCAGCAGCTAGAAATTTCTTTTTCTCTTTCTCCTCCTCTTCTCTTCCACTCCCTCCCTTCTCCCTCCCTCTCTCCCTCTCTCTCTCCCTCCCTCCCCCCTCCTTCCTTCTTTCCTTCCTTCCTTCCTTCCTTCCTTCCTTCCTTCCTTCCTTCCTTCCTTCCTTCCTTCCTTCCTTCCTTTCTTCCCTCTCTTTTCCTTTCTCTCTCTCTCCCTCACTCTCTCTCTCTATTTTTTCCCTGCATAGAGGGGGATGTCCTATATGTTTTCTCAGTAACATTTTAGCTGAGTATTTCTCAGACTTCCTGGAAAACAACCATACTCTGGTCCTTCTCAACCTGATCTACTATTCTCATGCAGTCCCCTATGCCTAGCCATCCTGCTCTCTGGACTTTTCCTTGAATGTGATCCATGCTGTCCTGCTTCAGAGGGTTTATTCATGCTGTTCCCCATTTAATTTGGCCTCACTTGCTCATCCTCACCTGTTAAAATTCTACCGTCCCTCAAAGTCTACTTCAAATGCCTCCTTCTTCTATGAAGCACGTATAAATTCTCCTTCCTCTAACCTCTCCTAGTACTCCTCACTTTTATTATAGCACTTAGAATTGCTTATTTATGCAATGACTTAATTCTTCAACTACTTTTTTTTTTTTTAATTGCTTGACAGCAGAAACTAGAGTATTATGCTTCTATATTCCCTATAGTACCCTGAATACTGTTTGGTGTTAGGTGTTCAAAGAAAATAAACAGTTTTTAAAAAAAGTGAATCTATCTAACTAAAAGAGGTTGGATGTTGTAGGAGGTTGAATGTTCTTTTGAAGTATTTCTTTTATCTACTTGCTGTGTTTGACATTCTCTCAGGCTACAGTGAGAGATAATATTTAAACCTGAAAACATTCCTGGAAGCAGGATCTCCATTAATTTCAATATACCACCAGGTCAAAAGGATGATACCATTTCCTCTGAGAAGGTGGTGGTGGTGGGGGGAAGGGGGTAGTTGATGCATTCTTTTCCTTTTTAATGCAGTTTGGTGTGAGGGGGTTGATATTGGGTGGGGGAAGCATCTTCACTGGCAAAAGCAGACATCGAAGAGAAGCTGGGCTTCGTGGAAACACGTTTTTCTGCACCCCTAGTCCTACGGTCGACTGGCCTTGAGTGGGGTCACCAAGGACATGACCTTCGCCCCTGAATGACAGTATCTAGGATAAACTTTCCTTGGGGGTCTGGAGAGAAGTTTTTTTCTCTTTATTTTTTAAACTTCTTTTAATTCCACATCCTAAGGTTAAAATTCTACCATCACTGTTAATGTACTGGTATGGGTTCTTCTCGACTTATTTTTATACATATGATAGCATAATTTTACCCTGACAAAAATAAGATTATGTCATACGCTTTTTGCTTTTGACAAACAATATGACATGGATATCGTTCCATAAAACAATTCCATTGTAAGGTGATACGTAATTTAACAATTGGAAATTCACTCCATCAACTGTATTTCAAGCTCTATAATTCTAGACTCAATAGTTCAGAATTAGTCCAGAATTGTTATCAAGAATTTCGACCAAGAATAAAGGGGAAGAACCCACACATTTCCCTTGGAATTGTCAGGAAGGTGCGCTGGTGCCAGGAGAGGTCGGGAGATATGAGTCGAAGCTTGGGATTTTCTAGGTACATTTGCCATCTACCTGGATACCTCTGCAGGTGATTTCTGTGAGACACACTTTATCAAGAAATCCAATCATTGCTGCCTAGTGGAAGTCACCTGACAGAGAGGCAGTATAGCAAAGCAATCGAAGTTCAACCCCCAGGGTTCAAATTCCAGCTCCACCACCTACGAGTTGTGTGGTATAGGAAAACATTACTTAGTCTCATGTGCCTCAGTTTTCTCATCTTTAAAATGGAGATAACAATAGGACCTACTTTATAGAAGTGTTACAAGGGCTGAAAGATTTAAAACCTGTAAAGCACCAGGGCATCCCAGGGCTGTCCTGGGCATTACAGGACATTCAGCAGCAACTCTGGCCTCTACTCACTAGACGCCAGCAGCACCCCCTCAACTGAAGCAACCAAAAATGTCTCCAGGCTTCGCCAAATGTCCTCTGGGAAACGAAATGGCCTCTGATGTAACTTCATCCTGGATATGGTGGTTGCATTTTCTAGCTCTATCTCGCATATGAATCTATTTTATCAGGCTCTAAGAATCTGTAGGCAGGGCCCACCCTTATACCCTACCCACCCGTCAGCACAGTGCTGGATACTCAGACTTCTCCTAAATACTATTGCTTAAACTCAAAGGAGACAACGAACCTAGCTGGTTAACATTTTAACTTCTGATTTGTACTAAGATTGGTTTAAATAGCGGTGACATCAAAACTAATTGTTTCTGCTAACTCTTAAAATGTCAATTACTTCAAAACACATCCTTCTCATACAATACGTAACACAACTCAGATTGGGTTGTTTTGTCTTTCTCTGATCACAATTCTGTACATACTTCACACAATAGCTGGGATATATAAAGTTTGGTTTTAATTGCTATCTATTTCTTTCCTTCTTTACAATGAACTGGAAATATCTCAGATGCACTGAGGATGTCTTTCTCGAGATCCCTTTGTCACTGGTGTCATGATGCCTGAATTTTAAATCACTAGAGATGTTCAGCCAAAGAGGGGGCATGGGGGATTTTGCTCTGTGCCTCACACCCGGCCTAGCAGGCGGGGATGCTCAAGGAGACAGTTTGTTCCCTTGAGAGGCTTATTATCCTGGCATTTATCATATCCTGATAAACACAAATTTTGCACTTCTACTTTTGCTGTAATTTCCTATTTTATACTTCTTTTTGTCTTGCAAATGGAGGCACACATGTAACTATAAACACCAATATGTATTGCTATGTTCATCTCTTACTGAAAACCGTAGCTTACTGTACCAAAGGCATGAAGCTGAGAAATACATCTGTTGTGACTTTCAACTGGAGTCATAGCATACTTCATACCATGGATGAAGGAGTTTAAAGGAATATATGTATGGGGTCCAAGTACAAAGGAATGTCATGAGGACTGACCACAGGCACTTCTGAGAAACCCCAAGAAGGGCCATTTACATCATGAACTTGCCCTGGGATGGGGTGTAACCCTTGGCTTTGGGACTCAGGATATGAGCTTTGTAATTGTACTGATGAGGAGTGGTTCCAGGACAGACTCACATGAGCACAGCTCCTGAGGTGATGCCCAGTTGGAATGCCAATCACTGGTTTGCCAAGAGAAGTGTAGCTATAAGGTGTACTCACATAAGCAGGACTGCCCCATAACCCCCTTGTAGGCACTGCCATGATAGATGGAAGTTCAATTGACTTGGAGTGAACACGAAGGGCTGTAGCTATCTGTTCTAAAGACAGACTGTTTAAGCCAAGACATCCATTCACCCTCAGGAACACACATGTCACCATAGCAGTCAAGTAGAATTTTGCCCAGAGGATCCCCCTTTCTGGCTTGGGCTCCCATAGGCACTGGTAATATTTGACTCAAGGATACATCATTAGTGTTTTTTTTGGCCAACCAAAACCCTCTTGATGGACCCAGTTTTACTTAGGCCACGTTACCGTTAGACAGCTTATTCTCTTCTGAGATTCCACCCAGGAAACAGAGGATGTGGGTGAGCCATGAGGCAAGGGAAACCCAAGGGCTGACCATGCTGAGAAGGAAATGATTTTAAAAACTAGGTCCATGCAGGGCCAAAGAGAGCAAATTAGGAAGTCTTTTATTTTTAAAATGACTTTGAATATCTTTGCTTTGATTCTTCATGGGTAGATTTACAGTTTAACTCCCAGAAAATAATCTTATTTTTCTCTCCTTTAAAACTTCATTTAAAGGTGAAGGTGGGGAGGGACCACATTATTTACTTGTATGGAAATTAGTGAATGCTTGAGGAGAGGTGAAGTTCATAAAGTGTCTCTAAGGAAGGCTGCATGCAGAGTGCAGAAGAGTGTGGACTCTGAACTGGACTTTCTGGTTGTGAATTCTGGCTGTCTTGCTCCCTAATTCGGGCAAATTACCCTTCTGTGTCTCTGTTTTTCCATCTCTGAAGTGGAACTAATGAGGATTACAGTGAGGAGCAAATGAGTTAATTCATATAAAGGGCCTAGATCTGTGCATAGTAAACCTTTCAAAATGTTAGCCAATATCTCTTAATCTGATTAACTGAAATATATGAAAAGTTTTGGTCATTTCTTTATCAAAATAGAAAATCCACCATGAAAGTTTTTCTTCAAGTGTACAACACAAGATTTGATATTTAAATATATTATGAAATGATTGCCATGGTAAGTCCAGTTAATATCTGTTGTTAAAAGTTTTTTAAAAAATGTTTATGTATGTATGAGCTCAGATGTACATGCTGGAGAGTGTGTATGTACCTCAAGAGAGTGAGGGCAGTTGTCAAAAGTCACGGAGCTGGAAACCAGTTCTGACCTCCCTCCAAATAATCATTTCTTCTTCCATTGATGGCTATGTCTGGTAGAGTTCACAAAAGAGTTTTACCAGAAAAGATTAGGATTTTAACAATTTTCCCCCTCCTCTTCATTTGACTAAGACAAAAAAGGTGATGATAGACAGACAGACAGACAGATGATAGATATAGAAAGATGATAATAGATAGATGACAGATGATAAATGATAGATGAGAGAGAGAGAGAGAGAGAGAGAGAGAGAGAGAGAGAGAGAGAGAGAGAGAGAGAGAGAGAGAGAGAGAGATGACAGACAGCAGACAGGCAGTCAGATAGACAAATAGATAAAGCTAACTTAAAGTTTTCTCATTGCAACTGCGCCACAAAATGTGTGAGTTGTCCAAGAAATTCACCAGTAGGAAGAGCTACAGTAGAATTTATAATTAGGAAGGAGAGGAGACAAGAGAAAGTCAAGGGCATTGCTGTGACATTGACTCTATAAGTAGGACACTATTACCTTGGGGTTAAGAATGTCTGCTCATGTCAAGGCTTGGTAAGAGAAAATAATATAAATAGCTCGTTACCTTCAAAGGTTGCATTGAACATTTATTTGGTACTAGGATCTCAGTACCATTTAGGAGACTTATTTAAGTCTCAAAAACTTTCTGCAAGAAAAAAACAAATCTGAAAAGCTTCTCTTACCAGGAAGAACAGCAGCATCTGCTTAAGAACACATAGCAACCCTACATTCAGATTAGGACAGGAAGTTAAAAAAAAAAAAATAACACATCCAATTGAAACTGCGGGAGGACACAGTAGACAGAATGTAATTAGTGGGGCTGACTGTCAGCCAAAACCTCAGGCAACCACCCCCTTGCTCTTATGAAAATTGCCTGGAGATTTTTAATGATGATGAGCAGTTAGAGTCTTGATTTTAAATCTTCTCTGAAATGCAGGGCGCCATCATCCCCTCCAGCAACGCTGGGGTATCGGTTCTGGGTTGGCACCGAGGAGCTCTCATAAAGGTGAACCTTAGCTCCCAAAGCGACGATGACTTCCGTCACAGAGCATTTGGTTTTGTCAGTACTTTAACTGCAACTCGTCTCGCTGAATGTGTGATGAGTTGGATGATTTCAAAATGAGGACACTTGCTATATGGAATTGAAACTTGGGGTCTGGGAATGAGTGTCTCCATTTTAGTGTTTTTCTTGGAAGGGTGTGATGAAAGGGATTCTGGGTTGAGAGTCACTGGGATAATAGTTCCATGTCTGGATCTGAAGAAGCTCAGTGGCATGAATGTGTGGGTAGTTGCTGGCAAATTCTGCTGTTGTTCCTCTTGAAAGAGCCCCTGGAGGGGAACGGAAAGGACCTAGATACAGAAGCCAGAACTGGTTTTGAATCCTAGCCTCTCACCAGAGACGTGATCTTGGCCGGGCCCCTTACCCAAACCAAATGTCACACCAAAGAGGGCAAAAAGAGGCTTTGGACTCTCCAATTTCTTAAATTTCTTTAAGTCATAAAATATAATACTTACTATTTGCTTTTTAAAAAAATACATGTACAAAAGGTGTCATTGATGGTGCCCTTTCCTGTGCCTAAGATTGGGAGTCCAAAAGACCAAGCTGACCCAGGCCTCCTTCCACAAGGAATGTGTGTTTAGTCTGTCCTATGGCAAATGACTGCAGCTGCTTCCTGCAGAGTCTGTTATAAGATCTATAAAAGGCCGAGATATTATGGTCTCAGAAGCAGGTAATGAGTATATACAGAAACCACATGGTTTTTTTCTTTCCATTTGGATTTTTAGTTTGTGGGCTTTCTGCACAGGAGTTCGTGGGTTTGGTGCCAACTCTCACAGACAACAAGGATTTATTGTATTAATAATCTGTGCAAATTATGGATTGCAGAAACAAAGACATTTGGGGATTTCATTGAACTTCTACCAAAAAAGATGCCTCCATGCTGAGGTTTTCAAATTTTCACTGTGCCCAGTTGAAATTAATTATAAACTATACATTCATTTGCATATTAATTATGAAAACATACTATGGAATATATTGAGGATAAAGTACAACAGAAAAGGATGGAAATTTATGAATTTGGATACCAAATCAAATGGAATACTCAATTAAGACTATCTTCCAAAAATAGACTTAAATGTATCTTTCTTCAATGCTGTAGGAATTTTATCCATTCAAATCTATAAAGGACAAGTCCATTTACATATCTGCTTAATTTTAGGTTGCTTGTGACAGTATGTACTTGAACTATGATGAGAAACCAGTTCCAAAATCAATTCGAATTTTCTTTTGACTGATGACCATTAGCACTGTTAAATCGTGTTCTGTAGCTATTCTATTGGATGTGGTTGTAAAACTTCTTTCGTATGTCTTTTAATCCTTTAATTCCTTCTGGCCTTCTTACCTGCTTTATCTTCCTCCTCCTACCTTTCAATGTTCCTGCCTCCAGAGTATCTGTTCTTATCACTCTTCTCATTTTATATATTCTCTGTGGGTGATCTCATCCATCTCATCTACTATTCCATCGAAAAGTGTGGCTAAAAAAGATGTAGCCCTAAAAATGGAATCCATAATCAGATAAGTTGTGAAAATGCTTGGTTTTAAAAATCTTATTTATTTATTGCCAATATGTATCGTGTGTATTACACAGTATTTCCTAAATTTATCAGACCAAGGAACGCTCTTTTCATAGAGCCTCTCAGTGGACCAGTGTTCTTTGGTTAATCCTGGCTTCGGTGACCTTCACATGTCTCTGTTCTCTGGTTTCTCTGTCGTTTCCTATATTTTGCCATTGTGACTAACCACTTGGGATTAGAGCAGGGGAAACAGAACAGACACAAGCAGAATTATATTCCTTGTTTATTTCATCACAGGTTGGCCTGCTACTCACATTAGCCCTTTCTGGCTAGAGCTTCATGACCCACCCACACTCTGTTTACCTTCTGATTCTAAACAGTAGAATGGTGAAAGAAGAAATGAGAATATCTGCACAGGCTAAGAGTGTGAAGCCCATGGTGAGGATGGTTTCAATGGGAAATCCACTGTCATAAGATGGAACTTAAAGCTGTATCCAACCGCTTCTTACAGCCTTTCTTACAATCAATGTGCCACAGCTACTTGACAGTCAGTCTTGGCAATTTGGTCCCAGGGCATTTTATCTCCTTCACATGCAAAGGGAAAATGGAAAAGGATATTGGTCCAGCCCAAAGAGAAAAGAGAAGGAGGGAGGGACAGAACATTATTCAAGCTTCTGTTATGTAACCATTAACAATGCCAGGTGCTTTGCCTATATGATCTCAGTCATGATCTCCATATGAGGACTGAATTTTAAAAGGCCAGTGGAGTTAAGGATAAGAGAAAAGGAAAAGAACACTGGGGAAAGTAAACATAATATCTCTGTTTTGGGGAAAGAGCTGTAACACCCCTTCCAGACCAAAATTCCACAGGGGCCTTTATGGGTCCCTTCCACCGGAACACTAATGCTCCCTCTTCATCCTCATTCCAACCCCTCTTCTCCATTTCTTTCTTTGCCTCTCATATACTAAAAACATTACTCCTTACCATCAGTCCACGACCACTTACCTCTCTCTTTCATTCTCAGTAAAATACTCTCATTGCCCCTAATTCTGCAACAGCCTTTACACTCAGCTTCCTGACTTTGACTCTACAATGCAACACCAACTTCAACCAGCAGAATCATCAACAGTAACTTCCTAATAGCCAGATTCTATGGGAAAAAAAAGTGAGTTCTCCTCTTGATTGAAGGGTATGCAGCAACTTGTATTCTTGACACTTCCCCCTCTTGATTTATTACGATTGTTCTTTTTTAGTTCTCTTAACCCTTTAATTCATTCTGAGCCGTCTTGCCTGGCTTACTTTCCTCCTCTTATCTTTAAGTATCAGTGCCTCCAGAGTTTCTGTTTTATGCTTTTTCTCATTTTACATACTCTCCATGGATGATCTCATCCACTATTTCATCTCTAACCTTCTTAAACATTGTGAGTTCTTGTTCCCAGTGTGCTGATGCCTCCTGGGCCCTACCCTATCTTTTCAAGTGTTTGTTAGATATTGACATGAGGAAGTCACCAAACCAAATCATTTTATTTCCTCTCAAATATGTTCTTCCTCCTAGAATCTAATTCTAGGTTAAATGGCACCTCACTTGTCCTGCTACCTAAATCAGAAAATCAAGAGTCATCCCAACCTCAGCCAACTGTCACACTGCCCTCCAGCAGCTATGATCTTGTCATTAATGCACAGGCTTTAAAGATATCCAGGGTCTCTCCATCGCTTGCAGTTTAAGAAGCAGGTGTCTTAGTATGGCATTCCAAACCTTTTAAAAACTGGCTCTGATCTATGTTTCTGTCTCATCTCCTGTCATTCTCATCCTCAAATTCCCATCATAATGTACATACTTCAATGTATACCTCACTGCTTGCAGCTCTCTAAATATATTGGATTCCCTCTCATCTCAATGCATTCTTTAGGATTGCCTTTTAAACCGTGACCATTTTCTATACATTATTCAAGACCTACCTCCTTCTGAAGAAACTCCCCAATCTCCCCTTTTCTTTCACCACCTGGATTGTAGGTCCCTCTGAATTCTTCCTGCACAGTATAGAGAGTTCTGGTGTAGGGCTTCTCACATTGTACTGGAATCATTTGCCCAAGTGTCAGTCTACCCTATCAGACAATAGATATTCTTCCCTCTGCCCCTTACTGGCCTCTAGCATAGCACCTAGTTAAATAAATAACCAACTGAAAGCTGCCTTCCCTAATTCTGTTCTTCTCAAATGTCATTGATGTCCAAATGACACAGATATACCTCTCCTTTTGCACTTTATCTACCTCACCTCATTACCGCTTCTCCTTTACCGTAAGTAGATATAAGACATGGGTTTAGGTGAAAGAAAGAAATAGAAAAAGGCATAGAGATGGGAAAATGCATTTTCCCATCAAAGAGCTCAACTTGATTTCAGTAAAGGGCATGTTTAGGTCAACAAAGAGCTCAACTCGATTTCAGTAAAGGGCATGTTTAGGTGAGCAGTAGGACGTATGTAGAGATAACTGCATGAATGGTTGTGGTAAGCAGAATAATGGCCTCCAAAGATATCCATGTTCTAATCTCTATAATCTGTGAATGTCAGAATATATGGCAAAAGGGAATTAAGATTGCTGATGGAATCAAGCTTGCTAACCAGGTAACCTTAAAATAGGGAGATTTTTCTGTGTTACCTGGGTAGACCCATTGCATTCACGAAGGTACTTTTAAGTAGAAGAGGGAGGCAGAAGAGAAGTCTGGAGTGACATGATGTGAAAAGGACTCAATCTATTGTTGCTGGCTTTGAAGATGGAGAAATGCCATCACAAGCCAAGGAATGTGGGCAATGTCTAAAGGTCAAAAACACAAGGAAATGGATTCTTCCTTACAGCTTCTAAAACGTAGTGTATGTAGCTCTGCCAAAATTTGGTTTTAGCCCAGGGAGATCTGCATTGGATTTCTAACCTATAGAACTGTAAGATAATAAATTTGTGTTGTTTTAAGCCACTGAACTCATGACAACATTTTACTGCAGCAACAGAAAACTAATACAATGGTATTAAAAAAAATTTTTTTTTAAAGATACAAAAATTGACCTATCAGAATGGATGCCCAGTCAATCAGAAGTCCACATTAAACATCAGTTCAGGGTAAATGGGATAACAGCCACTTTACAGTGGGCCATGAACTTGATCCCAGGGATAACACATAGTCTAGTGGGGCTTGGGTGGAGTTGCATCCTGGTGAAAACAGTAAGATCAGTGTGGTAGTAGACTGGATGTTGAATCAGTGGCTTCTCTAACACATCTCTGAGCACACTTGGGGTAAAATATTCATTTAAAAGCTGCCTGTTTTAAACATACCAGCATCTTTAAAATCTCTGCATGATTCACCTGTGGGACCTGCCAGATCATTTTGTTTGACTATTTGTGTTTACATTATTAATGCGGCAGAGACTGTTGGTGTTTATTGCTCATACTAGGCATGGTTCTTTGGCAGTCACTTTCCTCAGCAAGAGAATCAACTAAATGAAAAAAAATTAAAAATTCATAACATTTAAAGACTTCTTTTTGGTATAATAAGTTATAAATTAGGAGGGATGGTGGGGTTTTTTTCCTCTTTACCCAAACATGACATAAATGGTAGCAACCAGAGCATCAACAAGAGACTATTTCTGAGTCTAGAAATCAAAAATCACGTGATTCCTTCATAAAGTTTTGTGGCCCATTCTTGAGAATTATTCTAGAAGGTCGATGTTGTGCACTTTCTTTTCCTTTTCTTCCATATAGCCAATAACACAATCATTTTTTTTTTTCAAAATTGTTTAACGTCATTTAAACCCTTAGCAATTAAAAAAAATGCTTCAAATTGGAAAAAAAAAAACCCACCACTTATGTGAATGAAACTCTTAAATATTGGAAGTTGTTTAATCTGTGGCTTCTGTGATGTGGTACATCTATTTCTGTACATTTAATTATTAAAAGGGAAGCCGCATGGAATAAGAGGCAGGACATGGACTTTTGGACTCTAATGGATGTGGTTTCAAATCTCAGCTCTCTCATTTACCAGCTATGCTGCTGGACCATGTTAGTTGATACCTGTAAGTTTTAGTTTCCTATTTATAAAATGAGAATAAAAAATGTCCTCTGAAGTCTATTAATAATAAAGCTTATACATATATAGCTTACTATGTGTCAAGTACTATTCTACCCTTATATATTTGCTCATTTAATTTTCACACCACTGCCATGTAACAGGTATTATTTTACAAATAAAGAAACTGAGACTCAGAGAGATTCTTTGGATTTTGCCCAAAGTCTCACAGCTAGGAAATAGCAGAGCTGAGATTGAAACCCAGGTAGTCTTTGCCCCAGAATCTATGATCTTAATCAGTTAATCTCGTTATTGGTTTCCTTCCTCAATTATTATTTTTAGGGTTATCCTAGTAATACTCAACTTAAATTGGGTTCTATTTCAAATTCATGAAAATTGGTTATTCTACAAAATTTTACTATAAAATTATAAATCTGTTCCATATCAGTAAGGAAAAGCAAACAAATATATAAACAAACATCAAATTCCTATTGGAAGTAAATTATTATAACTTGTAATGATAAATAGTAGATGAAAAATACCACAGAGGGCAAGAGAAATGGCACCAGGAAGATGGTTTGACATTTCTAGGCCTCAGGTGCCCTATTTGTGAAAGATCTTATACCTAAGATCCTAACTAGATCAGAATAAGTGAATGGAAACTCTAGTGGAGAATCCGAAGGGGAGGTTAGTATACATGAATACACTTAAAACTTAATAACATGAACTCTTATTTTTATTTAATTTCCTTCAAAATTTATGAATTTCCTTTAGCTTGAGATCAGTCCTTCATTAGCTCTATTCTTACAAAATTTTCTCTCTTGAGAAACAAAGAGAGGGAGGGGAAGGAAGAGAAGGAGGAGAAAGGGAAATAGATAAAGGAGATGGTTACATGGAGGAAGCAGAGCAAGAGGAGGGTTAATGGTCTTTGGTGAGTTGTGGAACAAGATAAGATGGAGATGATAATTGGGGAGAGTTGAGGGTGGGTGAGAAGAGGAAAGTGGGCGATTATAGCAAATCCAGTATCTCTGTTAAGTGCATTCAGATCAATAAATTCAGCTCAATCCAATGTTATATTCGTCATCTTTGGTCTAACACCTTTAAAAATCATTCTCACACATATGCTAGGTTTTGTCATTATAAATGAATAAAATCTTACTTTTTTTTTCTTCATATAAGCTATCTCCTCCAAAATCAGACTTTGCATTTGTCCCCCTGGAACTTGCAGAGATGATCCTAGTTATAGGTCTAGGGACAATAAGTGGTAGTTGGGATACGTCTTGTGAATAGAGATTTTTTTTGCAAGGTGGCTGCCCCAAGCCAAGTTATTGCTGGGTCTTCAAAGGGAAGCTGGTCTTTTCAAGTGCAGAAGGGTAGCTGCTTCCACTAGAAAGGGAGGTGTAGAGGGTTCAAGATTCTCAGCTTTGGCTCAATTGACCCAGATGTGACATTCCAAATGTCAGGGTCCTACTTCTTCCCAGTCAATGCCCTGACTTTCACATAGGAGTTTTGGTGAGTCTGTGTAATTTTGCAATCAATACAATTAAGTTCTTAGTCTGATTTTCAATGAGTTCTACTCTGTGAATGTTTGGGGTCCAGCCACCAAAGAAAAAGTTATTGAGTTCTCTGACTGTAATTTGAACTGGGAGTTTAAAGGTCCAAACTTGTAATTGTCCTTCTATAAGTGCCCCAATTCGCTCAAAGCAGCCCTCTTACCCCACTGTCCCTGAAACTGTCATCAATTGTCACCATTATCACTCTGCTACTATGAAGGCCAAGTTCAGCAGCCATTGGGTCCCTGAAGACACTTGCTTAATAGGATCTTTATCACGTTCAGCCACAATAAATCAAGATGCCACTGCATGCCATGAAATACCAACACTTAATTTCCATTACCAGGTGCCAGCACTGCATTCAAGTGCAGGGGTAGAACCAGGCCAACCCCAAAACCCCATCTTAGAAGGCTTCTTTTCTGGGACTACTCCTCGAAAAATTACTGTACAATCAGGATCCATGAGGAACATAGAAACTGCATCAGGTACTTAAACTGAGGAATTTAACAAGGGAATTTAGAGTATGAAAGAACCAAAAAGGCAACACTGCCAGAGACATGGTAGTTCAAGGGAGGAGTTGCAGAGAGATAAGGCACAGACCTGGGGCAAGGGAGTGATGGAGCTTTTCCAGAGGGGACTGACAGGAGCAGGAGTCAGGTGCCATTACTGGGACAATGCTGCTGGAACAGCAGGTGTGCAGAAGGAAGACGTCCCCTCTCCTCTACTCCTGGCTTCTTTTCCGTACTGCCTCTTATTGGCTGAAACTAACTGGAAGCAAAGGGAAAATGTACTTTGCAGAGTGTTAGTCCCAGTGTCACAGAACAGATTATAGAAGGCTAGGTTTGGAGTGAGAGACTATAACTTAACCACCACACAGTAAGTGAGGAATGAGCAGTTAACGGTTATAGATAAAGGAAATGTGTTGGCCAGACCACTCACATGGTGTCTATATTTACATAACTATAGTTATGGATTAAGATAATCAACCATGTAGCAACTTGGGACAAATAACCTGTTAAACCAATGTGACTCTGTGTCTTAGGTCTGAATGTCTAATCATGGCAGAGATGTAACATTCCAGGTACTGCAATTATAACTGAATTACTGCTTTCTTCATTTTAAAGCTCTGTTGGAGATGTATGGGAACAGCAACATTAGACTTATAGCCACTGGCACAAAACCTTCCATTATAATATGACATAAAGTGCCTGCTGCTATGTTTCCCTATGGACAACGAAGAAGACATGGGGAACTGCAGGACTAGGATCTCTGGGACTTCACTCTCTGGCAAAGGCAATTAGATGCCCTAACCTGAACTAGAAATACGATAGTACAATCCACTTTATCAGTACAAACCTGGATCTTAACCTAGTCTGCAGTACAGTGAAGGCCTAAATTTCGCTGTAAAGTGAAATGTCTGATAAAGAAATCTATAAATGAATGAAAGATTGAGTGAATGAATATGTAGTTAGTTCTTGTTGCAGATTTCAGAGGCATGGAAATTTGGGGCTTGAATGACCCAGATGGGTGCTGACATTGATTCTATTGTCTGGCTGCTTACTTTTCTGTACCTCTCTAAGGACTAGATTGTTATTTACAGGTTTGTTGACATTTTTATGAAAACTTCTCAACCTATTTCTTTTTCATAGGAAAGTCAAAGCAAAGAAAATGCCTGCAAGTTAATCAGGTCTTATTAGGTACTATCTGTTGTGATGAAATGAGGTAGATTGAGTTGGTGGAATGTTGTTTTAATATTGTCTTACTAATTTCAACATTCTAGACAACCAAAAACTGAATGATCCAAAGTAAAAAGAAATGACCAATGATCTCTGTGGAGAAAGACCAGCAAAGGATTTAGGACAAAAAGAGAACCCAATGGGACTTCAGTACCCTGCCAATGAATAACAGGCTTGTCTGGTTCACAGGAAGGAGGAAAAAGGTCCTGGAGGTGTCAGATAAAGAAGGAAAATAGATAAGCCAATCTTCATCTGCTTTACAAAAGGGCCCAAGACAAACTGTTTACAGCTGTTTGTGGCATGGAGCTTGGCCAGGTGAAAGGACCTGAGCAGAGATGCCACAGCCACCTCTGGCTTTCTATATGGCTGCTGCTTCCTTTAGTGACAAAGCCTTCATTACTAATGGACCCCAGACTGAGTCTTCAGCCTTCTGTGGGAGCCTGTTACAGCAGCATCCGGCCGTGGGCTGTGATGGCGCTGTATGCGTCACTGGGGCCAGAATCTGGCCCCAAGCACTGCGGGCAGAGACCAGTGAGTGATGTGGTCTGAGGCCATGAGTGCTCTCTTGAGGTCTGCTTTGGTCCTGACCACAGCATCAGAGATGATTTGACGCACTGGGCTTGAACATGTTTTGAGTTACACTGTATTGCAGACACATGTAAAACAAATCTGGGAACCCACAAGTGTGTGACCAATTATTTTGCTCCTCTGCAAAGTGTTTATTAAATTTTGAAAAACGAGATGATACAAAGAGGCAAACAACAGAAGCAATAGCAAATCCCAAACAGTTTTCAAATCTATAAACAATTTTTGAAAAACATTCAAGTAACTTTCCAACTGTGTTGCCAATGCAGTACGGAAAACAGATCTTTCTTAAGATTCGGGAAAATTTCAAGTATGTTCAGAATGACCTGCACACGTCTGTTTGGCTGCTCTGAGTGGCAACAAACCACGGAACACCCTTGCTCCAGAAATTCAGGACATAAAACAGCACAGGCAAGGCTCTGTAGCCTAACGCACAGCAGTGATCCTGTTTCTCAAAATTGGGAGCCCCAAGACCAGGGTTCAGGGCCCAGTTCTGCCCTTCTCATATGGGAGATATTGGACAATTCACATTGATTCTTACTTCTTTATCTGTAAAAAAAGAAGTGTTTTATCTCTATCGGTGTTTTCAAACCATTAGCAGTGACCCATTAGGTTTTGAAAACAATGTATTGAGTCACAACCCACATTAAAAAAGAAAAAACAGAATCACAACGAAGAGAAAATATCAGAGTGTGTTGCATGTAGTAAATGTACATCTTATTTCAAAATTTGTTTCAGTAGCATGTATATTAAAATTGTTTTGCTCCTCTACGATATGCTTATTAAATTTTTAAAATAAAACAACATAAAGGGGCAGATGTCAGAAGCTATCACAAGCAAGTTCCAGTTTTTAACAATTTTTGAAAAATGTTTAAATAATTCCATTTTACTGACAAGTAATACTTCTTAATAATTTTTTTGTACTAGGTTATATGATAAAATGCATTCGTACTAAGGATTTTGATTAAGAGGTCTGTAAACCACTCCTCTCATTTTCCACTTAGCTCTAATATTCTATGATCTAGGAGATGGAAGGGACACGCTCGCTAAATCCGTAATAATAATACCGAATGCAGCATTATTAGCACTTACGAGGTTTCCAGACACCGTGTTAATTGCTTTCCATGCATCATCTCATTGAACACTCCCAGCAACTCTATGTGTTAGGTAATCATGATGCTTTTTTAGAAGGGACTAAGGAAATTAAGCAATCTTGGAGAGGTTTAGAATGTATAGTTGGCAGGAAAGCCAAGATTTGAAACTTATAGGCTGACTCATAAGTCCTTCTTAATTTTTCTTACAATTTGCTGCCAAACCTGTGAGATTCTGAACATCATTTAGCAACTTGGCCCATGGTACAGAAGGGCGCCGGTCTTTGCCTGGATCCCCATGTGAATGATAATGCCAACCATTCCTCTTCCTTTGAGCTAGGGAAGGTACACTGTGTACTTCGAAAGCCTGGCTGGCCAGAGAAGGGCAAGGAAATTAGTGGCTTCACCTCTTTGCATTTCATGTTGCTTATCTAGAAACCGAATTCTCCTCATGGTCTCTCAGAGTCCCCTTGATATCAGAGAAGGCAAGAGTTATGGACATGGTTTCATATGAGATGAATATATTAAGCTTTGCCGTTTTCACAAGGGTCTCCACTCTGTCTGAGGTTGGAAAGAGGAGTGTAACTATGTACACTGCACTGAGAAGAAAACTTTAGCCCACCTGGAGGTTGTAAACAGACAAATAAGGTTTTAGTAGGAGCACTTACATACCTCACATGATGTCTTCCTTCTCTCCTAGTCGATGCTCCTACAAATGCATGGATGCTGGCCTGGCCTTTCAAGGAGTCAGAATAATCCTCTGTCTATAGCCCTGACTAAGAGAACAACAAACGTTTCCTTCTAAAGCTATTGAGGCCCATCAACCTGCATGAAATTTTGCCATAGTCATTCCTTTTTCTTTAAGGCATTGTAGCTACAAAAATTCCTTATTAAAAATGGAACCTTTCTATGGCTTACATACGAAGTCATTAAGAGCCTAAACCATAATTAGGTCATCCTATAATCTAACAAAATTCCAATGGCACAGAAACAGTAAGTTTAATTGAAGGTGAGGGGAAAGCTCAGTGACAGAGGATACCATCTGATGAGGCGCGCTTAGGTAGGGGGTAAGTGCAGCACAGAAGCAGGGGTGCAGCGGGTCACAGGAAAGCACTGAGGACAGCTCTTGCCACCTTCGCAGTTCTGAGAGAAGCCGCAGCACCTCAGGATAACCACAGTGCTTTCACGGAGTGCTTTACCATTCGTAAGAGGTTTAAACGTGCAAGCCTATTTAACACTCACCATATCTCTTTGAGGTAGGTCTTTCCTGGGAAGGACACTAAGAGTGAGAAAAGGAAGGCGACTTGTCCAAGGTCACCCCGCTGTGAAATGGCAGGTCTCACAACTTTTGGGCCCTTCCAACTCCACCACGACTCTCCCAGGGGGCGGGGCTTCACCTTCCCCACCCACATCTGCGCTCAGCACTTCTCACCACTTTTGACACAGGTCAGGAAACGTGGAGGTGAACTGAAGAAAATAGCATTCTGGCTTTGATCCCTGTCCATGAAATAAATAACTGGGGATGTGTACGTGTGTGTGGCACAGACACACCACGACACACATACAACACAGATAGAAGACCACCGAGAAAAGTATCTGCTTCTAGCTTCACAATTTTATCAAAAGTTATCAGCGATGAAAGCATTTGAGCTTTGCTCCGATCTCTGATTTTGCCTTGACTTTCAGTTTTCCGCTTCCATTGCCTTTTCTCCCCGCCCACTTTTTAGTGGCCTTTGTTCTCCGTTCCTGAGCCATCTGGTTGCAAAGTATGGTAGGAGCACAGTGCAGCAGGCACATGAAAAAGCAGTACAAAAAAAATAGTAGGAGTGAAAACAAAAGACATGAAGATCTTGAATTTTTAATTTTTTTTTTTCAGATTGAAATATCACTGCTCCTAGTTTTGATGCAGAATTGGAAAGAGGGCATTGGGTCTTTGAATGGGAGATTGACAGATACAGAAAAAAGGAAAGGACGGACAGCCTCAGGCCACTCTGTGGGTCAAGGCTGGGCTGGGGCATGACTGGGCAAGCCAGGACAGTCACCTCTAGACCTGCGACATGTGTCAGAGGAACCACATCAGCACACCTGCTTTAAATGGCCCCTGTGCTACAGCACTCAGCCCGTTGCTCAAAACGGAATTTATTTTTTTCTGAAAGCCAAGGCTTTGAGTCTCTCTCTTCATATAGAGAGCATGTGTGTTTATGTCCATGTTATCCACCACGTGCATGCATGCAGCCACTACCTCAAATGTCATAAATCCTCTCTCTCTCCCCCTTTCTGTCTGCCTGTTTATCTACAATCTGTCTATTTAAATTCTTTTTAAACAAGAAGGGAATATCTTTATGCCTGTTTGTAGGAATATTCTACATCCATCTGTTATTTACATCATTCGTTTTCCTGAGGTGTCTCCAACAAATCCTGGCTGGATGCACTGTATGTGTTATTAATAAAACAGCTGTAAAAATATTAACTGTACGGCCTAATTGTCAGCCCTGATTAGGAGCCAAGTTTATCCCCGGACGGATGCAGAGACTCAGAATTTGGGCTTCAATCCAGATCTGACCCTTGCAGCTCACTTTACATTTGATTCTTTGACCATTTAAGCTTCTCTGGCTCCCTCCCGCCTGTCCCCCCCACCTCAGCCCCTCAGGGAGCTGTGCACATCCGGCCCACTGGCCTCCTGGCTCCTTCAGGTGGCGCTGCTCCAGCTTCCTGAGTGTGCTCATGGCCAGGGCCTCTACCCAACTCTACCTCCACCCTACTGTAGTTAAACTTGACAGCCGTAAGCTACATAATCACCTTTCAGTAACTTAAAAGATGAGTAGAAATACTGTCAGCATGGCTTCTCCATACACACTAGTAGGAAATATCATTTGGAGAGTCTGCATTGGAAAACACATTGTTATTACAAGCCATTGGGTTAGAATACCAGAAAAAAAAAAAAAACCTTGAGGAAGGGGCTGCAAAGTGATGTTCACGTAGTATTTGGAATGACATCGATCTTTCAGACAAAGCTTCTGGATATGGAAGATAAACAGAGAGATGAAAATACATCTTATTGTTAATAAAGTGTTCAAACTAAATCAAATGAGGGCAGAAGTTAGCAAATGAGACACTTGGTTACTGTTCCCCTTGACTGGCTAATACCTAAGTGAGGCCAAGGTATTTACTGAAGGGCACTGCATAGGAAAAAAAGAAATGATTCTGCCAGTGCCCAGAAAACTCTGGCATTGTCTGTACCATCTAGTTCTTAGCTGATGGGAAAGCCATAAGAAGACCCTTAGATAGGCTGGTATGATGGTTTTTGCTTCATTACATATGAAGCACATAAATTTTCTGCCAATGTTTCACAGAGCATGGGATTAAAAACACAGTTAAAGCTAAGCCCCAGTAACACTTAACATAGCTGTGATTAATTATCAAAAAATTGGATAGATTCGACATTTCATGTTACCCTTCTACTGGGCAGTTTCTTTATGACTGCAATACTCTTGCAGAGAGCTTTGGAAATTTTATAGCAATGGCCTTTGAGTTGGCTTGTTTTTCCAGGAAGATGTCAAGCTCGCTTTCTTGCCATGTAAGATTATTTATTAAATTATCTCTAACCTCACAGGTCCCAGGCTACCCTTGCAAATGTTTCCACAAAGCCAGCATGTGCTGGAGTCGCCTTCCGGCTTCCAATTCTCATGACCACGAGTGTTGACGTGCTTGTTGGATGCAAACCGTTTGCTTGACTGTCATATTTTTAAATAATCGCTTGCAAGGAGAAACCACATTTTTTTATCTCTAATAGAGACAGAAATGCTTTCATCAGACATGCTTTCTGCCAATAAGAAAAGAAACCCCAAAACTTCTCATTACCATCTCTTAATAGAAATTGTGGCAGGACAGTTATGAACTCATCATATATGCTACTAGAGAGGTGACTGTGACAGAATGTTCAACACTCTACTGTCTTTGCTTTAAAAATACACCTTTTTTAAAGACACGGTCACCAAACTGTCTGCATTGTAAGATGTTTTTGTCTTAACAATTGGACTAGATTCAAATGACTTGGAGACAGACTGTTTTTAGCCTTGAAAGAATTAGTAATTGCTAGATGTTTTAATAGATGCTACTTCCTTTTTTCTCTTTGTTTACCATAATGTTACCTGAGTTGAAATGTATTGGTGTTTCATGGTCCATATCTTATAAATGTATGGCAAATTGGATAGGTTTTCAATGCAGCAAAAGGAAAATAGCAATCTTAGCTTTCATGAGAGCAACACCATACCTTATCTTGCATGCGTATCTCCCACAGTTCCTAAGACAACTGTATACGGACTAGGGCTCAATGTTCATTGACTAATGACCAGGTTAGTAAAATTCTCTGCTTGATCTAGCAAGGGAGGAGACTAATTTCATACTTCCTTTAGTTTCTATATTTCAAGCTCATGATAAAAATGTTTTCAGGAATTCTTTATTTTCACTTAGATGTTGAACAGAATTTATTGAGTACCTTTTGTGTTGCTTAGCTCTATGTTAGGTATGAGGATGACTTTATCATAAACATCAGACATGCTTTCTGCCAAAAACAAAACAAAACAAAAACACATGCAATTTGTTTGTGGAGCCAGGATATCACATGTGGGAGGCATTGTGTAAGCTGGAGTGGAATGGCAGTAACGGATATAGGCAGATAGGACATTCAGTTTTGGAGTAGAGTATTATGAGATTAGCAAGACAGAACTTCGTGTAAAAGAAAAAGCAGGAGCTGAACCATGAAGAAAGCAGAAAATGGAAAAAAAATGTGTAGTTTAAGAGTGAAAACTTGGTATGCCAGTATATACATCGTTTTGCTTCTTGTCTTAAAGCCCTAAAGCTAAATAACATTTTTTTTTTTTTTTTTTTTACCAGATGGAGGCTGGCTGGTGAGCTCAAAGTATGAAAATAAGACAAGTTTTTCTTATAATCAATGTCTATGATGTGAAAAAAATCTTCAGTCAAGTGTCTAGTATGGATTAATAACTGACCCATATGTATAAGACAGACCAAACCTTATGTTATAATTAACGTCCATTAAAACTCAGCATTCTAAGAAGATGAAGCTTTGGGAAATGGACAGATTAAATGGTCCTTGGGGTGTTTGAGTATAGAAAGAAGGCTACCTAGGGAATGAGGTTATCTCTTGCCATTCTGGAAATCTTAAGTTAAAGCACTTTTAAAATGACCAATTCAGAAAAATATTTACTATTTAAAACAAAACACTCACTTTCCATTACATTTGCCTGACAGAGAAGTGTAATTATTAATCTCAGAGGGGATAGCATTTTGTTTGTGAAAAATATCCTCATGGGTCTCTTTTTGTATAAATAGTGTTATTCTATCTTAAGAGATAGAATGAGAGAGAGAGAGAGAGAGAGAGAGAGAGAGAGAGAGAGAGAGAGACGGGGGGGTGGTGGTAAACTGCACTATGTGAAAAATTAACTGGAATTTGGGAATTGGTCACTGACAGCTTACTGTTGGTGAGAGAGAGCTGAGCAAGTTGGCAAGAGGCTGGCAAAGAGGCTGAAAAGAAGGACAGCCAATGTGAAAGTCAGGTGGAATGCATGGCCGAGGGACTTTCAAAAATAGTGTTGATTAATATTCAATTGGCAATTGTTTCCTATTCTATCCTGTGGTGAAAACCATCTTTTCCTAACTCGAAAGGTTCAGTAAAGCTCTGTTACCATAAACACGTCCCTAGAGATTTGTCAGGGGCGTTGGGACAGAATGGCAGAAGTGTGGCAGTGTACAGCCTGGGTCAAAGCAGTGAAGGAAGAAAATGTTGGTCCTTGGAATGAAGAAAACTAGTTGGGAGGCAGGTTGCACAGGGAGCGACCCAGGAGAACATAAGCCTTCCTTTCGGCATCCTCAGAAGCGTCGGGGAGAATGTGGAAGACTTCCCACTGGACGTGGGATGGAGGCTTGAGCCATTTCATTTGGATAGTAAAGAAGAGGGAATTGTCAGGCTTCTGATATCTACGTTAATTCTAGCCATGCTAAACTACCTGGTTAAACATAACAATAACAACACAACCATCCATCCATCCATCCATCTCAAAGTACCAAGAACCTACTATGTGTGGGGAGTACTATACTACACAAGACAGCATTTCTACCAGATTTTCATTTTAAGAATTTATACACAAAGCACATTAAAGACATAAAAACCAAGTATCTGAGGACTAGAGAGTAGTATGCAACACATGCGGCTGGAATGCAGTGGAGAAAGACAGAGCTGTTGGCTGGAGTGGCCATAAAAAGCATCAAGGAAGTAAGACCTTCCAATATGTCTTGGTCAACGACTTCAATTTGTATAAGAATTAAAGGAGAAAGAATACCATTCATAGTAATTCTTCATATTTACATACTACTTTATAATTCATCATGCAACTTCCTGTATAATATCTGATTGATCGTCACAACTACTCCACAAAGTAGATAATATCAATCCCATCCCTCAGATGAAGACACTGAGGCTCACAGCTTAAGTGAAATATTCAGAAACATAAAATTAGACCATATGGTTGATTCAATGATCAAAGTAATTGTTATTATTAATTTCCTCTCTGATTCTGAACACATTCTTTGACTTGCCTATCATTTTAACAGTTTGTGACGGGTCCCATATTAAAAGAACAGAATAATGAAATTTAAACTCACGGAAGATATAAATGAGGAAAGATCACTTATAAAATTTTTCATTATTCATCTGAATATCCAATTCCTCATTTTATATGAAGTGGTTTTCAAAAATGCTATGAATATGTCACTTTTCTGGAATGCATCATAGATATTTAAAATGGAAAGGTGTTTGGAAACCTCCCTGTCCAATGGCTCATATACAATAGAAAAAGAATATTTAGACCCTGCAAATGCATCTATCACATACCAGCTCTGGGTATTACAATCCTAATGTTATGAATATTACCAAAGAAATACAAACTATAGTCTCAGCCCCAAAGAAGTTTCTGATCTGCTCTGTAGACCTTTTCTCCTTTCACGATAAAAGTGTGATAACTCAGGCTTCCACTTAAGAGCTCAAACATAGAAACATTCTACTAAGTTAAAAATAAGCAATTCCTAACATTACGTTACTTAGAACAGAATGATTTATCGTGAACAAAAAGCAATTAATATAAGCATTTCCTTTTTCTATTCTCATTCTGGGTATAAGAAGCCAGTGTCGTATTTCCAAATGTTCAATTTGTCCTTACTCCCACATCTGTAAGAGAAGTGAAGACTTCCCTCTCGTTACTTCATCCCCCTCATCCACTCTCCTTAGGCCCTTGAGTAGCATAAAACTGAGTAACGGGAGACAGTTTTGAGGACTTTAAGATGAAGAGGTAGGAACAACTGGATCCATAGGAAACACAGGCGATGCCTTGGACGGTGATACAGGGAAGAGATGGATTTTCCCACAATGTGCCTCATGCAGGATGTGCTCCAGCAAGAAATGGTTGTGGGATGCTGTGAGGGAGACTACACCATGCCCCACGCCGGCCTGGAAGGCATCAATGACCTTTGCAGTGGGAGCGACATGGTCAATTATGTTGACTGCTGAGAGAGCCCTGCTTCTGCATCCTCCTGGAATACAGCTGAGGGATGCTAGAGTACTGGTACAGGGCACTGAAATCAGGTGACTTAAAGGAAAAATGGCAATGTGGTGACCAACAGGAAAGAAAGTCCTGTGAATTTTCTCACAGCACACACAAATCAATATTTTTTAAAGAAGTGAATGGAATTTCCTACTAATCAGATGTGTGAGCACTGAGCTTTAATTTTATGATGACTGGAAGCTTTACATGTGCTACTCCTTGCCCTTAAGTACAGTAAAGTTAAATTCGCACGCATTCATACGCAGCTGATCCTTATTATTTACAGATTCCATATTTGTGAATTAGCCTATGGCTAAAATTTCTTTTTAACGCCGAAATCAATACTCATGATGTTTTCGTGGTCACTTATAGACATAGAGAGAGCAGCCCAAAATTTGAGTCTCTGATACTTTTCCAGCTGAAATCAAACAAGGCAACACTGCTTACTGTAAACAAGTGTCCTGTATGCGGTCTATTTAGTGCCAAATTTTTCACATTTTTGAGCTTTTTCTTGGTGACTTTTCTGCTAAAAATGGCCCCAAGCATAGTAAAGACATGCTGTCTAGTGTTCCTAAGTGTGAGAAGGCTGTGCCTTATGGAGAAAATACATGTGATAGATAAGCTTGGTCAGGTCTGAATTATAGTGCTGTTGGCCATGAGTTCAACATAATGGACCAACAATACATATTAAATAAGGTGTCTTTAAACAAACAAAAAAACACATATGAAACAAGATTATTACTGATTGGTTGACCAAAACGTTGTGACCAGAGGCTCACAGAAACCTAACCCTGTGCTTTCTCTAGGAACAATGGTTTAGAATTCACTAATTCACTGGTGACTTTATAGGTCATAACTGCCATGAACAATGAGAACTGACTATTATTTACATATTTGTCTACTCAACTTGTTATGTGCAAAGCTTTATACCAGGCACCAAAATAAAAAGAGGCAATAAGGTCTGAAATTTCCACCAGACACTAACATACTGTAATCATAACACGTGCTACAGAGCAGAATTCAATAGAAATTCTCACTCAGGAAGTGTCTTCAGCCTCATCTACAGGGAGGTCATTTTTGGAAGTTAAGGAGACAGTTATAAGGTACTCTCATTTATAAAGAAGGCCTGTATTAAGAACCCAGAGGACGGCTCTGAGGACATATACAGTGTGGTTCTCATGTGCTTGGGGTCACTGTTTCTTGTTATAAACACTACTTTAATTTTCCAGGAGGCTTTGTGAGCACCTGAACTTGAATGAGACTTGGCATGCTACATCCTGGCCTGGGAGTTTTTGTAAACAGGTTGTAAAATAATCAGCTTAGCCCTTTCCAAATGTAGGCAATGCTAAATAACAAACATTCCGACAAAAAAATGCAAACGAACCCATGTCTATAAAATCGTCGGTTTTTGCACCTGTATAAATGAAAACTGACAAGTTTACAAAATGAATACGGCAAATGATTAGTGATAATTGACTTACAAGGGAGACCAAAAAAGTCAGCCATTTGCTATCGGGCCATCTTTAAGTCCTGGAGCATTTTAACTCAAATTTAGTATTTTGTCACAATTATAAAATTTTGGATGATTGGGGCTGAGTGCTAGCATATTTCCAAGGCCTGAATGCAAAATGACAACTAAAAAGTGATAAAGAACTCTAGAAGGCAAGCACAAAAAGGATGAAGATTTTTGGCTGTTTTGCTTACTGCTGAATCCCTAGAGCCTAGAACAGTGCTTAGCATGAGAAAGGCACTCTATCAATACTTGTCGAATTAGGTCCATTCAGCATTGTAATATGATAAGCCAGTGCTTCCATTGCTAGATAGAGAGCATCCTGTTCTGTGCTGTTTCCTATACCTGTGTTCTTTCACTCCCTAGACCAGTTAGCCCCAGCCTCCACCCTATTCCCTGAGCAGCCAATGATTTCAGCCCCAGAAGAAAGAAGCAGAAGCCCCAATGCTCTAGAGAAGGGCACCAAGCGTCCACCCAACTCCATCACCTGGGCCTCCATTCCCAGTGGTCCTGGTCCTGACTACTTCTGAAGGAGGTTCTGCAACTTCTGGATTTTTGCCAATCTGATATGGGAGAAATGGCATCTCAGGGTATTATAATTTGCATTTCTCTTATTAGGAGCAAGGCTGCACATATTTTCATATGGTTAAGAGCCATTTGCCTTTCCTTTTTTAGGGAACAGTCTGTTCATTTCCCTAGTCCATTTATCTACCAAGTTACAGTCTTTTTCTTCTCTATTTTTAGATGCTCTTTATATATTTGATATGTTAACCCTTTGTGATAAAAGGTGTTAATTTTTCTCACTTGTCATTACTTTTACATCACTTAAAAGAATTTTTTCCTTGCAAAGTTTTTTTTAATGCCATCAAATTTAACTATATTTTCCCTTAATGTTTCTGGACTTTGTTAAATAGTTGAGACAGTTTTCTTCATCCTAGTTATTGGAGGAAAATACCCATCTTCTCTTCAAATATGTATAGTTTCATTCGTTTCACATTTAGATCTTTGAGTCTTTTGGAATTTATCCTGGTGTACAATGTGAGAAATGGATCCAATTTTATCTTTTTCCATATGGCTATCCACTTATCCCAACACCACTTATTTAAAAGTCCATCTTTTGCCACCAATTTGAAATGCCATCTTTATTGTGTATTAAATTTCCATATGCAATTAGGTCTATTTCTGGATGTTCTATTCATTGATTTATCTATTCATGGGCCTACATCATTCTTTATTAATTATAGTGGTTTTACAATGTGTTTTAATATATGGTAGGGCCAGTCCCCATCCTCATTGTTCTTCTTCTGCAAGGATTTCCTGACTAAACTAGCTTATTTTTTCTTCAAAATTGTATTTTGGATGACATTAAATTTATAAATTAACGAAGGGAGAAATGATCCCTGATGATCCAAGGAACTGATATGTATTTACATTTCTTGTATATATCTGCCATATAGCTTCTAACTTTTAGTTTGTTTATATGGAGGCTGTTTATGTTGATTTTTCCCCCTATCTGCTACTTTACTAAGTTATCTTATTATCTGGGTTGCTTTTTTCCATTAAGTCTTTTGGACTTTCCAGTCCTGTCTTCTACTAAAAGAGATATTTTTGCTCTTCCTTCCCATGTCTTATGTAAGGTAAATGTTATCCTATTTGTTTTTCACTAACCATTTTATTATGAGCATTATGTAATATCATTAAATGATCTTTAAGACATAACTTTAATGGTTGCATATGTTTTATCATATGGATATGCCACTATTTAGTTAGCCATTTTCAAGTTGAAATTTAGTTTTTCTCCTCTTTACTTTTGTAAATAATGTTACAGTGAACATTTTTTATATGTATGTATTTGTGCACATGTTTGATTATGTCCTTAGTGTAAATTCCTAGGAGTGAAATCATTAATTAGGTCAAAGAGCATGACAAGTTTTAAGGCTTTTAAAATATGAAGTGCCTTCCGTAAAAGATAAACCAATGTACGCTTTAACTGGCAATTTTGTCTTCCTTCACCTACCCTCACCAATCTAGTATTTAGGAGTTCAGCAACTCAACAGGCAAACAAGATTGCACCATTATGTGACTGGTTTGTTGAGCAATCTCAATTGAGTTGTAGGTACATCTATGAAACAATTTTATTAGAGGAGAGAGTGAGGGGAAAAAACAGTGTCTTTTTACTTATATGGATACAATGGGAGTATTCTTTCTTTGGAGCATGAGTGTTTTTCTGACTTAGACCAACTAGATATTGATATCTCTATGTGGTAGGCATCTAGGTACTGGCTCTTCTAACGGGCAGATGTAAAGTCTTTTTGGATTTGTTGGATTCTTTGGAAGGCCATTTAGAATCCCCTCTGCACACTTCTCTGCCTTGGGAAACCTGGCTCTATTGCTCTATGTCCTCTCAGTTCCCATCACCCATTAGACAAGCTTCTTGAGTGTCTCTATAGCGGCTCTAGTCTCTGGAGTCCATGCAACCCACCAGAAACTTGTTCATCCTTGGGGATAGCAGTTGGATGAAGTACAGCCTGGGCCTCTTGTCATCACATCTTGTGACTATCTTATAGTTCTCTTCCCTGATTAGATAGGCACAGGAGCCAATCAGAAAGCCTGCTTACTTTTGACGTAGAGTTCTAGATAGGTAAGTGATTACCGATCTGCCTATCTGCCAGCACCTACAATCTCAATGGGTGATTCTCTGTGAAGTTCCTCTGCTATTTAGGTTGAGCAGAATTGTGGGAGGGAAAGCAACCCCCATGGGAGAGAGGAGTAACCTCTGATGGGTAACACTCTGCCCACTGCCTGACCACTCCTAGCTTTGAATCCTGTTCCCTCTTGCCCCCTTCCGGTCCTCAGCTTATATAATGTGGGTGATGAGGGGCTGGGGGCTGGCTGTTCTTCCACATGTTGAGTACTTAGCACCTGTTGTTTTGGCTGGGGGCCTAATGCTGATTCCAGAGCAAAAGCAGAAGCCCCCCTCCACATCCTGACATGCTGGGTTTTACTGGCACTCCTTTGCTTAGAAGTGAGATTGGACATTTTTCATATGTTTATTAACAATCTTATTTTCCTTTTTATGGATTGCCCTTCTATGGCTCGTTCTATTTTCTTCTATTTCTTTATCTACTGAAGCTTCCTCCTTGTGACAGGCTGACCTGAGTTCTCTAGGCCACATAATTTTATAGCCCTACTGGTTCTGAATTTAACACAACTGCTATCCCGTTGTAGTTTCTGCCTGTAGGGTATCAGTATTAATATTCCAGATACAATGAGCTCAGAAACAGGATACACAGATCCATTATTTGATATTCGGCAGCTGGTTTATAAATTTATGCTAAATATGCATAAACAGTGATATACATATTTACATGTATGCATGAATACCTATTATATAAAGATATGACATGATGTTCAAAATCCATTTTTGCCTCCCATTTAATTTCTATAGCCTCTCAGTCATTCATTCAATCTAATAACAGCAGTCTTAATCAGAGAATCAATGTATAACCCTACCAGGTGGCAAAAGGCTTCTCCAAGTGACCTCGTGGGGATCCCTTCTGGCTATCTTCTGGAAAATAGGAGATTGAAAACATGTGTGTTCCCACAGTGCTGGATTCTGAAGATGTTCCATCTCCCAGTCCTGCCCCCGTGTAAGTTACGTAAGACTACTGAAACCAACAAAGAACAATTCATGCCTTCACTAGGATTGTTGTTGTGATTTTTAAGGACAGACCTAAAAGCGGAAGAGCAATTCAAATGCAAGCAGTTTGTACGTACTGTCAAGCTCATAGAAAATTCACTTCTGACTTTTCTGCAAAGGACAGAAGTGGATAAGAATTCTTGGCATTTTGTTTATTAACTCTTTGGGATGGAAATAAAATAGATTTAATTTATATCTTAAAATCTCAAGCTGTCAGAACTGAAACTTGGGAAGCTGAACCTGAAAGGTAGGGAGGGCTAGGAGAATGCTTTCAGAGTGCTTGAAGGATGAGTGTGTGTGGCATTTAGATGTTACTATGGGGATTGCTATAGTAACAATTCTACTCACCCTTCATTTATTAAGTTATTTTGTTGTGGAACCAAAAGGTAAACCAAACATCCAAAGAAACAATGGCTTTAAAGAGATTTCGCTGTTCCTGCAGCCCATGCTGAATACTTCAATGAAAGTAAGTTAAGTGAAAAGGACAACATTGGTAGATAATTTAATATAATTGAAGGAATGAGATTCCTCAAGGTTTCCTCTGAGAGTGGAAAAATAACAGCTGATCTCTGTCATAACACAATGTCGAATGTGAGAATTTACCAGTCCCGATGGGCAACTCTCTGAGGCAACAATGGAATTATGCCCACTCCCTACATCCACCTTCACTCATTTGCTCTTCCTTCATCCCATCAAAAAATAGCTTTTTTTTTTTCCCATGAAGAATTGAAAAAATTAAACTCACCAGAAATATCACCGTAATCTTGATGGGCTTGAAGTCTTTAAATGTAGCACCGCATCCCCATGAACCTGCGGTTCATGCTGGAAATGGGACCAGTCAGAGCTGGGAGGAGGAAGCCTTGGAAAGCATCCCAAGGAGTGATTTCTTGTCCTCTGTCCTCTCCTCAGAGCCTTTCTTCTAGGTCCCTTGGGGAATCTCTGCCTGGGTGGATAAATTATTCAAAAATGTTTACAAACTTTCTGAAAGTCAAAAGGAAATAAGAAAAAGCATGTGCTTTGGGTCCATCCTATAGTAATGGAACACTGTAGTAAGACACTCCTTGCAGGGTGAAGTTGTATAAAGAAGCCAAAATGAAAACAGAATAGCTAGGAAAGGCAACTCTGAAAAACTGACCTGCATCCATATGAGATAATTAGTAATAACGTAAAAAATTCAAGCAAGTAACCACTTGGCTTGATGCCCCCTCATCCCTGCCCCCTTAATTATAAGGGAAATGCTTCCAGCGTGCTTCCAAAAGGAAGGTTCCACTGGTTTTATGCTTGTCATTACGAGTCTATCAATCAATTGTTTTGGTGCAGTAAAGTCAAGGCTTGTGAATAGAGGTAGTCTCCAAGAGAAAACTGGATGGCTAAATGGAGATCAAATCTATGTAGACATGGAGAACCCACAGCAGTCTAAAAAAATATTTCAGAAAACAGTAAGAGCAAGTGCTATCTCATGTCTGTGGCATATGTTAATCTGACAAATTCACACAATAGCCCTTGGGGGTAGCACCTATCAGTACTCTCAATTTTCAGATGGGGAAACTATGACAGAAATGATAAGTGACTTGTCTATAGTAAAACATTCTTTAAAAAAGAACCTGGTTTTGAACCCAAGCAGCTGATTCCAGGGTCCATGTTCTAATCCATGACCCTGTACTCCTCCCCAAGCCAGTTTGTGCAAAACAGATGAGGCAAATTCCAAAGCCGCTTTCTAACAACTTGCAGGAAAGAGCAGCACGAAGAAGAACAGAGACCGGGCTAATGAAGGTAAGCGTGCTCTGCGTGCGTGAGCAGTGGCAGGCAGCCTCCCAGGGGCTGGAAACCCAGCCGGGCAGAACACCTTGAACCTCAGATGAGGAAAAGCAGACACAGGACAGCACCCTGAGGAAGCTCTAAAACGCACTGAGGTCTAAACCAACTTGCTCCTAAAACCGAACTAAATCCCCTGGGTTCTTCTTGTATACTTTGTTTATGGGAGCAGAACAAGGCATTATTCCCTTTCTTTCCTCTTTTACAGGCTGGAAAAGTCAAGTTCTATAGAAGGAAAGAATCAAGTATTTGGATCTTATATTACGACCATCCGAACTAGCAGAAGCAGCGTAGAAATCCCCTCCTGCAAGTCAGTAATAGAACCATATTTAAAGCCTCACGTGCAAATTCCTGGCACCTTCAAAGAGAAACAGAAAAACATTTAAAAATCTCAGCCTCTATTATATGTCAATAAAAAGTTGAAACAGGCCCTGGCCTCCTGTTTAGCAAGCTCTCAGTTTTTATTTGGATCACTTTATTATATTTGGCCTTTATAAGGTTCAAGGCTTTCTTCACCAATGGCTGAAAAAAATCAAAGCAAGGTAAGGATAGGCTTGTTTGGGGAGCTGAAGATGGAAAGGATATGGTTTACAGCTGCCATTGTTAGGATCCTCTAAGGGGAAGGAATCAGAGGGAGAAATGAGTTTTCAAGGAGAATTCATGTATGGATGGTGCATGTGCTTGCGTGTGTGCACACGTGTGTGCACACGTGGGCAGTGGCAGCTGCTGCTGAGGAAGGAATAGTCTCTCTTGACTATAATTAAGCTTCCTCTAGGCTGAGGCATTCGCTCGCAAGGCACGTTTCCCCATCTCAGAGCTCTCATCACGTGAAGTCTTTTGTGCCACAGAGACCCCAGCTCTCCTTCCCACACGGCCAGACCCTGGGATGCCCCACATCACACTAAGGAGGGAGCGACTGATCTCCAAGGATAGGTTAATATGGAAAAAATATCACAGCACTTGGGAAGTCTCTAGAAGCCGCACATCCAAATCCCTGGGGGTGGAATATTGGGAAAAGGGAAAGGCCAGGAGGAGAAGGAAGACAACAGAGCATTACACATGTTAAATGCCCTCACGTTTATAAGGTGCAAACACAGAGCTTGCTATACTTTGCCACCACATAGTAAATACAAGATTACTAGGCAATTATATTTAAAACATTAAAGAACCTCCCCAAATAATTGCCATGTTTAGGGCAGTTTTTCAATCCCTTGATAACAGTATAGTTTAATGGATAGAAACAAGGCTATCATTTATCCCTCTTACATAAAACGCTGCCAACCATGTAAGTACATGATCAATAATCGGGGTTTACAGTGGGTGTACGGTCGTCCCCAGAGCTGCAGCTTCATGTGAAGTAATAAGAGGTAAAACAAGAAGCGAAAAATACAGAGAGGAAGTGCCTCAGCAGAGCAAGGACCCCAAAGGCTTCTCGATGCATTTATTTTTATGCCACACAAGGAACAATGTCAGAGCTAAACTTGGCACTTTTAAGACATTTGTAAATCAGCTGTACAATGTTACCTCTGGATTGGATTTTTCCATTTGGATATAACGGAGACGAGGATAAGAGTTGTAGGAAAGGTCTGGGTGGGTGTGGGTGGAGAGTGAGCATGAGCTGGAGATGAGAACGTTTGTCTTTTGACTTCCGACCATTTTCTCACATACTAGGGCATTGGAAGGAAAATTAAAGTATTGGCTTGGAGGCAGGCCGAGACCCTTTGTAAGTATTAATTTTACTGAAAAAGATATCCTCAGGTCAGCCACTAAGTACTCTGAACAGTGTATCTAAAATTGATTCAATAATTGACTACTCTTCTTAAAAAAAAAAAGATAAAAGATAAAAAAGACAGCAGAGTTACCAACGAGAGGTCTGAGAGGGGAGTGCTTTGAATGAGGCTAAGAAAGCAGAGGGGAGGAAGGTGACCTGCATCATTCCTTCCTAGAGAGGCACAAACCCTTCAGTCTGCCCTGGCCCCCTGTCTTCATGAGCCGACAGTCTCTCTGTCCTTAATCACTGCTAACAGTTATGGAGGGCTTCTGATGTTCTAGGCACTGGGCTAGCCATTTTACTTGCATGATCTCATTAAGTCTTTACAATAATCCCATGAGGTATGTAATGATCGTGATTCCAGATCATGACAAAGCGGGAATAGATTATTTCGTGAGGTTACGTGGTCAAGGTTATGCAACATTTTGGTGGTAGGCTGGGATCCAGCTCAGCTCTCTGGGTTCACAGCTTTCACTCTTAACCACTCCTGCATCCCTTCTTATCCAATCCAACCACTGAATCCATTTAGGTCAAGGGAGGCCAAGAGGGACCATAACATACATGGATCTACCTGGAGCCATCCTACCACAGTGCTTGTTATCTTATATTTGTGAGCTCATTTAAATATTAGAAGTAGCCTAGGAAAAATCATCACCTACTGTATGGAAGAGGAAACTAAAGCTCAGAAATTAAGCCTCGCATCTAGTAGACGGTTCTGAGCCAGCTCAGCTTGATTCCCACCCTCTCCCATGGACACTGTAGCAGGCTGCCTTTACAAGCTAAATTAGGCAGCTCAGCTAACCATCAAGAGCCAATTTGCCCCGAACTCAGGTTTACACGAAAGAAAGTGAAAAATCTGCCTTTCTGACTTGTATTTTGGGGTATCAGGGAGATACCAGATATCTCAGAGTGCTCGGTTGGGAGGGTCGATGTGCCTCTCAGCTCTGCATTGGCATTCCTGAAGAAGCTTTTTGCTCTTAATATCTTGTCATCCCAATGATCCAGATGTATCAAGGCTCTGTGAAACTTTCCAGGACTGCTCTTCCCATGTTTCCCAAAGAATTCCTATTATTCCCTTGATCTCCTGAAGCACGCGGTGCCCATGAGCAGCATACATTCTGTTATAACTCTCGTTTCTGACTTCTGATTCCTTAAAGGCTCCAGGAACTATACTTTATACATATATAATTTTTTTAAAAAAATTATATATACATATAATACTACATACATATATATTTTTAAAAAATACTATATGATGCCTATGACAAAGTTGGGTTTATACATGAATACTTGTTGAGCTGGGGTTGAATTAATTTGGCATCCTCAGAGCCCTGAATATCTATAGAATAAAAAAAATAGTAAGAAAAACAAGAAATTGGTTAATAAACTATATTAAAAAGAGACTACTGGAATAGAAAAGAACATGATTGGGGCTGGACAGAGGAAAAAGGGTCAGATAGGGTGCTTGGGAGATGTTCCCAATATCTTGAGACAGAACCAGTCTTTACTCAGTAGTTCTGACTTGAGTGTGCATAAGAATCACCTACGAGGCTCCTTTAAACACGTCTGTGCCCTTTCCCCCGACTCCACCAGAGTTTCTGATTCAATAGGTCTGGGATATGGCCTGAGTATCTGCATTTCTAACAAGTTACCAGGAGATGCTGGTGCTGCTGGTCCAAAGACCATAATTTGAGAACCAGTGTGATTCTCTGCCCTGACCGCACATTAGAATTACCTGGGGTGGGGGTAAATATCAGAGGCCTGCCCTATAACAGACCTGTGAAATGGAAATCTCTGGGAAGTGGTCTGCCCTAACAAGCTATTTACAGAAATATCACAGTTTTGTAACTGTCTCCTTGCTCCACTGACTCACCTCCTAAAACAGATTCTTGAGACTTCCATGGCCATGTTCATTTTCCAGAAATGCACTTGGCAAATAGAAGTTCTTCAATAACTGTTTAGTGGGGGTGGGTGGGGGGTGTGAACATGGTGGGTCAGAGGGAGGGGCAGGATCACTCTGCAGAAATATGGCAACCAGGGGCTCACCCCTGAGATTGAGGCAAGGGATTACCTGAAAGGCAAGGAAGCCTTCATATATATTTGTTTTCTTTGAAAATGTCATTGTGGTCTCAACATACAGGTAAACTTATAGACATTTTGTACATGCCACCCAAACCAAGGATCAGATAATCAAAGGCATACAGAGTCACACAGGTACAAATGAACAGAGTTGGGCTGCTATAAAGTTCACGGATGACTGTGACAAAATGAGCAGCATGTACTGTCTAGAGCTGGACTAAATCATGGTTAAGGGTTGAGTCAGATTCCCTTAGCACATTATTTATATACCCTCCTCCTGGGAAAACAAGAAGTTCAAAGTCATTAATACTCAAATATTTATTAAGCACCTTCAAATACTTTTTGAGCATCGACTCTTACTAAGCACTTATAAACATTTACTGACCATATGCCAAGCATGGTGCCAGGCAAGTTCTGTTTTAACCAAATCAATTTGTTAGTCATCCCTCCTCAAGGCTCAAATGACACTGAGTCCGTGCCTTAATTCTTGTCAGTCCTCTTATTGAAAAGATATCTCCTAACCTTCCCCCAATTGGGCCAAGGCATCATTTAGAACCTGAATCAAAATGAATCTTCTCAGAAATCTTCCCTTCCTGACTAGCTTGGCCCTTACCTAATTACTTTTCCCTTAGCAATTCATATTGAGCCCATGATTATTGCTTTGGCTCATTGATGATTGCCCCTCAAGATTATCTCCTGTTTATATGTATCCAGTTTACTAGACCATCTGCATTTCTCCAATAGCACCTAATGCTGTGCCTTGTAGTTGCTCGTAAATGTTTGTTATTGAAATGAACTGCAAGCTTGTTAAGTGTCCAGTCACTTTTCCTACATGCGTCATCAGGAATGATTCGGTGATCTATGCCCTGCAGTCTTTGGACTAGTTTCCTCTGGGAGCTCAATGAAGACAGGTCCCTGAATTCTGAAATTCTCTCCACTTCATTGGGATATATCTCTTCAAACATGACTATTCACTTTTTTCAGGATTACTTCCCAAATGCATTTTGTTCATGGGTGTATTCATTTTTCTCAAATCATTAGGATATTTTTCATAAAGATCTGCACCTTCAAAAGTGAACATTTTCTTTGACCCAAATTAGGTGGATAATTTCTACCTAATTGATAGACCTGCTTAGATAGTTAACTTAAAATTACTTCCATAAAAGTTGCAATATATTTCTTTTATTAGGTTCTATACTCACTGCTTTTGGCTAGATTCACACCCTAAAATTCCAATGGGTGTGAGCCAAAGCTGCATAGTTTTGTGGCTAATAATAACAATAATAATGAGCACATTTCAAAAGTGCTAATTACAAATTCAATTGGATTGTGTTCTCATTATAAATGCTACAGGTTTTCTGCCAGGTTGGTACTTCATGACAGTATGTTTTCAAACACCTGTTTACCTTTATTATCACTAGATGTATTCAAAAAGAGAAACTTTTAAAAGTGGAGATGCATATTAAATTTGTAAAATTTGGAATCTTTTACCAGTCCTTAACTGCACAAAGTGAAGCAAAATGAATAATTATCTATACTTTATGTAGACAAAGCAAGGAACTTTCAAGAATTCTCCATTTATCCAATAGAATCCAACAAAATTTCTTGGGGTGTGTAGGGGGTGAACACATAGAAAACAGAATTATTCTGGTAATTTTCTTGCACCACACCAAACTTTACTGTCAATTATATTGAAATTTCCGCTCTACGTGTGGGAAAAACCATGAAGGTAAATAAAACACAGCCCCTGTGTACTATCTGTTAGAGGACAATTTCCCTGTAAACTAATGTCATAAGGCTGTAAAGTCAGGAGAAGGAAGGTGAAGCTGAAAGGGAAAGGCTCACTGTGGATCTAAGTGTTCAACAGAGGCGTTAGGGTTAGGGCAGCATGGTGGTTTTGCTTTTTAAAATTCAGTTCGGTTAAAGTGGTTAATGGCAGAATCTTCCTTTGCTCAGAGGCATGAAACAGGCTGATAATGGGCAGCCCTTCAACCTAGCCCCGTGTGTGGTCACGGTTGGAGAGTGTTACTTGCAGAAGGCAGAAGACCAGGGCTTGATAAAAAGAAAAAATCTCAGGAGTATGACAGATGCTTTAGACAGTGATTCTCACTCTTGATTACACACTAGAATCACCATGGGAGCTTTTTAAAGCACATCGTTGCCCCACCCAGGGGAGGGGATCCGCGCCACTTGGGGGTAGAGACCAGGCGGGAGTATTTTTTTAAATCTCTCCAGGTGCTCCTACTGTGAAATGAGGGTTGACAGTTACTATAGTAAGAGATGGGAGATGTTAGATTTATTAAGTGTCTTCATAGTTCTTCATTTTTGCCAATGCTTTGGAAAAAAACTTTTTTGCATGTATGTGTGACTCACACAAAGAAGACGAGAATGGAGATCAGTGTTTCTCGACTGGTTGTTACTCTTCAAATCTGGAGGGTTTATTTGGCTTTTAAATAGCAGATAAAACTTGGAGGTGCTTCCATGATTTAAAGACGGGACAATTTGAGGACCGTAAATAATGATGATTATGATAAATTGAAACATCAGATATGTGAAAACCTATGAGTCCATAATGATACTTTAAAAATAAACAAAAATCCTCACTGATCACCTTGGAGGTTGCTAGGGTACCAACTCATTATTCTGAAAATGTATAAATTAAGGGGAAATCTTAAGTATCTCTCCTATCTTCCTTTACTTGGACTAGCACTCAGGCTAACTAAATAGTTGGTGAGGAAAATGGTTCTTTATATAGAAGAACCATGTGTACTAAATGGAGGAAGAAAATTACAGAATTAGAAAATTATTTTCCATTCCCTAATGAAATAGTAGATCTAGGCAACAGTAATCAATGACAGCTAAAATTATTATTAGAAAAGTTGAGGGGGAAGTTTATAATGGACGGATCAGGCAGATCACACTTACATTAATTTCCTATGACTGCTGTAACGAATTACCACCAACTCGGTGGTTTCAAACAACAGGAATTTATTCTCTCATTGCTCTGGAAGCCAGAAGTCCCAAATCAGTTTCACTGACTGGAAACCAAGGTGTTGGCAGGGCTATTCTCTCTCTTGGGGCTTTAGGGGGAGAATTTGTTTCTTGCCTCTTCTGTTTTCTGGCACTTGCCGGTGTCCCCTGGTTTGTGGCTGGATCACTCTAGTCTCTGCCTCCACCTCCTCTGTCTGTGTGAAATGAAAACTCTGCTTCCTTCTGTAAAAGATACATGTGATTACATTTGGATCCTAACCAGATAATCAGGATAATCTCCCTATCTCTAAATTCTTAACTGAGTCACATCTGCAAAGACAACTACCCTTTTTTTTTTTTTTTTTTTTTTTTTGGTACCATATCAGATAACCTTAATAGGTCCCAGGGATTAAGACATAGATATCTTTAAGGGAACTATTTTTCATCCTACCACGGCACTGAATCATTGATCAATCTTTATAATAAGAAAAATGGGATAAATACATTATTCCTAACCTACTCACCCTCCCCCATATCGACTTAAGCTAATCAGGCCTCTAGCTCTGCTGATTTATGGGGGATGGAAGAACATATTAAATGACACTAAAGAGATATAATCAGCCAAATCCAGCAATTCTTCAAGACAAAAGACCCAATTCTCAATTTCTATAATAAATGTACCAAACAAAGAAGGGAAATAATTACACATCAGAAGAGATATAAGAGCATATTAACCATAAGCAATATTGACAGAATCTTGTTTGGATTCTGAATTGAACAAAACAACTATAAAAAAGGCATATTTGAGACAGTGAGTAAAAATTAGACACAAATTGCTAATACTGAGGAATTGCTGGCTTTTGGGGGAGTTTGATAATAATTTTGTGGTTATGTTAAAAAATGAAAGTTAGATATGCCTACTGACATATGTCCAAGTGAAATGATATCATGTCTAGAATTAGCTTTAAAACACCCAGCAACAAATAAGGACAAATAAAAAACAAATAAGCAATAAAAAAAAAGTGATGGTAGGGGAATAGATAAAATAAGAACAGCAGATGTTAGGTGATGGATATATGAGGGTCTGTTACAGTAGCCTTTCTATTTTCATTCATGCTTGAAGATTTCCAGAATCAAAAGTTTATACATATGATAGTGTAACATATCCTCAACAGGCCAGGTTTCACTGACCATCCTCATGCCTAACTCACAGCATGGAGGACAATCTCTGGGATGGTAATATGCATTTCACCTCTTAGGACTATTGTGGGGCGATACAGATGCAGATAAGAAGAAAGTACGCACAGAAGTCATTTCTGAACCCTTAGTCCTTAGTTTGTCTAGTTAGCAGGTATCAGCCTGGGAACACACTGAGAAGAAGCACCAAAACATTGGTAAGAACTTGAGGTCTGTTGACAGCATTCATTGCCTCCTAGACTCCTCCAGGATTATGCTTATTGAGGTATTTCCAAGTTAGAATGGGAAAGAGAAGAGTGGGTAAAAAGCAGGAAGTGCATAACAGGCAAAAGGTGGAAGCTATCCAAATGTCTGTCAAGGGATGAATGGCTAAACAAAACGTGGTATATTCATACAATGGAATATTATTCAGCCATAGCAAGGAATGAAATGCTGATACATGCTATGATGTGGACAAACCTCGGAGACATGATGTTAAGTGAAAGAAGTCAGTCACAAAGGCCACATACTGTATGACTCCACTTATGTGAATTATCCAGAATAGATAAATCTATGGATACAGAGAGAAGATTAGTGGCTATCAGGGGCTGATTGGGGTGACGGTTTAATGCACATCGGATTTCCTTTTAGGATAATGAAAACATTTTGGAACTGAAAGAAGGTAATGTTTGCACAACATTATGAACATGCTGAATGTTACTGAATTGTTCCCTTTAAAATGGTTTATTTTATATTAGCCCAATAAAGTTATTTTTAAAAATTTAAGCAGGAAAATGACATGATTAGGTTTATATTTAAAAAGGGGGACTTCTAAGAGCTATGTAAGAATAAAGATGGACAAGATGAAAGCATAGAGGATATAGAAAAAAAAATAAGTGTTGGAAGAATTGGCTTCAACTCTTTCTCCCTTAAGTCCTATATCCTGATGCAAGTTCTTAGTATCTCCACTCTGAACCCCAGCCTGTCCCCTCTATGTCCGAATGCCCCAAGAATCCCACAGGTTCCCAAACTTCTAGAAGGGTTCCCTGACTAGAAGTTTAATATCCTGCATACTGCTCCAAAACACGAAGATAATTCAGCCAGCAGGAAAGTTATGGTCTTAATATCCCCCCCGTCCCCAATCCTTGAGATCCTTACTCTAGAAGGAGAGAGACTGTTTATAACACGTGAAAACACTGCTTGGGCTTCTGGACCCCTTGGACCTGAATTTGAATCTGAGCTTTGCGTGATGTTTTCCTATACAACAGGTGTGTGAAGATTACATAAAATGTCAAATGCCCAGGGTACAGAGGGCATGCATAAATACGTTTCATTAGTGTTTTAGAGTCTTCGCTTAAGCCTAAACTGGGTTCAAACATGCTTGTACATATATGGAGAAATGTTGAGTAAGATTACCCTCATGGGAGACTGAAGGTCTCCAGGGAAGTCATTTATTCTAACGTGAGAAAGAGATCTGAACAGTGTGTTAGACCTCACTAAGAACTGAAAGATTTCATAGCTGCAGGAAGAAATGATTTTCAGTCACTCAAGCCTATTTTAGAATCAATCCCATGGATTCACTCTTTGGTCTTGGAGTGAGGCAAGGCTATAAATAAAACTGAAATAGCTGCTTTGCTAAAAATCAAAAACAAGCAAAATATAGTATTGCATTGATGCCCTGCAAACCAGGGGTGATTTCAAAACATTTATAAAACCAGGTGAGGGTATCACCCAACCAGAACAGAACAAATGCCTGCCATGGACTCTGATGAGCTCAAGGTCATCACTGCCAAAAGATATCACAAAAAGTAAAGAGCCATCCCCTCTACTTTGCTAACAACCACAGGCTCCCTCAGGTCAGAGATGCTCACTTCAGTAGGATTCCCTTTGTAGCCATCATGGGAGGCAGCTTTGTGTTTCTGTTCGTTGGCACGATGTCACACATCCTCTGCTCATTGGTACCGCTCTGTGAACAAGTTGGGAGATGGCAGGCTGAGACCCCCACCCCCTATAAACTAGTTCAGACATTTTACTTCAGTTGAAGACCAAGATTTGGGATTCTGAATTATGAATTTTAAAATTGTTATGTTTTGAAACTGCAGGGAAGGGTTTTTGATTCTCACAAAACGAAATGATTAAATTGGATGCGTGGAATAGCTGCATTCTCAGACAATAAAATTAATTGGGATGCTTGACTCGGCAATGAATGAACTGCTTATAAAGGTGCATCCAGAAGCAAATACTGAATAAAAAATTCAACTATTTGTTTTCATTTATAATTTTAAATCAGGATGTTGGACAGGGTCATACATCTATCAGTCAAGGATGATTCTAAGGGAAGGCAGACAAAAGACCTTTTACTCCTGGAATAATTGCTTTCCTAACCCAGCATCCTGAGACACTCATAAGGGTTGGCACTGAATTTAAGCTCAGAATCACTCAAATCAAAAAGAGCTACTCTCAGTCTGTCATCAGGAAGCAAGCTCTCCAAGGTATATTTTTATCGCAGCCTCATCTAAGTTATGACAACTCACCTGGTTGGTTTCTGCCATTTGAGTAGAGAGAGGCATCAAAGTGACAGTACATCACTCTCTGTGTTCCTTGTGAGGTGTGATGGAAAAGAAAAACAAACCTGGGGGAACAGATTTCAAAGTATTTCCAAGACGTCTCCAGATTGAAGAGATATAGGCACCGTTTATGCTTTTTCTTACCCACGGCTTTCCCGAAGTTAAAACTCCTGTCCATTCTATAGGCACTTGTTTCTATCTGACTGCTTTGGTCTTGATGCATTTCTCTACCCTTATGGTTCTTAAAACGTCCAGCCCTAATATGCTGTGCTCCTGGTCATTCCCTCAATCTTTGGAGTTTACATTGAGCATCCTCTTGCCATTGATGAGCCATGTTCATACTAGGCTAATTTGCCGTTCTGTGGACCCATATCCTTAGGCCACATTGAGTAATGGTGGAATCTAGTGCTTGCTTGAGATACATAGATAGATAGGTAGATATACAGATATAGATATAAATATATAATACATATTCATGAGCTATATAAATGTATACATATCTATAGAAATATCTACATCTATATATTATACATAATCACAGATATTACAACTGTCAGGGACCTTCTAATTTATAGATTAGATGACTGTCGAATCTAGCTTTCCCCCTAATTTTCCAGATGAGGTACATTTTTGCTGCCACTACTGCTATTAGTCAGTTTAGATTTACTATAATTGCACATGTATTTTAACATTTTTCATCTTATTTTTTGCTTTCTTACCATACTTTTTCCATGATTCTTTTTTTCTCCTTTTCTAACTTCTTTCTGAGTTTCCTGTATTCTCATGCTTTCCTCTACTGATTTGGAAGATATGTATTCTATTTCTATTATTTAGTTATTATTCTTAAATATTTAACATAGGTCCTGATCTAATAGGATCTAAAGTTAATTGATTTTTCTATTTTGCTCTAATATAGAAAAAAAACCTTAGAACACTTCACCTCTGATCACCCCCTCCCACCTTACATGCTATTTTGTCCGACATTTAATTCCGCCTTAATTTTACAACCTACCAAATTATTCCTCTAGTTATTATCATTGTTGCTGTTTTATATAAACATATAAACCCTAGTATTTACCAGTTTTTTTTTCTCATGTTCTTGCATCTCACTCCTTTGAGTTTAAATCCCTTTTTCTTGAGCTACATCCTTATTCTGAGCTTCCAGCATGAAAAACTGTGTGTTTTACTGTTGCAATTAAAGTGGGTCTAACGTAAATACTGTTAACACTATTTTGGCCCAGAGATTTTGTCACAAATTTTAGATTTATTGTCCATTTTTTTGCTAATATTTGTAATTGTTCCATGTCCACTCTATGTAAATTTGTCTCAGCGGTACATTTGTTCTGAAATCCTTATTTATGTTTTCAAATGTAATCAGCCAAATAAACAACATGTACTTTGGTTTCAGAATGAACATAAACCGTTCACATTTTTCTACCAAATTGTTTCAGGATCGTGTTCAATGAAGCTGACTGCTAAAGGTCACTATTCAATAAAAGATAGTAAGACACACCTTAGAAACTATTTGCTTCTTGAAACAGTATGGTAACTATTTAAATGTTACTGTGACAATAGCTACTATAACTTTTAACAGATTTCAATGAAATTTAAAAGTGACAGAGATAAATGTCTTAAATGAATCTGTAAATTCATCGATAATTTTCTAATCAACTCTACTTTTATTAAATTATCTTTTGAAAATTTAATTATAATTTTAATTAATTCCATTTATGAACTGCAATAATGTCTTCTAATGATGTGATTACACCAAGTGAAGTCTGCTTTTCACAGAACAACTGGCTCAAGATGTCAAAAATCACCGAGCATACGTTATCTTTTCTTTATAATATATATAACATAGAAAATTGCGCTTGCGATTAGTACTCTTTATGCTTCATACAGTACATTAACATAATCTAAAGTGCTGACATGATAACAAGGGTACGGGTATATAAGCTGTGCCAAGCAAATCAGTGCCAAAGGGTCCAAATTTCACAGTGGCAACTTCACAGAAGACACACAATAATTAAGGAATGTGTACTGAGAGGCAAACTTCAAATATCACAACATCTTGGGTTGGAAGGAACGTGAAAGACTGTCTGTCTCTTTCCAGTTCTATGTCAATCTTAGACTTTCTTGATTTTGGATTGCGGTCCTTCGCTACATTAATCTTGATAACACCTTTTGAGCCCAGTGGTTGGCTGGGCTCTGCACTGGGGTGATTCTATAGACAGATCAGTAGGCCTCCTGCCCTGGGCATCTCAGAATCTACCAATCTCTAAGCTTTCCACAGGTTGCCTGCATTGGGCAGCCTGCTTCCCCACAAAAGTCAGACGAGAGCTGTAAGACTTCACCTCACTTAAGAAACAGAACACTAAGGAAGGGGTCCATGTTTTGTGCTGCTGTCACCCTAGGTCTGAGAGCGAGCGCAGAGGGTGGCGAGACCGTTTCTAGCATACATTCATGGAATCGTCTTTCCAGGATAATGCCGTGTGAAAGTAAATCGGTCTTCTGTTCTGTCCTTGAGAGAAATGGAGCGGCCTCTGCCAGAGCCTGTTTTCTTCCCTGAGCAAAGCATTCTCCCAGTCTGGGACTGTGAACAGAGCTCTGAGTCTTGTCTTCTCTCTTCCTCCCCCTACCCGCCCACTGCTGCTGTGATGCTGCCCACGATTTCACAGCAGTTAAATTTCTACTGAGAGAGATTGCCCGAAACCAGTCTTTCATTAATGACAATAATCGCTACATCAGCCTTTTGCTAATGACAATAATAGCTAACATTTATCCTATGCTACTCATAGCATAATACTATGTCACTGAATTCCACGGTCCCCCGTGAGGTAGGTAGCATCAATAACCCCTTTCTGCAGATGAAAGAATAGAGATTCAGAAAGGTTAAGAGACTTGTCCAAATTCCTACTGCCAGTCAGCTCTGGAGCCAGAAATCAAATTGGGTGTCTGATTCCTAAACCAGGCATTTACCCTCGAGTGGAGCTGCATTTGATCGTAGCAGGAGGATGGGATGGCTAGAACGGAGGCACAAGCACCTGCCTGCACACCTGGCCCAAGTTCTTGGAATTCCAGACACCCCTTAAAGCACAGGCTTATGTCAACAGAGTTTTCTAGAGAAGCTGAGGTTATCTGGGAATCTGGCTGCCAGCGTTCGTCCTCTGATCTGCCCTGCTCCATCCAACAACATAGGCTCGACTTTCTTGCCAGCAGCCGGCAGCGCAGGGCAGCCAAGACTAACAAGTGTAGGCACTGTGCAGGGTATGGGGTGCATGAATAGCACTATTCTTCACTGGCCAACACTGGGCCCATTGTTTCAAGCAATGAATAGAGCTGTGTGGAAAAAAAATTCACACACGAAGCAAAAGCAGCAAAATTTGTCTCTTTGTGATGGTTTCAAGACTGGGTGAAAAAGTCGGTCTTCACCTGGTGCTACTTTACATATTCTTTCACAAACAGAAAGCGCGATCTGGCAAGGGAGAAGCCGCTTTCTAAAAATTAAAAAGTTACAGGTCACCGCGCAGGTGGGAGAGCTGGGAGCGGACCTCGAGTTGGGCGGCATTCGTTCGTGATAACACTGGGGAGATAGAGGGCGATGATCCATCATTTTGATTTCGTGTAGTTGAGCTCTCTCCCCACAATCGTCTTGAC
>CM053504.1:77147698-77295893 GCA_028627145.1 Eidolon dupreanum | reverse complement strand
GTTTGAGTGTATTCTGTCTATAAGTTTCACTGGCTCCCAAGCATTGATCCTTACTCCCTTTGGAATGACAGACATTTCTGATAATCTGGTGAGGGGATGGAACTTCTCCTCAGATAACTGCCCATATATGTATGAATATACACTTTTGTATATGTTTTGAAGTAATTGGGAGGGCCTCCTGACACCCATAAAATGGGATATCCATGGCACCTCAGGGTCAGATTCCTTCCCCTTGAAGAGGATTGAGGGTGACACCCTCAGCTAAGGAAGCAGTGAACAAACTAGTTAGGATTTGCCCTTGGCTCAAAGGATACTTAAAAGAAAGTTGAGGTTCTTTTCTATGGTGTCCCTACTCTCCCTCTCCAAAACAAAAAACTAAAAAACTAAACTCTACTCTAGACATTCTGGCATCTTTCCATCCCAGTCATTGGCCAGAATGTACACAAATTCTTCTATTTTTCTATTGGGTTTAAAATCTACATACTAGTCATACGTTCAGATGTATATTTTCTTACATTTCAATGAATCCAAGTCACATTTTTTTCTTTACATTTTTACATCCCTGCAATTGGAATAAATCTTAAAATAGAAATAAATGAATCCATAAATATAGTGTCAGATTTTAGCATATTTTTCTCAGTAACACCAAACAAGCAGACAAGATAATGAATAATTATATAGAAGATGTAAACCACAAGATTAACAAATTCGATCTATTAGGCATATATAGAACAATAAAACAAATGACTGCAGAGTATATGTTCTTTTCAAGCGTGCATGTAGTACTCATTAAATTTACCAAATGCTGGGTGATAAAAACAAGTTTCAACAAATTTCATAATATTGACAACAAACAAAGTGTGTTATCTGACCACAGTGGAATTCAGTTAGAAATCAAAAACAAAAAGATAACCAGAAATTTCTCAAATTTAAAAAATTAAACAACACAATTATGAATAATCCATGTGTCAAAGAAGAAGTCATTCCCAAACAAAACATCTCTGTCTGACCGTCTAGGCTTCTCACCATCTGAATCCTTCCTACCCATCTAACTGTATTTTCCACCTCACTTCAGCTCTACTTTCTTTTTATTCACTAGCAACAAAATATGTAGAATACTGTATTGCTCCTATAGTCTATCACAATACTAACATTTACTTATATAATATTAAGAAACGATGCTATTTCTGTGCTCTAAGGGAGTAGCAGAATTCCTCTTAGGGGTAAATGCCTCTGGGAAAACACTTTAGTGGACACTTAGACAAAGCTGGGTCACAGGGTCTTGTCTGAAGTGGAAGCAGTTGAGACAGGTTTTATTATGAAGACAGTTGTTCTGCATAATGAAATAACAGGGATTTTTCTGTCTCGCTCCCTCCCCACCCCCATTCCCCAGTCATCTCCTGAGACATATGAGTTTGGGGAGTTCTGAAAGAGAGGACTACAAAAGAAGAGGTGGGAGAAAGTGCTGAATAAAGAGGGAGGGAGGAGGTTATGAAAAATGGCAGCAGGTCAGTGTCTGAGTGGTGACCGTCTCTGGGATGCATACAGAGAAAACAAGGGAAATGAGTTCTTATTCGGCTGGGGGAGTAGATGCTGGTCTCCTTGGCTGCAGAGCATGGCATTAGCACAGAGAAAGAAGGGGAAGGAAGAAGCAACAGCAAGAGTAAGAGAGTGAGAGAGATCTGAGGACAGACATCATCTGATATCCTGGGAATGACTCAAGGGGTTGGGGTGGGGGTGCGATGGCAGGCAGTTGGTACGAATAAGGCAAGAGACACAGGATAGATAAAGACCAGGAATAAAGAATTCAAGAATGTGGAGTACCTGAAAGAAGTTTCTTTCCCTCCACCTCTCTAAAGAACTCTCAGTAGAAGGGAAGTATGGCCCAGAAGGCTGGAGAGCTTAGAGACAATGGAGGTACGATTACAGTTATACCTCATTTTGAATTCTTTACCTTTGCTTCATGTATTAGTCTTATATCTCTAAGATTTTTAGCTCCTAAAAGAAGACCAGATTCACCACATGTATCTATACATAAATATACACATAGGTATATGTGTGTGCATGCTATTTATATACATACGTGCATACATGCATATATATTATATAGGTATGTATATGTGTGTATACCTTATATATGTATGTGTGTGTGTGTATACACTTTAAAGTTCTTAATCATAATTAATTCACCTTGCACACACAACGCCCTCTCTCGGATATCTTGCTAAACTGCTCACAAAGGAAAGATCCAGCAACCATTACTTTTGTGCTTGTTTTGTTTCCCATACTTCTTTGTTGTTGGGAGGCAAATCTTTCCAGTGTTTGTAGTCAGTCTTTGCTATGTGACGATTTTTAAGTGGAGAGCTCCAACCACTATGATTATATTTCACAGCTTATATTTTATGTGCAATATCCTTTAAAATGTGGTACGTAGCTTTTAAACAGGTATAATACACTTCCTGGTTTAAAAAAAAGATGCCTTTTTTGGCAAGCAGCTTGAGAGCTATTCTGTCAGCATTTTCACAGCAGTGTGGTCTTCGTGTTCACAACTGAGATAATGTGCATGTCAAATAAGACTCTGATGCTTCATCAAAACTGGCATTCATGTAAATATCTAGGTTACCCTGATAATTAATGTTGCTTCTAACCTCTATTCAATGTCATCCTAAGTGTCAATTTTCAAAGTATATGGTAAAAAATTATTGTATCAAAATACAGTAAGAAGTAATGTTTGCCAAATATAATCAACTGTTACTTCCAAAAACATTATGTAAAGACAAAAGAATAATAAGTACCATATATTCTTGGGCTTCAGTGACAAGACAGGAAGAACTTGTAGTCCTAGAGACTCGGAACTAACAATGTAAGAGGCCCTTCTAAGCTCTCCTGATATATGGGCTTGAATAAGGCATTTTATTTTTCTGTGCCTCAATTTTAAGGTTTTGTCATAATAATGAGGCAGAGTTTTTGATGTTCCACAGAGATATAACATCTCTTTACAGCTCTTTGTCTTCCAGGAAGCTTCCCTGGTCACAACTGAACTTCTGGCCGTTATTTTCATTTTGGTATTTATTATACTTGAATGATGTTTAGAGACCTTTCAAAAAAAAAAAAACTTGGGAACTTCAGTGCTACCTTAAATGAGATGTGCTAATAATGTTCCATAAACATGCACTAAAATAAACCTTGCTATGAATTTCCACAAAATAATAATGACTAACCTTTATTGAATGCTTTTAATGTGCCAGGGACTGTAGCAAGCCCTCTACACGCCTTAGTACATTTATCCTTGTTTTCAGCATTAATGCAACTATATTCATGAAACCACAAAGCCAATAAAATTCAATTTGACAATATGAATTTAAATGTAATGGATAATGTTTTGTTGAAACTAAACCTCTATTGTTGAGTTTAATCATGGGGAAAAAATGGAGCCTCAGTTTTAACTTAAACTTGCTTTTGTGTTTTAGCTTTAATAATATTAATAAAGAAAATGCTTATTTAACCACGTACAACTAAATTGGCAACAGTAACATCAAGGCTTTATTTGATAATTGAGGATAATCAACTCTTATATTTACCATAACTCTGATGATGAGCAATCTATAAAGATCAACTTTAATAGAGTATCACTTGATCACTCAGTAAAGCTGATTTATTCACTTGGAAATAATTTAAGATGATGGTATTATGAAAATTTGCATTAAACGGGTACCTAATCTAATGATTACTGGAGTCAGAAATGAAAAACATTTCTCCGTGGAAGTTTACAGCTCTGTAAAGATGAAATCCTGCTATTTTTCAGTCTTTTTGAGTCCTCATGACAATAGTACGTTACATTTCATGACTCAGTTCTTTCATTAATTTTCTCTGTTTTGACTTCTATGAAACCCACATTTGTTGTGTACTGTGCTATCAGCTGACCTTCATCTGGAAGAAATGTTTTTGTAAACATACATGTCAATACAGGTACTGGAATGACTAAGTAAAATTCTAAATTTTTCAAAGAAATTATGAATGCTCAGAGTTTCTTAGACTTATGTTTGAGAAACATGGTCTCTACCATTCACTTGATATTATAGCATGTTCTGCCCAGTGCTGTTATTTAAACATTTCTATATACATCATCTCTATTTTATTTAGGATTAATTTACACATTTTTTTGAATAAAAGCGATTCGAAAACTTTAAAATTATTTATACTTATTTTAGATTACAACAGTCTGCCAACTTTTGAAGTTCTTGTGTTAATGTAGTTTTCAGAATACTAATTGCTTAATTCAGAGAGCTAATTTCTTACAGCAAGATGCTAGGGAGTTTCCATGACAGCATTCCCATGGTCAGTTACTTTTTGATGTCATATAGTCCTGATATTCCACAAAATCATGTTTTTATTCTTGAGATACATGCTTGTAATGGTTAGTTTTAAAATAAATACTTAGCAAAAGCACAATTATTAAGTGTTAATTTTATTGTGACTATCAGATAAATAGAAAAGATCTATACAACTTGAGTCATATGTTTATATTATTATGCCATTCTTTTTGTGGTCTTCCACATTTTCTCTCCCTCATCTCCTCTCTATTCAAGGAATTAAGCCTTTTTGTCCTCATAATCTCAAGGTAAGATATGACAGATCAGAAGACAAAAACAGGATGCACGTTCTTGCTTTGCCTTTTGAAAGAAATCGAGAATGGAGAGGCCTAGAGAAAACATTTGAGAACAGCTATACCATCTCTCAACACATGCACAAATACACACACACACATGCACACACATGCACACACATGCACACACATGCACACACACGCACTCACGCACACACACATAATTTCTTTCCAGGTGGGAAAACCTTTCTAGAAGATAGGAATAAGATGAATACAGGTGAGCACTGTTTGGGGTGGCTTCACATAAAGAACCCTGGAAAGGTGACGACTAATAGGTATAACCTCTGGGAGCCCGGAGACTGGTTCTCTGCTTCCATGATAGACCTCTAAGGAGACAAGAAGTCATAAGGAGGAAATGGCCCCTTGGTGGGTTTAAGCCAACAGGACCACAGGGATATGGAAACCCATTTTTGTCCATCTTCTTGTTTCAGAGTGGCATAATTCCTGTACCCCTGAGGACGGCACAAAAGCAGTGCCAAGAAATCTTTTGTTAAAGGTTCAGGCAAATAAGAAAGAGGAATTCCTCCATCCCAAAAGCAACCTGCATGGATAGAGAACCGGAGACCATATAAGGTGATGGGTTCCTAGATGGATAAGCAGTATTGAGGATAAGAGGACCTGACCCCCATACACATTGCTACTCTCTCTAAGAACCAATGACTTAGATACAACACCAGGAAACACAGAACCTCAAATTAACAGAGATTATTCTGTCATATAATATATGGATCGTTTCATCTTCTTGAGAAATTAACCCTTTTATTATAATAAAATAACCACCTTTATTATCCCTTGTAACATTCTTTGCTCTGAAATCTACACTGTTTTTTGATATGTAAATTCAAGATTTGTTTTGATAAGTCTTAGCATAATATGCCACTTTCTATTCTCTTACTATTATCTTATCAGTGTCTTTATATTTAACGTACCTTCTCTATAGGCAACATATACTGTAGTTGGGTCTTTTTTTTTTAATCCAATTTTACAATCTCTGCATTTTAACTGAAGTATTTAGACCATTTACATTTAATATGGTTATTTATATGGTTGGGTTTTAATCTATCACCTTGTCATTTGTTTCCAATTTATGCCATTTGTTTTTTCACTTTTTCCTTTTTTTTTTTTTTGACTTCTTTTGGATTAACTAATTTATGATTTAATCATTATCTCCTTTGTTGGCTTATTAGCTATAACTCTGTTTTATTATTTTAGTGGTTGGGTTAGGATATATAGTACACATTTTAACTTACCAAGTGATATTATACATGTCAGCACTGAGCTGATTGAGAAGGGAAGGTTCGATGGTGAGACGCCCAGTGGGAAGAATGCGCAAGAGGCAGACATGAGAATGAAATGGCAGGCATCGACTTTGTTGTAGGGAGCACAGTATTGTTTGCACTACTTCTGCTCCCCTTCTGCTCTCCAGGGGACCACATGGCTCCACACATTTCAGAGTACAATAGTGGCATTCAGCCACACATGCACGATACAACAAGCTGAAGTATGTTTACATATTTTAGGTGCAGGCACCCTACTACACTAATGTGACATTCTAAATCTAGGGTCCTATTCCTAGCCATGAGCCTGGGTCACAGCCAGACCTGGGACCCGCCAGGCCTGGAACCCATAATACAACTTCATGTATTCAAATGACATTATACCACTTCACATATAGTACTAGTACTTTACAATAATAGCATCTTTTCATTTCTCACCTCACAAATTTTGATCCACTGTTGTCATACATTTTACTTTTAAATATAATACCCCTAGTAAATTGTTACTTTTCTTTAAATGGTAAGTTACCTTTTAAAGTGATTTAAATATTAATTAAAATATTTATATATTTACCAATGTAGATACCATTTCCAGTCCTCTCTATTCCTTTGCTTAAATCCATATTTCTATCTGATATTATTTTTCTTCTGCCTGAAGGACTTTCTTTAACATTTATTTTAATATAGGTCTGATGGTGATGAATTCTTTCAGCCTTTATATGTTTAAAATGTCTTTAGTTTGCTTTTGATTTTGAAAGACATTTTTACTGGGTATAGAAATATAGGTTGACAATTTTTTCTTTTAGTACTTTAATGATTTTTGCTTTATTATCTTTCAGTTGTACTGTTTTAGATGAGAAATTTACCATAATTCTTATTTTCTTCCTTAGCAGTGATGTTTTCCTCCTCCTGCATTTAAGATTTTCTCATTATCACTGTTTTGGAACAACCTGATTATGATGTGCCTTGGTGTGGTCTTCTCTGTATTTCCTGTGCTTGAAGTTTATTGAGCTTCTTAATTTTTTAGGATTATGGTTTTCATCAAATTTGGAAAAAAATATTAGCCATTATTTCTTTAAATGTTTTTGCCCCTGACTCATTTTGGAGATCTATATTAGGCCACTTAAAGTTATTGCACATTCACTGATGCTTTGTTCATTTTTAAACATTCTCTTTTCTCTGTGTTTTATTTAAATAGTTTCTATCGCTGTCTTTGAGTTCACTAATCTTTTATTTTTTTCTGCAATGTCTAATCCAGTGTATTTTTCTTCTCAGACATTGTAGTGCATGTGTGTCTGAATGTCTGTGTCACTAGCTAATTTTTCTTCAATTTAATTTAGAAAACATACAGAATACAGTTATAGTAACTATTATATTGTTTTTATCAGCTAATTTTTATGTTTGGGTCCATTTGGGTCCATTATTAAATAATTGATTTTTTCTTCTCATCACTGGTTATGTTTTCTTTCTTTTTTAATGCCAATTTTTGATTGGTGCCAGATTAATTTTACTTTTTTGGGTACTAGATATTTTTGTATTTTTATAAATATTCTTGAGTTTTGTTCTGCAACATAATTGAGTTACTTGCTAACAATTTCATTTTTTCCAGTCTTACTCTTAAGATTAATTAGGCAAGATGAGAGCAGTATGAATTCTGTGGCTAATTATCCTCCACTCCTGAGGCAAGGTTCTTTTTTGTACTCCCCACAATACCCTGAGAATCATGAGATTCTTCAGTTTGGCTGATGGAAATAAGTAGTACTTTTAACTCTGTGAGGCATTGTTATCTCTATTTCAGATGAGTCTTTTCCTGGCCTTGAGTAATTTCCTCATACACATGATCTAATCAGCACTCAGTTAAATATTTCAGGGTTCCCTCTGTAAATCTCTGGAGTTCCTTCTCTGTGCAGCTCTTGCTTTGCACATACTGTCCTGTATAATCTAGTTCCTCTGTGTGCAACTCTCAACTCTTCCACACTCTGCCTGAGTAATCCAGCCTTCTTGGTCTTGTCCATCTTAGCTCTGCTTCCTCAACTCTGGTTATTCTTAGTTCCTCTTCCCTGTACTGCAACCTAGAAATTCTCTCAGTGAGGTAATCTGAGGATAATTGTATAGCTGGTTTATATAATTTGTCTTAAACTTTCCTTAATAGTCATTGGCCAATGTCTTGAAACCCATTGTTTCACTAATTTGGTAGGTTTTTTCCTTTGGTTGTTTTAGGCAGGAAGGTAAATCTGGTCCCTGTTATTCCACCTTTGCCAGAAGCAGAAGTCTTGTTATTATTTTTAAATTTGCCTCTTCCCCCAGAAGTACCTATAATTGATTTATTGTTAAGTAACAGAGGGTTCTAGTTCTAGCACATCTCCAAAATAATAGCTTGGACATTCCAATTCACCAGTGGGTCTCCAGGGTTACCTGAGTGAATGATAGTGTTGTAAAAACATGAGCATTTTCTCTGCCTAAATAAATGCTATATAAAGTTTCAGATGAGTTTTAATGTAATATGTTTTCAGGTGTACCGGAGTAAAACATTGCTGATTCAAACCTTAATTGATAAGAGAAATCATATAAATGATATTAGACTAAATTTACCTTTACTCAGTTAATTGTCTTTATTTCAAAAAAAGACAAGTATTCACTGTAAAGGATGGAAATAAGAAAAGTTTTTAAATATCTAAAAGAAAAACTACTTTTAGCATAATCAGATAATTATGTACAAAAAGTTTTGATCATTTTAAACAAACATTGTCTATTTGAAAAAGTTATAATCTTCATGACATAGTTAAACAAATGCATTTTTTAAAGTCTACTTGAGCTATTCTGTCTCATCACTAACTTTCCACAAATTCTTTTAGTTACTACATAAAACACAGATAAGAACCTCTACATGGTAGATGGTCCCTTTCTCTTTTATATCTTAAAATGACAATTTTTTCTGTTAAATATATAAAAATATACATATTTATATATAATATTCTATATTATACTATATTACAATATTATGTTGTCTATAATATATTATTCTATTGTATTCTATTAATTATAACATAGAATATTATATTATAAATTATAATGTAATAGAATAATATAATATTCTGTAATACAATTCTATATTATAACATAATATATGTAACATATATTTTATATAATTATATATATAATATAATGTAATATAATATTCTTTCATTCAGAAAACATAAGGTTTTAGAAAAGCCCTTCACTGAGCCCAATGTGGCCTCATTTGTGAAAATCTCTAACTTGAGTGTAGTCTTTCAGCAGAGAAAAGATTATAAACTGAGAAAAATTACCTTCAAATAAAGGTCTACTTAGCCTCAAAAAGAGGGAGTGAAAGAGATGGCTTTCACAAATGTATTTCGGTTTGCTTTAATTTATTAAGCTCCTATGAGAAAATTTCACAGCTTCTTATTACCTCTCTATAGTGACCTAAATACTGCGTTTCTCTGCCTCTCAGGAATCCATGAGGATTTATCCTGTTTCCTTTTGGGAGTGTGGAGAAGAGAGATGAATGGAAGGGCTCCATTGGGGTGACATACTGACTCATGATTCAAGTTGGGACTTGAATCATAGATTGCATTTCAGGTGTGGTGGCAAAGGTGACAGTCAGGACAGTGAGAGATAGGAAAGAAGTTGATACATTTAGGAAAGGGGTGATTCTGCTTAGGTGTCACATTTATATGGAAGAATAATGACAGCTAATACTGGAAAAGGAAGTTTAACTTCATGGTGAAAGGGCTTACGTGCTAAGCTGAGACACTTGTTCTTAATTTAGGAGCCACTAATTGGTAGACATTTTGTATCAAGGAATGCTACAAAAAGGGATATGCTTTAGAAAGATTAATCTGAAAATAATAGTTAGATTAGATGGTGGATAGGATGAGATGGAGAATGGGGCCCTAGAAATCAAAAAGAAGCAATGGTTCCCTACATCTGCATGGCCTTTGACAGTTAACAATGTGGTTTCACACAGAGAACCTTACTTGAGCCTTATAATAACCCTGTGATATAAGTAGTAAAGATATCCTGTTTTAGAGATAGGACAATCAAGGCTCAGTTCAGATCCTCTGATTCATGCCAATGTTCCTTTCATCATAGTGTGCTGCTTTTGGGCAGTTTGGAGGTCAACTCTACAATGGTGGGCCTTTAGATAGTGCTCAGCCTCAGAGATTCTGGGAGTTTTTTCAAGGGCTGCGGTTATAGGCTCAAGGCTCACAGTTCAGATCCTTCTTACCATAGCTGCTTTTCTTATATGTTGAGCTTTCATATAAGATTTCCTTTGCCAAAGGAGTTATAGAGGCAAACAAATAAATCAAATGAAAAACAATTTAAAATTGCCAATCTACAGAACTTTGTGATTGATTAGCTAAGGGGTGTGATGGAGAGAGAGAGAGAAACCAAGACTTGCCTTATATGATTTGGGTTTGAGTACTTGGAACAATGGTAACAACAATAGGACTGGTTTGAGAAGGTGAAAATGGTAAGCTTGGTTTTGGATGAAAATAAAGATATCGTTGAAATATCCTGCAGGATCTGGAGAATAATTAAGACCTAATTTCTACTTATAAAGATTTGAAATTTTTATAAAAGATCCTAGTAGTTAATGCTTAACAGTTTAACTGAAATGAATAACTCAATAAAGAAATCCTTCAAATTGAAGAACTACTGTGATGTGGCTTGAGAACACTTCATGGAAATCTTGGAGTTGAGCTGGGCCATAAATATCATTTTAATGGTTGACAGAGGATTTCGGCCAGTAGAGAGTTGGACATTTACATAACTTGCCAACTCTGGGTGGCTTTAATTTGATAAAAAGGCAATGTTTTCTAATTTTGCAAATGTGTCAGGATGAATTCATTTTCTGCCATTAGCAAAAGAAAATGTAAAAGGAGATTGTTACAAACCCCAGAGAATTAATCATGGACCCAGGGAATTTTGATGATGAAAGCTGGATATTAGATAGTATTGATGACAGCAACCAATAAGCATTCAGAAGCTGATCACTTGCTTTCCTATCAAGCAAAGTGATGAGGTTGACTCCAGGTCAAACTAGACAGTAGATAGTGAGCGTTTGACTTCCTGAATTTTTCCACAATGTCGCTAACAGGATCAGATAGGAATCAACCTCATGCAGAGAAAGGAAACAAGGAAAACAGAAGCAGGTGCCACAAAAGAGAGGAGACATAACAAAAGTAGAAGACAAAGAAGTTATGATTTCCTGTCTATTCTTACTTGCACGTGGCAAATGAAAAATGGCCTCATCTGCAGACTCTGTATCTACAAGATCTGGCTCGGAATTTTTCTCAAGTCCATTCTTTGTGTGAAGTTTCAAATGTCCTCTTGCTCATAGAATACTATTTAAAAGGCCCTGGAGAACACATCAAAAATAGAAACGGGTATGCCTCCAGGAAGCACATCAGCCTAGAGTTCAGCCTGAACCTAAGAACCCTAAAAATTCCCTTTTCCATTGTTCTAAAAGACTGTAAAAGTTTTCTAAATGTAATTTTTATCACCTTACATTTTTTTACCACTTATGAACATATGTGTTTTTTATGATATTCACAACATACTTGTGTCACAAGATTCAAATTTAATTTCCTGCAATTACTGCACAATATGCATGGCAAAAAATGATATAAAAATGACAGAAAATAATAAACAGCTACACCATTTCTTCTAAGTTACCTTTCGGAAATAAAACTCATGCATAATACAGTCAAGGTTTTTGATTGGCTGTCTTCGATCCATGTTGTTTAGAGGCACTGGTAATAATCGTTAGAAATTTTCAAATCTTTCGATAATAGCAGGATTTAGTTTATTGGGAAATTATCATCCTGTACACCCAGAGAGTTAAGAGAGGTTGTAACTTCTTTCTTACTACTTAGGAAATGTGGCGTTATGGTGGTTAGCTGGTGGTTTATCAGCAATGCTTTGTACCTTTTAATTTGGAGTCAAATGTACTTGAGCTAATTTATTCATGTCATTATGTATCTCATTTCTTACAAGTAGCAATAATAAACTGGTAGACAAAAGCTTATTTATGACAGAGGTGGAGGAGAAATCCTTCCTCTTACTATTTCCATAGGGGACTATCACATGGAGATAAAGAACTTGGGATCTGGGGCCAGCAGACCTGGTTTGAAACCCTTCTTCACCACTTGATAACTACAACCCTGGGACAAGATTTTTAACCATTTTAAGCCTCACTGTCCCCATCACTAAGATGTACATTTGAAAAGCTTCTACCTCATAGGGTTGTTGGAGATGAAGTGAGATAATGCATGTATGCCTGGTATAAGGTAATCACTCAATACATGTTAGCTACTGTTAAAATGATGATGGTACAGCCCAAAATGACAAAGGTGCATGCCCAAGGCCTTTTCCAAAGCAGAAAATAATAGTTATAGTATATTGAGGTAGATGTCACAGTACAGTAATTTTTGTTGCATGAGTGACACCTCCCACCTGTGTTTATTTGCTTAGTTCTAATTCAGGCAACCAAAAAAGGGACAAAATATGTTTTGTCTTACTAGGTGTAATTTTCATGAAATGTCATCCTTGAATTGGCTTAACTTCTCCCAAATGTTCGTGAGTGGGAGAAAATTCTCAAGTAAATAGGAAAAGAAAGGAAGAAAGGAGGGAGGAAGGGAGGCAGAGAGAGAAGGAGAGAGAAAAGAAGAAAGAGAGGGAGAGAGAGGCATCATCTTCTGCTAAGTAAGGTACATTGACAACCTTCATGTCAGTCTTTGATGGCTATGGTTTGTAAGGACAAGCCCTGTTTTAGTGTTTTTTCTTCACTAAAACATAGAAAATCTTACCTTCAGTGGGACTAGAGCTCCCTATTCCAATTATTTGCTCTCCTTAGCAAATTCACTGATGATGAGATAACCAACTATTGAGCAATAAAATGACAAAATGGAGGATACTGAGGATTATTTAAGACACTTTCATGTTGCCTTCATTCTCTGATTGCCCACTGTTTCTGTATATTTCACCTATTGTTGTAGTTTTATCTAGTTTTCCAGCCCTTAGATCAGAGTTAATAAGAATTAAGGAGTCTATGATGAGTAAAGATTCCTTAGAGGTCTCTATTAAAAGAGAACAAAGGTGGAGGAGGAAGAGCAATATTAGGAGATGGGTTCTCTGAATGGGGTTGAATGAGATGGTCAGATCCTTAGACCCATTCTGTATGTCGGCTGCCTAGAGCTCCATGTCGAGGAGTGAATGAAATATTGTATCCAGGTTCAATGGGACCAAGTAACAATCAAGAATGATTATTGAGTCTGCCATGGGCCCAGTATAAGAGCCATATGTTTATGTCATCCTTGGTCCAGAAATTAGAGGCCCACACTGGATTACAAAGCAGGCCAGGGTATAGGGTGATCTTAAAGAAATTAAGGAAAGTAGGGCCATAGAATCCAATTTCTCACATAGAGCTTACTCCTGTAGGTGACCCATGGGCAATGGTTAGTATTATATCTCTTCTCTGCAGTAGATACAGTTGAACAACTGTGACACTTCAACAACTATGGATTGACTACCGATTCACACCATCATCACACTCACCTACATCACATACAGACACCTTCTCCTTTTATTGACTTGAACTAGAAATTATTTGACATGAATTTTTTTAAAAGTCATTTGTCACGGAAGCCCAGGTCACCTTACTTCATTGGAATTTTGGATACATATTGATCACCCAGGTATTTTTTATGTCTTTAATTTTATGAGGTTCACATTGGTTGTTGAAATATTTTAATGAAAAAACAGCCATAATAATTTTTAAGTGATTGAACATGTGTATGTCTTGCTTCACATGGAATACATTTTTAAATGTGAGTAATAAGCCAGTGGCATGGAAACAGCAGGTTTCCACCAAAAAGCCATCTTGAAATCACATTTGCATGTAAACAGAAGTCTCTCATCACTAGAATTTCCACTTCAGTTAACAACACTGAAACAATCCACTGATCTTTGCTTTAGTTCAAGTTCTTTCTTTGGGCAAGTGCCCCCAAGCTAGTTCCCCTCAACAAATTAAAGGTCCATGTATAGGAAACATATAGAGCTCTGCTGTAGTGTACATGTAAACATTCACAGAGTTGATTTATTGTGACCCTTGTTTTCTTTCGAATTAATACCAAATGTAAAAGAAAATGCTTTAAAATTAAATGTTTTGTAACAGTCACTCATTGAAAAGAGTACTGGCAGATGTAGACTGAGTATTACAGTATTAGTTCAAAACTGTGAAATGTATAACTCAGTAACCTCTTTACAGGAGTGGAGATTTAAGACTCAAAGAACTCACTGCTCAGGCTGCATTAATGCAAGTAGAGTGTCTATATCACGTTCTGAGCTCTGTGGAACACAATTATATGTATTTGTTTTTAGTGCTGGTTCCCCAGATGTAAGAGGAACAGTGACAAATTAGAATTATCCAGAAGAAGACAAATGTAAAGGAGAGGGAGTTTGAAGATCATATTTTATGAGAAATAGTCAAAGGAAATAGATATGCTTTTTTTCTGAAGAGTCTAAGTTGTCTTCACGTAATTATCAGAATAATTTGAAAAAGGGACAATCTGCTTTTTGTTGCTCCCTAGAGCAGAACAAAGAATGGAGTGGAAATATTAAAAAAGCAAATTTTGCCAAAATATGAAGTGGATGTTGCTAAAGATCAGAGATCTGGTTTTCTCATTATTCCAGCAAGGGCTGGTTGGTCTCTGTGCTTCAGCTGCTATACAGGGCTCCCTTGCCTTGGAGGGAAGGGGGGACTACCTTCAAGGACTCTCAAATTCTCTAATGTCTTCCTATCACTCTCTGATCTGCCAGTTTGGTTCCATTCAGTCTTAGAGATGTAGTTTATCTCTTAACAATCAATGAATGGATCCATTTGGAAATTGTGTCAATCAAATCTTTTTGTAGATAAAATCATATTATAAATGCACATAAGTAACATGCTTTTTAGAGGAAACAGAATGCGAATCTTTTGTTAAGAATCTTTTTGCAGTGCAAATAATTATTTCCAAAATGAAACATTTTTATTTCCTTCAATTGGTTTTTCTTACACAGAGACATCTGTATATCCCAGCAGTGCAGGATGCCCCACAAGTCATTAAATAGAAGGATTTCTGATTCTTTGGTGTCATGGATAAGACATTGAGGCTCCACCCTATTCCTCCCCTTATTGAATAAACACTTCATTAGAATGTTTCACACTGGAAATATTAACACCAAATTAATGACATTCGGTGTCATCAGGGAGCTACAACATTAGCTTCTTGTTCCCTCTGTGGGAGTTATGAAAGCTCCTTCCCAGGTCTCATATTAAATAGTTATGGGATCTGCTTCACCCGCTTGAACTGCAATTTCCTCATCTGTAGAATGGTGCTAACAGCACCACATGCCCTTGGCCATGAGGGCTGCATCCAAATATACTACTACATGTAAAATATGTAATTTCAAGATACTTTGAAAAAGCTGCCTCTATTCTGCTTAGGTTGACCAAACCAGAATTATTTGAAGATAGAAGCAATCTTTAAAGGAATCTTTAACTCAATGTCAGGCAGCACCATAGTTGCCAAAGTATAACTAGCCACATATATTGTGGCAGCCTTTTACCTCCAGTTTCTCTAAAAGCATTAGAAATTAGAAAAACATTCCATCTAAAGCAATGAATACAAATAATGTTCTTTAAAGTTGTGATCAAGAATAGATGTCTAACAACATATTTAAATAGGAGTTGCTGTTTAGAGAAATTTACATAAAATTAGAGAAAATGACATAAAACCATTTGATAACTTAAGAAATTTTATTTTCAGGGGGCAAATCTAGGTGTTTGCTTAGGGGCAGAATCACATTTCATATATTCTTGGTACCATTTTATAAAAATCTTTCTATCAACAGGTTTGCGTGGTATTAAAGCTGCTATCTTGGTGAGGTTGCTAGGGAGTGGCAGATAACAGTATCTCCAGAAACAGGAATATTTACCCCATTAGATCAATGCCTAACGGTCTCTGGAATGTCCACAATCACAAGTACATCCTAAAATGGACAATTCTGTTCTTCAGTCCAACGTTTTATATTTTCAACAATCCAATGTCTAGAACTACTATCCATTAATAATATTTCCTTCTCTTTCTTTCTTAAAATGAAATGAAAAGAACAAGTCTGGTCAGGAGAAGAAAAGTGGTCCTGACACTTGGTGCATGACTCCAGACAAGTCACTTCCCCTCTGGGCCTCCATTCCAAGCTGGAGGAAACCAAGAGCTGGCAAACTACAGTCTGTGGGAAAATCCTGCCTGCTGCTTGCTTCCTTATGATCTGGTCATCGATAAAAGGCCAAAAGAAGAAGAACATGTTGTGACATGTGAAATTATAAGCAATTCAAATTTCAGTGCCATAAATAAAGTTTTATTGGAACAGAGCCACACCCATTATTTATGTGTTGTCTATGGCTGTTTTGGCACTAAAATGGCAGAGGCGAGTAATGATAACAGAGGCAGAGGCTTCGAAAAGCCAGAAGTAGATACCATCTGGCTCTCTGCACAAAAAGTGTGTCGATCTCCTACACAGTTACTAAGGTTGTTGCCAACTCAAATTATTCATAATTTCTTCCCACTAACTTTACCTGAACTCTTTTTCCTTTCCAAATCTTTAGACTTCAAGAATTAAGAATTTAAAATAAGTGAAGCGTTATCGACAAAGTGAAACAGCAAAGCCACAGATGGAATGCAGGCCTCATTTGGGCACCCTCCACAGCATCCTGCTTTTCTTATCGCTACTGGGACATCTTTCTGTCTGAATCTCTGCTCCTCTCCTTTGACCTTTCTGGGTTGGACTCGCCAGTCACTTCTTTTTCTTCTTCTTCTTCTTCTTTTTTTTATTTGTTTATTTTTATTATGGTGACATTGGTTAACAAAATCCAGTAAGTTTCAGGTGTACAATTCAATAGTAATGTACATCTATATTGCATCGTGTGTTCACCACCCATAGTTAGATTTCTTTCTGTCACCACATATTTGACCCCTTTTACCTCATCTACTTCCTCCCTCCTCCAATCCTTCTTACCCTCTGGTAACCACTAGTCTATTGTCCACCTCCATAAGTCCCTGTTTGTTTGTCCTGTTTATTTGTTGCCTTTAGGTTGATATAGCACATATAAGTGATATCATGTGGTTTTCAACTTTTTCTGTCTGGCTAATTTCACTTAGCATGATTATCTTGAGGTCTATCCATGTTGTCACAAATGGTAGTACTTCATCTCTTCTTAAGGCTGAGTAATATTCCATTGTATATATGTACCACAGCTTCTTTAGCCAATCATCTATCGTAGGATACTTCGGTTGCTTTCATGTCCTAGCCACTGTGAATAATGCTGCTATGAACACCGGTGTGCAAGTATATTTTCAGATACGGGTTTTCAAGTCTTTGAGATAAATACTCAGTACAGGAATTGCTGGACCATAGTCACTTCTCGTCTGCCTCCTCTACTGTACTGCAATGATGATAGACCCCTAGATTTATATAAACAGGTCAAGCAAGAAAAGGGAATATTACCTTATCTTACAAATATAACAAACGAAAATTCCAATGGAAGGGTGGCAGAACTAAAACCCTAATCTTATGATTTCTTGGCTGCTTTATTAGTGGCCTCTTCCAGCAATTCAGATAATAATTGTTAACATTTATTGAGCATTTAGTCTTATATGGAGGGAGAGCCTTGAACTTGGAAAGCAGTCATTTTGCATGTGACAGCTGTAGCCAGACATGCTCTCTCTCCTTTATCACTTTTAATCCCTCTGCTGTTTGCTTCATCTATGTAGTTGCCTATAAGGCATTCTCTTGTAGAATGTATAATCAAATATAAACTTTTGCCTGGAATCTTTTATTTTCTATTACAAGCAAAATATATATAAATTTTTCACATTTGTAAACTTTGTCCCCTAAAAATAAGATTTTATAAAGTATAAGAGGAACTTTAGGTAAGATTCCCTAAATATTGATTCCTACTAAGGCTTTTGAAAGCTTTTTTGTTGTTTTGGGGTGTGTCACTACCTTCTTAAGTTAGCAACAAGACTTTTTTGCTGATGTGTCAGGGTTACAAGTGTAAATCTCAATAAAACACCAATTTAGACCTTTCTAGGCAATGGAAAAAAAAAAGAGATAGAATATATGTAAATTCCTAAAGGCCATGAGAGTAAACTTGTAATAAGAATTTAGTTAAGTCATTGATGAATTTGGCAAATGTTTATTCATGCCTTCTGGGTCCAGGAAACCATGCCAGACACTATGGAGTGTAGGAAATAGTACAACAGTGTGGAGGGCAGGGCAATTAGGACACAGAAGACAATCACACCATCACCACGAGAGGCCGGTGAATAAACACCTGTGGGAGTTTAGAGGTCTATTTTCTGGGTTGAACACTCATAGCTTCTTAGAGAAGCTGGCATATGACATGCACTTTGATGACTTGGGAGGATTTTCCTGGGAAATATAGGGGACACGCTTGCCCTGGATGGAGGTACAAGGCCTGAATAGAGGCCAACTGAAATGTATTCCTGAAAATTCATCTAGCAGATATCTTTTTCCTGGATTTATTATGAGAGAGAGAGAGAGAGAGAGAGAGAGAGAGAGAGAGAGAGAGAGAGAAGGAGGGAGGGAGGAAGGGAGTGAGAGCACGTGCAAGAGAGAGAGAAGGAGAGAGAGAATGAAGTGTAGTTTTGAAGTCAGGATTTTTCTACGTTGTTATTTCTCACTTCATATCTTTAAAGTTCAAGTGCCCTTTGAAGGCACTGCTCTGAAGCTTTTACAACTAATCTGTGAACATTTGTACCTAATTTATACAGAAATGATAGATCCTTGTATTGCACACATGGTCTGCATATCCTGGATTACTAAAGCCATTCTGATGATTATTTCTATTGGTTTTATGATGGTGATAAAAAGAAAGTGTGCTGTATTTGCAAAGGTTTTTAAATATTATTTATACCTAGGATATCTGGTTGCATGCTCCTAAATAATAAAAACAAATGGATTTGTCTAAATTTGTGTCATAATATGGGAATAATAGAAGAGCTTTTATGTGTCATCATGAGGAGTGATAAGGCAAAAAGATTAGGGGAGAAAAAACTTTGAAAATCAGAGTTCTTGTTGGTGCCTCTTGATGAACTAATAATTCAGATTTAATTGGTCACAGCTTTAATTGTCTATAATTTCTATATACTATGGTAACCTTGTGGGATATTACTAATCAAATTAAAACTAATTCAAAACAATCTCCAATTACAGAATATTTTGTCTCTCCTTCAGGTTTGGAGAGTTGAGGCAATGTAGTGTTGATGACATGCTCAGCCATGTGCCTGCACAGTTTAAATGGCTTTTGAAGACACGTTTTCATGGAGTTGCATTGTGTAGTGGCCTTATGCAACTGAATCTAACAAAAAAAGGGAAGGGACTGTATCTTTTTAATCATGCAAAAATGATAACAGTTATGTTTCAGTTCAGATGTATAAATCTGCCATACTTTTCCCATAGGGTTTCTGTGGTAGCCTTGTTCCTTAGCACACAGAGTGTTAAGAGTGTCAAGGAAAGTGTTATAGATTGAATGTTTATGACCCCAAGTTTGTATGCTGAATCCCTATCTCCTCAATGTAATAGAATTAGGAGGTGGGGTCTTTAGGAAGTAATTAGCATTAGATGAGGTAATGAGGGTGGAACCCTCATTACTGGGATTAGAGACCTTAGTAGAGTCCCAAGAGAGCCTGCTTCTCTCTCTGCTCTCCACCAGGTGAGGACAAAGGGAGAAGACAGTCATCTACAAGCTAGGAAGTGGGTCCTCTCTAGACATCTGATCTGCTGACACCTTGATCTTGGAGTTTCAAGACCCCAGAACTGCGAGAGCTAAATGTGTGTTGTTTAAACCACCCAATCTATGGTAATTTCTTGTAGTCGCCTGAACTGACTGAGACAGGGAGCAATGAAAATCCTTGTGAACCCTAAGAGTAGATATTTTTGTTCTGGTCAATGTTAAATTGTGTGGCTTTACTGTGTTGAGTTACAGACCAAGGAGATGAATGGGCTTTCATGACTCTTTTTTAATGGGATAAACATCAGCCTAAAATTCCTCAGTCATTATCATAGGAAAACACAAGAAAAACAAACTAGGTTTCCTCGACCCTAACCCATGGCTTAGTCCATCCACATATCCTCTCTTGGCACATGGAAAATTCCTCTCTATTAAAAGCACTTTTAACCAACAAGATGAGGGACATTATTTCAAGTCTACTCTGTGGTTGCTAATGGCTACTAAATATATCACAAAGGAGTACAGATTTGTGCCACATATTAGCTAAGCCTTCTTTCTGGAGTGGTTGAGATTCTTTTATCTATCCCTAGTTGTTCTCTCTGATTCTCCAAGATAAAAATTTTTTAAAAATTTAAATTTCGCTGCCTCCAAATTTATCACTAACCTCTTAGCCTTCAGAGTCTTTTCATGCAGATAGTCTCTCTCAACTTCCTGTTACCAAAGTTCTCATTCCCTGTATCCCTCTGTTACTATAAGAGTGGCATCCTCCACTGATGTTCCCAAGTATCCCGTTTTTATCTACTTCTTAACCCTTCACATGCTGTATTAAGTTTACCTATTTACACTCCCATGATCCTTATATGACTATAAATATCTTGGGAGCATAAACAATATCTTAGTCATACAGCATCCCCAGTATCTAGCATAGACATATGAATACCTGATAAACTTAATAAATACATTAAATACATTTGTGATTCCTGTGTGTATGGCTCATTCTGAATAACCTCCACTCTTACCCTGCACCTGGTCTAAAGCAGAATCTAGCTCATGAGTGCACTTTAAAGCTCCAACTCCACAAACCATGGGACAAAAATTTTTACTTAAGATCTCATGTAGAGATGGGAAGAAGATACACAAAAAACACCACCTAGAACAAAAGATTCTTATTCCTGATTGGATGTCTCTGATCTTCCCACCAAATTTAGTTTTGCCCATCAATTTCTCAACTCATCACAGTGTTTTCCCCATAGCCTCAAAAAAGGCTTCCCCAGCCCTATCCCTCACCATCAGTCACCCATTGTCTCTGCAATTCAGCTCCTCTCCTCTGCTGGCATATCTCATTCAAAACAAATTGGAAAATTATTTAAACAAGGATGATCTCATTTTTCTCAGCATACTAGTATGTTGGAGGAAAGAAAGGGGACTGAGAGGAGTCTGAGTTGACCACAAATAACGGATTAGCGAATGACCAATGGTATGATAAAAAGTAATTTGAGAACACATTATCTATTCCACCTACTTGATCTTTTTTTTCCTATTCTCTGACTTCCTATTGTAAATTTTCTCGATTCTCAGCAAATATCTTGAGAAATCTGTTAACATTTCCTCTAACTGGACCCTTCTAAAAATTTTAAAGAAATAATATCTTTAAAATTGTCTTGGAGGAATAATTTCTAAGCTTGGGGACCAGTCTCTTATCAAAAGTCTTTTGTTCCTCAATGAAAATGATAAGATATGTGTGTGTGTGTGTGTGTGTGTGTGTGTGTGTGTGTGTGTGTGTGTATAGCAAAAGACCAACAGTAGGCATTCTAGTGGACTTTCTGGCCTCAGCAATGAATAGGCATGATAATACCATCTTCCTCATAGGGGAACTATGAGGACAAAATGAGATACTACAGCTTATCACACATAGTAAATAACAGTTTTTATTAATGATATTAATTAATGCTAACGTTAGTTAATAATCATTGTAAGCTTGAAAAATTGTCTAAAGAATTTTAGCAAAGGACCTTATAAAAATGGTATGGAAAGGATCCTTACTAATTATTAGCATACTACACCAGCAACTCAACTTAAGCTCAGAGCCATTTTTAATACAATTGTTAATAATACTATATCCCGAGGCATATTGCCTTAGACTTTCTGAAAAATGCTTGATTATGAAAGACATCAAACTCAATTCTCTAACAAAAAATTTAGTTGTCATTTTTCTGTTAAGTAGCAAAATCACATGGTTTTCTTTTTCTTTCTTCCTTTTATACTATTTTATTGTAGTTTCAAAAGCAAGAACAGGAGTTTTAGAAAAAAATGATGCATCAATAGCTAATCATGTTGCTATGGACATGACTAGCTTTTTTCAGGAAATACTAGAAAGAAAATTAGAAAGAATGTTGAAGAAATGGAGAATTGATTTCAAGGACAAGATGTTTTGTGGTTAATCCTGCAAAGGCAAGGAGGCCTAGCTTTAAAAGAAATTGTCTGCATCCACAGCAAAAATGACAACAAAGATAAAGTTTCATTTCTGTGATAGTGTATTATGGCATAGAAACCAAGAGATGATTAACCTTTAAAGGGTCATCTGGGAGATGTTCCCTGGAAAAAATCCAGGATAAGGGATCCTAAGTTTGTCATTTGTGGCTTAAATTCAGTGGAGAAACTTACAAGAAGAAGAAGAGGCATCCTAGTTCAGAGAAAGAAGGCCACTTGAAAATCCTATAAACAAAAGTGTCCCAAGGCTTCTGGGAAATCAAATAGCTCTTACCAAATATCTGATGAATTAAGTGCACATGGATTTAAACGTTAAAAGAGAAGAACATGCTTTGTGAAAGTCATTTTGGGTTTTGTTAAGACCAATAAAGGAGGCAGATCTGTGTTTCCGCCAGTGAATGTATTAATGTATTAAGTACTCCAGTAATAATCAGTTATTTTTCAAGCTCTACACTACTCCTTGGGGTATAGCTGAGAATGAAATTCTGTATTATGTATAGGGCAAGACGTAAGGCATATCTAAACTGACCACAGGAAGATTTGGGTTTCTCTTATATATATATATCAAGGAATTGCAATAAACACAATTTCAGGGCAAGCTCTGAACTAGCGGAAAAGCTATATATTCTCTTCTTTAATCTTTTGAAGAGTGATCGTAATGAAAAGAATACAAAATGTGCAATTGAAAGTCCTGGGATTTGGTTCCAGCCTCTCCACTTACAAACTATGTAATCTTGGAGAAGTAACTGGCCATGTCTGAACGGTTTAATAATATCTGCCTTAAAAAGACTGCTGTGGGATACTAAGTGACAGACTGTGTGTAAAGGCACTAGGTGAGTTGTTAACATTTTTAAAATGTATTTTTTCCTTAGATCTCAGTGATGCAAAAAAGAATCTAAACATATACCTAATTTCTAATCCATTGGGAACACTTAAGAGCTAACCTAAAATAAAAGAGGGGTAGTTTTCCTTTAGGTCATCAGACTCCTAGGTTAATGATCTGTTAAAAGCTTACCAAATTCTCCTTTGAACTATTCTGTATTTATCATCGTTAAGAACATTTTCCAAAATATATTCCTGAACCAACATTTACAAAAGATGATTTGGTCTCAAAACAACACTGTGTGATTGGAGAAGTTTACAAAATACTGTAGCATATTAAAATCACTGAAAATGAATACCAAATGGGTGAATCATGGAATTCTTTTTTTTAGTTTGAGATCTATTAATACTATGGCATACACTTTGACAAATCTTTTGTATAGACTGGTTTGTGTAAATAGGGTTTCTTTTTATTTTCCTTAAAACAATTGCTTCAAGCTTCAAGAAATGACACAAAAGGAGAAAGTGTTTCTTACTCCAGGATTTAATGTAAAAACTGATGTTCCACTAACCATTTCTTTAGGATTTTATTTTAGTTGAAGGCCTGCATATAACAAGTACTTTATAAATATAAATATATGTGTCTTTTTTTAATGTTCTTTCTCCTCTAAATATTTTTTCATTCATGCCTCATAAAGTTCTTCTATGCTCTTGACAATTGTAATTACCTTCTCTCAGTCTTCAGCTTTTTATCACTTCTTTACAACAGACAGATCAAAACAGCCTTTGAAATATTTCAATTGTGGATATACTACATGTAAGACAGGATTTGCTGTTTTGCTTCTGAAGATGACCAGCACCTTGTAGACCTTCTGTGTGTAAACTCAGGAGGCAAGTGGATTTCCATATTGAACTCTAGTCTGTAACTTACAGCTGCTTTTTACTTCTGTTTTGTTGAAATATTGTATTTAAAATGAAGCATATTGAGATCCCAATATGCTACGATTTAAGAGTATTATGTAAGATTTCTTTGGGGGAGTTTTTGCTACATACTGCCGTGACAGTAATTTGAAGCAAACATTTTTCAAAATTTTGACTTTACTGATCTACCTTCGCAGAGTCCAGCTCATTCCCCATTACCTTCTGTCTTCTGCTCTTTTTCACACTTTTAAAATTCTACTGCTTGTATCAAAATTTCTCAAATTATTCTTCTCTTTTCTGTCATTCCTAGCTTCTACTGTTACCCCAGCATTTCTTATTATGTTTAATTAGACATTATTCACACAACCCTGAAAAAAAATTATAATTTTGTATAATTATATGATTTTTGAAATTGCTACATATTCTCTCTTTTTTTTTTTAAGATTCCAGTGCACATAAGTATATAAAGGCTCTGATAAGTCCCACAGAAAAAATAATCTGGTCAGTCCAAGGATTAGTCCAGTGTTTTCAAACAATTTGATCACTATACCCTATTTGTTAATTAATACCCAGTTTAGGAGGAGACCAGTTGGGAAGACTGAATAAATTCATGATCTCCTAATGTATAGCACAGTGCCTGGCACTCAAATAAACACGTGTGGAGTTTTAAGTACTTCTGGAGTTTAAAGATGACTTGGAACAATTGAAACAGAAAGCTGAGGAACTAAATCATGCTTTCAAGATGCAAAGGGGCAATTAATGGAAACTAATCTTGTCAAATTTAAGCAGAAAAAAAAAAATTTAAGGATAGCGATTAGCTTCCAGCAACTCTCGGATAAAAGTTTTGAGGCTACAGAGTCAAGAATATCCTAGGATGAAAACTATGTTCTCTCAAGTTGTGATTAAGAGTAGATTTTTATAATTTTTAAGCTTTTTTTTTTTTTTAATATGGTGGTGGTATGGTGATGTGGCAGAATGACCTGGGCTTGAATCCCAGCTCTTTCTATGCATTTTGACCTGGGAAAGTCAATCATCCCTAGGTTGTACTATATAAAATAATGATCAGAAAACATACTTTGGAAGGCGCTTATAAGATTGAAATAAGAAAATTAATGTTAAGCTCCTGGTACATGTAGATAATTCACAACATGTAGCTAAATTATATTCTAAAGAGAAATGTGTTAATTCAAGAAATAGCCTTTTAATGTCCCAGGGACACTGATGGGCCAAGAAAGAGGGGCAAGGTTAAAACGCATACCCCATCTGCCCTTGGCTCACAGACAGTGCCTTGGAGGCAGAGGTCTCCCCTTATACTACAACCTGAGGGAATTTTGGACCACATTCCTCCTCTTAGGGAACTGGCTCAATGTTTGGACTATAACACTTTGATTTCAATTGCTTTTAAGTGATTTATTGATTCTAATTAAATTTTTTAATGTATAGCAGAAACTAGTTAACTTTAATTTAGGACTGACATTTACATCCTGGGTATCCAAGGTGGACAATTCATTTTCATTATGGTGGAAAGCATCATTTAAATGTCAGAAAATTGCATATTTAACATTTGCAGTAATTAAGGGACTTTAATAATAAATCTTTCTGTCTTTATCTATTTACACACTTTCCTGTGTCCTGGTCTGGCACTTTCCTTAGTGAATCAACTATCACTAATTACTTCTTTTTGAAGTGTAAATATGTTTTAATTCTTCTTACAGGCCAAGTAGCACGTTTACTGTTTAACTGGTAATTATTTTCCCCATGAATTACCTCCTTTTGGGGCTTCTCTCAGGGGAGCAAAAAATTTTGTTTACACTTTGCCACTCTGGAAATCAATCTCCCTGTAATTCTGAGGCAGGCAGCTCAGGGAGCCCTTCCTCTGAGAGCCATGCTCATCTCAACTCCAAATGGGGACAGCACAGTACCCCACAGGAATATGCTGTGAATGAGGATTGAAAACTATGAAAATACTTTGAGATTTTAATTTGCCTTTCAGTGCAGTGTACACGTTCAATATTTTAAAAATCCTTTATGGAATTATGGTTGACTTACAGATTGTTGAGGCCTGTTGTCCCAAGTAAGATTAACCAAAATGTTGGTTTCTATAACCAACTGTTAAGGAACTTCAATACAGTTAATGAAGTCATGGGAATGAACAAGAGTTCAAATGCCCTTTGGACAGCAAAGGTTCACTTACATATTCCAGATATATCACGAGATGATCATTTATTCTAAAAACAAATCTATAAAATATTAAGACAGTTTATACACACAGTTTTCTGATATTCTGGAATACACATAAAGGTGGAGCAATATAAGTTAGCCTAATGTGAACATTACTTTCTAGGCTATTAATTTATTTTTTCTTTCTTTCTTTCTTTCTTTTTTTTTTTTTAACTTAGATAATACATGCATATGATACAAAATTCAAGAGAAGCAGACAAATGTTTTATGATAATCTCTGGCTGAGGTCCTTCAGCCACCTGGATCCCCTTACTAGAGCTAACAACTATTTCCTATTTTTGTCTGTACTTTTCCAGGGAAAATCTTCACACATATAAGTATGTATGAATGCATATTCTTTTGTTTTTCTCAAATGGTAGCATACTGTGCACATTGCCTTATGTCTTTTTTGGTCACTTGACAATGTTTTTTAGCCATGGTATTGCATATGAAATAAACTCATTGTTTTAAACGGCTGTTTAGAATTCCATTATGGATTTACCATAATCTACCTAACCTCTGTTAAGTTAATTAAACAAGGAGGTTATTAGACATGTGGCTTTAACGTTGGGTGGCCTACATAAGCAAAGCAAAATCTAAGCCTGTAAATGCTTCAAGTTTACAAAATTGGAACCTAAGGACAACCAATCACAAACAGCCAACTAGGCTTTAAGCTTTAGCCAATCAATAATTTTCCTTACTTTGTTTCTGCCTTTTCTCTATAAAAGTCTCTTTCCAACTACTGTTGGTATAGCTTTCCTAGCTACTTCCTGTTCCCATTCGAATAGATTTTTGCTCAAATAAACTCTAAAAAATTTTAATATACCTTGATTTATCTTTTAACACTTGTCCCCCATCACTGAAATTCACATTATTTCCAGCTAATTCCTATTAAAAAATACTATAGTAAATATTCTTGATTATAATTTATCTGCGGAATAAATATTGAGAAGTAGAGTTGCTGGATCACAGATTATATGCTTTTAAAATTCTGACTGATATTACTCTACTGCCCTCCATGAAAATCGTAGGCATTTACTCTCCCACTAGCACTTTATAGGGGGGCTAGCTGTTGTTCATGTGCCAGAATCATACTGTTTTTTTTAATCATTGTGATTGATCATTGTATCATTGTATTGATAACTAGTAAATCTAGTCTTCTTTAATCACTCTGGTTTCTTTATTTCTGGCTATTCTTGCCAATTCATTTTTTTTTCATGTAAACTTTGGTTTATCACATTTAGTTCTAAAATAAATTTGCTTGTATATTTATTGAGATTAAGGTAAATATATGGATAATATGAAAATTAGCATATTTTGACATTGTTTTTGCACACAAATGTATTTTCTTTTTTTTTTCAATTCTCTTTTACATCTTAGTACTTTTTAACGAAATCCAGTATCCATTGCTGATTACAATTCTCAACAAACTAGCAATAGCAGTGAAATTTCTCCACCTTTTAAAGAGTATCTACAAAAAAGTCATGGTTAGCAACATAGCTTATGTTGAGTGACTGAAACTTTCCTCAAAGATTGGGAGTATGACAGAGATGTCCTCCCTTACCACTTCTAATCAACATTATACTGTTCGCCTACTCAGCACAATGGGGTAAGAAACAGAAATAAGAGGAATCCTGATTGCAAAGGAAGAAGCAAAACTCTTCATTCACAAATGATATGATCATTCCTGTAGAAAATCCGACAGAATCTGTAAGAAAGCTACTAGAACTAACACATGAGTCTAACAAGGTTATAGACTACAAGATACGTATACAAAATCAACTGAATTTCTATATACCAGCAATGAAAAATCGGAAATAGAAACTTTAAAAATAGAATTTACAATGGCATCAAAAAAACTGAAGTACTTAAGCATAAATCTAGTAAAATGTAAGACATACACTAGAACTACCAAACAATTTGAGAGAAATAAAAGAACACATAAAAAATGGAGAGAGATACCATCGTCATGGATTTGAAGACTTAATATTATTGAGATTTTAATTCTCCCCAAGTTGATATATAGATAATCACTGGCATAATTATATATGAGTGGATCAATGGAACAGAACAGAGAGTTCAGAAAAAGTCCCATATTATTTCTGTGAATTAATTCTTAACAAAGGTGCAAGGACATTTCAATGGAGAAAGAACAATTTTTCAACAAATGGTGCTGTTAAAATTGAATATCGTATGTATCATATGTGAAAATCAATTCAAAATGGATCATACGAGTATATATGAAGCTTAAAAATCTAAAACTGCTAGAAAAAAGATATAGGAGAGATCCTTGTGACTTATGTTAAGCATAACTTTCTTAGACACAAACACCAAAAATACAATATATAAAAACAAAAAAATGATAAATTAAAGTTTATCAAAATTCAAAACACCTTTTCTTTGAATAATACTGTTAAGGAAATGAAAAGACATGCTACAACTGGGAGAAAATATTTGCAAATCTCATATAGGATAATAGACATTTATCTAGAATCTATAAAGAACTCTCAAAACTCAGAAATAAGAAAATAAACAAAGCAAGTTTTTAAAAATTGAAAATCAAAATTTTAGGAAGCTAAATCTAGAAGCTAGAAGAAGGTAATAAGCCTGGCTGAACTGGAGAATGGAGGCTGAGAAATCAATTATGATGAATCCTTGGCTTTTGTTTCTCCTTAATTTAGTCTATAAACAGACTGGTATATGTCTTACATGATCAGGACTCTCTTAATAAAATATAACCACTATACCATTATCACATTTTAGGAGCAATTTCAATAGTTGCCATATATTATATAACCACTTTGGGAGAAATTTTAAAGACCTTGTAGAAGCCCTATAAAATAGGTATTAAAATGCCCATTTCAAAGATAAGGAAACTGAGGCTTAAGGATAGTAAATAATATGTTCAAGATCATGCAGCTCAAAAAAATTTTAGGACTTGGATTCAAACCCAAATCTAATTTTAATATGTTATGATCTCTTCATGGTAGTATCCAGTCTTCTTGAAATTAAATAAATAGTGGAAGGTAAACAAAAAACATGTTTTAAAATTCCATGCTACATTAATTCAGCTATCGACTAAGCTTCTATAACTAGTTCAGACGTTATAGAAAACTGTAAAAGTATAGATAAGATAGGCATTTATTTCTTCCTCATCGAGGAGTAAAGAAACAGGTGGTCCAGGACTGGTATGGCAGCTCTGGTCCATGAAGTCATCCAGGCACCTAGACTCCTTCCATCTTGCTGCTGTACTGTCTAGACTGATCTCCACATCTGTATGAGTAAAGCTAAGTCATTAGTATTCCTCCTTGTTCATGGCAAGAAGCAAGAGTGAGTAAGCTGATACCTTTCATCAATTTGACCCAGAAGGAATTCACCTCTCTTGCACTCACATCCAATGACTTTATTCTCATGAACACATCTAACTGCAAAGAGACTACGGAATTCTACTTCTAAAAGGAAGAAAAGGTGGATATTGGGGGCAATTAATGATCACCTAACTGTTCTTGCTCTAGTCATGTGTTCTTGACACAGTAGATCAGACCTCTACTACAGTAAGACTTTGGGAGACTTGTGGCTGTCAGCTCTATAACCCTGTGGAAACTGGCCAACCCATGTGGTAGCTCCACAGCTCACACACTCTTATTTTTGTGTTCTGTTTCTCTCTAGCCCATCACCAGAAAATGGTAACATATCAAGTGATAGCTGTAATTATTTGAATGTAGCCTATGTTACATCGAGAGGAAGATACTAAAATTAAGGGTCAGACTTCAAAACTTTTAACTAATATTTTTTAATGAGGAAAAAAATCAGACCAAGGAGAGGTGTGCCATTAAAGCTAAAGAAACATCTTGTTCTAACCTAATCCCAACTGTCATTGGCACAATAACTTACAATTATTCATAGATCATCTTTTATCCTCATTTAAATTTTGACTTTTGGATAAAATAAAAGACCAAGGGCTAGAGATGTATTCAGAGGTTGCAATAGCTTTATTATCTTAAAGCCAAGTAACTTCACTCTAATGATGATATGATGCTCTTCTTTCAAAACCAATTTACTTCCAAAACATGAAAGGCAAATCTGAAATACAGAGAAAACCCTCAATTCTGAAACATAGAAAACCCTAAATTTCTTCCTGGGTAGACATAGGACTAATTCAACCACCAGATGGGAGGCCCAACTTACCATACTAGAATAATTAAATCATGATCTCAAGGATATTTCAGTGATAATGTAAATAAGTACAAGATGGCTACACACTAATTTCCTGGTACTAATTTTATAGTGTAGAAGTTATAATTATAGAGATGACATATTTATTGGGCAATAACTTCAAAAGAGGAGCTCTAAAAAAAAATCTTGGTTTCTAGAAGTGCTTTCAAGATTCCTATGAAGCAAGGGTAGGGCCCAAAACTCAACTGTTGAAAGTCTAGGAGAGATGGAAGAAAAGATTAAGATATGCCATTGAGTATAAGAGGATGTTATGAATCTATTCTCAGAGTTTATTAATTCCATCTTTGCTTCCTGCCTAAGTAAAAATTTTCTAAGACATAGCCACATCTTTTAGAAATTTGAGTTTGGCAGAAAGTTATTATTTTATCAGCTTCCAGTATAATTTTGTTATACAACTATGTGAAGTATAGATGACAAGTAATGTTACATATGATGTTGCTGGCAGATCTGAGTAGATCAGAGATGACTCTAGCTACTGGCAGGGTAGGCACAGAGCTACAAGAGCCTATTTTCTGCCATTGTTCTGAAGAACAGGCCCCTAATATATAGTCAGTCAGAAGCACAGGTAACAACCTGGACTTGAAACTGACATCTGAAGTAGAGGGTAGTCTTGTGGGACCGAGCCCATAACCTGTGGAATCTGATGCTATCTCTGCATAGAGAGTGTCAGAATTGAGTAGAACTGTAAGACACCCAACCCATTCTGGAGAATTGCTTGGTGGTATAAAGAACCACCCCCCAACACACACATATGCCCACATATGGTGGAATTGGGTGCAGAAGTCTTACAGGCACATGTCATGTACTTTATATATACTCACCATCTATAAGTTTTTCAATGTTTAACTCCTGTGATAGTTTACAGTAGGCCTCACTATTCTCTACAGTCAGAACACCTTCTCAGACCATGTATTTATAGTACCTGATGCCATGACCAACTCAAAATATAGTATTTATATTCACTTGTTTTTAATTAATGTATTTATAGCCTGGGTCAATAGATGATCTTCAAAAATTGTAAGTTGTTTGAGAAAAGATAGGGAAGAGAAGAAATAAACAACCATATAGATTGTTCACATTTCCATGGAAGCCATAGAGTGTGTTGTGTATATCCTGGAAGCCACCAATGAATATATAATTACCCATTCACTTATCTGTTCACTCAGGGAAAGATATTTGCTAACTAGGCACGGTGCTTATGGTAAAGTTAGAATAATTATCCAAATGTTTCTGAATTATTTGCCCTTACTTGCCTATTCCAAGCACAGATTTTGAGAAATAGTCGAAACAAAGCAAAACAAGGAAGAAAGGAAAAAGAAAAAGAAAGTGAGAAAGAGGGAACTAGGAGAGGAGGAGAGAGGAGGGCAAGGGAGAAAGGGAGAAGAAGGAAGAGAGGGTACACAATACACTATGCAAAATGTGAGTGTCTGAAGGTAACTAGTTGTCTTCATTAGGAAATATGGGGTGGAAGTGGTTCCCTGAACTAGTTTGACCCACACTTCTCTTTTAAATTGCCACATTACTCCATCAGATATATTTAATTGTTAATTATGTAGATTGATTATGGAATCAAGATACAGTAAACCAATTAGATCATGTTTAACTGTCTCTTCGTTAGAAATTGCCCTCTACAACATATGTTTGTGTCAATAGTCAAAAAGGAAAAATCTATTGTTATTAACATCTTAGTGCCCAGAGTAAGAATCTAAATAATAGATGATAGAAAGGTGAGTATAAGTAAACTATATAAATAGTGACACTTCACAAATCAAACCATTCTGGGTAAAAATGATTTATCGTTAATAGACATACTTGTTATCTTCCTAAGTCAATAATCATTAACCATAAACAGAGTTTATATTATACATTTGCTTTGCAGTCAGATATTGGCTATGTAATTTGACATGATTTTGTCATCTTGAGTTACTGACTTATTAACCCTGAGTTTCAGTTTCCCTACCTGCAAAACAGATTATAATATCTATTGTGACAGGTTTAATAAGAATTCAAGACAAAAGAGTAAATATGCCAAACAGAACTGATGTGGAAGGACACACCCTAACCTTCCACTACCCCCCTCCTCCCACATACGTCATCCTCCCAACCCACAGAATTCTAATTAAGGCCTTAGCAACAATGAAAACAAATTGTTAAAACATATCCAAGGGACTTGTGGTTAAAATGGAGATAACTTTTAGTTATCTTTATTTTACCCTCCAATAACACTATAGTGAAGCCCACCACTTAAATATGAAATGATAGCCTAAAATGACTAGAAATCTGAAGATGACCTGTGACGTGAAAGGTAGAACCTAGAACAAACAGGAAAGAGGAATTTGGAAGAAAGTGATGGAGTAAGCAGGAGAAAACGTAAAAAAACCGCACTATTATTAATATACTTGAAAGAAAATGTGCAGATGAAACAATAATAAGGTGCTATAGTTCAAAAAGGAACAGAGAATATGAAAGAGCTTTGAAAATTAAAAACTATCAATAAAATGAATAAAATATAAAGTCCCATAGGTAGAATAAAAAGACAATGGCATGCACCAAGACATTTTACAATATTAATATTTTCTAAAAAGGTAAAAGAAATAGTTGAATATGAAGAATGAGTCAGATGACATCAGATTTTTAGGGACAACACTGATAGCTAGAAAACTGGAGCAATTCAAATTTCAAAAGGAAAATGATTTCTATACCCCACCAATCAATCCAACATGAAGTCAAAACAGAGATATTTTCAAATATATAGAGCACTGAATAGCTTACCCCTGAAATGACTGTTTATAAGAAGCAACTGGAAGACATAGGTCCACAAAACAATGGAATATATTTATAAGTATGACATCCAATATTAAATAGTACAAAAGGAAAATCTCAAGACAATATTTGTGTATCAGGCCTAAAGGAAACCTAAACACAGAGTAGAGAAAGAAATTGATGGATAAAGTAAGGGGGTTACCTGGGGAAAAATGGGTTGATGAATTGCTTTTGAATTTGAATTACAATATCAAAACAAACAAAAAAATACTTGTTGTTTAAAAGAAATATTTTAAATAAAATGTCAAAATTTGAAAATAAAAGATATTTCACACAAGTCAAAAGAAAACTTTTAAAAATGTTGATTTCAGACAAAATATAATTATGGCAAAAAAGTACTGAGACAGGATCACTCTAAAAAATGAAAGGTGCTTTTCACTGAAGGGCTATAACAATCACATTTGTTTTTATGTAAAGCCTTAGCCTAAAGAAAATGAAAGAAAAGCTAACGAAATTCTAAGCAGAACATGATATATCCATAGTAGGATATTTTGACACGTCTCTCAGAAACTTTCTCAATCAGACTATAAATTAGTAAGACTATAGAATGTTTAAGAACAATTAACAAGTTAATAGAAGTCATAGATTTTTTGTTTTCATGTTCAGTGTTATATCCCTATTGCTTAGAAGAAGCCCATCACTTAAATATGAAATATTTAATAGATACTTGGCATATAAGAGACATTAAATATTTCCTGGATGAGTAAATGAATGAATGAATGAATGAATATATGGAAACTTGCACCCAACAAATTTAAAAAATATACATTTTTAAATACATGCAACACATTTATAGAACTTAACCATGTACTAGGCACACAGAAAATCTGAAATAAATTAGGAATAGTGGAATGTGTCCCATGACGACTGACATAGTTGGTGTTTATAATCATCATTTCATTTCTTTATGGAGAATGTAAATCAATCCCTTCTGTATTTGTTAAAGACATTTGTATTTCTAGAGAGTGAAATATTGACATAGAGAGGAAATGTGTTGAAGTTCTTAATATTTCCTGCTCTGCTGATAAAGCAGAATTATGACTGAGCCCAAAGGAAGTATTTAACTTAACTGTAAGCGTCAGTGCCCCATTTTGTGAAATTTGGGGGTGGGATTATTTGTATCTACAGTCTTTTCCAATTATAAAATATAACTGCATATCAATACAAAAGTCCTGTCCATCTTTCCTTCTCTTCCTCACTAAGTTTGTTAACCAAAGAATGTAACCTGGTTTATTTGTAAGTAATAAAGAGCATCTTGACTCATCCTAAAGTAGGTTAAAAAGACATTGTCAGCAAGTTCTCATGCTGAGTGTACAGGAACGTTGCCAGGTATAGAGTGAAGCCTAAAAAAAATATTCTACTCGATGAGGAGTTGTCAGCTGAAGGAGACTCAATAGCATATACTTGTATAAATGGAATAGAGATTTCAAGAAGAAAGTAATTTCTGAAATGCCACTCCGTCATTAAAGATGGCCTCTTGGGGTCCACAATTTCTCCAAAGGTCAGGAAGCGTCCTACCTTGATCTGGAATAGTCTTGGCACTTTCTCATGCTTCCTTCCCAAGTTTTAAGCCTTAATATCAATTCAACCTGTCACAGTACTCCAATTATCTCTGGGACAAAATATACCACAGTTCAGTACTGTAACACATCGTGTAGCTTATAAATGACTAAGTTTTGCCCTGACTGATAACATTTTCCCAAAGTCAAACAGACTCTGCTTTTGTCTCTCTGCATTTCTCAATACAGCTGCACTTTATTTCAATACTTCTCTTGTAATTGAGCAATTCCATAAAATCAAATAAAATGATTTATAATGGAATGATTACTCCAGGGTAACATTTCAAGTGAAATTAAGATTGAAATCTAATTTAAAAGCTCTAATGTAAATGGGTCATTAGAGGAGGCTCTCCAGGGAATTTGCAATTAAACTAAAGTGACAAGGGGTTTGGAGGGGTGACAGACCTAAAGGTGTTACAATACTGATACATGCTCATTTCAAATGCAGTTAGCCTTATCACATGCTCAACAAGATCAGAGTTGCAGAGTGAAGGCTGCAATCAAAATCTGACAAAAACATTACAACCCATTACAAGAATATCTCATGAAACGAAAGTTCTGATTTCTGTAAGGCCTTTAAGCAATTCAGTATGTTTAATTGACGTTAATTAATCTAGTTAACTATTGTTAACCATCTCCATGTTATTTTCACATCAATATCTTACTTTTATTAACTATAACTATTCATTTAACAATAACTAAGTTTTCTATTGATGCCATCTTTAATATGTAATTTACCGATGTGCAATCTCTATATACAAAAATGGAATACTTTTTCCTCCTGGTCTTTTTGAATTCTGCTCATTTTTAAGAGGTTTTCCTTCTGACTGTATGGTTGGTTCTTTGACAATTAATCGTCTACTTTATTTCTAAATTCCTTTTATTTTTGTTCCTAGATCTTCTATTGGGTTAACTTTCCATATGAATACTAGTGCTCCAAAAAGAAACTGTGTTGAATTCTTTTAGAATGCATTGCACATAATAAGAGTAATAAATACCTGATCTTATTAACAATAATAATTCTATTGAGAGTTAACTCTTACTGATCATTTAAAAGGAGCAAGTTATTGTTAAGCCCTTTAAATTATCATTTAATCTTCATAATCATTCTATATAACATAAATATTATCATTTTCTTTTTAAGAATCTATAAACTGAAGATTAGATGTTTCAGTAAAAAAGTATTCCATTTTTGTATATAGAGATTGCACATCAGTAAATTATATATTAATGTTTCAGTAAACTGTTCAAGGTCACAGAGCTAATAAGTGGCAGAGTCAGAACTTAAAACCACAACTATATTATCTCTAAAGCCCATTGCTATACCTATTATTCTACATAATTGAAGACTGATGTTGGCTATGACCAACAGGAGAACCAACATTATGATGGTCTCTTCCTAGTGTATATATCTATACATCTGATTGATTTTGTACATTGCCAGATTTAATTGCTCCCAGCTCTTCAAAGGTGGACTCATTCAAAAACAAGAAAAATAAAATTCTTGAGCTATCCAACAGATGTTTCCAAATGTTTAGATTTATTTTTATGAAGGTTTTATAAAAATCAATTTCAATTTATACTCTTTATTTTTGTGGATGCCAGAGATTTGAAGAGCATTATTGAGAGAGGTGGCCGAAGTTTTACTTATTGCTTTTGAAACTCTCCAATTTTATATATATGACAGCTTTTGCAGAAGAAGCAACACGAATGGTTCACAAACCACTCTTTCTTTTTTCTTTTTCTTTTTGGATATCACATATAAGGCACGGTTGCAGTGACTAGAGAGGTGTTTAGCTCACAGCAGAAAATCAAGAGATACAATCTTTTCTTTAGACCATTGAAATAATTATATCATTCATCTTAATGTTGTCACATTTGGCAACTTGCATAGATTTGATTGACAGAGCAGTGGGGGTGGAGGTAGATTAAACTAAAGTAATGGTTTCCAGGGGGAGGGAAAGATTTAGCAGCTAATTGATCTTTGGGCACCTAGACAGAAATATTGGCAATTCCTTTTGCTTGTTCTGCAGGCACCTCACATGGCAAAGCAGATACTGTTGAACTATCTAGTCAGGTATCTGCCTGACCTCTCAAAAGTAAACATGAATTGGTTCTGATGGTCAGGGAAATAGTGTCTAGATAGAGTAGTTACAGCTTAGATTCACTTAGAGCGGATTTTTGGAGAATTATGTTTTATGTCATGAAAGACAAAAGTGAAATCTTTCAGGAAAGATATTTCATTTACAACCACGGTCTCCAAGCCATGGATGATCTGGCCCTAGCTTACCTCTTGGACCTTATAGCACTCTTCCCCAAGAATCCCTCTCTGGCTATACTGTTCCAACCATGCTGACTTTCCATGGCTCCTTAAAAACATTGACTTCTTCCTGCCTCCCTTCCTCAGGGCCTTTGTATGTGCTACTCCCTCTAACTGGAATCATCTTTCCTATAACTGCTTCATCTCTTGATTCTTCTAATTTTTTAAATTTAGGTCTTTGCACAAATGTCACCTTCAGAATCTTCCCTGACCATCTTCCCTGACACATACAAGAGCACACACACTCAATGGTTTGATACATATACAGAATTCCCTCCATTTTAAAAGTTGCCTGCTAATAAAAAAAAAAAAAAACACACAAAGAAATATGGAGAAACTGTCACAGATTAGAGAAGACTAGAAGACTACATGCAGAGTTGTCTCTCATATTACACCAGGGAGAAAAAAGGACATTAGTAAAAAATCTGGTGAATACAAATAAAGTCTTCAGTTTAGTTCAGAGTATTTTACCAATACTCATGTCTTAATTCTGACAAATTGTAGCATTGTTATGTTAAGATTTTTAATGGAAAATGGGTAGAAAATATACAGGAACTCTCTATAGCATTTTTGCAACTTTCCTGTAAATCTAAATTATTCTCAAATAAAAAGAATATTAACAATTAACTTCTATGTAACTTCTGTAATTTCTAAATAACTTTTAAAATTTTCTGTGTCATGAAGCATGGCAGTTACCTAGCCTTCCTGTTGCCTCAGCTTTCTTTTCCTTTCCTTGCTTTTTATTGTGTCTGAAGTTTGGTTTCCCATAGTAAGACTTTAAGAAGAAGGGTTACATCTTTGATTTGTGTAAATGGAGGCATGATGGGAAGCACCATGAGAAGTTACAGCTCCACATAATTCAAAGTACTAGGCTCAGTTCCTTCATTTCCAGGGTTTGCTCTCCAGATGACCCTGGCACAGAGAAGAGAGAGTAGACTCCTCTCTATCTCTCAGATTGCTTACATTGGCCAGGGGTTGCAACTTACTCAGAGACTTATCAAAAACTGGCATGCACCCAACATAGGAGCATCTAGATACATAAAGCAAATATTAACTGACATAAAGGGAGAGATTGACAGCAATATAATCATAGTAGGGGATTTTAACACAACATTGACACAAAGGGATAGATATTCCAGACACAAAATCAATAAGGAAACAGTGGCCTTAAATGACACATTAGATCAGATGGATTTAATTGATATTTTTAGAACACTTAACCACAAAGCAGAAGAATATACATTTTTTTTCAAGTGCACACGGAACATATTCTAAGATAGACCATATGTTAGGCCCCAAAACAAAACAAATTTCAATAAATTTGAGAAGACTGAATCATACCAAGCATCTTCACTGACCACAATGATATAAAACTAGAAATCAATTACCAATCAGAAGAAAAAAACTGAAAAACACACAAACACGTGGAGGCTGAATAACACGCTACTAAACAATGAATAGGTTAACAATGAGATCAAGGAAGAAATTAAAAGATACCTTGAGACAAATGAAAATGAAAACACAATGACCCCAAATCTATGGGACACAGTGAAAGCTGTTCACAGCAATACAGGCCTAGCCCAAGAAACAAGAAGACTCTCAAGAAAGCAATTTAACCTTACACCTAAAGGAATTAGAAAAAGAACAAGAAACAAAGCCCAAAGTTATTAGAAGGAAGGAAATAATAAAGATCAGAACAGAAGTAAGTGAAATAGAGTCTCAAACAAACAAACAATACAAAAGATCAATAAAACCAAGAGCTGCTTCTTTGAAAAGATAAACACAATTGATAAACCTTAACTGGACTCATCAAAATAAAGGGAGAACTCAAATAAAGTCAGAAATGAAAGAGAAGTGACAACTGAATGAAAGAGGAGAAGTGACATAGAAATACAAAGAATTAGAAAAAAATACTACAAAAAATTATATGCCAACAAATTCAATAATCTGGAAAAAAATGGATAAATTCCTAGAAACATACAATCTTCCAAGATTGAATCAAGAGGAAAGAGAAAATTCAAACAGACCTATTACCACTAACAAAATTGAACCCATAATCAAAAAACTCCCCACAAACAAAAGTCCTGAGCCAGATGGCTCTGCAGGTGAATTTTAGCAAACATTCAAAGAAGAATTAAGATCTATATTTTTCAAACTATTCCAAAAAATTTAAGAGTATGGAAGGCTTCTGACCTCATTTTATGAGGCCACCATTACCCTGATTCTAAAGCCAAAGACATTACAAAAAAAAAATTATAGGCTGATATCCCCGATGAACATAGATGCAAAAATCCTCAACAAAATATTAGCAAACAGAATTTAACAATACATTAAAAAGATCATACACCATGATCAAATCTGGGGATGCAAAGTTGGTTCAATATTTGTAAATCAATTGAGTGAGATACACCACATAAACAAAATGAAGGATAAAAACTATTTGATCATATCAATAGATGCAGAAAAAGCATTTGACAAAATCTAGTATCTATTTATGATAAAAACTCTTAGCAAAGTGGGAATACAGGGAACATATCCCAACATAATCAAGGCCATTTATGACAAACCCACAGCTAACATCATGCTGAAAGGTGAAAAGCTAAAGAAATTTTCCTTATAATCAGGAACAAGACAAAGATGCTCACTTTCACTACTTCTGTTCAACATAGTATTGGAAGTGCTAGCCACAGCTATCAGACAAGAAAAAAAAAATAAAAGGCATCTAAATTGGAAAAGAAGAAGTAAAACTATCATTACTTGCAGATGACATGATACTATATACATAGGTAACCCTAAAGATCCCATCAAAAACTATTAAAATTGATAAATAAATTCAATAAACTGGCAGAATGCAAAATTAATATTCAGAAATTGGTTGCATTTCTATACACCAATAATGAATTATCAAAGAGAGAGAGAGAGAAATTAATAAAGAAATCCTGTTACAATTGCATTAAAAATCTAGAGAAATAAAATAAATAAATAAAAATTTTTAAAAATCTAGGAATTAATTTTACCAAAGAGATGACTTGTACTCGGAAAGTTATAAGATACTGAAGAAAGAAATCGAAGAAGATACAAATATATAGAAGCATATACCATTCTCATAGATAGGAAGAATTAACATTGTTAAATGTCTACGTTACCCAAAGCAATCTATAGATTTAATGCAATCCTTATCAAAATATCAATGGCATTTTTCATAGAACTCAAAAAAAATAGTCCTGAAATTTATATTGAGCCAAAAAAGACCATGAATAGCCAAAGCAATCTCGAGAAAGAAGAACAAAGTTGGAGGTATTACAGTACCTGAAATCAAACTATACTACAAGGCTATAGTAATCAAAACAGCACGGTACTGGCATAAAAACAGACACAGAGCAATGGAACAGAATAGAGAGCCCAGAAATAAACCTGTGTTTATGTGGTCAATTAATCTATGACTAAGGAGGAAAATATATACAATGGAGTAAAGACAGTCTAGTCAATAAATGACATTGGTAAAATTGGACAGATACATGCAAAAAAAAAAATGAAACTAGACCACCTTCTTATACCATATACAAAAATAAACACAAAATGGATTAAAGACTTAAATGTAAGTCCCGAAACCAAAAACTCCTTGAAGAAAGTATAAGCAGTAAACATTTTGATATTGCTCTTAGCAATATTTTTTTCTGATATATCACCTCAGGCAAGGGAAACAAACAAACAAACAAAAGACAAATGGGACTACATCATCAGACTAAAAAGTTTGTGCACAGCAAAGGAAACCATCAACAAAATGGAAAGACAAACACTGAACGTAAAAAGATATTTTCCAATGGTACATCTAATAAGAGATTAATATCCAAAATTAATAAAATTAGTCAAAGAAACTGAGCTAAAATTTTTGGACTATTACCCATACTTTTGTGATTTTGGACAAGTTACTTCATCACTTGTAAAACAGGTGATATTTCATGTATTAATGTGTAGAAGACCCCTAGGTACTACAATTAGGTGACACGCCATTTACATAATCCTCACAGCAATTCTGAGAGGACTTCTAAGAGATGAGGACACAGGATGAAGAAGGGAGGGCCTTGCTGCAGGTCACAGTATTAGCTAGAATTGGAATTCAAACTCATATCTAGTCGGACTATAAGCAATAAAATTAGTGACACCTGCTGAGTTCTCACACCAGCTAGTATAGTATTTTATGTGTATTAATTAATTTAAACTTTGCAGAATTATAGGAGGCTAATATTATTATTATCCTTATTTTATAGACTATAAAATCCAATATGCCACCTTCCTCTGTTGACACATTTCTCATGATGCAATCCACTCATTTATCTGTGTACCTATGACATTTTCTTAATTTCTTTGTGACACATTTAAGCACAAAATGCTAATAAAACCAATGCACATGTTTCCCAAAATGTTTTGAGTAGTTTTCCCCTTTTACTGTAACTTCCAGTAAAACACCCTTCTCCAAGCTCGCTTGTGGCATATGAAGAAGAACATTATTTATCCTCAATCTATAAAGCCTCCTTTAATGTTCCTTATGGGTTAAAATGCCAAACTCATTTCTATCACCATTAATTAAAAAACGCTTTGTAATTTTCTACCACCTTCATATTTTCTCCTACAGAAAAATATAACATTTTATTGTTTCATAAACTACCGAGAAGCAACAAATTTAATGAAAAATTAGTGATCAGAAAAAGTGTTCAGTCAAATTCTGAACCAAGTTGAACCATAGGGTTTTAAAATGTTCAATCAAATATCACCATACTGGTGTGGTTTATTTTTTCTTGGCAGCATGTAACTTCCTGTTTCTAAGAAAAAAGGATTAAAGTGTCCCATAAAAAAAAAGCTCCAAAAGCTTCTTAGACATCAAAGAGAACTTACACAACAACATTTTGATGAGTTAAGTGTAAAGGAATCAAAAACACATGGATTAAATTTCCCATAAAACCCACATGTGTTTAAAAATCAAGAGAAAACGTGCTTGGCCAAAAGCGTTTGGGGTTTTGTCAAACCCCAAACATTTGAGGAATAGTGTGAGATGTTTAAGGAACCCCAAACACAGCTGGGTCAGCCTATATCATTCCAAAAGCATATGCCAGTGGGAGATGATAAAGGAGATAAACCCGCAATACTGTAATTTGGGCCTAAAATCAGCATCTCTGATTATTGATAAGAAAGTTGTGGCTTTCAAATATATGTCTTTTTAATTGCCTCCTGACTTAGAAAATTACAATTTATATAACCTGTTAGAAGTCAGTTATAAAGAGCTCTTGTATTGAAAAAGAAAGAAAGAAAGAAAGAAAGAAAGAAAGAAAGAAAGAAAGAAAGAAAGAAAGAAAGAAAGAAAGAAAAAAGAAAAAGAGGAATCATCACTTCCAATCCTGAGATTTTCCAACTAAACCAGATGGAATATTTTCCACAGCTTTCAAACCCTTGATCAATTTGCTCCATGTTTTTTATTATTCTTGATTTAACTTTGCTAGACTAAGCACATTATTAATTGGTTCTCCTTTTATTTACAATACCATTGCTTGAAATATATACTAGGGTGTATAATTGAATTTTGGGTTTACTGTAATTAAAAAAGTCAAAAGAGTAATAAACATAAGCGTTAGTAAATAATTGTCTCTGAGAATCGGCATAAATCATCAAGATTAAATGATTTTATATCATATTTAAACTCCTTAATTTTAATTTATGATCATCAACCTATTTTTAGTCACTGTTGACTAGAATTACTTGTCAGTGCTTTACGTCTTTAGAGTTGATGGCAAGGGACTCCTGAAGATTCCCTTTTAATGTGGGCCTACATTATCAGGCTGAAATAATTGATCTATGTCTTTTCTTTCTTATCACTTCCCAAGTGCATTCTATTTATTTTTTAAAAATTAGCCCAGGTAGAGGGGAGGGCAGTTCGATCATGGATTTAATTACTTTTCCAAATCTACTTTCTAATTTAATAAGATTTTGATCTTTTGGGAAGATCTAGTTTATAAATGTATAAATAAATAGATGTTTCCTGTAGCTAAACAATACTATGTATCACTTTTTCAGGTGATAAAAATAACTATTGATAGCACTGTCACAATTTCCAAGAAGGAACAAAGGTTAAGGAAGGCATCACTCTGCCTTCTTGACCCCCAAATAGTTAATTGGACATATTACTAATTCCTTTTTCTCCTTTTTAATACAGACAACATAGAATGCCCTGCAAAAATATAATGCAATGAAAATATAAATAAACAAAAGTATTTTCCCAAATGAAAGCAGCACTGGTATGGGAATGATACATATCTTTTTCCACTCTCGGCCTCAAACACTGCAGTATGAATTTACGATTTCTACACACTTGAATCTAAGCTGTTCTCCACGTGGTGATTTATGATGCATAGCAAGGTCATGTCTCAAAAGCTAACCCTGTACATTAATAAAATCAGCAACAGCAACCAGAAAGCCACTTATGGGGCCCACCATTTGCTAAAATCTGAGAAGCATTTTAGACATTTCCTGAAATTTCACAACAACCTAGCCAGGTAGATTCTATTGTACCCACTTCACCATTAAGGATGCAGAGTCTTGAAGAGTTTAAGCCATTTGTGACCAGACCTGTCTGGTCACAAAGCCTGCATCTTCATGTCAACTTTGTTACATCATTTATACTTAAGGTGAATAAAAGAAAAAAGTGACCATCTCTTAGGAGGCTGAAGAGACAAACTGCAGGAGAAAGAAGAGTTATATCATCCTGTCTTGAGAGGCTGGCAGGTTCTCACATCAATATGGTTTGTAGTTCTTGAAATCGTAGATCCTCTTCTTTGCCCACCCTAGTGGTTATTCTATGTCTTAATGTGATACATCTTTCACTCCAGACATGACTTGGATTGCTTTGCTGCATTTATACTCTTTTAAATTTCCCTTGCACATGCTCAGGGCATCATTTTGGAGAGCAGTCAATTGCTCAGGGAACTGATTCCATAGTGCTTTCAAGGCCGTCACCTGTTTCTCATTATTTCCTTTCTGAGCTTAGATAACAGACATGACTGTTATACTCTGGGAATGAAAAGTCTGTGGCCAAAAAAACAAAATCTCATCCACCATCACCGTGTTCTTCCTATGACAGTCTCATCTCACCAGTCAGTATGATGTGTCATGGGATGAAGAGAAAATCTGCTAAACGACAAGATTGTATATTCACCATAGCCTACAGGCCTCTCCATTAATGCCCGGGGTCAGTGACTAGGCTTATGGGTAACATTAGATTGGTAGTGCATGGTAAAACAATCAGAAGGTGATCCTAGAATCGAGCAGGTGCTGTCCTGCGAATGAGAATGACAGACAGTCTACAGCAGGCCAAGATTGTGAAGAATAATGCCAAAACCCAAAGCCACTACATGAGAACAAATCAGCAAAGTGAAGTCATAAAAGAGGTAAAGTTCCTCAAAACAAAGACAAGAAAAATGTGCTGTCTTGACAATCACAGTGAGATATTTTAAATTAAGTTAAAATAAAATTGGGGGAAATGGAAGAGAAGATGAGAAAAACAGATACATTCAAGTTATAAAATATTGAGTACATGCATTTTAGGTGACTTAAAAAATTGGAAGCAAACATTTTAGAAAAGCTTTATGTGAGTAGTTGATAGATAAATAAACAAATAAATAGAATGAATAATTTACAAAGGAGAAGAAATGTTTTTTTAAAAATCTCTTCCCACTAGAAACTTTAAAAAATCTATTTTTTAAATGATGCTTTGCTTTGATCTGTCAAATACATATTTTCAAAAGTGTATAATCCCATCAATGATGAAGATAAAAGAAATGGACACTTTCAAACATTCCTGATGGTACTCAGAATTAGTACAGAAATTTAGCAACACATATAAAAATCCTCAAGTATTTATGTATTTTAGCCTCTTTAGAAATTGACTCTGAGGAAATAATCTTAAGTGTACAAAGATATTCATTATAGCATGGCGTAATCAAAATATAGAAACAACCCCTAAGTGCCCTAAAATAGAAAGCTAGATCCATTTAATAAAATATAATTGCAAAAGTGATGATTATGAATGTTACTTAAAAACTTGGGAAATGCTTTCACAATAATGTTGACTGAAAAAAAGCAAGAAAAAATCTATGATAATAACTATGGACAAATTTTGTATCAGTAAAAAGATTGGAAAGAAATATATTAAAATAATATCAGGAGTTATATGAGCACGATGGAAATCTTGCTGATTATATAATTTAATTTTTTATTCATTTGCTATGTCTACCTCAATGTGATTGCATTACCTTTATCAATATTTTTTAAAGAATGGAACTAACATTTAAAAACCAATACCTTTTTAATTAAGTCATTGAAAGACCGGGCCCTAAACCCCTACAAAAGTATAAACAAGAAAAGGGCAGATGTACATAGCATTCATATTTAAGAGAAAGGTGACAGGAAGGCATCTAAAAAGCTTGTATAATTTATAAAAAGATGAACTTTTTACTAAAAGACAACAATGTATTGAAATATATAAAAAGCTTTGTAAGGAGGAATTCATGCCAAATGGAATTATCTTCTAAAATGGGTTGAAATGCACGTAGATTTGGGAGGAAAGAACAGATGTCTACGAGATAGCCTGAGCCGGATACTACGTTCTTACCATCTTAGTCCACATGGAATCGATCAATAATCCTGTTTGACATAGTTTCTGAGTGTCTTACCTGACTCCAGAGGGCTCTACTATACTTCTTGAATTCTCTTCTGACTTTAAAATTCTATAAAGTATATTAAATGATAAATAACACCGTAAGGAAGTAAGCTGCTCTAACATTTAATTCCAGTGAGGCGCAATCACTCATTGAGGGAAAATACTTTTTAAAAAAATTTTTCTTGCTACAGTTTGGTCAGCTCTCATTGAAATCATCTTTCCACAGGTTATTCACTGCCTGCTCAATCAAGAAGTGCTGAGGCCTTTTTACTAGCAAGTTAAAAAAAAAATTCTTATTAACTATAATCATGTCTACCCAAACAGAGATGTAGCACCGTTAAAATGGCTGGGAGAGAGAAAGGAAGTACAGCCTAATGTAGTACTGATGGACTTGCCACAAGATGGTATAGTTTTTCTCTATTTGTAGTTCCTATCTTGAAGAAAAATTAGCAGTTCTTGCACTTTCATGGAACAACAGATTGCGATTTAATTTTCACAGTTTGTGTAGCTCATTTTGTATATCACCATGTTTTGTGTTCTATCACATATCTGCCCTTTACACATTTTGACTTTCCCTCAAGTGTGTTGTGATATCACATTGTGTCACATTGGGTAGGTGGACCTGGAGGCTTGCTTCAGAAATACCTTCCTCCCGTACTTGTAGAGACCCTCATCAGGGCGACATTTCATCTGGCTCCAGAAATGAGGCATGAGAACACAGGCGTCCCCAATGCAGGTGGAGAAGACAGGAAACAGAATTCATTTTATGAAGTGCTTGATCTTTACAGAGCATGTCATTGCCGTAAGTGAAGGCCAATGAGCTTAGAAACTGTCTGTTGTCTTCTAAAGAGCTACCAATCCAGTTGGGAAGACAAGCATATATGGATAATGGAAGAGAGAATTAATTTCTATAAAAAATGAAAAGAAGCAAATGAGGAGGCAAGAAACATAATATAATAAAGCCCTTGGTTAGTGTAAAAATTTCTCTGAAGTCTACAGTCCAAGATCCCTGTACAAGGAAAGCATTATGGAAACTTCACTGAGAACAGCAAGACTTGCCAGTGGAATGGTCATTTGCCTCTCTGGTTGCAAGCAATTGTTCGTGAAATACATACCAAATGATAAGGCACTCTTTACTTTTCTAAGTATATTCTTGAGAACATTATGACTCATTACTTTTATAATTGTAGTAGTGTTTTGTCAATTACACTGGTAAGAGTCAATATGCTTTCAAGAATTTACATTTTACAGAAACTACTTCAGTGTTAGTGTCAATAATTTCTTTTTGGCTGATTACAGACCAAATCAGAGGATAACAGAAACCCCGAGATCTAATACAGTAAAGTACTAAGCATTTCTCAAATTTACAAGACAACTCATTAAACTGTGTTGTCCATCCTTGACTGAATCCTAAATAATTTAGATAGTTGCATGAGAAAGATGCTGTTTAGAGATAAAAGAAGAAAGTTTGACTTACAGGCTATTTCTTTATATGTTTGTCTACTTGTTTGCTTTCTTGTTCTTAAATTTCAAACTCCTGCAGTAACTGTAATGTGCTTAACCATGTGCTGCCCAAAAGGGATTAAGGCAATAATAAAAGGAAATGGACATTCCTTCTGAAGAATGCCTGACATTGTAAGCATGTTGTTTTGTGAAAATATAGACAACCTCCTTCCTTAGAAATTATATGTTTTGTTGCAATGGTTAATAGGCTACCTTTTTATGTGGGCCTCCTATTCATTTGTTTACTATGTTAGCAGAGAGGACAAGAGTCTACTTTCATACCAGGGATAAAGTCCCAAATTCATAAGACTTTGCAAATGAAAGCTGATGGCAGTCTTTCAGAAATACTGTTATTGTGCCTGGAAATAGAAGTGGACAGCTCCTCTTCATCTAGACTTCAACTCATGTGCTGTCCCTGAATGACTTTGCTGGCCTGGAACATACATGGTTTGAAGCTAGTGATTTAACGTGCTGCAGCTCCTACCTGCAGTTTTGAGTAAAGTAAAAGTAATGTTTCGATCAAACAGTAATATGCTTTAATCATTCACTCTTTCTTCTTCTACAAAAGAATCTTCTTCAGACAAGAAAATTTACTATAAAGTATATTAATTGATTCAATTTATACTAGAACGACATATTTATGTATAATCTGGTCACTTACCTTTCCACCAAGCTTGACTTTATCCAGAAAATGTCATAAAAACAACAAAAAACGTTGGTCCAGAGTAAGGCCTTAATTTAATCCATATCAACCGTTTTTTCCTAAAATCCAAGTGGCAAGGACTGGCACTTACTGGGAACTTACGCTGTGGCAGAGGCTATGTCTCGTAATTTATGGGTATTATCTGTTGATCCTCATGACCTACCTATGAGATATGTCATCATCGCTATTGTACAGATGAGGAAACTGAGGCAGAGAAGATTTACATAACCTTCCTAAAGTCCTTCCTAGATAAGTAGGGAGTCCAGTTTTGAATCTCAGTTTTTATGCTATTTACAACATCGCTGCTAGATTATCATCATGTAACTGCTGGTAGCTTACAGAATTTATCAATTCATCTTTTCTTGAAAACAAAATTATGCATCTATGAGCATGACACTGAAATTTTAAGAGACAAAGAATGAGGACAATAAATAAGAAAAAGCTGGCAAGGATTTCTAAAAAGGCAGAGGGCAGGTCTAGTAGTTGTTAGAACAGGATGCAATTATGTTCTAACATCTAGTAGATGTTAGAACAGGATGCAATTATGCCATATTCCATGATAAGCACCAAATATTGCATTTTTGAAACATTTCAAGAAATGATTTACCTAGATTAAGATTTTGATAAGGAAATTATTCATATGAGGCAAGCTGTACAGGAATATCATTTCTAGGTCTTTTTTTTTTTTTAAAGAAAAAATCATATAAAAGTTATCTTGTAATGGATTCTATTGGAATGGAATTTTGCCACCACTGAGTGTCTGATGTGACTATCTTGTAATCTTAGAGTGGTCACTGCTTGGGGGCAGAGAGCACACTTGACTGATTCTTGATGGAGCAATGGATAGATTGACAAGGCAACTGTCAATTTTGTGGCAGGCCCTGAAAGGATCAGCCAAGCATGGAGAGAAATTGCCTTGACATTGGGATTTGGTTACCAGACTATAAGAACCTGTTAGACCTGAAGGTGGGTTCTTTCTGGTCCCTATTGTAAAAGTAAGAGACATTTTGTGCCTGAGGGCCTTGCCTCAATGTCAAAGTCAGCTTCTCTCTATTGTTCTGTGTTGGCATCTGCTGCTCTGAGTCCTCACCTAGCTTCAAGCAAATCTCCACCTCCTTGTCTAACACCTCCAGTTCACTCCTATCCTCTCATCCCCACCTCTCCCCAAGTTCATATCTGGGCTATTATCCGATCCAAACAAGCTGGGCAAGACATACCAAATAGTAGCACGTAATCCAAAGGCATTTTATGATATTGCTCTGCCTGGATTATGCAATTCATAGCAAGGTGTGTATGTGTGTGGGGAGAGGGGGTAGAAGTGGGGAAGCATACCTTTCGTTCTCTTTCTAAAGCACCTTCTGGAGATTCTTTGGGTTTTGTTTCATATTCACATTGTCGTGACTGCTTATAAATAAGAAAGCACGCCAAAATTTGAATTTACATTATCTTATACATGGACTGTCGCCATGCGTTCGATGAAGGACATCAATTCTTTTCTTTTCTTTTCTTTTTTTTTAATGATAACTTTGCCCCTTTCTCTAAATCACAGATAATCATGAGCAGAGTTGGTGTTTTTTGTTTTTTTTTTTCCAATGGTTGCAAATCCCCAGCCCATGTGATAAAAGATGCTGACATTAATATTCTGGTGTGCAAGCTAATTCCTTCAGCCCAGCTGTGAGGCAGAGGCTCTGTGACCGAGGTGAGACTGCAGCAATGTGCAGCGTGTGCAGGGTCCTCGGAAAGGCTGATCTGTTACTTGCACCTTGTGCAAATTGTGGCAGCTTGACTGTTTCTGTGGGTGAGCAGAGTGGTTCTGTTTTCTCACCACTGCATTCAATTTACTGGCTGCTTGTAAAGGTTCAGAGAGGGCCCATGGTTTGACTGTTAACTATATTTATGTCATATCGGTTTCTAGACTTCGTCCATCCTTGAAACCCCTGGCTCACAGCGGAGGAATGAGTAAATGCAATGCCTTGCAATCTAATAGTATTTAGTTCCCGTGTCTGCAGTGTGTTCATTAAGCAAATCTCCATCTTGCTTCAGGCCCTCTAGAGCAGTTCTGTGAAGAGTAACACTACGTTATGTTGCAAAGACTTCTCAAAGAGGCAGTGTACCCCTACCCATCCTGTTACGTTAAGGATGTACCAACAATTAACCCTATACTTTCTTATACCATCATCTAGTTAATTCTTATATGATTTCTTACCTTTTCATATAGATTTACAGATCCTTGAGTTTAAAAGGTAACATCTCCTTCAAATCCTTTCCGACTTCTAACCATGTAGTTGGTATAAACACCATCCTTCTTGCATATGAAGAGCTAAGCACAGTGTGTGACACACAGTAAATGCTCCATAAATGTTCATTGTTATTAAAATTAAAAATTTTAATTGAAACTATTGAAAAAAGCAACAAGTTTCGACATGACAAAGGAGTGTCTGGCTATACGAGCAGAGCCCTCTTTTCCTTTCCACTCTTTCTGCCCTCAGCATTGATGTATGGAACTCCAGGACTCTACCTCAGCTCTAGCTACAACTAAACAAGGCCCTTATGCCCAACTCTGTGGCTCCTTACTCCAAAGGCACCTTGTCTTCCCACTGAAACCAACCCTGCAAATATGTGCTGCCAAATATCTGTGCCACGCTTGCTTCCTGTTCCTGAGCTCTCCCCAGAATGTCCTTCAGTGTATATCCCAGACCCCTCCTTGCTGAAGGCTTTCCTGACCTTCCCATAAGTTGATCATTCCTTTGTGTTTTCAGAGTAATCTGTACATTCTTTACATTGTTGATCTTACTTGTTTAGATGTCTCTCTCCCCTCCAGCCTACAGAGTTCTGTCTTATTTGTCCTTGTAGCTCAGTGCTTGACATATTAGTTGTGGTAAATATTTTTTAATAAAAGCATGAACATCCGTCCCCATGGGTCCATTTTCTAGGGTCACTTGTCTTGCCCCAGCCACACACTCTACCCCAGCTTCTGTCTAGCCTCACCCGACTGCCTGGAGGCTTGGCTCTGGTGACCCGTTATGGAACTTCTCCGATCACTCTCACAGGTTCTTACTTTCTGGATTTGCTCTCTATCTCTTGGTGGAGATTATTAATTATTGTTGGTTAGCACTCAAACTCTTTCTCCTTTGAGAGGGAAATGTACTCCCGAGAAGTATTGAGGGATAAAATAAAAGATAACAGTGATACTGAGATAATTTAGTCCAATCCAACCATCCAACATGTTGCTGTTGCATATTTCATTAGAGGCTATTCTTGCCTAAAGGAGCTTAGAGTCACAGAAGACAGGGAGAATCCCTGACAATGAAGAACTCATATATACAAAATCACAAGTTTTTAACAGAGTGAGCTCAAAAACATGAAGAATAAAGAGCTACAGGTACTGCCGCAGAGAGGAGAAACAAAACTTGGTCCACTAACTCACCAAGCTTGCACGTAGGCAACTGAGCCTCTGTCAGAAACAGGACCTCATATCACCTACACAAGACTTGCCCTATCAGCATTTAGTCAGAATGAAAATGTCCTGTGCTGCTAGGCATGACCATTCTTTTGGTCATAGACATGCTTATTCCTTAATGAACCTAAGTCTAAATATTGTCCCTTAGAGATGGAGAGCAGGAGATGACAGAAAAGTTTTTCTTGAAGTGGGGAGAGGTTTGTTGTTGTTGTTTGACAATCATGGAACAAAGAAACAAGATGGCTAGGAAAAAAATTCTGATGCCAAATTGCTTAGATTTGAGTCCTGGCTCACCCTCCTTTCAGCTATGTGAACTTGGGTATGTTACCAAGTAGTAATGTCCACATTTGAAACGTGACAATGACACCTAACTCCTAAGTTTGTTGAGAGGATTAAGTAAAATAATGGCATTGACACTTTCAGCACAAAAGTTGACATGTAGTAAGTGTTCAGCAAATTTTATCTATTAACAATTGTAAAATTTAATTTGATTTCCTAGAAAAGAGAGTCCCACATTCAAACCGCTCTATCAGACTAATTGATATCTCCATTGCATATCTGAGATCATTGTGATTTACAAGAAACGGCAAAGAAAATACTCTAATGTATCGTATTCACTCATTTCCGTAAATCTATGTACATTCTACTTCGAACAAAGACATTTCTTTCATTATTCATTGCACATATAGAGAAACATACGCCTTTATCTAAAAACAATAAAGGATGACTTATCTAACAGCCATAGATAAAGCAGGATGAAGAGAAAAGAGGCAAAAACAGAAAAAGAACGTCAGTGCCTACAGAAATAAGGACAAGGGACAATGAGTTAAAAAGTGTTAAGCAGAAACCTATTCTGTGCCTTCATCTCTGCCCTGTTCATCTAACATTAGTCTGCTGTTTAGAGGGACAACCTCTAAAGGGCTGTTCTTGGGCTCTTCTCCTTCTAGGACTAGATAATCATCATTCTTTGGTCAAGACCCTTTGAAAGAGGACATTTCTGGTCACCTTTTAATTTCTCATAGCCCTACAATGGTGTCATGAACAGAATAAATGGGCAATTCATGTGTGCCTTATGGCCTGATGGATGGGTGGATGGAAGGAATGCAGGGAGGAAGGATAAATGCATGTAAAGCACCAAGGACAGAATGATAGAAGGGAGGAGTATCCACATGGTAACTTCTGCAAAGGGTACTAGTCAATCTGGGGGACACAGCTATCCATAAGCAGTCTGATGGATAACCACTGAGAGATCCAACATGAGATACTCACAAAATTGTATCTCAGGTCCATCTTTACCTGATGAAGTTCCACATGCAAACTATTAGTCATCATCCTGACCCTCTCCACGATGATTGTCTTGATATTCCATGCTTTTAGACCACAGTATCTCAAACAGAGCCAGAAACATCTCAGCTTCCTCAGAATGGAGCAGCAGCAAATGCTAATCAAGCAGGGGAGGGGGGGAGAGAATGTAACTGGAGATGATAGATAGGACTCTTGCATTAAGGGCTCATCCTACTAGGTGAATCAGACTAGACTTTCCTAAGCAGAAGTATTTCAACCTTCCAAATCTATAGAAATGGCACAGAATCATGTATTAAAAAAAAAAAGACTGATAATGTTCTGATTGGAACTAAATGAGGAGTTTTAACAAGACGTTGACCCTTTATCAGAAAAGCTAATGCTTTCTTATTGAAAGAGTGGTGGAATAAGACAAGAGACATGAAACAGAGCAGCTTAGTTATATCTGTGTGATCTTGGACAATTCAATTAACATCTCTGAATTTCTGATTTCTCCTGCAAGCAATGAAGATAATTCCATCCACTTTGTAAAGTTGTCATGGAGAATTAAACAGGAGAAAGTGTGGATTTAACGAATGCTAATTCTTTTCCCTTAATCTCATCCTGAGTTTCCTTACTGTTTTAAGACACTGAGTGGAGATAATCCAACTGTTAAAGGGATTATTAAAATGATGACTTTTTAGATGTCCTAAAAAGCATATACTGTGGTTACACTATAATGTTCCCCATGAAAGGGAGGACTTAAGGAATTTAATGGTATTTTTGTAATCAATAACTTTTATCAGAATTTAAGTTGCTTTCTATTGCATTCCACACTTCAGAGAGGTTTAAATTCAGCTGTCTTTCCATCTGAAAAATAATGCTGCGTTGGTTGGTCTTATCTAAACCTGATGATTTTGATCCAACACGAATCTGCACAGAGTAACTGCCATGGGAGGACATCATGTCAACTCATGCTACTTTTCACAGACTTCCAAATAAAGCTTCATCACTAAATTAGCCAGCTGGCATTGAAAGTCTATTAGGTACTAAGGCCAGAGGGTACAAAGAGGCATCGTAATTTCTCAGAGACTGCATGATCTCATTGGAGAGAAAAATATACAGATTACAAGACAGCTAACAATGTCGGGCTATGCATGATGCATTCCCAATGAATGGTAAAGACCGTGTGTGCTGTAGGAGGTCAGCGGAGAGCACAGCCCCACTGTGCCACACGGCAGGCCCAGGATGCACCGAGAATGGGAGCTTTACATTAGGCCAAAAATGAGAGATAGCATGTGAAGAATGGCAAAGGAGAAGAAAGTGCATTACTAAAAAGGCAAGTGGCGTGAGAGTGGGCTCACGTGGGGATGTGCAGTTTCATGCAGACCCTCTAAGAATGAATGCACATCTGACTGGGGCATGCATTCCCCTCAAGCATAATGAGAGAGACAGGGACCAGGCCGTGAATCCCTGAATCCTTGAACAACGGGCCCCAGACAGAAAGCACAGAGGCAAAAAGAATTTGAGATCCAGAGAATGACATGTGACAGATGTTTAGAGGGATCTTGATTTATTGAAACCCTCCATTTACATTAAACTTAAATTTTGGCTTAAAAATGACAGCTCCTGCTATGAGCAGATCACAGAGCACCTATCACAAAGCCTTGTGCAGTAGTGATCTGTAATTTCCTGTCGAGCTGAATTGAAAAGTAATATGACTGAAACAGCATTCTATAACTTGTCTTGCTGAGCCCTATCAAAGAAGTTTCTAACAGCTGTTATCATTTTATCCCTCTTCCTAGAAATGCCATTTCTTATACCTTTGGCCAAATAGAGGGACCAAATAGTGGCCTAAGTCATCAGTGAAAACGACCAGAAAAGCATAGAAGTTAATAAATGAAATTTTAATATAAATATATTCCTCATTCATAAATATAGCAAAAAGTGTACAAAATACCCAGAAATAGTGAGAGCATCCTATGAGTAGATATACATTTTTGCATGTGACCTGAAGCAATTGTAAAGACAGTGCAGTCTTCCCCACCAGTCTAGAGCCTACATTCAGAATCCTGGACTTTAGTGCGCCGAATCTCTCTCAACCCGAGCAGACGAATTGACTAAATGTTTACTCTTGAACTTCTTTGAACACTAACTTCTGCTTTTCAGTTTGTCGTGTCAATTTGTCTGAGCACTGAAATGGAAAGCTGAATAGTTATTTCAAAAGTACAGATGGAGCCCCTTGTTTATAGTATAATTCTTTACACCAAATGGAACTGCAGGAGGTTCAAAATTTGTAAAGGTCTTCCAAAAATCCAAACACATTATTCATTTCAACAAATCTGACAATTTTTGAACTACATAAATTTTTGAACAATTTTTTTAGTCCATTCGTGTTAACTGAGGTTAATTTGAAGATACTGCTACTTCACAAAAGAAGTAGTTGAATTCCAGAAGGCAATTTATGCCAGAACATAATTCAGTTGGACTTTTCTATCTTGGGTGAACAAAGAAATTACCTGTAGTAAGAACTTAAAAATTTTTTAAATCTAGTCTAACTCATTTTACAGTTACCAAATAAATGCTTTTAACAAAATAGTAATGGGTTTCAATCCCCTTGCATGAAAGATAAAATAGACATTAGCTTTTCCCGTCTCTCATTAATTCTTCTACTGTTGCAATTACATATAAGCGTTTAGTTTTGCGCTTTAAAAAAAATTTTTTTTGAGGTGGGGAGAGTGAAATTTAATGAGAAAATAAAATGATTTTAATTTATTTTAGTAAATTGTGACTAGAAAGATTATGGCCTAAACTATCTGATGTGTTGACAATTCTCCATTAGCAAGGTGTTCCCATTACATACGGTTTTTCAAAGCATGCTTTCAGAGAGAGCATTGTAAATGTATGTTCCTCTGGTATATTTTTAAATTTTGAATGCTAAAATTGCTACCTATAAAGAGAGATGAACAGAGAACAGTGAAAGCTGGAAGTCTGGCCAATCATTGGGCTTTTAGGCTTTCTTTTTTTCCCTTCCAACATAAAAATACAAATTACTGCTTGAAATAAAATTAATTTCTATCTTTGGACACCCTCAATGAGACGTGTGTTCAATTTGATTTAGATGAGGGAGAAATCCAAACCTGAATTTTCCAAATCACCTTTCCATTTTACTGCTGATTGACGCAATCAAAGAAGAGAGCTATGCCCCCTGAAAGCAGGTCCCCAAGGGGAAAATAGAAGATTTGCAAAGTGACTTGCGTAATTAGGTGAAGCGACCACCCAAATGCACTTTTTTGATACCATCAAAGATAGGGTGGAGAGGACAAAATCTAACCCTCGCTCCTTTTAAAAGTGAGTTTTCTTCAAAACGACAAAAGAGGAATTTGAAATTTCATGAGGATTATTCAGAATCCTCTCAAAATAGTCTTAGCTTTGTCAAATCTGGATTTAAATGTCAGTAATTTAAGGCTAGCTTTATGAATACAACGTCTATCTCCTGCAGCTGGGCCATATTATTTCAGTGACTTTTTTTTTTTTATGCTGAAGTTGGCTATAAGTTCTATGCTTGATTTATGAAGCAAAACACTCTATTTACTGTACAATGCTATAGTGCTGACATGCGGGGTCGCTCCGTAATGCATTCGGAGTGGAGCGTGGGAACAGGGTTAAATGAGCGACATGCAACGGTTTATGAATGTAAAACTGTCTTTTACAAAAAAGAAAGCAGGATTCTAAGGGTCCAAATGAAAATTGTGACAAACAGTAGCAAGCTGTTTGAATTTATTTGTAAGCACAAAGATTACATTTGACTAGGCAACTTTGGACTGAAAGTACAAAGTATAAATAAATAAATAAATAAATAAATAAATAAATAAGTAAGTAAGTAAGTAAGTAGTGTTGACTTCCCAACAACCCTGAGGGTGGTAGGGTTCCCTTAACCTGAATTTCTCAGGTTTATATGGAACCTTCATTATAAGGGCTGCTGCTCCCCCCACCCCCCAGGAAGTCAGGAACATAAGAAATAAACAGGAAAATGGTCAATGCAAATATTTTTAGAATTGATCACAACTGTCAAATTTGGGTGAGTCATAGCCTGAAAAGCCTTAGACATACACTAATACAATACAGATAATCTCACCACATTCTGAATTTTAATTCCAAAGTGAAAGCTAAGCACTTGGGAAGGTTCTTTTATATTGAATCAACAAAAGAGGAAATAAATGAATGAATGGTAGAGAAGGATGCTGGTTTCCTCTTCCGGTAGGCTTTTTTTTTTGGTGTGTGTGGGGGGGCAATTTTCCAAATGTTATCAAATGGCCATTTGGATTTCAAGTGTGAAATGGAGACCATAAGCACAGAAAGAGCCAGTCAGGTGGTTTGCTAGTTCTTCAACCAATCTGTAACTTTTACCCAATTCAAATCCTTTCAAAATACTTTATTTAAGTAGGGATAGCAGAACTTTAGAATGAAACACTGCAAAGTATGCACTACACGGGAACTGTAAGACGCTTTTCCTAACGTGTCAAATGTCAAAAAACACATCAAGAGTGTCTTAACTTGTTTTAAGAATATGCCACTGGAAGATGTGAGTCCCAGATATTCAACAGGATAAAAAAAAAAAAAAAAAAAAAAAAAAAACAGGCAAAAATCAGGCCAAACCTGAGTAACAGCTGGAAAGCAATTGGTAAAAAGGAAAGAAAAAGTGAATGAGAAAAACACACTTGTAGAGAGCAATCATTGGGAGGCAGAATAATCTTGGTGTTTCCATTTAAGATTAGGCTGCCATGACTACTTAACGCCTGTCAGAGCTGGATGCTATCTTACAGTTAAAACAATATCCACTTGAAAAAATAAAACCGATTGCTTCTGAGAAAACATTCATGCAATTTTTTCCAGATTCTCCTCTGACATTAGGGGATACGGTGCAGGGTTACCACATGACCACAGTGATGCTGACCCTGAAAGTGGAACAGCTGTGGAAAATATTAAAGCTGTCTTAAAGATGTTCGTTCTATGAAAAAAAAGTAATCTAAAGGTAAGGCCCCAAAGCAAATGAATACTGTAAACTTATCTCACAGGGAGATCATTCTTAGATACTAAGGGTGTGACCCAAATGCTTCAGTGAAACTTAATTTCCTGCTAGCTAGGGAAAAAAATGACAAACCCCTAATTTGATTAACTCAGGATGAGAGCTGGTAGGTCTCCTGCCACCTCTTGTGACTGATAAGATTTCTGCTAATAGCTGCAGTCAGGGAATATGCCCTGCCTTTATTTGGGACAACACTTTTGCTATCAGACTGATGGAACATTTTATCAGTTTAAGGGAAGAAGGAAAATAAAATTATCTATGCTCCCAAAAGTCTTGGAAGCTTCCGCATTTTGACTTGAACTAGAGGCTTCGGCAGCATCCAGAGCATCAACAGCTAACCCAGTATCAATAAGACTGATATTAATCCAAGCCAAAGCACCATCACATAACCATTCTTTCTGTTGAAACCAAGTAGGGAGTACAGTGACAATTTTGTAATATTAAAATGTGTGATTGCTATCCTACCCCTGTCTCTTCCACAGACATTCTGAGAAACTGGTCAATATTTTGCATGGAGTAAAAGATGGAAATAGCATGAATCCACAAATTAGTACAATCTAGTGCAATACAAATGTTGACTCTGCTTAGCTGTGTATTATCAGGTGTTAATATAGCAAAGTACAAAGAGCATGAGTCTTGATAAAACTTTACCCTCAAGGGGCTGAGAAGTTATTTATTAGGAATTTAAAAAAGATAATAAAAGAAAACCTTTTGAAAATTAGAGATGAAATAACGATAGAAAAATATGAAGGAAAATATCAACAACAAGATACAAATGGAAATAATGTTGAAGGAGATTCAACTCTGTCTTTTTCCTGCAACCACCTCTGCTTCATGGTACCAACTCACTCTTCCTTTTTGAGCTGTTACTCATAACCTCCAAGTCATGAAGATTTTTAACCACTTTCCTTGTAAGTGTGTTCCTCCTTTTTTGTACTCACTTTGTTGAGGCTCTCACCACTTCTCATCTTGTCTTCTTGTCTCCAGTCTCTTTTCTATTTACAGTTCAATTCACGCTATCAACCAGTGCCAGAGTGATCTTACAATGCACATCTGAGTGTATTGTGCACCTGCTCTGAAACCTACAGTTACTCTCATCACCTAAGGAATTAGACAGCTAACTCTCCGTTAGTGCTTTCAGGGGTCTGCACACTACATCTCCAACTTCTTTCAGAAACTCCAGTCCAATAATGCATATCACTGCTCCCTGAATCTTAAGTTTAATGATTACAATTGTTGAATTTTAGTCATTATTAAGACATGTTTCAAACATTCCTTCCATCTTATACGATTCTTCCTATTCACTTAGATGTCATATCTCTTTTTCATTAAACTTTCTTTATGGCAATTATTTGATGTTGCTTGCTCCTACAGCTTTTTGGGTACTTATCTCATTCATTGCACCTAAGTTTAAGCTCCGTGAGGGCAGGAAATCTCTTATTCATTTATGGCATTCCCTATGGCACTCTGAAGAGTGCCTCAGACATAATAGCTACTCCATAAATATATACTGATTTGCATAAGATGGAAACAAAATTCAATAAGAAGGAAAAATAAAATTTTATGTAGTTTCAATAAAAAAGAGGTAGATTTTGAAAGGCATTATGTTCCACAACAAATACATACAACCATAAAATACGCATTCAAAAAAAGCAGATAAAAAACTCATTTTAGGGAAAAGTCTTAATGAATATCCATCATTCACGTTCACATTCTAGAAGGAACAGCTTGCCCTTCCACAATGGAAAACATTACCATTATTCCCAAACATAAACTCATAGAAATTGAAAGTGAAAAGGAATTATTAGGTCATCTTTTTCCTCACTCCATCAACTCAAGACCTTTACTTCATCCCAACATTCACCAAGGCTGGAAGCGGTAGTCTATTCTCAAGTCTTTTCACAAATGAATATCCAATGACTCACATGACTTTCCCTAAGAAGGCTGGTTCTGTCTATAAGTAATAATTCATTCAGCTTATTAGTAAAATCTAGTGCAATACACTAGTAGAGGTCACTAGTTGCACAATGGAGGTTGCCGCTTTACCTGCTTCCCTTGGATAAGTTGGTCTGGTTTTCAACCTCATCCTTTCTCCTCTAAAACCTACAGAATAAGAAATAGTCAAAGATCTTGAGATGTTCATCTTCTGAGTGGTGAGTTTTATTTACTTCAAGATGTCGCCTGGGGAGAAATGTTAAAAACATACTGTTTTGTGCCTAGTGGAATTCTCTGTCAGTGGCAGCTGTGAAGATTGGTGTGAAGGCATAAGAGATTGGGTACATCAAGAAATCTGCTAGGGTGATGGACTTGTTCTTGTTTGCTCAGGACTTTCCTAGTTTTAACACTGAAAGTCCCATGTCCCAGAAAACCTCTCAGTCCTGGACAAATCCTACAGTTGTTGATCCTATTGTTAGTGATAGTGCTTGGTGACTATTCTTTTCATTGCATACCCATTTGTAACTCTGAATATTGTACTGTATATATAATACATAGTCAAAAATCAATTAAAAATATTAAATGATGGCAAGGAGGCCTAACAACCTGCTTGGAAAAAAAAAACATAAATGTGCCAGGTGATACAAAAAAATTAAATGTTGGTTGATTTCATCTTAGAGTGAGATGGGACTTTGGAGAGTGACTTCTCCAACTCCAGGCTTTTACAAACTTGGAAGCCAAATCGCATACCTAGTTAAGGAAATGTAGGCTCCGTGAACGAGTCTACCTCATGGTGCTAAACTAATTACTGTAGGGTTTATACGGCTCTTATAGAATTGTGATTAAGTCCTGGGAGGATATGTAATCACTGATTGGCCATCTATCTTCAAGGGCTTGCCCACCCTTGAGTTATCATACAGTGGGCATCATGGAGTACAGTGGAAAGGAGACAAAGATCTGTACCTTAGGCCCAGTTGTGTCACCAACTAGTCTAGCATCCTTGGGCAAGTCATTTACCAACTCCAGGCTTCAGAGTCCTCCTCTAGAAAAAAGAAAGGATCCAGTCAAGATGACCTCTGAGGTCCCTTTTCTCATAATGTTTTATGAGCCTGTAAACTATTAAGATAACTTCCTTGGTCAAAGCTTATAGAAAATTGGCTCCCAAAGGTTTAGAGGAAGCCAAGATTACACAATTAGTCAATGGCAGAGTTACAATTAGAATCTAATTCTCTGGACTCCCTGCCTTTTTATCTACTTTGGTCCCCCCACAGTATACATAATTAAACTTGCAATGATTACCATCTGCCCCTAGGAAGTCTGGAGTCACAGATCAACATAGGTATGGAAAAGAAAAAAGTAGAAGACAATGAGAAAGTCCAAGCTTGGTGGCTTGGGATTTTCTATTTTGTGGGTTATGTCTAAGCAGCAACCATTATTGTTATCATTGTTGTTATTATTAATGTTATAATCAATGAATTATACTTAAGGGATGCCTTGGAGTTTACAAATAGCATTATATATATTTATATATATATACACACACATATATATATGATGTATATTTAAGTCCACATACTCTGAAATATTTAGAAAGGTTATTTTTAATCATTATTTTATGAGCACAGTAATTAATGTTATGTGGCCACATTATGCAAAGTTAGCTATTAACCACATGTGGCTAAAGTGAAAGAAATCAAAACTACATGAAATTTAAAATACTGTTTCTTGGTTGCACTAGCCACATTTCAAGTGCTCAATAGGCAAGTGTGGGTAGTGGCTACCATACAGGATAGCACAGATATGGGGCATTTCCACCACTGTAGAATAGCCCATTGAATGGCACAGCCCTAAGAGACTGCTACTTGTCTGATTCCACATAGCTAGTAAGTGCAGAACCAGGGCCTTGGCCTCCTGGCCTCAGGTCTAATGGCCTCATCCCAGAGTAGCTCCTCTTGCCATCTAGTCTACATATAGTTTCCCTGCTCTTAAATAAGTTGTGTCCACTAGAAAAAAAAATGCAAACCAATTTTAATATTGCCTTAAGGGATGAATAATGAGGTAGCACCATTCTAGTTTACAGAATGTATTGGACTATCAGGTGATAGAATAGATGAGCAAAGTCTGAGCAAAGAGCTAAATCTCAAGCATGTCCACTAGCAACCTAAAAATTAAGTATTTATCACGTTGTGCATTTTAAATATCAAAGAATTTTCAAATATTTTCAGTGTCAGCCCTCTGCTTTTCAAAGGCCAATTCTGATTCTTGAATCAGCAAAAAAGAGGCAAAAGCAGTACTGGAAATTCATATTGGAATTCTAGAGTGATTTTTACCCCCTCTTTCCTTAAAAAAAAAAAAAGGAAAAAATAGTATTAATAAACAGATGTATTAAAGGAGAAATCTGAACACTATCATACTTTCACTTGTACTGATTCTTATAGTTGTCAGAGAAAGACTTATCTAATTCCACATCCATACTTAATTCACAACTGGAAGAATACACTGTAGCACTACCCAAAGGGCAACAAAGCCTAGGAAATCTTTTCTCAACTTACTTTTGACCACATCAAAGGTGTATATCCTTAAAAGGAAACAGCATATCTGTTTAAGTCTAAGCTTTGAAACTACACTAGTTTTTGGTTCACTGAGCCTTTCCTAACTGTGAGGCCTTTAGTGAATCCCTTAAACTCTCCATGACTCAATTTACTCATCTGGAAAGTGGATAAAATATTACCTAACTTATAGGGTTGCCTTGAGGGCTGACAGTAATGTATGCATGGTATCAGGCATATGACTGGTGAAATGCGGGTATTTAATAAGTAGGAGGTATTATTATTAATTTCCCTCATGGGAGAAACATGCATGGTATTAGCCACTTCCAGCATTGCTTCAGTTGAAAAAATCAAGCCACTAGTAAGTGAAAATTTTCACCTAAGAGAAGTCTAGATTACCATTCTAAACTGCTACCTATTTGCCATCCTGTATCCCATCTCACCTTAACTATATTTATTTATAATAAACCTCTCATTGAGTGGTTAACAAAACATTGGATCCAAAAAAGCTTGTTTTCAGACATCAATTACATAGGTGTATGTTTATAGATTTCACCCTGGGGAGAAAATACAAATACTCATCTTGTACCTATGTTTCATGCGAACGAATTCTATGGTAACTTCTATATTTATTATTAGCAAAGGTTGTATTTAAGATTCTTGTGTCTACTGCTTAATAACACCCAAATTAGTCTCGATGGAATTAGCTGTAATTAAGGACATTGTGAAATATGGTGGGGCAAACAGAATTACACTGTATTACTTTATTAATAATATTCTTTAACTACACTGTAAATTGCTATTAGGCCTGCATATTACTGCCTGGATATGGAAATAGTCTTTTGCTATGCTAATCTAACACAATTTTCTTTTAAATGTAAACAAATTATACTCTATTAATATGCTGTTCTACTTGCATAGTTAATTATTGTAACAGTAAGGAATAAAATTGTTCTGCTTTCTCTGTTTCTGATGGAAAAAGGGCTACATAAATAGTTTAATAGGGAACTAATTATGCAAAAAATTTAGATGCCTAAAATGTGTTTGTAATTACATTAAAATGGTCTTCTGTTCAAATATTGGAAAGCCTGCTAATTGGAGGCTAGCTGAAAATTTAAATATTGTGAATCAATGATTTTAATACAGTACATGTTTGGTTGTGTTTCTGTTCATATTTGTCTCAAAAATGAAGAGAATATTTAACAGTGTTTAATAAGAGGAGGTCTGAGTTTCATACCAATGAAGTTAGTCTGTGGCAGACTGAAATTTTAAATGTATATTTTACAGCATTATCTTTAATTTACTCAAGGGGCATGGGCAACTTTTGGCTCCGTAACAAGAACAACACAAGTATACTGCTTGGAGGATAAGTTGATGTGAAAAGAAAATCTGGTATTGACCAAATCAAAGAGTTCTGGAAAATGCCCCACGACAGGCAAACCAGAGTTGATATGGTTGTAAATTGCTAAATTGTTTTAGATAAATAAACACATGTAGCAGATCACCTGCCTACTCTCCAAGGATTTCCAAGTGCGTCACCTTATCCAGTTGTAATTAAGAAGTGTTAAAGACGTAGTGTCTCGTTCTAAATGATTCTTCGTGGCATCCAAGCTTTTATTTTGATGTGGAATAGAGGTTCTAACTCTGAGAAAAATGCAATGCTAAAATAAGCCCACTCTTTTGGAGAGAACTGCAACAACCTGTCCTGAATTTTAAACTATTTTGGAAAAAAAGAAGGGCAAACTGTTCATTATAATTTTTACGACAATACAAATGAGAGTACTGCATATGTAACCAGGATTAATTGCACAGATAATTGAGAGCCCAGAATAACTTTATAATTTAAAATTCTTCCCTATTTAACAGAGATATTATGAGGATCAAGAGATATAATGTACTTGAAAACGTGTTGAAGACTGTAAAGCCCACAAGGAAGGTAGCAAGACAATCATCATGGTTATTAATGATAATAAAGAAGATGAAATGTAATTTGTCATATAACATAATCCCCGCTGGATAGGTCCTTCCACTCAAACTTCCATAGCTGGCATACCTTTGTGGTACAATGCGTTGTTTGCACTTCTGCTCCAGAAGTAACAGACCACAGTATGACTCCTGCCTCTATCTCCCAGGGCCTGACTGACCGAGAGATGATGCCCATGGATCTGTTTTAAGCTCTAGTACAGGGAACAGTCACAACCAGTCAGTTGACTCATTTCTTATAAACCACTGCCATAGTCTATGACCTAAAGATTACCTTTGCTGATTTTGGAAAATAAAAAACCAAAAGACTCCACAAGCAGTTGTAAATACTTTCGAAGACACTCACTGTCTACTGGGCAAGTCTGACACCTTAGCCTGGTGTTCAAGACCATCTGCCCTCTTACTGCTCCCTTCCTATCACCTCCGTGAGCTCTCCACTCAGCCAAAGCAATCCATGCCCCTTCCCACATCTGGCACACTGTGCTTGCCACTTTCCTTGCCAGAAATCCCTTCTCTTCTTTCCCATTAGTCTTCCTTTGAGGCCACTCTCAAATTCTCTCTCTTCATCTAAATGCTTCCGTTGAACACTCCAGCACTCAGTGACTTTTCCCTTCCTTTTGAATTCCGTTAGCACATGATATCTGTATCTTTCTCTTACCTTTTGGCTTGTTATTCAGGTTTCTTGGTATTACATTATTTTACTCTAATTTGGTGATATGCTCTTCCAGGTATTTCATCCATCTTCTTATTTCCAGTGCACACTATACCCTATCCATATTTACTTTATACAGATTCCTGCTCTTATTCAGGGGCAGAAGCATATGACACTCAAAGAATTTGTGGAAACATTCTTAAATCAGGTTGGCCACTTCATCTCAAATCATCCATTCAAATGGACAAGGTAAAGCTGGTAGTCTGAACCTACTGACAGTTCTATCGGTCCACGTGATAGGCTGCTCTGTTTGTCTGAAAGACTTCTTGGATCACGGTAGAATTAAATAGTTCATAACAAATATTCTATCCTGCCATTACACTTCAGTTACCCACTTCTACATGCTCACAGTACTGATACTGGAGCTTTACATAAGACATAACTGAAAACTCTCAATTCTGTTTTTGCTCTACTAAAATTATTTCTCATGTCTTTTTTTCAAAAAAAGAAATGTCCAAGATGTATGATTTCTATTTCTTTTAAATGTTTATTTGGGATATTTACTACGCTTCACAAAAGCCAAATGACTATCATATTCTCTGCTGAGGGAGAAGACTATTCACAAACTTACTCCTCACCTCACTGGTAGTTCAGCCATCAGAATCTACCTGTTAAAAAACACCATCAGGACTTTTACATGGAAAATCATATATTGAGGGATGCAATCATCAAGTAATATATTCCCTTTTTTCTTCCCACAACTATTAATGAGCAGTGAAATGCCAAGATGGTGGAAACAGAAGGGAAAAGAAAGAACAGCAAAGACACTGATCATTCAAAATGAAAAAAAGCAGCTCATTAAAAATGGAGAGCTATGTGCATACAAATTGCCAGAAAAATAATTTCTAATTTTCAATGCTATTGCTTTTAGTCCTCTCTATTTCATCCAGAAGGGTTCCATTCCCCAGACCAAGAGGGCACAATATGTGTATTCTGCACATATATTGAAGAGAATGAAAAAAAGTGACTATATTCTCTTTAATAAGTGGAATAATCAATCTAATAGGGAACTTTTCCTAAATTAAAATTCTCATTACACAGAAGAGACCCATTCTTGTTGACTTATAGCCTTTATTTTTTACCATCTGCTATGTTCCTAGCTGCAGAAACCTGGAAGAACCTTGTATTGTTAGACAGAACACATTCCAAAGGTATGTCCAATGGAAGGTCAGTCAAAGAGAGAAGCTAAGCTCACTAATTTCTTTTTCCTTTTACAATCAAGATATATATATATATATATATATATATATATATAGTGTTTTCTTGATCTTTTGCTATTTTTTTCCCACTGGTTGCATTGTGTATACCATTAAAGATGACCATTGAAACTATCATAATATGTGGTAGACTAGTCCATTTTTACTACCTTCTGATCTCCTAGCATTTGACTTATAGTCAGAAAATTAAAATCCAAGAAAAATTTAGCTGAGTGTACATGTTGCCACTGGTAACCCATGGTAATAAGGTAACCCTATATATTCACAAGTACCATATGTCACATGCATAGATACATATGCAGACAGAAAAACTGTTTTTAGAAAACTCGTGTCTTCCAATAAAAAAAAAATGTATTCCCAAGAGTACATCACCAGAGCTTTAGGCTATTGATTCAATTTACTGTCTAACTTTCAGAGCTTTATTTCTGGTTTTATAGGAATTACAGGAAAACCAAGTTATAAAAGTTCTCAGGAAACAAAGAATAAGGAGTACTTACTGCAAAGTCCCAGTGAAATGAAATCTATCGATAGAAGTCCAAATGTATGCCACTTAAAGATCTAGATTCAAGACAGATAAAGGTTTTTTTTTTAAAGTTCATTTTATAACAAAATAGTATCCCCTATTGTGTGTATGTATATGTCTGTCTGTCTGTCTGTCTATCTATCATCTATCTTTCTATCTATTATCTATCTTTCTATCTCTCCATCCATCCATCTCTAATAATTTTTGGTAATGAAGCATTCTTTAATAGCCTGGAATTTTCCACATCCTTCTCAGAAGTCAAAACCTAAGGATATAAATACATTAGAAGGTGAAACAGATTCATATTTTTCGGCCCAGCCAGACAATGCCGAACCCTAACTGCAGCTCCACATACTCTATCGGAGGAATAGGTATTATTTTTCCAAAAGGGAAAAACAGTTTCTCACAAGACCTCATAGACTACTTAGTATGCTCTTGGATAAAAAGAGTTGGTAATAAAACATGTTTGAAAAGTTTGGAACAATTTCATTTTTTTAAATAACTTTGGTGAATGTCTCAAGACAGCTTCAGTAAAGCAGCTGGAATGAAGACGTGAAAGGCCCAAAACCAGAGATTTTGAAGCTTCTCAGTTAGTCCTCTTATCTGGAATGACCATTTGCTGTAACGAATGCAGAAGGCTGCCTCATTTTCCTCAACATTGGGACTAGACAGCATCTGATAAAAAGATATTAAAATGATGAGTATTTATTTGGTTCCCTATGCAAAGGGCAGAACAGAAAGGAACAGTGGGCATACACTGTGCTCCTAATTAAATCACTGGTTTCTTCGGAACAAAGGTGATTTACACCTTCTTGAATATTCTTAAGAATATTTTTATATTATCACTTCTCCATGTTTTCTTTTTTCCCTCAGCTTTATTGAGGATGATTGAAAAATAAATATTGTACATATTTAAGGTGTGCAACATGATGTTTTGATATATGTGTACATTGTGAAATGATTGGCACAATAAAGATAATTAACATATCATATACCATTTGTGTGTGTGTGTTAAGAACACTTGAGATCTACTCAGCAAATTTACCTTCTGTGTTTTCTATGACAGCATGTATTACCTTGATACCCAGAATAAAAAATGGTTTTAAGGACAACAGTAGCAATAGTTGATCAAAGTCTCCTCTTTTATACTATGTCACCAAGAAGATTTCTTTAGCTTCTGCAGGCATTCCCATCATAGCTGCAGACTTCTCTTTTGATTTCCTGGCCCGAGATGCCTCCTTTCACTAGGAATGCTACATCAGGACCACAGCATCTTCTCTGATCTCTATGATCCCCAACTATCTCCCCTTCTCCTCCAGAGGCCCCTACTCCTTCCTCATTTTTACATACTTTTTATTATAGTAACCCCAAGGAATTGTAGTTACTAGACCTCAACTGCCATAAAAACACATGACCCTCACTTGCCCAAATAACACAACAGCTGGAATGGAGAAGGCTTGTCCCAGGTCAAGAATTACCATAAAGTCAATTTACGTTAGATGTGGTAATTCATAAAGTCATGTGCATTCTGTCACTTTTGGCCTTTCTAATACCACTCTTGTCCTCTTATAAATAGAATAAAAATAGATGTGCATATCAGCATATTTATTTTAACTCAAGTTATAGCAAGGCAGTGTCTCATAAATGTTCAAGAAGTAAATAAATTAATAATAATAGAAATTGCAGAAGTAAAGTGAATTACTCTTTTCTTTATTCTAAGTTTTCTCTGTGTCCATACACAGTAATATATCCATGGGTTCTTATATCTAAACTCTTTGTAACACAGCTCTTATGTTTTTGGTAGGTGTATAAAGGAAAAACTGACAAATTCATTTTGAGCACCCAAGGAGTCTGGAATATTCTACTTTTAAAAAATAAATAATCACTTGAACATTGTTCTTTATTTCTTCTTCCTTTATAGTCTTCTCATACCCTGTTGAGCTTTCTAAGCTCTCCATTTTCAAGTCTGCTATTAAAAAAAATGGGAAAAAAAGTAGAAGGTGCTTTGGGAGGCAAAAGACATTTGTTATTTCAGAGAAATGAAGGTATACCCAGGCACTCTGGGAGAACCAGTTATTGCATATTGTATAGTCTTGTTACAAATGTGGAGGAAGATATAATATATATCTCAGGAACAAATACTATAGATGGGTTTAAAATAAAATTGGTTTTATTGACTAGAAAAAATAAAGAAATTAATTATGACATGCTATTTAAAATATAATGCAGTGTATGTTAAAGGGGTAAAAACACAATAAATCACCTATAACAACTATCACTTTATTCTGATTCTGTAACTTTATATTTCTCTTTAACTATGAAGTGAGGAAGCAGCTATAGGGCACAGAAAAAAATTAGATTTAATGCAAACGTCTTCAATTTTTTCATTTTTTACAAACTCCAAGATAATCTAAGGGATTTGTCTTAAGTTTTCTTTATCCCAGAAAATCTAATGAAATCTTGACAATTATGAAAAAAACCACAAGAGTAATGAATAAACATTATTACCTACGTGGGCGATCAGATGACAGAGGTATGCTGAGTGAAGTTCAACTGTGGCTGATATTCAGCAAAGGAAGGCAACCACAAAAGAATACATATTGTATAATTTTGTGTCCATGAAATTTAAGTACAAACCTACTATGTGGGATAGAAATAAAAATAATGGTTGCCTGTGAGGGCACAAGAAAACTTTGGCACTAATAATAGAAATGATCTTTGTCTTGATCCAGAAGGTGATTATAAGTAAAACATCACTGAGGTATATTCAACATTTTATTGTATGTAAATTATACCTCAGTCAAGAACTGTTAAAAAAAAATAAGATATTATTCTTGGCCTCAGGGAATATATTTCCTTGGAATGATAAGAATGTTAAAATTTTAAGAGAGCTATTACTATCTCAAGAAAGTATTTATTGGGTGTGACTTGGAGAATGAGAAAGAGAAGATAGCAAATTTTATCCTCAGCAGGGTAAATGGTAGGAGAACATTTCTGGAACTTGTAATAGGCAGTATTCATGGAAGAATTTTAAAAGAGGTTTTTGTTTTTGTTTTTCTGAAAAAGAAGCTGCTAATGCAAGCTGGCACTGGATTGTAAAGAACCTTGAGTGCCAGGTTGAGACATTATCCAGCAGGTTGAGGGTACCCATGTTCAGTTTTTAAGCTGAGAAATGGCACATTCCAAGTGATCAAAATTATCTGGCTGAGGTAGGAAGACCAGGTAAAAGCCTTGACTTTTCATGAAATGCCACACATGTTTATACGTTGAGCCACTTTATCAACCCATTTCCTCCCTATAGAATTTTGGGGTTTGATAGCCTTCTTTTATTTCATATTTTCTCTATCTCTTTCAGTTCAGGCTGACAGTATTTCTGCTGATATACAATTACCAAAAACTTTGTGGGTCTCCTGTGTATATCATTCAATTAGATAAAAAGCTTTTCCACAGGTCTCTCCTAGTTGATCTCATCTCTACTTTGGCTTATGCTGAGGGGATCTAGGAGTCAGATATTTAATCTTTTCAAGGACTCTTTTATTGTGTGTGAATAAGTACTTTGACCTTTGATCTTCCTGATTTTAGCAAGAGGTTTTCCAGACACATCTCAGTTTTTTTTTTCTGTTCCCTAGTGTACAGTTTCCTGACAGTGAATCTCTTAATTTCAGCATCTTTTGCAATCTGGGTAGGCTAAACATTTCTCAAGTCATCAAGTCATGTTTGCTTTTTGTTTATCAATCTTCCCTCAATTTCTCTATTTCCTCTCACATTTTACTATCAACAGCAAGAAGAAACCAGACTGTACTTTCAACACTTCACTTGGAAATCTTCTCAGCTAAATATCTTAGTTAATCATTTACAAATTCCACTTTCCACATACTTGCAGGATAGGATTTTCCTAAGCTTTCTGCCACAATGTAACAAGGATTTCTTTTCCTCCAATTTTCAATAACATGTTCCTCATTTCCCTCTGAGCCATAACCAACAGTGCCTTTAATGTCCACAATTATACCAGCAGTCTGTTTGTGACAATTTAGGTATTTTCTAAGGTGATATATGTTTTCTCTACTATACTCTTCGCTTTCTTCTGAGTCCTCAATAGCAGAGTTATTAACATCCATATTTCTACTAACAATCTGTTCAAGGCAACTTAGGCTTTTTTTTTTTTTTAAACATGCTTCTCAAAATTCATCCACCTTCTGCCCATTGGCCAATTCCAAAGACACTTCCATATTTTCAGGTATTTGATATCACAGCATCCCACTTCTAGGTAGATATCGAAATCTGTATTAGTATTCTACAGCAGCTTCTACAATCTATAACTTGCTTTTTCAATAAAAAAAAAGTATTAATAATGATATCCTACATGATATGAAATCTCTTACAATATATGTGAAAGCCATATGTGCCCCTCTGGTTACTTGCATTATTATAATGAGTCAAGAGAATTATGTTATATTTTAATATCCAAAATTCCAATTATCTCTCACCCAGGCTAGACACAGCAGAACTCACAAAACTAAAAACTATAAATTAGGGTGATTTCTTAGTAATACTTTTTTAGTAATAAATACCCTCTAAAAAATTTATAAATATTTCAAATAGGTTAAGTCCCCTAAAGAATTACTTGACATTTAGGAACAGAACAATTATTAACATTGAAGAAAGAAGAAGACAAAAATAAATGGAAATATTCCCCATGTTTACAGATTAGAAGAATCAATATTGCTAAAATGTCCATACAACTCAAAGCCATGTATGGATTCAATTTAATCCTTTCAAAATTCCAGTGATGTTTTCCACAGAAATAGAGAAAACAATGCTAAAACTCATGAAGAACCACAAAAGACCCTGGATGCCAAAAAATCTTGAGAAAGAAGAACAAAGCTTGAAGAATAACACTTCTCGATTTCAAAATATATTATAAAGTTATAGTAATCAAAATGGTATGGCAGACATACTACACATAGACCAACTGAACAGAATCAAGAGCTCAAAAATAAACTCATGCATATAACATCAACTAATACTTGACAAGGGAGCCTAGAACACTCAATGTGGGAAAGAATAGTTTCTTCAATAACTGGTGTTGTGCAAACTGGATATTCACATTCAAAATAATGAAATTGTATCCCTATCTTACACCACACACAAACATTAACTCAAAATGGATTAAAGAAGTAAATGTAAGATCTAAAACCACAAAATTCCTAGAAGAAAACATTGGAGAAAAGCTCCTTGACATGGGTGTTGGCAATGATTTTTTAGATATGACATAAAAAGCACAAGTAACAAAAGCAAAAATTAATACATAGGACTACATCAAATTAAAAAGCTTCAACACAGCAAAAGAAACAACAAAATAAAAATCATCAACCTATGGAATGGAAAAAAATATTCATAACCCCACATATCTGATAAGGGTTAATATTCAAAATATATAATGAACACATACAACTCAATAGAAAAAAAATAACTTATCAATTAAGAAAATGGGCAAAGGACCTAAACAGACATTTTTTAAAAAGAAGACATACTAATGGTCAACAAGTAAATGACTAATTACCAGGGAAATGTAAATAAAAACCATAATGAGCTATCATCCCATACCTTTTTGATAACAGACTGACAATTATAAAAAAGACAAGAGCTAATAGGTGTTGGTCAGGCTGTGAAGAAAAGGGAACCATTGTGTACTCTTGGTGGGAATTTAAATTGGTTCAGCCACTATGGAAAAGAGAATGGAGGTCCCTCCAAAAAAATCTAGAAAACAGAATTATCATGCTAAGTGAAATAAGTCAGACAGAGAAAGACATTGTATGACCTGACTTAAACATGAAATCTAAAAAGCTGACCTCACAGAAACAGAGAATAGATTAGTATTTGTCAGGGGCTGTTGGTTGGGAGAAATGGAGGGATGTTGGTTAAAGGTCACAAACTTCCAGTTATTAATCTGGGATGTAATGTACAGCATGACTGCTATAGATAACAATACTGTGTTGTATACTTGCAAGTTGTTAAGAGAGTAAATTTTAAATATTCTTATAACACACACACAAAATGGTAATTATGTGAGATAATGGAGGTGTTGCTAACTTTATCGTGGTAATCATTTAGCAATAGGTATGTATCAAATCATCACATTGTACACTTTAAACTCACAATGTTAAATGTCAATATCTCAATAAAGATTTAAATTATATTTTAATAAAGCTGTGAGGGAAAAAAGAACAGAGTAATTTAAATGTTTCTGCCATGTCATGTCAGTTTGTCTGACAGACGTCCACTTTTTACTAAGGATCTTCTTTATATTCAGAATATAAATAAAATGACAGTCCCCTCCAATTTCTTATGTAATTGCATTTACCTAGAGACTGATGAAAATAAATACTAAGAAATCTTTAATTCATTTTTGCTTTCCAGGTAGCAAGCATGATATAATTCAGTAAATTGCATAAGAGTGCATTTTCACACCAAGAAACAGTCAATATGCAGTTCAATCACTGAAATATGGCAGTTGAGATGTTTTATGTATGTTAATTTTGAATATACTTAACCTGTTTCCTATATTATTTTCTGCATTTATTTTCTGTGCTGCTTCATTTGACTTATAAAATTCATGAGCGCTACATTATATTTTCTTTGTTTTGTTGGAAAAGAAATAACTATCACATATGCAATGGGAGCCTAATATTAATTAATAATGATCATGTCAATCATAACCTCTACATCATGAAAATTGCTTCAAGTAATCAATGTAACATTTATTGACTAGTGCTATTCTAGCCTATAAAACAGATTAGCCATTCAGAAAGGAAACTGTTAGGGTTTTTGGGGTGGGGTAGAGGGATACTTTGGAAAACAATCAATGGCATAAATATACATTCCAAAATACTTATAAATGAGGACTTGTTGTATATTTCACACTTGATATCCAGAATTGAGAGAAGTCTTTTACCAAAACGAATCTATCGAAATGACCCTTTACCAGGGTGGCAGCCTGCTGGGAGAGTTAACCCATTAAACCAGTCATCTGACATTCGTTTACTGTGAATTACTTAAAGAATGTTCACTAAATATTAGATGAGATAAACCCTCACCATGGGCATTACTGCTCTGATGAATAAAAAGATAGAGAGGAATTAGAGGCAAAGGGTAATTTTGTATGAAGTATGGAGTAGTGCCTGGATCACAGGTTTGGGGGATGCCCGTCAGGCCTGTGAGCGGGAAGGGAGCAGCATGAAGGCTCAGTTCCTGGCGAAGGAGACATTGAGAGGGAAATGAAGAATAATAGGGGAATGAGGATGTCTTGGGATACATTCTGAAATATAAAGACCAGAATTATCAAATAACACTGAACGAGACACTAATTACTTTTTCATTTTTTTCCTCTACAGGAGATTTTTAAATAGAGAAATGTAAATATTTACCTTTATTAGAAAATAAAAAGGTAAAAATTTTCCTGGAATAATTGGCCACTCAGTGAAAAACCTTAAAAACATGAATGTATTTTGATGCAGAAACGAAAATGTTAGAATTATTTCCTGAGAAAATAATCAAACGAATGTGTCAAAGATCTGTACATTTGTAATATTGAAAAATATTAAGTGACCTAAATTTTTTATCAATAAAGAATTGATTGAATAAAAATAATCAAATGTCCAAACAGTAAAATCCTTATAACCAATAAAAATGATTATGTAGTTCTGTATTCACTGACTTGGAAATAATGTCTATAATATTTAGAGTTAAAAAAACCCTCATATTTACAAAGCTGTATGAAGCTATGTTCCCCATTTTTGTATTAAAAATTTATATATGTGTAGGAAGCAAAAGGCTTGAAAAATATTTGCCTATTCGTGCTTATCACTGGAGTGGGATTATAACTAATTTCACTTTATTTTTGTATGCTTTCCATCCTTTTTCTCCATAAATAGGGAAACAGACATCAAGGTCAATATTAATCACTGGAATTAAATGCATAAAAACCAGGAGCAGCTTAACTGCATGCTCTGAGCACGGCAGTTGTCGAAAACTATGGATTAATTATTTGTTTGTTTGATTGATTGAAAAGGTATCACTAAAAGGAAGCGAGCATAAAGCCTAAGGAATTACAGAGGAAGAGTGATGTGGTTAAATGCTAAAGCTGATTCTATTTTGTTGGCAGCTGCAGAATGATTCCTGTTTTGTTTCCTATAATTTAAATTGTGGAGCTCTAAGTGTCTGCCCTCAATTTGCTTCAGAGATCGTAATAACGCCATCTTACAGTTTATAAAGCACCTTCTTTTTACATCTCATTGGAGACCTACAATAATCCTGTAAGAATCCTGGGATGATTATCCTCTTTTCAGATAAGGAAATTTAAGCACAGAAGAGTAAATGACATACAAAAGTCATAGAACTTGTACACTAGTTAGGAAATTACTAGCAGCTATAACAAGTACCAAAATTTTATCAACTTAGTACATTAAATCTTAGTTTATAATCTCTGCCTGGGCAGATGCTTTTCAGAGCAACTCTATTCTATAGAAGAGGAAGACGATGCTACAAGCCAGTAAGTAGAATCTCCAGGACTCAGAACAGATATATGACTTTAAGTCTAGTGTTCTTGCTACTGCAGCACATTGCCTCTGCATCCAGAGTTGGCTCAGCCTGCCTCACAGCTTTTGAGTGATTTAGAGCCTGATCCTAGCACTGAGCAGTACTGGAGAAGGGACTGTCACCAATGGGAAGAACATTTGAACCAACCACGAGGAGAACCAGACTTAAGCCTCAGCCACATTTGACTGAATGAGTCTGAATAAATCATGAAACCTCTATCTCTTTTTTTCAGAAATGATGATATAATCTGTATTTCCCAATCATTTCTACTCAAGTTTTGGATCCTTTTATTATTTTTCCCTCAGATGCTCAAACCTTCCTATAATGTTGTAAGTCTGTGAGAGCCTCTTAGCAGTAAGAGGCACTAGTAAGACCACCTGTCTTTGATATATTCTATGCAAAGGTGAAAAAAGAAAAAGGCAGTATTACTTAGCCTTGGTAGTACTAGTTTGAGTAACTGTTTAATTTCTATGGGGCTATTGGAAAATTGAAAAAAAAAATTGCCCGCTCCTATTAACTACCTCTGTGGACCAACTGTGAGCCACTGAAGGCCATGACCTTCTAAAGCCCTGAACAGTTACTATCTGAATATGTCTTTTGTTTCTGTAATCTTGACAAGTGAATTCCAGTCACACTCTTCTTGTAAAGAGAGTCTGCCTGGAAATACTGGTTTTCTCCTTCTCCACTTGTCTGAATCCAGAAGTGTATATTGAACTGGAAGTGGCTGGAGGTGATGGATGGGGAAAGGACATTGAAAAGCATGCTTCGTGAAACAGAGCAACAAGTCTATTAGAAACCTCGCTATCTGTAACATTGTTTGAATTCTAAGACTTTATTCATTATTTATAAATCTATAATCATCACTCCATCCTGAAAATCTCACTCTTATCCTCTTCTCCATCATTCCATGAAATACATCGGAGAGAAAAATGCAGAGAATTAACATGAACTCCCATGTATTCCTTTTCACCACCAGCTTTGTCAGATCTTAATATTTTTGTATACTTGTTTCTGACTCTTTAAGAGAAAATGTGAATAATTTTTAAAATATTGAAGACTGACAGGATACTGCCTCTTTGTTCTATTTTCTTATATTCTTCCCCAGAGATAATTCCTAGCTGAATCTTACCAACCTTAGTATTCCCAATCTAGCGTTTATCATTTTATGCATAAATTTTTAACAATATACATCACTTTCTTTGCATAATGTTAAACTTTATAAATTTTATAAATTATAAAAACTATATAAAATTATATAAATGGTATCTTACCCCATATATTATTTTATATTTGTTTCTTTTGTTGCTGAAAATGTTTTTGATATTTAGTTATTAAATGCCTTCTGCTCTAGCTCATCCATTTTAGCAGCTAGAAAGCCATCTTTATGTATAAATACACGAAATTTTAAAACCCACTCTTCCCTGTGGCAGATATAAGTGACATATAGTGTTGCATTAACATTCTTGTACATGTTTTCTTGTGTAAAGTATGACATTTTCTATCATATACATATGTTAAAATGGGTCAGATATGGCATTCTCTTCAACTTTATTAGATATTGACAAATATCTCTCAAAAGTGTTTTTGACAAGTCCTAAAAATTCCTGTTACTTCACTTAACTTACCAAATTCCTTCATACTGATCTGATTGGTTTTAATTTATGTATCAATAATCCTTGGTGTCATTAGTATGTTTTCATGTACATATTGGCTATTGGGGTTATTAACTCTGTTAATTGATTGTTCAAGTAGTTTGCCTATTTTTATCTTATTTATTTATCTTACTTTTGTCTATTTTTATATTAGATTGTCTCTTTTTAAATTTGTAAGACCTCATAGCATGTCCTAAATAGTGATCCTTTGATAGTTTGAGTTGCAGATATCTTGCAATGATTGTTTGCTATGTTTAATTTTGTTTTGGGTTTCTTTTGTTTATAATAATTTTAAATTTTAGTGTAGTAAAAGTTACAAATATTTTCTGTTATGATTTATGCTTTTTGCATCTTATTTAAGAAAAATATCAACATTTACAATAGTAATAGTTTTAGAATCACATGAGGTTTTTAAAAATTGAAATAGCATTGACTACACAGATTAATTGCAGAGATAGAGATTAATACTTTTATAATTTTAACTTTTCTTATCCAGCATCTAGGTTTATAATTTTATTCTGGCTTTCTTTTATGTCTTTCGATAATATTTGTAAGGATTCCACAACAGGCTTGCTTAAGACAAAGAGAAACTTTTTATAAGCCTGGGGCGTGACTACCCACCATGAGCTACCCAGTTAGATATTTATGATAAGGTCACCCTGTGAGGTTACTTTCGATCACTGAACTTGTTGGATTTATTAGAGAACCCCTTTTTCATTCACGCTAGGTACTTTACAACATTTGTTAGCATTTGGGATATCTTTAATTATATTTTAACTGGTTATTTCATGTGAGAAGAAACACTATTAAATTTTGTATATTGATATTTTATCCAACAACCTTTCTTAATTTTCCTGTTAGTACTAATGATTCGTTTATATAGTTTATTTTTCTATGCACAACAATTATAGTACCTAAAATCAAAACAGGTCTTTCTCTTTCTTTCCAATGTGTGTACTTATATTTCTTTTTCTTATCTTATTGCACTTGTCAGACTGCCAATAAAGAGTACTGGGAGTTCATTGATAGTGGGCATTCATTCTTGTCTTTTTTCTAATCAAAATGGAATGCTTCTAATTAATGGTTCACAGATATATGATGTTTGCTTCAAGTTTTTCATAGTTCATTTTTCAAGTTTGGAAAATTTGCTTCTATTTCTAACTTACTCTGAGTTTTGAGTTTTGTCATTTTTTAATTATAGAGTTTTATCCATTTTGTCTGCATTTATTAAGATAATCACATTCTTCTCTGTTCATCAGCTAATGCAAATTATATTAGCATATTTTCAGATGTTAAATTATTCTTACATTTCTGAAGTAAATTCTACTTGTTCACATTTTTAAAAATACACTATTAGAGATAATTTGATATTTTATTTAGGATATTGCAACTATGTTTGTAAGTATGATTAATTTGTATTTCTTTCTTTTACTCTCCTTTTAAATTTTTTACCACTTATAGTTTTTCTTCCTTCTCTGTGCTCTGAAGTAGAGAAAGAAATACAAGATACAACTACTTCTTAAAACTTTGGTACTAAAACATGAGATATTAGTATTATGATCTAAAAAAACAATTGTCCATTTCTAAATATTATCACATTAATTGAGCTTTTATTTTAATAGCTATATTTTTATTTCTAAGAAGATTCCTATTTCCTAATAATTTTCTATCCATGTTTCAACTGTCTGCTTTAGTTTTGAAATCTTTTCCTTTTTAATGAATATAATCTTTTATCTCTTTAAACATTCTAAATATTCTTACTTTAGTCTTTTCTGACTATGCCATTAAATTAATTCCTATTTTGTTTGTTGATTTAATTTTTTTTTTTTAGCATTAGATTTCTTCTCTTGTTTTTGATATACTTTTTTCTACAGAATTATTTTTTTATTCTCTCTCTGTTCCTATCTCCTTTTTTATTTTTATTTTTTATTTTTTTTAAATCGATCTCCCAGTGTTCTCCCTTAGTCTGTAGCTATTGAGATTGACACTTGGTCAACAAACAGGTCATAAAAGGGTATATCCTTTTTCCTGCTCCATTATAATTTGAGAGAGATAATAAATCCAATCATCAGATGAGTTGGCTCAGTTCCTTGTGCAGGGGCAGTGTTTTTGTCTGCTTGTCTGCCTGGGCCCACAGAATCCTGTAAAGCTATGACTTCAGGCAGTGAGGTAGCAATAACTTTTTTTTCAACTTCATTTCAGGACGTGGTGAGACTACCTAAGTCCCTGACTTCAAGTTGTAAGCTTGAGTAGGTCTGCCCTCTGTCTCGATGCAGCAACTCCAAGCCACCGCTTTCTGCTTCCAGAGTTGGAAGCTGGCAGGTCTGCCCTTTTATCTCTACTCACACTATATGTTTCTGTTTTATTTGTGATCCACAGATATGTTTACTCATTTCTGTACCTAACTATATCATTTTTGTTATCTCTTTTAAAAAAATTTAACTGTAGCTGCCAAGTGTTTAAAATAGAGGATTTCGTTAAAGCATATTTTCACTTAGCAATTTTACCCCAAATTTCCGAGAACTGTTTCTTAAATTTATTTTGCATCTTTCCTAATGTGTGGTAAAAGCTATGGACTCCATCAACATTCATTTGATCATATTTCAGATGAATGAATGAATAAATAAATAAATGAATGAGGAAGGAGGCAATGAAATAAATAGCAGAAACAATTAAAAGAGAATGAATACATACAGTGCTGCCTCAATGAAGCTTAATTCTCTTATCTCAACCTTTCTCTCACCCAAAGTTTCAGGATGCCTACTAGCAGCAGCTAAGACAACTTGCTTCTTCATTAAATTTAGTAAGAGAAAAAAAGAAGTTTCCCACAACTCTCTCAAGAGTAGAAATACGTCATTAGAGGCCTCCAATAACCTCCAGTTAGATCTCAGTGGATTAAAACCACCTTATGCATTCATTCCCAAAGAACTAACTAAAAGGATAGGATTATTCTTAGACTAACCTGGCCCATCCTTTAAGCAGGAGTCAATTCCTATAACTACACTGCTACCTCTTACCGATAATGTAAAGAATGGATACTGGAGAGTAAACAACAATATTCATTCTGTCAGACAACTGATCTGTCTCCTTTAATGCCAGTGGGTAAATTATTTGATTGGGTATGGAAGAGAATATAGGTTTAAGTTAAATTTCTTTATTCCAAATAGGATAAAAAAAATGTGTCTTTAAAAGTTTGGTCTACTTATAAAGTGGTGACTATGATTTAAGAGAATATTTCTTAAAGTAATTAAAGTGATTTTATTCATTAGATATATTTTATTTTTTTAACAGCTCCTTTTTTAAGATCTTCAGTAATCCTAAAATAATCCTGTGAAGCAGACATCGTTACTATTATTCTCATTTTACAAATGAACACTGAGCTTCTCAAGTCATAGATGACAATGATTTGGGGAAGACAGGTTATGGAGAGTATGACTTAAACAATTACATGACTGGCAAACATTCACTCTCTCCTTGCAGCTCCACTGATGCTGGCCTTGGTCATGTGACTTCACTTACCCAGTGAGATATCAGCATAAATGAAATTAACAGAAATTTGAAGTGTACTTGTGTAGTTTGGCTTGCTCTTCTGCACTTCTACCTACCATCATTATGAAAATAACATGCCCAAGCCCGCCCACAGGGATCAGAAGCATGAAAGACACTTGGAGCAGATGCAGACTAACTTTCAACTTGGTGCCAACACCAGTTAAGCCTAGCCTAGATCCACTAAACACCTGCATGGACTAGAAGTAGTGATTGTTATATTGAGTTGCTGAGCTTTGGAGTGGTTTTTATGTAGCATTAACAAGGTAATAGCTAACTAATACAGAGTGAAAGGGAAAATGAAAAGCAAGTTGGCAATATAAAAGAAGAAAATAACAAACTCAAATAAATATTTTTAGCTGCCCTAGGTCACTCAGAAAATGATAGAGCCAAACACAAATCTGAGTCTTCTGCCTGGAGGTCCCTTGGTTCTGTAAGATATGGCTCTCTATAATAATAGAAATGTTGCAAGCAGGTTTATTATTTGACTGTTTCACTGTAGTTTCAATGACTAATTCAGTCCTATTATCATATGGATCTTTATTACTCACCCATTACATAGATTTATTAATGAGGAGATATGACAGTTATTAAACATAAGAAAAATAGACAGTAACTATCTATTATTTATAAAGCTTTTGTTCCTATAACATTTCAACCACATAGTTATTAGAAAGCTGCTCTGTCCAATATGGCAGCCATAATCAGATGGAATTATTTAAATTTAAATTTAAGTTAAATTTCAGTTCTTCAGTCACATTAACCACATTTCAAGTGCTCAGTAGCCACATGTTGCTAATGGCTACCATATTGGACAGCACCAATAGAGATGCTTCCAAAGTTCTATTGAATGGCACTGTCACAGAGGATATGCAAAGTAACACCTTTTCAATTAAGTGGAGTTGACTCATTTATAGAGCTTTGTAATACTTTCAACATGCTGCACTTCACCAGGAATCCCTGGATAAATAAGTCTCTCTTGTATTAGGACATGTGGAGCCATACAATTCTGTCAGCAAAGCTGGCTGGAGATGTTAAAGAAAGTGTGTACAGGTAGGCCTGACCTCTGGCCTCCTGATTCAGCTGGAGCTTACAGGATAAAAGAGCTTCTGTCTCCATATGAAAGCATCTGGAAGCATGCTCAGCAGTCATGCAGCTGTGCTTACCTTCAACTTGCTGCCAAGCTCAGAAGGGAACGAAATCAATTAAAGGGATAGATCACAGTGTTTACCAAGAAGGAAAACCCCCAAATCTATAATGGTGAGAAGAATAAGCTGGTAATAAAAAACTGGGCATCGAGAACATTACAACTCTTGGTCCAAATTGGCTCCTGTCTAGAGAAGTTATTTTCATTCTCTAAATTTTGTATTCCTATCTGTAGGATAAATTGAGCATGGTTTCATAGTGCCAAATGCCATAATGCAGAATTTCCAGGATTATCAGGCAAAAATAATCCCCCATCATTACCTCCAATGTCATCAGAGAGCTTTTTTCCATTTATAGGATGAAAATGCTCACCTGCCTTTTGTAGAAATCTGACATTAGACATGTGCTAGAATAATTCCTTTGGGAATTATAAAACTTTATCTGCAGAGAGAGACTCTATATGTAAAAGAGCTTGATGCTTTTTCATCTTAAGAAGGAGCCACCCATCATACATTCAAATCTTAGCCTTAGTCACACACAGACACACACACACGCACGCACACACACAAATTGAGTGTTTAAAATATTATAGCTGCAATAGCAACTCTTAAATGCATAAAATATAAAAATGAATAAATGCCTGGTATGAGCAGTGTTTTACAATTTCTCTTCCAAATGAAAGAGACCCCCTGTTTCTTTTCATTTGGTGGCTTGGCTTATACTTTCATTTTTACAGTCCAGACAAACAGCAAAGTTAAATTCAAGCCTAATTTTTTTCTTTACAAAAGAAGCTTGTTTCAAAATAAAAAGGTTAATAAAAAATAATAGAGGAGATTGTTTGACCTTTTCTGAAAGGTAGATTATTGCCATGGAGAATGAGGTCATCTCTTATTCCATAGATATTATATTCCACCTGAGTTTCTAAACTTAAAAGTACTAACACTAAAGGTATCATTATATTTACCCATACAGAGACTATTTAATTCGAAACTGTCCTAGAATCTCCCCCAAAAATCTAGAGGTTAAATATCAAACTTTCTTTCCCCCCTCAATAATTGATATATTTTATGCAGAAAATAATTGACACAGAGATAATTCATTTAAACCTGTCAACCATTCAATGCTTTATCAATTAAACATATTCTTAATTTATGATTCCTAATCAGAATTTATGAAGTTATTTATTTATCCTAGGAACATAATTCCCACTAAAATGTATTATACATATGAAGATATGATTGAATTTATCATAAGGCAATTAGCTACTGTGTGAAAAGCAATATGAGAAGGTCCTATTGATCCAAAGAGATACAAACATGATGGTGACATGGTTCCAGTTTTCAAGAAATCTATATATAATCTGGTAAGATTGAAAATGCAAGCTACTCACCATAGGTCTAGGCACAGCAAAATAAATGGGTATAACAAAGACACAAAGAAATGCAATAATTCTGACTAAAAGGATCAGAGAAGGCTTAGCAGAGAATTGAGCACTGGAGCTGAGCCTAGAACAATAGAAAGCATTCGATAGACAAAAAGGAAGGAACCATTTTCACAGTGAGGCGGTATGTATCGAGAGACAAAGCATAGGGCAAGTGATGGGAGGTGAGAGGACAGGGAGTGTGTAGGTACACTGAGAGCAGATGACAGAGCGCACTGAACAACAGCTTGAGGCATTTGAACTTTATGCATAGAGTATCAGAAGTTTACTTTGTTAGGCATCAAAGCTTTCAAGTGGAGGAGGGGGGTGACATACTCTTATCTACATATTAGGAAGTTTATTCTGACAGACTATAAATAAAAAAGTTGGAAGCAAAGAAACTTACCTTAGAAAAAAATTTTATTAAGAGATAGTACAGGCCTGACATGGGACAGAAAGGACAAGGTTAGTATTGCTAGTCTTAATGAATAAGAAGCATCTGACCTCCTAAGGCAAATCAATTTTGCTTTCATTATACTTTTTTTTTTAAATGTTATTTATTTTTGGATTGGCTAAGATTTCCTAAGGATATCGTGTTAACATATATATTATGTATCACATTAACATATTTCTATGTCATAGTCTGTTATCTATTGCCTGACCCTCATAGAAAGCATAAATCCAAAAATAGATGCCTTCTGTAGTAGCTATTTATTCATTCATCTATTTATGTGATCAACAAAACTTCACAGAGCAACTCTTTAGTATATAGGACATGAATAATATACACATAAATAGCTATTGTAAAAAATATTTTCAGTGTTCATGGGGATGAAGTTATTTCTGTAGGGAGGGTCAGAAAACATTTTTGGAGATGGTGGTTTCTGCACTGAGTCTGGCAGAATGCGAAGGATTTGGATAAAGATGGATTGTGAGGAAAAGAAAGTGTACAGGTAAGTCAAATGTGCCTGTGAAATGGCTGGGAGTCTAAGTTAGCTGTAGAGTAGGATTCATAAAGAGCATCGGTGAAAGCTGAGGTAGGGAAGGTAAGCTGAGAACAGATTTCTGAGCATCTTAAAAATTAGGACTTGATTTAGAAGACAACAGTCACTACTGGGGATTTTAATCAGGGATTTGACATCCTTAAAAAATTATCCGAAATAATGCTGGAGTCAAATTCTCACATAGTCTAGAACATTTGTCTTCATTTATTTTGTTTTACAGCTATCATAAAACATAAGGAAAATTTTCTCTCTCTAATCTGAGTGAATAATTAGCATATGGTGGATTGAAACGTTTGGGGGTGGTCATCAGTCCCGGGTTCCATGGCTGCCACAGAAACATCATCATGCCATTATGGACAAAGAGCAAATGAAAACATATTACCAAGAAATTAACTACAGTTTCTAACGCTACTGTGAAATGATCAAACTTTATTTAACAAAGGAAACTTTCACAGTTATCACTATTAATTTGCTTTCATTCGTCCAGAACATTTAAACTCTGTTTATTCATTTAAAAGAAGTAAATAAAAATATCTGGTTAGGGAGCCAACTCCTAGAATTTCATAAATGATCTTGTCTAAAAATTGTTATGGCTAAGCAATAAATTCCTGAAAAACGATGCTTATATTTGTAATAGAAATGTCACCAGAGTCTTAAATATAGCAACGCAACCTGTCTCTATTACCGTGTAGCAAAGTTGAATCTGTAATTGATTTTGACTTGTCCCTCCTACAATGCGTGCTGAGTTTGGTAGTACTGAACGGGATTTTTTTTTTTTTAATTAAAAATCCTAATTTCAGTCTAATTAGATTAATCTGTAAATTAGTTTTCTCCATGTATAATTTTTATACACCTAACTTTCTCTTTTAAAAGCAGACAAATACACATCTTAGAGTATTTTATTAGTAAATGATGAATTTGGCAGTTGTTATAATAGTCCTCAGAAATCTTATATCTTCCAGCAACACTTAGATGATGAGAGGTAAAAATGGAGAAACCTCCAGGTCAAATTTTTCATTTATACAGAACTGAACTTCTGATTGTAATGGCACTGACGGCCATTCTACAGCTGTTGGCAAACCATGTGCTAATAGTCCTTATCAGAGTGGTGTGATTGGTGATTGTGGTCTTTATTATGGTAAAGAAGTAAGCAAGCAAGCCAAGTAGATACACATACTTAATGACTTTAGGATCCAGCATTCAAAATCCAGTTCATTATTTGTTGCTGAAGACATGTGAAACGGCAGTACAGGCTGTCTATGCAGAGTACAATAATAGCTGTATTTGGCAGTACTGATTCAAAGTTTTAAAAAATTAATTTACAAGTGGTTTCAGAGATTCTTCCAGAACAGAACAACAGAGTCATATTTAACCCTTGAGCTGGTCGTCTGTGGTAGGAACATTGCCAGCCATAAAAAATAATAATCAGAGGCCCATGAACTGCTCTTTTAAAATGGTGACATTAAAACCCAGACACCTGTAGTTTTACTAGTTGCTAAAATGGCTTGTAATCGCACATGCGTGAAACAGATGTGTAACCAGAGCTGTAGTAACTGGTTTCCATTAGACATACACAGGTGAATGGTAGACAGAAAGATGGATGGAAAACTGAGATTTGTACATGTTAAAATCTAACATTGGAGATTGCAGGTAAAACTTTGAAAGCATTTTTAATTAAACATATATTGGGCTGTTTCTTGAATACTTTTAAATCAGGGATATTTACATTCCCCAAAACAGTCTGCTTAAATTTTGACCAGACAATCACTAATATCCATTCCCTAAAACATGTTTTTCAAAATACGAGTCTTACTGAAATGATTGCCGATGCTATGTAGAAAACTTTTTAACAGACTTGAAGTTTGTAGGATATTTTTCTGAGGTTTTATTACGTTTCTTAAACAACATTACTTAAAGGTCTTATAAAAATCAATATTAAAGGATGTTTCCAGAAATTCAGTCTCTCAAAAAACATGAACCAAGGCCTCATTTCCAGCATCCTGGTGTTTGGTTGTTATAAAATTTACAGTATGGTGTGTCAGTTCTTTTGGGACTGAGTCACGCAGCCCAGGACACAGTGCGCTGAAGAAGTCATGTGAACCGCTGCACAAATACATTTTTGTCAGTGTTTGGTTTGAGAGCTGGGACTCAGCTGAACTTTAGGGGATTGAATTTTAGTTCTAATGTTCCAAAATTCTGGTTTGCAGCAACATCTGGGATGTGTAGAGTGGATCACTCATTTTGAAATTCCTTAGAAAGGAAAAATGAAATGCAGACAATAACAACATTCAGCAAGAACTGTCCTTCCAGAAATCCTCATCACACCTGGGATGGAAGCTTTGAGCCAATGTTTCCTTTCAGATGTCTCAGAAAAAGAAGCGCAAACAGAATGAATGAGTTGGAGCAAACAGGCATCTATGTGAAAACCTCTCTGAATTGAGAAGGAAAACAGGATATGTGTTCATGCTCCCATAACTCATCAGGAAGACTCATTCCAAGTCATTCCCAGGGATGATCTACTCCCCCAAAAGACCTTATCTTTCCACATTTTTTCCATTCTGAAAACATATTTAAAAAAATCAAAAGTCGTTCTTGGACTGGAAATGCAGCCTCTTGCAGAATGTGAATGAAAGACATCTTGACCTGAAAGTGCGTATAATATTTTTAAAGGGCTAAATGGTTGTTAATTCTGCAGCCCCAGCACTTCTCTGGACTCCAATGATTCCTCAGGGACTAAAGGGCCACTGATGACAAGGAAGGCGAGGTGTAAAAAGCACCTGCTAAGTCTTCAAACTAGGGCAAAAACAGCCAATGGAATCAACAGCACAAAGCTGTTTGGACATATTGCAAAGTCATTTTGGAAATCCCCACTATATCTGTTAAATACTCATCTATATTCTGACAATGAGGCTCTTGTTTCAGGAGCTTGAATTTACTGGGCACTCCTGAAAGTGTATTTATTCTTTCTGACTAATGGTATACTATTTACCTCATGAGTGTTTCACGGTCACCTGGTGAGTGAGAGCACCAAAAAAATTTCGCCCTCCCATATTTTAAGGTTGCGTATACATCTGGTTCTGGGACCACATAGGGTAGTAGTTCTGAAGTCTGGCTGTGCATTGGAATGACCAGTAGCACTTTATTAAAATGCAGGAGTATGGGTTTCATCCCCAGATTTTCTCATTCAGTTCGTCTAAGGCCTCTACATTTGACTATGTTCTAAAATGTAAATTCACAGATTATTTTCAATACGCAACCAGGACTGAAAAATACAGACGAAAAGCTAAGTGTTTATCAAAACTCTGCTCATGGGAACTTGCAAAATTAAACTTACAGATTCATGAAAATGCGAAATTGTTGCGTTCATTGCAGCGATGTATGTCCTTACTGGCTCGCATGTTAAAAAATGTGCAAGAATTGGGGGATAATCAGAGCAGAGGACATAGTTGGGAACACAGGGACAGTTTCTAAAGTTCTTTGTACCAGAGGCTCTTTTCCTGTGCCGCAGATAATATCGGGACAGCCAGCAGTCACAAAGACTATGATGACAACGCGTCCTCAGGAATGTTTCTGGGAGGGTGTCCCCTTGACTAGCCCAGAAGGTATATTTCTAATAGTAATGAATGGGGGATAGCACTCAACAAGCTCATAGTACATGAAGGCATCCAAAATGGATATAACGGTTGCCAAAATAGAACTGGATAAGACTTCTCCCAAAATCAGCTCAAAATAAAGGTCATTCAAATTAAAAATACCATTTGCCTTCTGTCAACAGGTGTCCATTTGAAGTCCATATCAAGGATCGAAAGAAACAGCAAAGTATCCTGACTTGAAGAGGAAAAGTTTAACTTATCCTGATAAAGCTCTTCCTGTGTAAGGCTTACCTATTAAGTGTTTCATGGAAGATTCTGTTTTGCTTGTGCCACTAATAACCAATTATGAAGCATTTGTTCCCCATTCTAAAGTTTTGAAGAAGAGACCTTTCACAGCTTATTGGTAGTAATTAAAGAAATCCAGATTAGATCTACACCACAGACCCAAATGTTCATACAAGTGAAATAGTGAGCCAGCCTTTTGGATATCTTGTTTGCAGAGACATCCACTCCATTGTAAGACTTTTTTTTTTTTTCCACTTTTCATAAGATACTCTGACAATTTATAAAAACATCAATTGTATAACTTTAGTAAAATTACTTAATCATGACTTTTTCAACACAGATAAAAAGATTAATGGATTAATAATTATTGATAGAAAAAATAGAAAATATCTTAAAAATCAAAGATACCAATGTTACCCAATTCCAAATTATTTATCTTTTCCTTTTTTCCATTAAAAGATAAAGCAGTCCCGCATTTATACTTTAATTTTTTATTAATACAAAATGTTTACATCAAAATCAGATTCTCAAAATCTTTTGCTTCTATGAAAAAAATTTCATTTCAAAACTGGAGTTTAGTAATATTTAATTATTGTTAAATTGGAAGTATAAACAGTTGCAGTCTTTTTTCCCAGGTCTTCTTATAAGGAAATTCACATCTTTTTATGGTATTGAATATTCCCTTTATCTTCCAGAGAACACAATCTTATTAAAGCATCTTACTTGGTTGAGGTCTTATGGTGAAGATCATCTTTCTATAAATTTTATAAATATAAATTAAAAAAAGAAAGAAGAATCTCTGTCTGCTCACAGCTACTCTACCTTTGAGAATTATCATCTGGCCTTACAACCTGACCCGTTCCACCTGTAGCAGCTCTTTTGTTATTGTCTCACCCTGAATTCATTTTAAAATGCCAATTTCCATAATAATTTAATGCAGCTGTTAAGACATCCTCTTTCTTCTGATCATTGTTATTAATGGTGTGCCATAACATATGCAAGGCTAGCAATCCTAACTACTCTTCTTTCTGCAGCCATTGTGCATTCCCCTTCCAGATCCTGCTCCTCTCCCCCTTTCTCCTGGCCACAGCCTGTTTCAGCCCCACACAACTTTGAGAGGGTTCATCTCCTGCAGGAAGTTCATTTCAGAGTTATTAGTCCAGGACTTAGGAACTCTGTGGGCAGTTCTTCTGTGGTGTACACAGTCGGAAAAGAAATTGTTCTTTAGTATTCCCCAGAGAAGCAGCTTGGCCTTAATTGTAGTCTTCCATTTGCTGTTGAATGGTTTATGGCAGAATCTTAAGGCTATTTTTTTTTATAACTTATTATCCTCGGTGTTTTGAAATCGTTGTTCCATAAGTGTGTTTTCCTTCCCAAAATCTAAACATGACAAAATCAACTGGCAAAACTCTTAAGGTTTTAGAAGAAAAAAAATGTATTAACCATAGATAAAATAATAGTAGATCAGAGATAAAATGCTTGTTATAAGCAACTTTGTAAGAAAAAAATACATATAATATCAGAAAAGCATACTTTTACCCTATGGCACATATAATACCATATTCCTCCCCATATTTTTTAAATAAGTAAAAAGCTTTAAAATTCATTATCACTTTTCTGATTTTAATACTTCCTCCAATAGATGCTCATCCAAAAGAACTTTATTACCTATAAAGCTTTCTCTCTTTTTCTTTTTTTTGCTTTTTGATAACTGATATTTAAACATATCAGTTCTTTAATAGGTCAATGTAGAAAATATTTTATCTTTGGAAACAGAGCTGTTGACACTGCAGTTAACTCAAAAGTTTACAAACATGTTTATCTGATTTTTATTTGAAGATGTCTTTTTGACTTTTAGTAAATTATTTGATTTAGTGCACACGAATGATGGTTGGAAAGATTTATTATTTGGGAAGTCTTTTTCAATGAGCTGAAAGGCTATATGCTCCACAGTGAATTCCAGTGAGAAATATACTAAAGAATTTCAGGCTCTGAAATAAGAAAGTTCTTGGAATTGTTTTTTCCGGTTAAAGCTAGTCCAAAAATTGTGTCATGTTTTAATCGAAAAGCATTTAGATAAACGACATAAGGTAAACGTCTCTGCAGCAGCCAAAACATTATCTAGTTCTTGATTTACGAAATATTAATGTCATTTTTGTGGCAGGAAACCTTTTTTTGCTTTAAGCATCTCTTTAGAAAAAGAATGTCAGAAAACAGAAAATGTTAACAGTGTTGTAAAAGTGTTTTTAAAGGAGCATGTCAGCCACGTCTTTGAACTTCTGTTTCTGTAATAAGTCAGCCCAGGACACAGAGGTAGGTTGGAGCGGTTTTAGAATCTGGGCAGAAGGTCACTGCTGGTCTTGCTCCTCTTTGGCATTCTTTATTGACAATGACTTTAACTCCAAACAAATTGCGTGAAGATAAATGTGTCCATTAAGGAAACCAGGAGAGAAGGAAAGGGAAGGAATGAAGCTCAGCTTTTCAGGAGAATGATCATTATAGGGAGTTAGTAATGATTTCACCTGCAGTCAAAAAGCCTTCTCCGCATTCTTTTTTTTTTTTAATATGACCATCTCAACAAGTCCCATTTCCTTAACGTGGAAGAGAACTATAATGGTCAGAGAAAATATCAGATGGCATTGCAGGTGTTTTTTGGACTTGACTTCCACAATTCTTCTCATAGAAAATAAGGAGAGGAAACAAATGGGTTATCTTTGAGCACCTTTTGCCAAAGAATAGCTTGCCTTACAAATAAAAGTTATTTAAAAAAAAAAAAAAAGATTTTCCACTCCAAGAGTAAAAACATGAATGAGATACTTTTCAAATACTTTCAAATTCCTTAAAAAAGAAATCACTCACCAAATGTTCACAGAAGTCCTGCTTCAATAATGCTTTGCTCTAGGAGTGGCAACCCAGATGAAGTCCATGCCCCATCCAACACTAAATACAGGAAAGTAGGGACAAATACACTCTACATGTAAGCTTAAAAGGAACTTTCTAAAGTAGAAATGACCTATCAGCTCCAAACACACCGCATACCATGGCAAACTCCAAGACTGTGATATTGAGATTAATTCTGGGTCTGGTCATAGGTTCCTGAATTCTTATATTCCCCTACCCTGCCATCCCACTCCTGAGGTTCAATGGTGTTTCCAGTCTTGAACATACGTACACACGGGTGTATGTACATAGAAATCTACAAGCACATGCACATATGTACATGTCTACGAACATAAACACATTGTGTATTTAGGAGAGTGTTTTAATGTTATACGCATTTTGTTTAAACAATAATGCCCCTGGCATAGGGCCTTTCCTAGGTTTGATGATTGGTTAGTAGCAGATGATGAGCTTTGCACCATTAATTCTGGAATTTTGTTAATATCTCTAGGATATGCCCTTCTCTGAAGTGTTCACAACCATTATATTTAAAAAATTGTAAAATACAACTTCTTCAAACTCAATGGGCACAGACTGGTTTTATGGAGGTACAGTTTCAAGTGGTACCCTTACAAAAGCTCTTGATGGCTTTTCCAGTGAAATGGCATGGATTTCCTCTCAGAAGATGAATCAGTCTGTAATTATTGTTCCGATATATTTTGCTTAAGCTGCTGTGAATCAATCTAGTCAGCGAGGCCTCACATGCAAGAGTTTACTCTTTTCTATATTCTTCCCAGGTTTCAAAAGCAAAGGAATGGCACATGAATGAAAAACAAAAATGTTCCATGCTGCAATTTTTTTTTTAATTGCTATACAGGCAAAACAGGTGCTGAAATGCGAAACCCTTTGGAGGAATTTTCTCTGTATAACAAATCAGTGCTCACACTAACCAAAAGTGAAGCTGGCTTTCGAGTGGAATGCTGTACAAAAGCAGTGCCTTGTTGACATAAGATCCATAGACGTCTGTCCCAAAAAGACCGAAAAAAAAAAAAGTATACTGTCACTTTAAGAAAAAATAAACTAAAATATGAACTACCAAAAACCCTGCCATTTCCAGCCTGGGCTTGATTAATGATTTTTCTATCTAATAAAAGGTTCACAAACCATCTGTTTTTCTCCCTAATGCCTTGCCCAAAGGTTTTTCGTTCCTATTTCAGGCTCGGGGCCAACTGACATTCCACTCTTTTTTTTTTTTTCCCAGCCTTGTAAACAAACCCTTCTCTCTTTTTAATCTTCCAGTGCTGTTTCCTACCCATCGTTATGCATATTCATTGCGAGTAAACATTTTTAGTGTCTACACTTAATCTCTTCCACTGGCAATTACTGTTCTATGCTGTTTTGTAATGCAGAAGGGCCAACGCTTTCCGTTCTAATAACAGCTGGGCCGCAGATGGGGCCTGCAGTCATTGTAGAAAATAAAAATTTACAAGATGCCAGTGGAATTTATTTCAGTTTTATGGAGTCACAGGAGGAACCTTTCTGTTATCCGCCTTCAGTGAAATCTGTAGGCACAAGGCAAGCTTTTGACATTTAATCAAAGGGGGGTTCAGGTAGGGTCTGGAACAACGCAAGGAAGAAAGCAGGTGGATCGTATTAGGCAGTGCCATGGTTAATTTATTTAGAAGTGATTGGCTTAGATGTGTGCAGCCAATATTTGACATCATGTATATATCTTGTTTAGCATCATGCCTCTAAATTGTTACCACTGGAGAGACAGTGAGCTGTCGCTGTGGACCGAACCAGGTGTTTGGTCGGGATGCTACTTAGAGGTGCTGATGAAGATGGCACTGTTCTCACCAAAGACGAAGCATTTGTGTGGTTTCTAAAAGTTGATTCATTTTTACTTCACCGCACCATTCTCTGAACTACTGTAAGTGCTTCTTCAGCAGAACCCCGGGGTGTGCGAATGGGCTTTTGAATACGGGCTGCAATCCGTATTTAACATTGTGGCTTAACTGGGAATTTCCTGTTCTATGACTCGAGTATGTGAAAACGGATTTTTTTTTTTTTTTTTTTGAAAGGCTTAAATGTCGGATGTACACTATGACGCTGATGCGGGGTGGGATTCGAATTGTGCCGGGATGTACTGAGCAGCCAGAGTGCCCTGAGCGGTTAAGCGCTAACTGCGGCTCCCACAATGAAAAATAAATTGTCACACGCGCACACTATAAAAATGCAACACGATTCAAACACAGTGCTCTTTCTGGAAGCACGCACTATGGTTCTTGAACCTGTCCTGCTGGATACCCCATTCTGTATCCCCTCCTTACTCCCAATCCTTTCCCCAAAAATGTAGAAAGGGAATCCATGAAAATCATCCACAATTAATTAAATGAACATGGGCTTCTACACTAGGTGAAACCTATGCCAAAGGTGCTTATGTTTTTACATTTGGGGCCCTCTTTGCCACACACCTTCATCTGGTTGCCTAGCAACCATGAGAGACCCACTGAGCATGCTCACTGAGAAGCCTAATTGCTATCACAATTTACTTTTGTTGTTTTTTTTTAAACCCATTAACCAAAATAGGATGTTTTCCTTTTTGAAGGACAAGTAAGGTCTGCATGAATTCGAAAGGCAAGAGAGTATATTTTGATACCAAACAATTCATTAAATGCCGATGCCAGCATATATGCAAGTACACATAACAAACATAAAAACTGGAGCAGATTGACATTAAATAAAGTATAAATTCCCATTTATTCAGATTTTTATAGACTCATTTCTTTTATTCTCTTTATCTTTTGGTTGTGGCTTTTTTTTCCCTAGGAAAATCATTGAGTAAAAGAGGAGAAAAAACTAAAATTTTATGTTATATGATCAAGCATATTAAGATTTCTTAAAGAACTTAACTTGATTTATACGTTAGATAACATATTTCTCTTCCAAGGTTCTCTTTCCTTCCTTCCTCTTTTTTTTTTTTAACTCTCTTAATGGTTCCAAGTTTATAGCTAAGATTTAGCTCCCTTAATATTTTCACAAAGGTCAAGAAATCATTTTGTGTATCTGAAAGAGAAAGACAATTTTTTCTAACTTTAAGACAAAAACACATTTTATATTAGGTTAACCTAATCTATCCACTTATTAAAATCTCTACACAACTGCTTAATTTTTTTCTAATGTCTAGATTTGTAGATAAAATGCGTTTAAAATTTTAAGTACCTAATGACCTAGTTTTATTATTAAATAAAATGCCTTTTTAAATGAAAACATATAGTAGAGATTTCCAGGGTTCTCCTTATTTTTTTCAAATTTTCTAACGCATTTTGAAAAATTAACTTATTCTTTTTAACTACATATTCTGTATAAATAACCTTATATTTTCATGAATCTAGGGATTCTAATAAAGGACATGCTTTTTATTTTTTTAAGTTTATTAGGATGACACTGGTTAATAACATTGTTTCAAGTGTACAATTCTATAGTACATCATCTGCATTCTGCATTGCGTGTTCACCACTGAATGTCTAGACTCTCTCTGAAAGACATGATTTCTAACTAACCCCATGACCCTGTCTCATGCCCAATTAGTCTTATGGAACCAAATATGACATATTTATTTGTATTGAGTTGCTTTAAATGCTAGGGAACACTCACAGGATAAAGCTCTCCGACTCCCCTTTAGGAACTAACAGATATCATCAAGCAGAAATGAAATAAGCTCATGAGGTAAGTAGAAGCTGTATACTTAACTAAGCCTTAGTTATACCACAATACCCCTCTCCACTCCACTTTCTGCCACCACTCCCACCCCAGGCTTTTTTTTTTCCTCATCAGTGACCATGGAATTCTGGGTAGAAAATGTAATGCTAGTGGTGGTTAGATTGTCAATTCCAGGAGAGTACAGAGCTAACTCTCAATGCAAAGGTACTATTTCCCTAAGGATAACTCTGTGTGTGTGTGTGTGTGTGTGTGTGTGTGTGTGTGTGTGTTTGCAAATAATAGTCCTTGTTTATGTATGAGCCAGTAGTTTTACCATTCCCCAAGAGGCAGCCAGCAGAGGGAGCAAAATTTAGCACACAAGCAATGCTCTGATGTCCTAGCATTGGTAAGAATTCTGGAAGACATACTGTATAAGAAATTAATAGAATCAAAATATTTCATTTCATTATGATTGATGCTGTTATGCATAGAAGCAGGCTGAGCATTGTGGGTTATGAAGAGCTAACAAGGCTAACGGGTGTGATCAGGACTTGGGGCCAGTGGTTGTGAGTATGATGATATGACTGGTAAAACAGCACTTGTTTCCTTTTTCCTTCCAAAAAACTATGAAAAAAATACATAAAACACACACATATACACATGTATATACAATATGTGTGTGTTTTTAATTCCATGGCTGGAAATACTTATGTTCCATTTATATAGTTTCACATATGTTCTTTAATATGTGAATATATATGCTCCTTAGGGAAATCTTTCTCTAATTTCATTCATGTTGACAACTTCCTTCTCTCTCTTCTCTTTCCCAGTCCTCTGCTTCACTAGTAGGTCTCTCTCTCTCTCTCTCTCTCTCTCTCTCTCTCTCTCTCTCTCTCTTCTCTCTCTCTCAAACACATATAAAAGAACACACACACACACACATTCATGCATGCACACAGTCTGCAACAGTTTTAATTCTCGATGCTTTGGAGTTACTAAAATGTTTTGAGAAGAGAGTATTTTTCAACTTGTTTTATTCCAAACTAACTTATCAAGTGACTGGCTTAAAGAGAGTTTGTTCCCATGCCCTGCTTAATGAGCTAGCTCACCACAGCTCTGGTTTCTCAGAATTTAAATTGAACATGAACATTTAGGTATAAAGTAGGGAGTGATGAGAGCTTTTATGAACAGAAAGAATTGAAGCAATTGTTTGGTCTTTTTTTCTCTCTCTAAAAGTAGGATCCGAATTGATTGTTTCCTCTCACCCGTAGTCATTTTCCTATTTTAGTGCATTGATGATCTCTGGACCCATGTAGTTTTTAAGTTTTCTCAACCTTAATCTCTAGAAATCCTATAGAGTGTGTCAAATTAAGACTCCATTCCAGCAAATACATCTTCACATTTCTGTGCAGTTAATTCAATACATTCATTAGAATCTAAGGCTCTTAAACATTTTTGCTGAAGTATATAGATTTTCTCCTTGCCCCCTGCTTTCATATTTATCCATTTCTTCCTTCCCAACTCACTCTGCTGATATACTTCAGATACTTATACTCTACATCCCCTCACAAAATATTCTATCAGTTTCGACTTATAAAAACCATTATGATATAGCCATTCCCTCCTTTTATTTTTTTACAAAACCTGACATTTCAGCTTTGCATATAGCTAAACTTGTTCACCAAATTCATACATAGAGATCCAAAACCTAAGGAAAAAATGCATTAGGCTCTGAATATAGTATGCTCTTCTCTTGGTTACAAAAGGAAACTCTTTCCTTTTCTTTTCAGGTTCTACACAAATGGCACAAACATAGCCAATAACATTAAATGATCAAATTTCTATATGCATATATGTTTCTGACTGCATGAAGACAAATTAAAAATGGAAACTTCCTACTTGATGCTTTCACAGTCTCTAAGAATTGCAAAGCAGCTTCCTTACCAAAGTGCATTTCAGTCAGTCCTAACACTATCTAGAACCCATATTCTTAGAAACTAAAAAACCTCCAAATAATTGGCAAACATTTTCTTTTATTAAAAAGGGAAAAACGTATGTGTACCGACTGGTTTATTATAACTGACATTCCTTTAAGATATGGATGCACATAATTAATGTGATTATATATAATCCTCAAAAGTCACAGATACGAAAAATCTCCTACTGACTTGACAGATAATATAAATTTTCAAAGATTTGGGTAAAAATTGTATATATTTTCTTTCTACAAGAACAAAATCTATATGCAGATTTCATTAAAATAGACAAAAGAGTGCTTAAACTGAGAGAGATGAAGTCAGATTTTTTTTTTATCACTATTATGGGTTTGAATGCTCCAGAATTGGTTACTGGATAGGTTTTGTGGGAATTTTTTTAGTAGAAAAAATTACAAAAATATTTTAATAATGCATACCTAATGTTTATTTTCTTATTAGTAATTGTTATGAAACCAGAATGCCTTGCCAGCCTATCTGACTGCACCTGTTACTAGATATTTCCAAGAGACTCACACACCAATTTTGCCTGAGTGCACTGGGTGTATTTCCCGTTGTTTTGATTGTACAGTCAGGGCACAAGCAGTTTGCATTTTAAAAAGAAGGCACATTTTATTCATTCGAAGAGGGGAAGTGATGTCCTTGGAACTTCAACCTTAATGAAACACTTTTAAAAAGGACACACTGATTGGAATGGGAAGGGATCCAAAGAGAGGTGTCCAGAGAGAGAAGGGTGAGTGCGTGATAGAGAAGAAAGGGAAATGGATTAGATCAGCAAACCAAAACGATAGTATCCCAAGAGACTTCTAAAAAATCTGTATGAAGTCATTACAGGCACAGAGCATAATCTTGTGGGGTGGATGCATGCTCCAGAGTGCAAAAAGAGTTTGCCCTCAAAGCTGGGTTTCTGCAGAATTAATTCTAAATATTCCCTGCGGTGTTAAGAGTTTTCAGTCCCCAATTGCTTAAGTGATGATTAGTTGAAAAGTTCCTCTGACTAATTTTGGCAGAAGTAACATTTCTAGCTGGTTGATTTGGGCATCAGAACGAACCAATGTCTTCGGACATCTGTACTATAGAGACACCCTTATGCTAAAACCTGACTCCAGCACTACCCTTGCAAAAATAGCACATTTTCGTTCATGCAGAACGGTGATTAGACTTTCCTAACACAACTCATACTTTTTAAAAGGCACGTCAGAATTTTAAAGTGCCTTAAATAAAGGGCATTGGCACATTAATGCAGCTCGCTTTGAGAAAAGATGCCGCATAATTTCCGCTGAACCATTGCACAAACCTTCAATAAAGAAAGTTCTCAAAGAAAAAAAAATACACACATGTACACATTCTTGATGATGAGAACAGTGTCCTTGGGAATTAAATAACTTGTATGTATATAAAACTAAGCCTTTAAGGTGCTTTGTTTGACACACTGAAGGCAGAGTGAAAGTCCCCAGAGGACTGTTGTTTTACTGACTTATTTTAAATATTTTCTTCCCCTGCCCCCACCCCCTGCAGCTGTTGCCTGCATGGTAGAAGTACACAGAATATTCTGCTCAGTTATTTTTTTTAAAGTAGATGTTACTTTCTCCTACATCTAAATATGCATTTATAAGAAACAAGTGGCTTTCTGTACTAAGGGCTTTCAAAATGGCCGTGGTGCTGTAAACGTGCTGGCAGAGTTACAGGGACAGTGTGACAGGTGGATTAGTGCCCCCTTAGCTTGGCTCTTGCAGTCTCCCCTCTGGCAGAGATGCAGATGTAATTTATGCCATGGAAGGCAAGGGTTCTGTGCACGCAGAGCACCAGCATTACGTGGAGCACCCAGTTTTCAATTTGACGTCGTGATTTTCATGTCTGTTAAAAGTGACATTGAAAATATGAAGTGGGGTGGCCCATGAAACCCAACTCCAAAGCAGGCAGTTTTTTCAAGCTTGAAGAAAAGTAACTGAATGGCTGCAAAATCATCAGTAGTAACTGGAGAGAGATGTAGCCGGTGGATTTTACTCCATGGTCAAGTATATTTCAAAGTTTAAATTCTTCGCAAAAGGAAACTGAGGATATAGAAGAAGAAATTCTTCTTATGAGGAAAAATAGAGACAATCAAATACCTTAAGGGTTTTCATAGCCTGTTTGGGTTAGAAAGAAATATCTGTTTCAGTTCTACATCTTTTTACTATTTCCTAAGCTGCTGTCAGTCGTACTTATTGTCAGTTTGGAATACATAGAAAACAAAACAGAAGAACTTCACTGCGAGTGATGTTAATAATAGCATTGGCCTTCGGGATGATGGATCTGTCCCCAGCAGAAAGATCTGGTAGCTAAACCCGCCCAGATGATTAAGCTGGAAGAGTTACTGAAGTTCATAGTTTGAGTAATAGCTTTCACCTGTAGGCTTCCAGCCATGATCAATAATTTTGCCAAGAGAAACCCACATAATTCTCAATGGGATATAAGTAAGCGCCCTTTCTAAATCACAGGTGGTACCATCCCGCCTGGTCACTGACATTCTTTTATGCCAGATCATTTCACTGGCTTCTTTCTCATAAGAGCTGCCATCTCTTGATTCTTCTCTTCTTTATTCCATGTCATTTGTTCACTATAACTGATCCAGATTTCCTACTGAAATTTTAAACTGCCCAAAACTGAAACAACCAAGGTTGGGTGAGAGCAGATGAGGTCACCAGAAATATTTACTGGGCACTAATGGCTTCCAGTCCTGGTTTAAGATTTAAAAAAAAAAAAAAGTCAAAAATTTTTTCTAGTCAAAATTCAGGCATCAAAGACCAAAATAGTTACACCCCTAGAAGAACAGGTATCTCCCCATATCATCGAGGAATGTAACTAAAGCAGCATGGAGGAGCTTTTCTTGTCACGATAACATGGCAATTTATAAATAAACAGAGGGTATTCATTTCTCAAGCCTTGTAAGGTGATATATAGAATTTGGTCAACACTGAATTCACGACATTATGAAAGAAAGTACTATGGGTATTTTTCAGCATGTTCTAGTGCAGTGGAGTTATTTAAAAAATAAAAGAAAAGAAAACATACTCAAACACTTACCACCAGAAAGAGATTCTTATGAGAAAGCCCTTTAAGATACCAGAGACCAAGGCTCAGTTTTCCTTTTCTGAGAAAATAAACTGCACATTTATCTCAAGAGACAGATTACAGATTTTATAATTCTGATAGAACAACTGCAGCACAGCCTCAGCCTCCCACATGTGTATATGTTACCATCTGCGGGGGGGGAGGGGGGATGGGGGGGATGAGATGCACTAGTCCCATTAATAATAGCAGTTGCATGCTTAATTTCATGTGCACTGCACTGAAAAATTACTTCTTACTATCTAAAATAAGATTCGGGAAAAGCCTGAGAAATCAGGAGCTCTTCCAACACATCTTCTTGGTCTCTGTGTGAACAGGGAGCTGGTGACTCAAGCCATTTCGCAAATACCGAAGGCAAATACTGAGGTTAGTGGATACTCTCAGGATGAGTTTGATACGACCCACTCTGAGATCAAAGAACTGCTCACAATGAAGGGAGAAAAGTGCTGTCAAAACCTTGCAAGTCTTTTTACTCCCAAGCAAGAGAACACTGATTGTACTGCAACTTCTAATTGTGAAATACACGAGGCAGGGGACTTCCGGTACACTGATCTCCAAAATGAATTCTTTCATTGTCCCTTTCACCATTCTTTGACCCTGTTGTTATGAGTGGAAAAGGTGATTCATAGAACTGAAAGATATTTTGGAAATAATTGTCCTAGTTTTAGGTTTTAGATGTCTAAATCTAATATGACTTAGCCTTAATACTAAATTTGGGAGTAAGTTACATGTAGTAAAGTTAATTTAGTAGTATACTTAAATAAAATATAAGTAAAACCTATTGCTCCCCTAGAGTGAACTGCTCATCTCAGGACTTTTGACTGGGGCTGTCCTGGTTTTAGCATTAAAAGTCTTGCCTTCTAGGGAACCCCTCCATCCCAGGCAAACCAGGATGGTCGATCACCCTATACTGGCCCCTGAATTCTCCATTTCTATTCATGGCACTGCATTGTCTCTGGGGCCTCAAGTTTCAAAGTCTTCTTGGCCTTCTGTCTCCTACATCCAAATAACTCAAGAATTTCTGTCCGTTTCATGTCTGCATGTGCTCTTTTCTCTACCTTCTCCTTTTAACTCCCAGCTCCATGCCCCTCTTTGTGTGTATGCACTTGTGTCTGATTTTCCCTGGCAAAACCCTACCTATTGCTCCTCCTTCCACAGCCCCAGTTAAATTTGTATACCTTCTCTGAATTTCCGCGGCTCATTGATTTTACCTCTCGTGACACTGATCAGATGATTCTAGTTCGTATGGTTGCTATCAGGTACGTACATGCCTTATTTCCTGTGCTCCTGTGAGCTTTTGGTGACATGGATTCCATCTTACTTACAGTGAGGCACTGTGGCATAGTGGTTCAGGGTTGTTGTGGGTTGAATAGTGTCTCCCAAAAAAGATATATTTGAAGTCCTAACCCCCAGTTCCTTGGAAATAGGGTCATTGTAGATCTAATTAGTCATTATGAGTTCATACCTGAATAGGCCCTCTAGTCCAATATAACTGCTTATAAGGCAGAGATACACAAGGAGAATGCCATGTGATGATAAAGGCAGAGATTGTAAGTAAGCAGCTGAAAACCAAGGAATGCTAAGCATTGCTAGAAGCTGCCAGGAACTAGAAGGAGGTAAGGAAGGATTCTCTCACTGATTTCAGAGAAAATAGGTCTCTTCTGACACCGTGATTTCTGACTTCTGGCCTCCAGAACTATGAGACAATAAATTCCCTGTTTTAAGCCACCCTTTTTGTGTTCCTTTGTTATGCAAGCCCTTAGAAACTAATACAGAGTCCAACTGCCTGGATTTAAAATCTTGTTTTGCTGCTTACTGGCTTATGTGTCTTTAAGCAATTTACCTAAACAACCAATGCCTCCGTTTCCTCATCTATAATACGATCCTAGTAAGAAAACTGATATCCTAGCTTTACTATAAGGAATCAAAGAATTAATACATATAAACTTTATACCAGGGTCTGGCAATAAAGTATATTTTTACCTTTTCATTTTTTAGCCTTCAATTATATACATATAGTTTGCATTCCATAAATTTTTATTGAATAAAGGAAATATATAAGTTGATTAAAGAAAATGTGAATTTATCCAAACATACATATTCTGTTTATTTCTGTTGACCTGATGATTTGATTCAACATGGCAAGATGCTTTACCTGTTATTCACCCTATAGTAAAGTAATAAATAAGTATGTGGGTTCAAGGCCAGGTCCAAGTGCTAGTTCCGCTTCTTGAAATATGTGAGTTTGTGTAAGTTTACTTTGCCTTTTTGACGTTCCTTCAACTTTAAAATGGGGGAATCCTAGAGTTATACTTAAGGTTCAATAAGACAATGCCTATGAAGCCTGACTTTCACACATATCAGCTATTGCTATTATTTCATTTTAAGTATTTTCCTTTTAATGTTTTCTCAAGTTCTAAATCAATATTGTAAACAACTTACATGTTTCAAACTTGTTAATAGGGCAACGTACAGAATAAATCTGACTTTTGCTTGTCAGATCTCATTTTCTTGACTTTTAAAATAGTGCTTTCAGTTGGCAGCAGATTTGTCCTCTCACCCCACTCCAGAGGACATTGGGCAATGTCTTGAGACATTTTTGATTGTCATGATTGAGGTGGGGGTGAATGTTTACTACTGGCGTCCAGTGGATAGAGGCCAAGGTTACTGTTAAACGTCTTATAATGCACAGGATAGCCACCTACCACAAAGAATTATCCAGCCCGAAATATCAATAGTACCAAGACAAAGAAACCCAGATCTAAAATGAGGTGATTGATTGGGTCAGGTGATGGGACCAGGTAAACTTTTCTATTCCTTCCATCTCAAAAATTTCTTAAGTTTTTTATTTCCATAATGCACTGTAAATGCCACACTTTCAGGCTGTTCAATTAATTATTTTTATCACTTTCTATTTTTTAAGCTATGTTAAGCTATGTTTTTTTTTCTCCTGAATGTCAAGATAGTAATTATTTGAGATGATCTAAGTTCTCTTAGATTTTAGCCCAGTTCTTACTGTTGCACCTTCTGGATTGCTTGATCCAAATGTTTCTATGGAAGCTTTTGTTGCACTGATTTAGTTAGGATACAGGCTTAGCTCATGTGATAGAAACCCAAAATACCAGTGGCTTGAGCAAGATAAAAGATTATCCTTATTTCACATTTATTTGTCTCTGTTATCCCCGCTAAGAGGTGGCTCTGCTCTAGGAGGCTGAGATCAGCGGCTGCTACGGAGACCATGGCATCAGGGCTCCAGGCTCCTTCTCTCCTGCTGTTTGGTCATCCTTAAGGCTTCGTGGTCCTCTGCATCACTCACGATGGAGCATCACTATATCTAAATTCCAGCCTTTGGAATAGGGAAAGGGGAGAGGGAGAACATGTCTCATCCCTAAGGGTATGATCCAGAGGTGCATGCCTAAGTTGCATTTATAATTCAAAATTTCAATGGCTGCACCTATCTGTCAAGAAGACCTGAAAATATAGTCTCTGTTTTGTATGGCCATGCACCCAGAAAACAAACAAACAAACAAACAAACTCTTACTAGGTAAAAAAGCAGTGAATGCAGTATCTGCTACAATCTCCAAAGTTAAAAGGTCAAAATACTGAGATCATGTTCTAAGCCACTCCCGGTTCATATCAAAGTGTATACAGGAACGGGATAAAGCATCAGGTTGGTGACTATCTAGAAAAAGCCACCTGATTTTCTCACTTTACAGGGGCTGAACCCGATTTTGCTGGAGAATCAAAGCATTTGAAGAAGATAAGACTATCCAGGACTCACATTCGATATACAAAGATCAGGTCACCACTCACGTGGGCAGGTGCTGGGGAGAATATAAAATGCACAGGTTGGCTTCTACCCTTGCAGTGGACCTCTTCTGATCCAGATACCAAGGAGCCCACCCCTCCTTGTGGAAACAGAAACCTTGCTTCTTCCTGGATGTGCTGCATTCTTGCTCATGATTTCTCGAGCCTTAAGCATCAGGCAGTCCCTTACAACACAGGAATGGGTGATGATCTGAGAGCTGAGGGTCCGTGTTTAAAAGGAATGTAAGAGACGGAGCTGGAGGGGGGGCCAGGGGGGTGAAAAATGTTGATAAGGGAATGGCTTTAATGATGGATCATGGAATCTGAGTTTGGTATCAGTCCCTAGAAAATGTTTAGATTGGCCTTCTTGAATCAAGTCTCTCTTCCCATCCTTGCCTCTGTCCTAGACATCCAAACTGCAGCCCCTGTCTGATCATTCCTCCCCATGAACTCAGTTACCAAACTAGCCTGAGCCTAATAACTAAGCAGTAAGATTGACAGAGGCCTGCAGCAGCTGGAAGCCATCCTTGTCAAAAGGTGGAGAGGAACCACCTAAGAAAAATCCAACACAGAAGAAAACAGATTTCAGAGAGGGAACTGGAGGGCCTGATGCTTGAGAAAGCGTTGTTTGCACTCCCTAATCTAGAAAAGCTTGGGGACTGCCCATTCCTTAGACTTCCCAATTGAGCCAATAAAGTCCTTTTTTTGCTCAAGCTGGTTTAAAATGTGTTTCTGTCACTTCTACCCAGAATGCCTCTCACTAACATAACTTTCAAGAAATTCTCATTCTAATAGAAGCAAAAAAAACCACACAGATTATTTAACTTCGACCAACTCCAAACAGGGCCAGGCCCCCCTTTTCCATTATTGAGTTAAAAAATATACATTTCCAGGAAAACAGCAGAATTTATGTTCTTTTAAGAAGACCAAACATTCAACTTTGCTTCACCCATTTTGAATACACACTAATATGGGTATAGTATACACTAATATGAGTATCCAACACTTCATAGGCAAATCCTAACAGTTTAAAAAATGTCTTTGAAATATCTATTTTCTAATGAAATATTCAAGGTGATTTTCCTTTTGTTTTAAAAATTGGTTAACTTTTAGAAGAAAATAGTTTTTCTTGCAGCTAATATTTATGAAAGAACCTCGTCCATTGTATTCTTGGGTGGCCTTGAATCATAGGTGGTTACTGATGGCAGAATTAATGCATCAAAGGTTGTTTTGAATACCTCATGTAAGGCTTCTGCTTTAGGGCCAAGGGCAGAATTCCATAGCCTTGGGCCTTTTCTCAAGAAAATCTTCTTTTCAGGGTGAGCCAAGACTAGGTTAGGTGTAGGAAGAAGAATCAACTAAAAACAGACAAGGTACTTCAGGCTTACAGTCTGGGACTCCTCAAGGCCTAGTTCACATTTAAAAGTGGATTTGGTGCTAAATCTTCAAGCTTGTTTGAAAGGGCTTATCAGAGCCAATGAGAAGAGTTTTGGAACTAGTACAAATGCTAAATTTTGGGTCCATGAGCATGGAAGATTGAGTTGGCTGGTAGCAAATCACCAGCCTGCTCTTGCCAATTTGAAAACACTCAAGGGTGGCACCAGAACCTCTGGGCTGAAGAGAATGTCCCTGGCTGTTCTCTCCTGTTGGCCACTCCGGGGGAGACAGTGCCATGATGGTAATGTTCAGCTGTAAACCTGCAGGCAGCCTGCTGGGCTGGGCACAAGCTAGGGCCTATGTAAACATTTTCCCTTTCAAAACCTGCATATTATACTCTGCAGCAGTTGAATGCCCACCACTCCAAGCTGGGACCCTGGGGTCTTCTCCTGCCTTTTCCCCCTCTGTCCAATTTATCACGACACACAGCACCCCCTTCCTCTCTAGCAGAGCTCCTCAGATTTGACCTTCTTCCCTCTTTCTTCTATCAATTCTCCAGCCACCTGCTGGGGCCAAGGTGACAGATTTTCTTTTTCTTTTCTGTGTGTGTGTGTGTGTGTGTGCGTGTGTGTGTGTGTGTGTGGTTGTTGTTGTTGTTGTTTGTTTTTTGCTATATTCACTGCCAGGACCAGTTTAATGCATGGATGGAGTTACAAGCTACATAGAAAGCCTGATTTCAAGGAGGCACAAACATTTGCAAGGAACTCAGTATATTATCATTCCCAACCATGCTTGATATTTTTGCAAATAGTAATAATAATGACTTGCATAAACATTTATTATGTGCCTGATGCTATTCTCAGAGTTTGTATATATATTAATGAGATGAAGTTTCAAGTGCTAAAATTTTTGGCAAAGACTGTCCCATCTTAAGTTTATACTAAAGTGTTGATGGCTGACTACAGAATAATTCTTTTCTAAATGTGCAGAAGGGATGAGTTGAGAAAGATGAAGACAAGACTATCTCAAGGAGAAGTTGTGTGCCACAGTGGGGAGAAAAGGGCTGAGAAAGGGGAGAACCAACACAGAAACAGTAATAAATCAACTGTATTGCCTAACTCATTCCAAACCTTTTCTCTCTCATTTACCTCCAATCATTCATGTAAGCCACGAATATTGTTTTTCAGTGATGTTAGAATCCTCTTTCCATGTCCCCTTCTCATACTCTTATAATGGCTCCCCCATGAACTCTAGAAATAAATTAAACCTTCATAAATTCCCAGAAGCCTCAGCACGGATTCCCCTTATTCGCCTACACTTACCTTTTTGAATACTGCAGCTTATGTGCTTCATCTCTCCTGCTCATCAGACCATACGATGCAATAATCAGAAAGTGGTTTTGGTCAGCGAACTCCATGTCTGGTTTGGAGTTCAATATAATATGTAAGCACAATATAATATGTAAGTATAAAATGCATAACCTTTGAATGAAAGACAAATATTAACTTCATATTATACTACTGTCTTTGAGATGCTTTATAGGGATTAATTACATGATGTCTGCAAAGCAGTTTGAGAACCTCCGGGAAAGGTGCTATATAAATACAAGGTATGATTATTTTTAGGAGCTTCTACTGCTGACATTCAGCATAGCATGAAAGAATGAAAAATTATCTCCATGTTCCCCGTCGTGGTAACAACTTCAGCTTACAGTTTAGAAAATCCATTTATAGAAAGTGCTAAAATTAAAAAATGCATTCCTTACATGAGCTCATCTAGGTAGCTTGATCTATGGAAGAAGAGATCTTTCTAAGCACAAAGTTTTTATAGAATTTTAAACGTGATGACTCCTTAGGCCAAAATAAGAAATTTAGAAACTACAAATCTTTTTCACGGAGATACTCAGGCCCCTGGCTCCAGTCCAGCTCCCTACCTCCAAGAGAGACCATACATTTGGATGAGTGTCAACTATCCCATTCCTAAAGTTGTCCAGCGGGAGACGGTTTTCAATTAACTTCTGTCTCACAACCATGCTGTCGGGAAGTTCTTCCTGGTACCTAACTTACACTGCCATTCTGGAAACATACCAGGCTTCCTCCCATTTATCCTCAGTAAACCCAGAGCACAGACACCGAGTGACTTTTCTATGTAGCTAAAATGTAGTCTTCCTGTTATAATTCTTCATGTTCACTGATCATTGTCACCCATTTCACCTTTGGGAGTAAATGTTACTACCCTAGAATCGTTTCCTTCAATTCTCTTACCTCCACATATATTATTCTGAACCTACTGAGCTCATGGAATAAAAGTTCCATGAGGCCAGATTGTTTTTTCTGTCTTGGTCACTGCTAGATGCCCTGTGTGCAGGACAGTGCCTGGAACAGAGCACACGCTCATTAGTATGGGTCACACAAATACATCAAGTTGTTCCAATGATTAACTGAAGTTTTAGAGCACTTGGCACTTTAGCACTGAGTACATGAAACCTGGCTGGATGATGATGTTAGCCCACTTCCATGCCCCTGAGCTGTACCATTTATTTATTAATACTCGGATGCTGGGAATAGCGTACCAAAGGTCACACACTGGTACTTCCTGATCCAGTCCATATACTTGGGTTGCTTTTAGCTCCCACAATTAAAAAAATTTTAAATAGTTTGTGAAAATTTAAAAATTGGAAAATTTTACTTAAAATGCACATTTCTATCTTCTGAAAACTCAGAAGACCTGGCAATAAGAAGAGCCCCTTCCCACATGACAACAGTGGCCTGGAGCTGAGCAGCCACCTCCTTCTTAAACAGGCGTTTGCTCTGTTAGCTCCCATCCCAGCCAGGTCTGCCGCCTCACAGCCTCCACCCATCTTCCCCTGCAGCTGGAGCTAAAACATCCAAATAATCAACTGAGGTGTTCGCTTCTCGGCCAGATATGGTACCATTCAGACGCACCCGTAATCAGGTCATTGAATCCTCACAACACCCCTGTAAGTTAGGCATCATCATCATCATCATCATCATCATCGTCATCATCACCATCATCGTCATTGTCATTGTTATGTTACAGATAATTACATGATATGATGATATGCAGAGATAAACTGAAGTTCACGCAAGCTCCCTGTAGGGTCCCAGTCCAGTTTCCTAGTTCCCTCTGCAATGAACAGTTTCCTAGTGTGGGGTCAGCAAACTAGACTGAGGGGTCAAATCTGCTCTACACATGACTTGCAAAGTCTAATACATTTACTCTCTGGGCCCTATGGAAAAGGTTCACTGAACCCTGGTCTATGCCATTGTATAACTTGATTACTTGAAAGGGGCCTTAAGGAGACATTTAGCATCTCCTCCCTCCCAGGCAGGATAAAACATAAACTATACCACACTAAACACTATCCAACTAATTCAGAAGCATACTGTCATCAAAAATTTTACCTTGGCATCAGTATGACCATGTTGTAATTCCAGTATCTCTATAAAAAACAGACTTAAAATAGATGCATGATTTATCCTAGGGAACCTCATCTAATTGGGAATCAGAAAAATAGACAGTAGCATAAATATATGTTTATATGTATAAATATATTGCATGTATATATACATTAGATGAATACAGAAATTAAACTACATCTAAATGAGCAGAAAAAGATTGGCAGAGAAAGTCTAGAATTGAGCTAATCCTAATAAAGGATACCTTTGGCCATGTGTGTGTGTGTGTGTGTGTGTGTGTGTGTGTGTGTTGTGTATAAATAACTCTATTTTGGAATAGATGTGAGATGGCAAATATAAAGTACATGGGTTGCTACGGACAACTCTTTGTTCACTCTTCCTGACTATAACAGGCATTGCTAAACCAATTACTGCCCTTTTGCCTACTAAGCTTAATGTGGCTTCAAAATCTTACTTAACACAGTATTCCAGATAGCCAACCATGTCACACCAACTGAGCAGAGAGGCACACTAGATGAAACTTTTGACATCTCTTGAGAAAAGAGTCTAGTTAGCAATGGAGGCAAGAGATTTCATTCTTATCTCAATCTTATTTTTAGAACTTAAGCCATTTACACTATTTTTATACCTTGCCAGGATGTGGGTAAAATGAGAACAAAGGAGTTAATGAGCTCCTGCTAAATTACTTGCTGAACCATTCTAAAGTATTATTTTTATGGTGTAGACACCTAATGAACATAAAAAATATGAGAAACAAAACAGAACCTACAAAAGGAAAGCTATCCTGAAATAAAAAATAGTTTAGCTGGCCATTTCCCAGAATGAATGCCTTTTATAGATTTGAACCATTAAAATTTTCTACTTGAAAAAAATAAAAGTGATCCCTTGGGTTTGGGAAAATGATATGGGTAAAGCACTAGAGGAAGATGATGTTATTGATGAGGGTGAATTTAACCTCTTTAGAGTTCATTTAACACACATTTATAGAATACCTATCACCACGGAAAGACACATAGTACTTGCTGCTTTCGAGAATACAGTGATGTATGAAGAGGAATTAGTGGTCTTCTTGAATCCTTTTTTTTGAAATAAAGTAGTATGATGGTGTGAGCTTGGAAGTTCAGCTGCTGGCTACAGATTGCAATACAGTATATTAAACACGCAAGGGTGTATTTTTGTCATATAACTTAGAGTCTGGATCAACAATTTTGACGTTGGTTCAGCAAATGGTACCGAATGTCAGGGCCAAAGACCCTCCAGTTTTCTTGGAATTTCTCTCATGGTCCCAAAATAGCTGCTGGAGCTCCAGCCAGTACATTCAAATATTAGGTACAATGAGGAAAAAAAAAAAAAAGGAAGAAACCAAATATTGATCCCTGCTACCTGAGTTAGGCCTTTTTAAGGAACTTTCCCAGAATCTCTAAACAAGGACTTCTATGTACTTTTTAATGGCCTCCCCACCTATAAGTCAAGCTGAAAAATTTGATGTTTTTTTTCTTTTTTTAAGTGGGCTCATTGCTATCCAACACTGTTCTTTATTGAGGAAGAAGAGGAGCAAGGATATTCAGTATTAATTAGCAATTTCAACCTCTTGTATAAATTAAATAGCATACAATATTAGTTGTAGGATATTAATTTTTCTTTCAAAGAGCTTCACCATAAGAGAAATAGTTTATATGTATATACTATATATGTATGTGTGTGTGTGTGTGTGTGTGTGTGTGTGTGTGTATATATATATGTATATCAGAACAGAAAACAATTTATCATCTAAATAAACTACAGAGTATCCAAAGAATACAAACTGTATTATACATACATCCAAAGTGCTTTTTATTAGGTAAAGGGACAATGGCTAATTTCTATTTCCTTCTTTATGACATATTGTATTTCCAAATGTACTACAATGAATAGTTGCTAAGGTAGAGAGAGAAAGAAAGCATCATAAAGGAGGGATGGCATGATTTTGTTTCCACACCTATTATTTCATTTTACCTTTTTAACTGTGGCATTTAGAAAAATGTGAGGGCATAATTAGACCTAATGAACATTTTAATAAATAACTCATATGAACTCAGGTTTTTGGAAAAAAAGGTGAAAGAACTGAATGCCTAAACTGGGAGCTGGGCTCAACCAGGATAATTCCTTGAACGCAAAATATATAGAATCGTAGAATGTTATGTGGGCTGTGAAAGCAATGACAATCTGGGCTGTCATTTATGTTTCTGAGTCCAATTTATTTCCCATTTTCTAAAGAAAGTCATTAGTGGAAGAATGCCAGAAAATGATTAACAGCAAAATAAGGTGGGGATCTGGCACAGTGCGCCACCTGAGCTTAGTGATTCCAAGGATCCAGGCACCAGTGCCTACCCAGTGCACCCTGACATGTGTACTAAATAGCCCTCTTTACATAACACCTTTTAATAGCACAATATAACTGGTCAAAATGCTAATTTGCACTAACTCCCCCAATAGTAAATTAAGTTTCTCCTGGGCCAGTGGGTGCTTAAAAAATACAAGAAGAGCAGTAAGAAAGAACAGTGTTGGGGGCAGAAGCCGGCTGGAAATCCTGTTCTAAAGTGCCTTAGCTTCCTCAAATTATTTGGTGATTGCACAGCTGGTCCAGGAGAACTTCTTTTCTGTGGAGATGTAACCCAAGTAGCTGTCTTCCAAGGAAATGTTCAAACAGATGAGCCAAGTCTGTTTCTTTTCATGGTGACGTTATCTTTACCATTTGATATTTTTGGTTCTCTTTCAGCATAATAGCCTTCTTGCCCTGTCCAGCTAGCAAAACATTATCCTCCTGTTATTATATAAACAGAGTATCAGGTGCCTGCTGCCCCTCCTGCTCCTTTTCCTATCAGCTTTATCATTGATCTCTATGGTTACTCATTGGGAGATATGACATCTTAAAATCTAGTTGTCAACGCTTCATGTGTTCCTTCTTGGCTGGATATTTTTTTCCTTAACACTTCTATCTACCCTATGTAGTATGTATTGATTATCTTGCTTATTGTCTGTCCCCCATTAGAATTTAAGGTTCAGGAAGGCAGAAATTTTGTTCTGTTTTATTTTCTGCTCTATCCCTAGTGCTTACAAAGGTGGGAATACAGTAAATTGTCAATAAATATTTGTTGAACTAGTGAATGTCAATCAATATTTAATGAGCAATTACCGAGAGATACTGTGAGCAGAGATGGTCTCTGGAGCTGAGTGCTGTACATTCTAGGAGAGGAGGCAAAATATGCACCAAATAACAATAATGCAAAGTAAAATATGGCTGATGTCATAAGAAATTCAGACCACAGAGTGAGAGCACACTTTTAGCCGGGAGGGATCAGGAAAGACTCAAGGCAAAGGAATTGAGATATGGAATTGAGCCATGGAGAATGGGTATAAGTGGCCATGCAGAGATACTGGGAATAGGCTAGGAAAATAAAATCTAGGGCAGTGAGGCAGCATGAGCAAAGGTGTGAATGCTGCACTACATGAAGCATGTTGTTGAGAAGCATGATGGGGTTAAGAGCACAGGTTTCAGCCTAATAGACTTAGATATGAGTCCTTTTCCACTTAACAGCTTTGTCTCCTTGAGCCCACTACTTAACTTGTCTAAGCTTCAGTTTCCCCACTTACAAGATGATAATAAAAGCAGCTGCCTCATAGAATTGTTCTGAGGATGAAAGGAGACAATATATGTAAGTGCCAAGTCCAATGGCAGTCAATGAATATTTTTTTAGCACAGTCTATTTGCCAGGAACTATTGTTAAGTGCTAAGGATATAGCAATGGAAAGAGGTAGGCAAGGTGTCTGCCCTGGGGTTGTTTCTGTGTATCAGGATAAGACAGCTGATAAACATACAAGCCAATAAATGTATAATTACAGAAACTGATAAGTTTTACAAAGAAGATAAATAGGGTAATGAGATTGTGACTAGGGTTAGATAGGAGATAGTAGGGGAAGGCCTCTCAGAAGGAACTGCATTTGTCTAGACACCTGCATGTTGAGAAAGAGGCAGCTACCCAGATATCAGGGAGAAGGACCAGCAGATGGACGGCCTTGGGACAGATCCAGGGTTGGAATGTCTGAAGTTCAAATTGGGATGAAGTGATGGGGTGAGCCCCCTTTGGCTTGAGCCAAAATGGATGGTGGTCTATATGCGTTGTTATTAGATGAATAGAAGTAGATGAATTTTACTCTGTGATTTGGAGGGAGAGTAGAGAGAAACTGCTGTGAATAGAAAGTTTGAAAGGCTTTATACAGGCAGAGTGACACAATCTGTTACACTGTACAACCCGCTCTGAGGGGATGACTGCAGGTAAGCCTCTGGGAGGATGCGGGGAGACAGAAGATGGTAAATAATCTAGGCCAGAGGACATAGAGTTTGGACTTGTGACAAGGCAGTGGAAATGGAGAAGAAGGTGACTTTGGAGTATATTTTGACTCTACAGACTTCAGGATTGAATGGTTTTGACATAGGAGAGTAATCAAGGCGGATTCCTAGGGCTGGAACTTGAGCATCTGAGTAGATACTGGTGCCATTTATTTAAATAAATCTAGGTTGAGAGATCTGCTGAGTGGAAAGATTACTATTATTATTGGGAAGATATCTATTAGACACCCAAGTGGAAGTAGCCACTGTCAGCTAGGTACATGAGCTCAGTTGGAAGATGTCTCCACTGTAGACACAGGAGCCTAATTCATTGTCAGAGCTCACCAAATGGAGACAATCTCAAATGTATTTTACAAAGAATTTCTCTTTCTTATTACTATTAATCTGAGTTGTTTGATAGACTATGGTATTTAGACTTTCATAAACCTTCATTTGAATTTTCAGCAAAGGTTTGAGTCATACCTGATGATCCAGAAGAAACATAAGTTTAAAACTTACACCAGAGAGATAACCAGGGATGGGGCAGTGAGAAACAAGGGAATAATGGTTAGGCACTATCATTATCTGTATAAAGGAAGGATCTTATCATTAGCTAGCAGAGCATTGGGAAAATCAACAAGGTAGAACATAATATCTGTGCACTGGTTCCTGAAACAGAAGGACATGAATGGAAAGACCAGTGAAATCCAAATAAAATCTGGTATTTAGTTAACAGTAATGTACCAGTGTTGGCTACTTAGTATTGACAAAGTAATGTAAAATGTTAACCTTAAGGGAAACTGAATGGTTTATGGGAATTCTCTGTGATATTTTTTACAAGTCTAAAATTATTTCAAAATAAAAAAGCTATTTTTAAAAAAGATGTGAAGAGAAAATTTTTAACCTCAAAAGAAATTTTAACCTAGTAGGATACAAAGAAGAAAATAAACAGTCAAAAGCCAATGTCATATGTGCTATAACGAAACTATGAAAGCAGGAAGGAGGGACAATTAGCTCAACCTGAAAATGGCTGCCGTCTGTTAAGTGAGATCTCATTTACAGTCAGTAAGCAGAAAAGGAAGAAAGGCGTTGCAGCAGAGGAAACAGCATTTGTTTGGCGGTATGAGAAAATCTGCACTACTCAAATAACTACAAGAATTTGGAAGAGACCAGTCAAAATGGCATAGAAGGTAGACGCTGTACTCGTTCCTCTCATAACCTCACCAAAATTATAATGAAACTACAGAGCAAGCATCACTGGACATCGCCTGAGGTCTGACTGAACAGAAGTCCTACACCTAGGGGCATACATAAGAGGTCCCCTCAAGTCTGGTACCAGGGGTGGAGATTTGAAACCAGCCTGTCCCACGACCACATGTGGCAGTGGAGAACCAGGAGGGTTATCCTGGCAGCAGAGCCTCTTATGACCCCCAAGGAATGAGGGGTCCCGGTCCCATACTGGCTCCCCAGCCCAGGGCTCCAGTGCCAGGAAGAGAAGTCCCCACAAACTCTGGCTGTGAAAACCAGTGGAGCTTGTGGCAAAGTGAGACGCAGGGCTGCGGGAGTACAAACAGTCCTCCCAAAGGGCCCCGTGTAGATCTGCTCAGTGATGGACTCACTCACTCTGAGCTCTAGTGCTGGGGCAGCTGCTCCAGGAGACCCGGGGACACACAGGGAGACACTGAGTTGCTGGACATCAGGGTGAGGGCTGAACAGAAGGCTTTTTCTTGGACAGAAATGCTGGAGTATCCACTGTTCCTTGGTTGAGCCCTCCCCTTTCCCAGCCTGCGGATACAGGTGCTGCCATATCTGAGTCCCCATCAACCCAGATAACACAGGTGGTTCTGCCCAGGGGATTCCCTGAGATTCTACCTCTCCCAACTTGCGGGCCCCTAAGCTACTTCCAGTAGTTTATTCCACACAAATGGCCCGGATCTTTCCTAAAATCTCTCCAAGGCTCACAAAACCCAAAGAAGCAGCATCTGGCATTGGTGTGCCCCATACCTGTTGCTGAGCAGCCCCAAGCCTGGCACTAGCAGCAGCCAGCCTCAGTTCCTGGGTTGGCCTCTTGAGGCCCCTATAAGCCCAGCATGGGTGGCAGCCATCTGCGGATTGCTTGGTAATTCTTACCAGGTGGCCCCTAAAGTGCATGGGCTGCAGCTAAACTTGGTCTGCAGCTGTGCCCCTCCCAGGGGGCCCTTCAGCTGGCACACGCAGTGGCCTGCTTTGACCAGCTATGGAGCTGGAGAACCGCCCAGAGCTACATCTGAGGACACACCCAAAGGGCAGACTGGGCTCCGTGGGGTCGACTCCTCACTGGCCAGTCCTCACAGCCAATCAGCCCAAGTGTCAATCCCTCCCATTGGCATGCAAACAGCAACCAAGACTCAACTACAACAGGAGGGCACACACACAACTCATGCAAGGGACACACTTTGAGCACCTCCCTCAGGTGACCAAGAAAGACTGCCACTGGGCCCCACAGTGCAACTACTACATAAGACCACTCTACTAAGACCAGGAGACCTAGAAGTCCTACCTGATACACAGAATCAAACATAAGGAGGCAGCCAAAATGAGGAAACAAAGAAACATATCCCACAAGAAAGATAAGAACAAGGCTCCAGAAAAAGAACTAAACAAGCAATTTACTAGATGCAGAGTTCAAAACACTGGATATAAGGAACCTCGGGCAAGAGTAAATGTCCTCAGGGAGAACTTTAACAAAGATATGAAAAGCGTAAAATTGCAGACGGAGAACATAAAAGGGAACCAGTCAGAAATGAAGACTATAATATCTGAGATGAAAAGTACATTAGAGGTAATCAACAGATTGGATGAAGAAGATGATTAAATCACGGATTTAGAGGATGGGATAGTAGATGACATCCAATCAGAACATCAACAAGAAAAGAGATTCTTAAAAACCGGAAATGGTTTAAGGGGCCTCTAGGCCAAAATCAAGTACAACAACATTAGCATCATAGGGGTACCAGAAGGAGAAGAGAGATCAAGGGATTGAAAACCTATTTCAAGAAATAATGACTGAAAACTTCTAAAACCTGTTGAAGGAAATAGAGATACAATCCCAGGCAGCACAGAGTCCCAAACAAGATGAGCCCAAAGAGGCCCACACCAAGACACATCATAATTAAAATGCTAAAGTTAAATACAAAAAGAGAATCTTAAAATCAGCAAGAGAAAAGCAATTAGTTACCCACACAGGAGCTCCCATAAGACTATCAGACTAATTCTCAACAGAAATTTTTCAGTCCAGAGGGGCCTGGCACACACACACACACACACACACACACACACACACACACACACACACAAACAACACCAAAGTGATGAAAAGCAAGGACTTACAACCAAGATTACTCTACCCAGCAAAGCTATCATTTAGCATCGAAGGACAGAGAAAGAACTTCCAAGACAAGAAAAGGCTGAAGGATTTCATCACCACCAAGCCAGTGTTACAGAAAATGTTGGCGGAACTTCTTTAAGAAGAAAAAAATATGTATCAAAAATATGAATAAAGAACAGCAATAACTACATATCTGTCAAGAAGTTCTTCATATGAAAAAGAATTAAATACTCTGATCAAAAGACAGGGTGACTAAAAGGATAAGAAAACAACTTTTACATATGCTTTCTATAAGAGACTTATTTCAGATTAAAAGATACACAGATTAAAGTAAAGAAATAGACCTAGAGGGTATTATGCTGCGTGGAGTAGCTCAGATAGAGAAAAACAAATGTCATGTGGAATCTAAAGGACAAAATAAAAAACAACAACACAAAACAGAAACAAACTCATAGATACAGAGAACATTTTGAGGGTTACCAGATGGAAGAAGGGGTTGGGCAGGACAGGTAGCTGAAAAAGGGAGAATAGATTAAAAATTACAAAATGGTAGTTACAAAACAGCCATGGAGCGATAAAGTATAAAGAATATAGTCAATAATATTAAAACTATGTACAGTGTCAAATGGGTACCAGATTAGTGGGGTGATAACTTCATGAGTTGCATGGATGTCTAATCACTATGTTGTTTTACCTGAAACTAATATAGTATTGTATGCCAACTATAATTGAAAAATATAAAATATTATTTTAAAAAAGTGGTACAACTAGGGTGCATAGTGCCTAAAAATGTGTAGCCAAACCTAGAACTGGAGATGAATGGGAAGGTAAGATGACAAAGGGTATTAAAAAAAAAAAAAAGTTTTATTAAGGTATCATTGACATAGAGTAGACTACATATTTAAAGTGTGCAAACCAAGAAGTTCTGACATATGTATATATTTGTGAAACCATCACCACGTCAAGATAATGAACATATTCGTTAACCTCCAAAGTTCTCTTGTAACTCCTAACAAAGCTCTCTCCCACCTCCCCCTGACTTCCTGTTATCCTGATGCTATAGATTGGTTTGAATTCTTTGTAAATAGAATCATACAATATAATGGGATGAATAGTGTTTCCCCAAAATTCATATGTTGAAGTCTTAACCCTTTTACCTCAGAATGTACAGTGTTTGAAGACCGAGTCTTTAAAGCGATAATTAAATTAAAATGAGGTCCTTAAGGTGAACCCTAAAACAATATTACCTGTGATCTTATAAGAAATGGGAATGTGGACATGGACACAGGCAGAGGGAAGTCCATGTGAAGACACAGGGAGAAGACAGCCATCTGCCAGCCAAGGAGACAAGCCTCAGAAGAAACCACCCCTGCTGAGACCTTAATCTCCTGTTTCTAACCTCCAGAATTGTAAGAAAATTAATTTCTGTTGTTTAAGCCATCCCATCTACAGCACTTTGTTTTGGCAGTCTTCACAAATACATACAGTATATACTCTTTTTCTGTCTGACTTCTTTCACTCAGTATAACTATGTTGTGTGTATCCACAGTTTATGCTTTTTTATTGCTGTATTCCACCAAATGAATATACAATTTGTTTGCCCATTCACCACTGATAAACATTTGGATTATTTACAGCTGCTTCTTCTTATAAATAAAGTCACTATAAACTTTTGCTTGTAAGCCTTTTCCTGGACATATACTTTAATTTCTTTTTCGGTGTACTACCTAGGAATGGAATAGGTGTATCACATGACAAATGTATGTTTAATGTTATAAGAAGCTACCTAACACTTTTTCAAAGTGGTTGTACCATTTTACCTTCTTACCAACAGTGTATAAGAGCTCCATTTCCTCCACATTCTTGCCAACACTTGATATGGTGAACCTTTTAAATTTTAGCTATTCAAATAGTTGTGTAGTGGTATCTCACAATGGTTTTAATTTGCATTTCACAATGACTAATAATACTGAATATCTTTTCCCGTGGTTATTTGCCATCTGGATACCCTCTCTAATGCTATCTGGTCAAATATTTTGTAAATGACTTTTTTAGATCATGCTAAAGAATTGAGGTTTTATTCTGTTTGTAGTAGAAAACCATTGATGGATTTTGAGCAGTGGAATAACATGATAAGATCTTTAATCTAGAAAGATCACTTTCATAGCTATGGTTGATAGGAGTGAGTGAGTGGAGCCCGATTTTACATAGGAGGCTGGTATGATTGCATAAGTAGAGAAGATGAGAGCTGGGAAAAATGGAGATAACAGAGATCGGGCCAAGTCCAAAGATGTTTGCAGGTAGGGTCAAGACTTGATGACTAATTGGCTCACCAGTTGATGTGGAGTGAAGGAAAAGGAGGAGTCAGGATGACTGTGGTTTCTGGCTTGGGTGATAATAAGCAGTTGATGAGAGTGGGTCATTTCCAGTGAATCTGGGATGGGATTAATCACATAGTGCCAACTCCAAAATTTTGATTGACTCAAAACAGAGGCATGTGAAGGAGGAGGCTAAAACATTAGCATTGGTGAAATGAAGAGTTAAGTAACCTTTTTTTTTTTTTAGCAATAGCTGGACTTCCCACCCCCTCTCATCACTTGCCAATTTCATGAGTCATTGCCTCTCCACCAGGCTGGCTGGGCTAAAGGCACCTACTCTGAGCCCAGGGCTTCCCAGGCAGGTCTCTATTCCTCCAGTTAATACTTTATATCAAAATTACTTTTTTCTCACACTAGTTAGTGACCTTCTCAAGGTCAAGGATCAAGCATTATCTGTCTACTATCAATGTCTCGCAGGGTCTCCAGCAATGGGCAAGCACTCAGTAGAGTACGTCCATGTAAACTGATAGAAGGGAAGTATGGTAAAGGAGCCAAGCAATGGGATGGTGACAAACCTTCTGTTACAACTCATGCTGTGTGGTCATTGGAGGCCAAATCACTTTCTCCTTTGTCCATTGTTGGGGAGCAGTTTTGGGGAAATGGTGTAAAGTTGAAGAGATAATGAACCGCTTTAGCTTTCTTCCAAGTGGGCCCTCTCTGTTTGCTCCACACCCCAGGAGAAAACCAGAGACCCCCCCCCAATCTGCCTGTAGATCTGAGTCACAAGCCTGCTCCCTCTGGGACTACATCAGGAATGGGGTGTTCTCATAGCCTGCAGCTAGCCCCATGTGGCAGAAGAGGTGCCTGGTGCTTCTCAAAACTACCAGCAGTTCAGTTTTGGGGTCTTCTTACCTCGCAGCACAGTTCTTGGTCTGTTAGCAGTTTATTCAGAGGCAGAGAGGAGACACTGTGATCTCCTGTGTTCCTCCATAATATTTGTTTTCCCAGGCTGGCACTCAGTCCTCAGTGGCACCCTGTTCTTTGGGAGGTGATCTTTTGTTGGAGAGCTCCCCAGTGTCTGTTGTTATGTTTGAGACTGACTTTTGTTCCAGACTAGTGGGCTGGGGAGACAAGCCTACACTAAGTGACACAACATGAACAGAATGCTTGTAACATTTTCCAAGTTTTTTTTTTCCCCCCTTTCTTCATAGAGCTTTCAGAAAACTCATTCCTCTGTGTCATTCCCCTATATCCTCATCTATCTATGAAGACTTGTTTTTGGAACTGGAGTGTGTAGAAATCTCTTTAAGTCCTCACCTCTCTTCCTCTGCCTTCCTCCATCTTCCATAGACCTTTCCTTTCAACCTTTCACTCTGGGCATTCACTCATGATTTAAAACATACATTCCTGTTTACTCTTCCATGTCACTCTCCTCCCCACAGACAAATCATAGCTGTGTGGCATGCTTAATGACACCAGTAGGAATCTTTCAGTTCAGAACACACATCTCTGTTTTTCTCGGAAGGGAAAGTCAAAAGTTTACCAGCTAAATAACATGGATGATGTGGGTGCATCGTTTCCAGTAATTATGGCACCACAGTCCCTGCTCCCTAATTAAGCCAACAGCTAGTACTCTATTTGGGGCCCTAATTTCTTTACTTTCTCATGTTGTCAAAAAAATGCCCACCGAGATCTCCTTTTGAACTGAAAATTATTGTGCTTTAGTCTCAAGCCAAAGAAAAATTTATTTTGGAAAGTTTGAATCCAATTTTCTGAGTTACTCATGAAGGAAAAGGTCATGAAAATGCAGTATTTCTGACTTAGATTTAAAAAAAAAAAAAAAACATTCAACTTTTGGAATTCTCTCCATTCAAAAATCACTTTAAAAAAATAATAAACCTGAACCTTTTATGCCCTTGAATTCCCATAACAAACTAGTCATAAGCTGTATTTGAAAGATTGATGCTTAAAATGTTAAAGTACATGAGTAAACTCTCTAGTTATGTACCAGTGAATTCATAATACTAATTAGCCACCTCTTAGTTCTGCAGATTATTGGCTAGGGATACAGATAATATAAACAGTGGGCAATTCCACAGTAATGTTTATCTACTATTAGAGTGTCTTACATTCTGGAAATCTATAATTCTTCAAATAAATAATGGAACCACATTATAAAATTGGACTCCATCATGCATTTCATCATCTTTCAAATTTTCTACTAAGAATAAGTTAATAAATCTTATTTAAATGTTGACTCAAGTGATGTTGGTAAAGTGTCCCTTTGCTCTCCATGTTTCCCTATTTTATCTAAACTATTCCATTGCATGATGGAAATAAGCAGAAGAGACAAATTATGAACAAAACGTGTGCTTTAGTAGTCTAGCTGTATTTATAATTTCCCATTCCCTCAGGTTGTAGGAAGTAATTAAGTGCTTTTGCTTAAAAGGTCACCTGGGGCTGCATGGAGTCCGGAAGTAAATTGTTAATAGAGCCATCAAATAACATTATTGAATTGTTTAAATCTATCAAAAATGATTTAAAATATGAATCACTGAAGGTAATTCAAAATGAGAAAGATTCACTTACAGAAAATAAAGAATAACCTTACATACCTCTGTATCTATATAAATCTTGACCTCTTAGTCACTTGAGTTTGGCCTTAAGAGCCGTCTCAAACACCCGAGGGGAGAAGCAGTCCAGGTGAAAAGCTCAGCATCAGAACTGCTCAGGCCTTTCTCCAAAGCTGTGCAGATGCAGCTCAGAGGCTGTGGAGGAGTTGGAACCTCCTTCAGGAGATAAATTCTCCCACCCCTGTGTGCTTCCTCCCAGGGCCTCCCAGCATGAGAATCCCCTAGTTCAAGTCAACCAACAGGCAACACTAATCAAAATATTTCTGGAACTGCTGCTTCTGTCCTGAAAGCCTTGGCCAGTCACAGGAAGCCAAAGTCAATGTGACTGATATTTAAGTCAGAGCAGACAACAACTACCCAGTGCACCCAAGCACAGCAAGACATAAAGGATCATACTCCAAACCACCCACACTCCCTGCATCTGGCTGCAAGCCAGCTCCAGGGCTGAATCAATCTCACAATCATGGCCTTACATTTTACAGAAATCATAATCACATTATGGCAGGTGAATCAATATATGACTCCTAGGAGAGTTGTAAGCTCAGAAGACCAACAAGACTGGCCAGGTAAAAATAATTAGAGAAACAAGCCCATCTTAAGGCAATAGGAATGGTGGGGATGGGGTAAACTGTAAAATACACACCCCACCTAAAGGAGGCAGTTGGTCTCAGTTCCCACCTTGCAGAAATACAGGCCCAATGCTGCAAAATTCTTATTTTCAAAAGAACTGAGGAAGTTGAATTTTTATGTGAATGCTCCCAATTTTTAAATTGGTAGGTAATAAGAATTTTTTTGAATATTGGGTAAACCAAATAAAACACAACTGGGTACCAGATGTGGCTCAAGGACCAACGGATTTCAATGTCCAATTTATATAATTCGTTGTAATTATATATAGCCTGTGTTCCCAAATCCATCAAATATTATTTTTAATTTGTTTTTATAAGAACAACTTTTTTCTGCCTCAACTAAATGTTATTTCTGTTTTTCTTCATGTTGCACTCTCAAGTTGAATTCAAAGTTGACAATTTGTGGGTTTTGATCCTTCGTTCTTGGTTACATTCTCTTAGCGGTTTGGAGAAAACTTCTTACTGTTTTACAACATAGTCTTCCACTTTTAACAACAACAAGAAAATATTTTTTTCACTCCTTTTTTTTCCTCAGGATTGATCGGGGAGAAAAAAAAATCTCTTCATTACTTTCCTAACAATGACTAGCATCATCACTGATGTCAATAAAAACATAATAGGGGAAAAGGGGCTAAATTAAATTTCTTTTGATGCTTACATTTTTCATGAACAGAGAAATGAATATTCTGAAAAATAGTTAAACTTGTTTAAAAAATAAAGAAAGAATGTTGTTGTTGGTTCAATACCAGGCGCTTTGGTACGATGATAAGATTTTTAAAAAGCAAAGCTTTTCACCAGGTGTATGACACCATTTCACATAGCCATTTGGGTTTAAATGGAATGAAACTGGGAAAAGAATGCATTTTGCATTTGTAATTCAGTTAAATAGCTGCAACACATGAATTGGTCTGCTGGTAGTTCCCCATATGTTCCTTTAGTCATTTCAACATTTTCTGCGCAACCACTAAAAGTGATCACTTTTCTATGAGACTTAACCTCTTATTCTTAAATCTAATAGGCTTTTTTTTTTTTTTTTTTTGCTTTTGGATCTATAATTATTATTACAAGTGTAATTATAAACAACCCTCTGAAAAATTATTCATCAAGTACTCATCACTATCTATAATATTTTTATGTACCTGGGGACATATATTCTTCCATGGCAATGCCCCAAATCTTAAATATCATGCAAATTCCCATTTAAGAAAGGGAAAGAAAGGAACGACAACTTTCCCTTTCTGAGCGATACCTGGACTATAAACTGATGATGCAATATCTGACATCATCAAGCTATGAGGGAAAAATGAATATATATTATTCCTGGGGAGAATCACTTTTATTTTTATCTCAATTACTTGTGGCTTTATTTGGAAAAGCTCATCTTTTGATGTTATAAATAAGATGTCCAAATTTTACCTGAATATTATATTTTTGGCCCAGTTGCATTTATATATCATAGTCTTTATCTATAAATATCAACAGCACTTTTAGAGTATGATTGCCTTTAGATCTGCCTTCTCAGAATCTACAAAAACAAAAACACCTCATCAGCACAGCATCAGCAAGGATATACACTACACTAATTCAGAGTCTCAGTTACCAGTTAAGGATGGACTCCATGGACACAAGGTCATTTACTATATCTGGGCCCACATGCCCAAAGCCAGGTTCCAACCTCAAGTCATGACTAAGCAATGGGTACTGGAGTCATTATCAAGGAATCTCCAGGCCCAGAGTGGAGATGACGATCCAAAGTCTCCTCGAGTCACTTTAGAATGGCTGTCAGTTTTAAGGAATGTCTGGGTGAGAAATTTCTCCTAAGACCTGCCTTGGCTGACCTTATCCTCTAAGAGGATGCACATGGGTTGAGACTGATTGACAGGGTGGGATGGGAAAAATTTCCAACTGAAATCACTGTGAGGAGGAGATAGTATGTTAAATAAATTGAAGAAAGTACTGAGGGCATGAGTTTTTGCCCTGCTTCCTGTTTTAGATCTACTTATAGTATAGGTACCTCAAAATCAAACTGAGGATCCTGCGTGCATGGAGCCCTGAAGTTCTTGAAGCTCTTCCAAAGGGGGCTGAAAGCTTAGTGGAGAAGAGTGTAATGTCCAGGGATCAGACATGATGAAATGGACAGAGACCTTGCAGCAAAGGCTGGGAGAAATTGCCCAACTAGAAACCAAAAGGAAGCTATGGAAGTGATGCAATAGGTCTATAGCACCAGCGAAAGCCAAGGAAAGACCATGTGAGCCAGTAAGGGCTGTAGATCTCTAAGTGAGCGGAGACCCACTGAACCACAAATCAAATCAACCACCAGTCCTGTTCCCAAAAGCAGGCAGAAGGACAAAGGGACATTGCCTCAAAGACCAGAAGAGCTGGAGGACTCCGACACCTCTCCACACCAGGAGACTGAGTGAGCCAAACACTTCCCCAGTAGATTCCAGTGCCATTTTGAAGAAGAGTTGAGAACAGGGCAGAAATCATATTATTAATGAGAGGTAATACTTTCTGAACACTTACCATGTCAGGTTCCATTCTGAGTATTTATGTGAATTCATTTAATCCTCTCGACAACCTTCGAGCGATTCTATTCTATATTTTATCCTCATTCACATATGCAGAAACTGAGGCACAGAAAGAGTGAATAATTTGCCTAAGGTCTCACAGCTATTAAAGGGGGCAGAACTGGGATTCAAAACAGGCAGTCTGTCTCTATAGCCCTCAGTCACAGCCATTCTACAATGATGTCTCTCTTTGAAAAAAAAGAAATCTTGTCACCTGGAAACTTATAAGGTGGTACAGGAAATAAAGAATTAATATAAAAACTAGTAACTGAGAAAGCATGATATTACCCTCTTCTATTTGAAGAGGACTTGGGAAGGGAAAGAAGTATAGACACGATGAGGATAATGATGATAAGTATGTTGTAATCTTTCTACATGCCAGGCATTGTTCTAAGTACTGTAGATGTATTAGCTCATTTACTACTCATTATAACTCTATGATGTAGACCAGTGCTGTCCAATAGAACTTTATGATAAAATATTCTACTCTGTGCTCCCTAATACAGTAGCCACTAGCTACATGTGATGACTGAATCCTTGAAATGTGGCTAGTGCAATTGAAGGAATGAATTGTTACTCTCATTTCATTTTAATTACTTCTGATTTAAATTTAAATAGGCATGTGTGGCTAGTGGCTATCAAAGTGGACAGCACAGAGTTAGATTTTTTTTCTAATTCACCCATGAGAAAATGGAGGCACAGAGTGGCTGGTTATGCAATTTGTCCAAGGTCAGAGAGCTTCTCAGTGGCAAAATCATGGTTTAAACCTAGACAGTCTGACTCTGGAGCATGTACTTTTAACTCTAACATTTCCATGAGACATCCTGAGCAATTATCCCAGAACACTGAGTATTACCTCAATGTATTGTTTAGATGATTGGGTGAAATACTTAGGTTCTTCCCTTAATAGTTGGGGCCAGATCTGCAACTGACAAAATAAAGACACTAATTTTTCTCTTTAGAGTGTCTCAAGTACACTGTCTGCTCTCCAGTAAATACATGTTTCACACAGGGTAAGTGACGCTGTCCCATTTGGCCTGGTTGCACTTGTATGTATGCCTTGGATGTAGAGGGCTGCCCAGTTACCGTTACCCTGAACAATCCAAACCGAAACAAGCACTACGACTACATGGGGCTGCCGAGTCTCTCTAGTCAAAGATGCCAGGATGCAGCTTACAGGGGCGAGGACCCTGCAGTCAAGCTGAGGGATGAGGGTCAGGAGTCATTAGTAGAAATAATGTTTCAGGAAGTCAAGTGCCAGGAAACGGTAAAGCAGAGCTCAAAGCCCAGTGAAAGATACACATTAGGAGAGTCAAACTGGAAAAATTTTCTCAAACTAGAAACATATCCTGAAATTGGCAGAACGTTCAGAACTGATACACCAAGCACAAATTTAAAGCCGCCTGGCCTCCACTGACATCTTGAAAGACCTTAAGCAAAAGCTTACCTCTCCATGGTTTAATGTCATCTGTGACCCAGTGACAATAAATATCTGTCCCCTCATTCTAAAGTCAATGACTTGTTTGTAAAGTTCTCTTAGCTACCCATGAAAGGAAAGAACCAAAAGATATCAAGAAGTGTTTTTATTGAGATTAAATACTCTTGTTACAGTTTGTTTGATGCTTTAATTCATGCATGCAAAAAAAAAAATTAACTGTGCCCAGTTTTTCTCTGATTTTAACTTCCTGTGTTTCACTCTGGGTTTAGGGTAGTGAAGCTGAGAGGTCAGTTTCTATGGAGCACATCTTGAAAATGGTTTTCACTGGGAAATAAATCAAGGCCCTTTTTCTGAGGGAAGCAGGGCTGAAATAAAGCTGCTTTCTTTTTGGAGTAGATGATTATGTTAAAGTTTTGAGAAAGAGAATCTAGTAGGGACACCCTATAGAAACCTAGGACTTTTAAGTGCAAGTTTTATCAAAGCAAAAGCAAGCCAGCCTGCTAGAGTGATCCTGGAGGGGTAAAGACAGTTAAAGATGTATTATGAGGAGCAAAAACCTGGGGAAAATTGTGTGCCAATGGGGAGAATTTTGCAATTCAAAATGTGTGTGTGCGGGTGTGTGCGACATTTGTGAAATTTCACAAAATGTTTCCGTTTTGCCAGGCAGCGCTCACCAAGCCAAACCTTGGAGCTCTGCACAGCACCTAGGCCAAAAGCAATCAACAGCCCAAGCCCACACAACAGCACATTAGCAAATATACCAGCTTCCCTCACATCACGCGAAGACATAAAAATCACAGTGCCGAATTGCACAACTCCTAGAACACGAGAAACAAAAATGCAAGAAAAAAATAACTTAAAGGGTGAGTTACTATCAAAATTTTCACATGGCTGAGAGATAAGTTTCAACTTCTTTTAATATAAAATATAGGCGAACTGAGTTTTTGAACTTGTATCAATATAGTCATCGGCCACCCTACAGAAGTCAAGCTTTGCTGTTGTATCCTACCTTCAATGGCTTGTAGAAACACTGTTGTGAGCCGTGGTCATTTATGCTGATGAATGTCCTAGAGCAGTGGTCAGCAAACATTTTCTGTAAAGAGCTAGATAAAAAATATTTTAGACAATGTGAGCCATGCATGTGGCGTCTGTTGTAACTACTCAACTCTGCTGCTGTAACATGAAAGAAGCATACACAACAAGAAAATGAATGAGCATAGCTGTTCCAATAAAACTTTATTTACAAAAACAAGTGGCAGACTTTAGTTTACCAACCTCTGTCCCAGGAAATCTGGGACAAGTAAAGAATATATATTTTAGATACTTAAACGAGAATAATATTAATTGATATATGGGGGAAGATCTATTCATTTCCAAACCTATGGAATTCTAATCTACTCTACATTTATCTAATCTAATTCTATCAAACATTTTAATATAAGAACCAGAACAAGAAGTAGGTAAGATTATAAAATCTCTAGGAAATTTCTGTTTTCATTTCACTATTCAGTTTAAATGTTTCCTCTGCAAAGACTATCCTAAGCAAATTCACTTACTCGATTCCTCTTCCTCCCACAAATATTCATTTATAAATCAGTGTTACCTTCTATGAATTCTTGTAGAATAATATTGTGCCTAAAATATAAGTAGTTAGACAACTGAATAAGTGATTGTAATATCTTTCACTCTTTTACTGAAAAATAATCAAAATTAGTATCCTCAAATATAGTGGAGAAATACTGTCAAAGTTTAAAAGGAAAAGGATTTGGGATATTTTTTATTATTATTTTACAGGGATTATAATTTATATTATAGGCAATGTATAAAGCACTCAATTCCTAAGCCCAATAACTCAAAAAGCCAATGACAGATACTCAAAGATTCAGAAATATTTACCATTCTTTTAAAAAACTTATTCAAGAATTTGTACCAGAAAAATTAAATACAAATCTGATAAGGAGAAAGGCATGAAATTCAAGAAGTAAGTTAAGGATAGCACAAAACCTATGCTTAGCTCAAAACAGTTATTCCTGATGGTGCTTTCAAGCTTAATTTAATTATTAAGCAATAATTCCTTATAAACTAGGGATAAGATATAAAATAGATCAAAAATAAGGTTGAAATAAAATTTCCATCAACACAGAGGAGGAAACAAAATAGAAAAAAGGGAGGGGCAAAGTTTCACAGTCTTGTTTTGCTTCAGGAAGAAGTGAGAGATGCCAACTAATGTTAGAAATTGATAAAAGAGAACATGATCAAATATGCTATTAAAAATAAGCATAAGCCCTAGATGAATAGGAGTAGCATGTATAATCTTCAAACCAGTAAACAAAAAAAATAACAGTAAAGAAAACGCAATCACTACAGGAAAGGGTAAAAACTAATTTACATAAAAATAGGAAGCCAACCAGGGATGTCAGAGTGAGACCAAATGTTTCCATTTTCCTAGTAAATAGCAACAGATAAATTTCTCAATTCAAAGACAGAGAATTTCAGATCAGTTTTTTTCTTTAAGCCAAATCTATGTCTATCTGTTTCCAAGAGATATGCCTAGAACAAAATGATTGAGAAAGATCAAATATAAAGGGATGGATGAAGATATAGTAGCAAATGCTAACAATATAAAGCAGGAGTGGCAACATTACAGTTAGTCAAGGCGGGAAGTATTAAGTAAAATAAAGAGAGTAAAATTGATAAAGTAGATATAAACACAGTACATCTAACACTATCAAATTACATTAAAAAAATCTGATAGAAATCCTAAAAGCAATTGACAAATTTAATATCATAATAGGAAATTTTAATATCTCTCTATCAAAATTGATAGAAAACAATCATACCAAAAAGAAGCAGTTTTGGATACCACAATTAACACACTGGATTTAATAAATGGAGAAATTCATAATGAAAGAAACAGAATAAACATCTTTTTCAAATTCCCATGGAACATTTATAACACTGATGATATATTAGACAGCAAAAAATCTTCTCAAAAGATTTTTTTAATTGTAGAAATCATGCAAACTATATTACATAGCTATGATGCAATAAAACTAAACATTAACAACAAAAAATGGTCAAATTAAAATCTATCCACTGGAAATTTACAAACATTTTCTAATTAATCTTGTATTAAAATAAATTTATAATTTATATTACATACAATTTACAAAGTAATAATGCTGAGAGCACGACACATAAAAATTTAGGAGCACTTGGGATTTCATGGAAAGCAAGAAAGGACTGAAAGTGAACCGAACAAAAAAAGAGAAAAAAAGACAGTGAACCGAGCACATATTCTAAAAGCTAGATAACAAACAAATGAACCTCCCACCAAAAAAAAAGAAAAAAAAAAAGAAAAGAAAAGAAAAAAGACAGATAAAAATCAGATATGGGTATGCAGATAGAGATATAAAATAGGAAAAAAAATTATTTAGTTGATAAAAGCAAAGGATTGTTACTTGAAGAGTAAATACAGCAAATCAGATCAGGAAAAAAGAAAACATAAATAACATTAAAAATGAGAAGAGGGGCTTAATTATAGGTATAATAAATTTTAGAACCTTAAAAGAACACTATATAGCATGGATAATTTTCTAAGACAATGCAAACTCTTTGAGCTTGCACTGAGTCTAAAAAGGTTTTAAAAAAAATGACTAGACCAATAACTATAAAATACGTTAAAAATTTAGTCAAAGATTAATTCCCTTCCACTGTGTCTTATTCATCCTCCAAAAACTAGATCATTTCTATTATTTACTATATTTCACAGCAAAAGAAAATCAAAGAATTAAGACATCACAAAGTGAGCAAAACTCCAATATCAAAATTGAGAGTACAGGAAAGAAAACTATGCATCTGTCTAGCTAATGCATGTAAATGCAAAAAGTCCTAAATAGCATAGTACTAAATTAAATCTAGTCCAGTGATAAGATGTAAAACAAAGTGGACCAAGAAAAGTTTAAACCAGAATCATGAGGGTGATTCAAAATAAAGAAAACAAAAATGCAATTTAGTACTTCAATAAATTAAAGATTAATAATAACAATTAGCTCAATCCATGCTGATATGTTGTATAGCCATGTTCTATTATTTTTTCTAAGAGTAGAAAAAACTTCCTTAACTTCATCAATCAGCAACCTACAGCTGTCATAAACTTGATGGTGAACATGAGATTCACTCCCATTCACGAATAAGGCAAGAATGCCTGCCATGACTACTACAATGGGGTACTATGCACTAGGTACCAGCCAAGACAATAAGATGAGAGCAGTAAATGATATTAATAATAAAATTAAAAAGATGAAATTTCATTACCTGTGAACAATATATGATTATTTAACACATCATTAAAAATCCAAAAGAAGCAATGGAATAATATTAAAACAAATGAGAGAGTTCAATCAGATTATTAGATAAAACACATTTCGAAAACAATCAACATCAAAAACAATCAATAAGAAAATGTAAACAAACAAACAAACAAACAAACAAAAAACCCCATTGAAAGACCAACAGAACTGGGCTCTCCACTGGGGCTGTGTACCCAAGTCTTCCACTGTGTAAGACTCTACTTTGGTGCCTCAAAGAAGGAATCACTTTCTTGCCTGGTGATGAGCCAGCAGCTGGCATTTGAGACTGAAATCTTGTTCTCTTAGGCCCTCTTTAGCTCTTGGCCCTTAAACCTATTTACTTCACTGTCACTTCTTCTCTCGGAATGTCTCAACTTCAGCCCTCCCACCCTCACCCCCACGATCCATGGTGGATATGTTCTAAGACCACCAGTGGAAACCCTGGATAGGACCCTTCTCTGTACTGTCTTTTTCTATCCACACACAAAGTTTTATTTATAAATTAGGCTCAGTATGAGATGAACAACAATAATAATAAAACTATTGTAACTATATACTGTAATAAAAATTACGTGAATGTGGTCTCTCTCTCGAACTATATTGTACTGTACTCACCTTTTCATTTACAGGAAGCACTGTACGACTTCCCTGTGGCATACTCAAATTGCCAGCATCACTACTCTTATGCTTTGAGGCCATTAGTAAATAAAATCAGGGTGACTTGAACACAAGCACCGTGATACTATGACAGTTGGTCCGGTAACCAAGATGGCTACTAAGTGACTAGAGGATGGGGAGCACCTACAGAGTGGAGATGCCGGACAAGGGGATGACTCATGTCCTGGGCCACGCTACTCAGAATGGTGTGTAATTTAAAAGCTATGAATTGCTTATTTCTGGAATTTTCCATTTAATGTTTTTGGACCTCAGTTGACCTCGAGTAACTCAAACAGTAAAAAGGAGACTATTGTAGTAATATTATAATAAGATGAATCTTTGCTGCAAAGGGCCACCCCATGCATTACAGCATATGGAGCAGCATCCCTTGCCTCTACCCATTAGATGCCTATAGCACCCTTACCCTGTGTTATAACTACCAACCACATTGCCAAGTGTCTCCTGGGGGATGGGGGTGGCGGGAATTGCTTCAGGTAGGCCTGATCGCCTGGCCCAGAGATCCTGACTGGGCAAACTAGTGATCCAAGTAAACAAAGTTTCACTCACTGACTTAAACAGGAAGCTATTGAGTCCTGATACACACACACAAAAAATCACATAATATGCAAAAGTGTTCTGGATTATTTTCTGTTCCACATCTTATCTTTAAAAATAAAATCTTTAAAAAGAGGTAAATTACATTCTTTGAATTAAAAGTGAGAACAGAGACCCACTGTCTCTTAGATGTCACCAGTCAGCAACTAGGACACAAGAAGAACCTACTGAAAAGGAAAAGCTTTTCTCAGCCTTTGAGTCCTATGGAGTTGAAAAAACAAAATGCTGTGTGGCTAAGAGAGAAAACATTATAGAAATGCCTAAAAACCCAAACTTAATATTTATTACATGTGTAGGCTTTATAGATTGTTTCCTTGCCCTAGGTCAAATCTTCAGAAATCACAGAACTTAGAAGATAAAGCCCTAGCTGCTCTGACTCGTACTTACAACAAACAACATAAAAAAGACAGACAGTCACACACATTTTTAAATGGCCCCGAGTACCAGAGTTTTAAAAAGATTTTTTTAAAAAACACAAAGCAGAGGGCATTTTTACCAGGACAGTGGTACATGCTCCAGCTTCAGCACTTCCTCCCAGAATCTAGGACAAGTAGTTTATTTATTTCTTAAAGCCACTGCCATGTATTCATGAAAAACACAGTCAAGGGCTATGAACTTAACAGGGCTATAGACCAAAGGTGAGGGTGGGAGGAGGGGTGACGTTTTTAAATAGAGAACGGTGATAAGGTCGCTCAGACTTACGGGAAGTCACAAGTTGTTTTTAAGCCTCGAACGGCAGCTGTTTTGGTTTTAAAGGTTTATTGAAAGTGGACATTATTTACACCATGTTCATACAAAAATACAAGTAGTGTTTCCCCAGCACCTGTGGCAGATGTTTAAGGGGAAAAACTGAGTTCACATAGCCTCAAGAATCATAAACATGCCAACCTTTCCCAAAATAATACCTCCCTTTATGGCAAGTCCAGCCTCCCATTTCATGCTGGATCTCTTATCATGATTTGAACTTTGATGAACTACCGCCTAACCCACCTTTGGCTATGAAACTGTCAGGTTTTACAAGCTAAATAGGTTCCACTCTGGTCAATGCCCGAATGGACACGCTCCAAGGAAAATTGGAGTGTTGTCTTAGAAAGCAGTGACTCAGAAAGAGGTGTGTGAGCCTCTAAACTGGTTCCAAACCCAGTTTCTGGCTACTGGGAGAAAAAAGAAAAGAAATGGCTGCAGGTGACCCCGTCTGGACAAATAACTTGCCTCAAGGGGAGAGTCTTCAAAGAGTCTTCCCAAGGGTCCTCCACATAACAAGACTCTTGAAATCCTAGTGTTTCTGATATACTAGTACCTATATTTTGGTTTCTGGCATAAAACAATTCACCTGTTGCATTCCTCTTTGCCTTCTCATTTCAAACATCCTTTTCTTCCCATTTACTTTGATGAATTTGGTCTTGGTCTGATGGGTTGCTTAGCTGATTCTGCTCTGATAATTAAAAGTCAAGACTGTGAGAGGGAGTTTTGTGTGTTTGTCATTTATGGTTTGGAGGAGAGCTGGGCACACAAAGGGTGGCTTGGAAAGCTGAAGTGGTCTGCAGATCAACAAAGTTGAAAGCCATTTCTCCAGGGCAATGGAATTCATAGGGTGAAAGCACCAAGAAATCATCCCGTGGTCTGTGTAAGCCTCTGGTAGGATATGATGTGACATGACGTAGTATCACCATGACAATATCATGATGCATATATTGACACTTTAACAGAATATTTGGTAGTAACTGAAATAGCAGAGGCCCTCCGGGGTACATCAAAACACTCTGCAGAGTCTTCATTGCTCCCTGAAGTCCTCAGCTCACCAGGGAGGCATGTTGGCATCAAAGATGGCATAGTAGTTGATGATGCTGGATTCACAGTTAATAACTATTCTTTCCAGGCTCTGTTTGTTAGAGAAAATTCCCCTCCCCAGACTTCCCTCCTCAGAAAATTTCCCTCTCAGATTCACATCTGGGTGAAGAGACCATCTCCTCATTCCCATGACAAGGGGCAAATCTTCTTCTACTGGAACCTTGTAGTTCAACTCCAGCCCATTTCTGCTGCATCTTAGAAAACACTCAGCTTAAACAAGAGGAGATTAAAGTTTAAGGATTTTAGAATCACTTCTAACCAGCCTCTGTATAAAGAAGCTGAAGGAGAAAGGGTCCAACTTCACCAGCTCATTGGTGGAGCCAATACCAGGATTCACAACCCATAGCTGCCAGAGTTTGGATAACTGCATCCTATCTACAGCATGCTCAATGAGGAAACACACTTTTAGTATACCTTTCTTCACCTCAGACACATGAAGGCATATAAGGAAGGGTTTAATACTCTTGATATAGATATCTTTCTACAAAACTGTTCTTCCTTTTCTGATTTAAAGAGATTTATCACTCAGATGAGGCTATTTCCTTCTTGCAGCCTTGGGAACTATTTTTCCTTTTGTGCTTGTGGTTGAGGAGGAAGGGAGGAAGAATAAGGCCTAGTAATTACCCTCTCAGAAGCCTACTTCAACACAACTCATACTTGAAAGGAAAACATCTGTGGACTAAAATTGCACTTAGTGAATCAGTTATCTCTAGCCAATTGTAAAATAATATTTGCTTTGCTGCGTTCCAAAGAAATATCAATAACAAATCAAGGAAAGAAAAGAATTAAGAACCTCATTATAGTTTGATAATCACTAAAAATGGAAACGAATTCAGATTCCTAATAAGTTAAGTAAAAGTGGTCAAGGAAATTAGCCAAGAATTATTTTCAAAGGAAGTTGGTTGGTGAGAAGGTGACTTTGGCAACTATAAAGCTCTATAAAGCCCTCAGTATCACTAAGAAAAATGTTTGGATTTTCCCCTTACATTTTTCTCCTTTTCCCCTCCTGCTCTAATGCTCTTTGGAACCTGATTTTCCTTAACATAATTGTCAGGAGATCAGGCACAGAGCCCTACACAATCCTAGGAATGGCTCTGAGCATCACAGCTCAAGTTAGTAATGCTCATCCTATATCATGGTATCATAGTCCAAAGTTGCCATATTTTTATGGGTTTTTGTTTTGTTTTGTTGTTTGCCTTGCTTTAACTTCTCATCTACTTACTTTTGGTTTGTTGGAGGGATAAGTCAGAGGCAGAAACCTTTGTCACTGAGGAAAAGGAATAATGGGCACCATTCCAGTTCAGCCTCCCATCTCTCTTCTCTTCCTTTGTCTTTCTCAAGGAGGTGGCAGGTGGCACCTCTGAAGGCCTTTGAGACTATGTAGAGAAGGCACAAGATTTTTTTTCTGATCTATCACATACATTTCCATCAGTTGAGCTTCTGAATTTATTTTCCAATTGACCCCAGAGTTGAATTGCAAACCATAAAGAACTGCTATCTGAACAAGAGGGCAAAACTATATGGGAAAAAAAAGGTAGGTCCATATATCTCACAGGCCAGGAAAAATATTGAGTCAAATTAACCTGTGAATTATTTACAGCATTTCTCTTTGCTAAAATTAAGCAAACATTCCACTTGCATCAAATCTACTCCAGGAGTTTTAACTGTTTATTGTAAAATCAAATGCACAATAGCTCTTTCATGAAACATTTAGCTGTATCTTCAGCACTAACAAACATCACACATTTATTATGAATGCTTCCTTATTATAAAGCTAAACACTCAGTGCCTGAAACTTTAAGCCCTGTATTCCAAATCATTATGAACAAAATGTTTCCTCTCAGGCAATTTATTCTGGTGATGTGGAATCTTTGAATAAATAGTGACGGTAGTACTTTTAATAGCTGTTTCCCACCACGTATTGCAACGGAAAATTAACAAGGGCTGAATTCATGACTCAGCATTGTACGAGCAGATTTAACATTTACGGTGAACTATAAATTATTTTATATGTGAATGTTCTGCCACTCGGATAAGTTCACTTGGCTACATGTTCTCCCCCTCATAGTTCTGAACAGAAAAGATGTCTTGTCTACGAAACATCCTCTGTAACGATAGGATGTTCTAATGGAACCACTTCAGAAGACGGGATGGCCCTTGTCTGTTATAATTTAACCAAGCCCTTTTTTTTTCTTTAATAAAATGTGTTTCTGAGGTAACACTGACAATAAGCTCTACTAAATATTTATTTTCTCCCTTTCTTCCCTTTCTAGTTTCTTTGATCTGCGTGGCTTCCAACCTAGCAATAACCCTTTTTTATTATTAAATTTATTGAGGTGACATTGGTTAATAAAATTATACAGGTTTCAAATGTACTATTCTATAATACATCATCTGTATATTGCATTGTGAGTTCACCACCCAACGTCGAGTCTCCTTCTGTCACCGTATATTTGACCCCCTTTACCCTCTTCTACTCACCCCCTCACACCCCATTCCCTCTGGTAACCACCATACTGTTCTCTGGGTCTGAGTTTTTGAATAACCCATTCTTGTTTCATGCAAATGATTATTGATATCATGAAGGAACATTTGTTCTTCTGCTTAAAAGAGTGGCAATCGTCTTTATTTTCTGATTTCAATAAAGTCCTCCAACAAGGGAGATTATTATATTTTAGCATTTTTCTCTAAATGGTGGTAACAAATTATATCTTATAAAGTCCTGAACTAGAAATGTAACTTTTTAATTTTTTTAACCCTTTCCCATTTGTGTCAAATTAACTTACGTATTACAGTCCTAACCTTACCTGCAAAGTTTGCCATGAAATATCTCATTTTCGTTATAATTTTCACATTGCTCTAGTATATCAAGAGTCTTTGGAAACAAATGATATCACTCTATTTATAGCATTCTGTTTTTGGTAGTTCGAGCACTAAAAATGTCAAATCCTGGGAAATGTAGTATTCCTACAGGAGTTGCACTTTTTTTTCCTATATAGGAAAAGGGTTAAATTAATGCCTGTGGTTTTGTCCTCACAAAATACTTTTTACTTTTCTATTTGTGAAGCATCGTTTACAGTCAAAGCACGTCACATCTGGAATGCACGGTAGAGACTATCAAGATCCAAGGAGTCTTAGTCGGGGAAAGCTTTTTAAACACACATGCCAAGCCCCTTGTCCATTAATTCCGGCTAAGCGGTCTGTCTGTGTACAGGGTGTGTGTGTGGGAGTGAGGATGAAGGGTGAGGAGATCAGGAATCTATATTTTTCAGCTCCAAGAATTTTTTTTTTAAAATCTAGGACTGAGTAAGGCCTTTCTCAACAAGTCACAAAACTCAGAAATATAAGGGAAATGTAACATTTGGCTCCATAAAATTTAGAAATTATAAAACAAACAAAAACGTTGTTTGAACGTTAATCAAAGTCAAAAAAGATAAACTACGGAAAATACCTGCAAAGGTATTTCCCATAAAAGATAAAGAGCTCTTACAAATCAATAAGAAAATGAGTTTCCACTCAAACTATTTTTTGTATAAATAAAAGCTGCATAGTAAAATAATGAAAGAACATCATTACATATCTAATTAGCAAAGATTTTAAAAGTCAGTGGTTTGGATATAAATAGTCTCTTTTTGTGGAGTGTAAGTTGGTGCTACCAGTTTGGAGGATAATTCCCCATATTTATAATGGAGAGTATTTTTACGTAAAAGGTAACGCCAGATGAAAACATTCCCCACTCATATCTGCATAAATTGTAACAACTCTCAAAACAAAGTTTTAAAAATATTGTATCGGCAGTGAATAGTCAAGGAAAGAATGACAACTTCATTCCACAATCTTCAAAACATTCTCACCAATGAAATAAATAAAAGATGCTGATGCTACTCCTCACCACCCATCACCGTACTTATTGCCCACAAATAGAACTGAGGATGGGGGAAAACACAAGGAGATAAAATTCAAAAAAATCTCATGAATATCCTCCAATTCAGAGAGAAGCATATTGAGGGTGTAGGTAAACAGCCCGGGGAAGTGGTGGGAATAAAACCACATAATAAATGCACTTCCCTGTGGAATTTCAGTATTGGAAAAGGCAGGCACCATTTCTAGTAGGTATAGTGAACAGGGCATTAAAATTTAATAAAAGACATTTAAAACTCCAAATGGGGGAAAAGAAAAACACAATGAAAGGAAGAAAACAACCTAAAAAAAAGAATTAATTTCAATAAGAACGGGGGAGGGAAAATGTAATAAAACATACAAAATAGAAGTTAAAGAGAGCTTACGGAATTGAGGAGAAAAATTAACTAAAAAATAGGATTACAGTTTTAATAGAAATGTTCAAAATGGCAAGAGAACAATCTATACACCTGAGAATCAAATTACTAGTAGGAAAAACTGCAGATAAGCTGCAGATGAAACAGAGATTAAAGCGTTAGAGAAAATAAAGTAGATATGAAGGACCAAAAAAAGAGATTCAACATAAAATAATTAATGTTGAATGAGAAGATTTTTACAGACGAAAGAGAAAAGTATTATAAAACACATCATAAGAAAAATTTCCTTGGAATGAAGAATATGTAGATCATAAACATATACCATATTCCAAGAAAATTTGAGAGCAGAAAAATATCGACGTATGAAATTAAACTTTTAAATTTTAATGTGAAAAAAATAAATCTTTAGGCACATATACAGCAAAAGCAAGTCACTTTTGTGATGCAAAATAAAGGGGGAAATCAGGCAATTTCCACTGCAGCCCTCGATTCTCAAAGACAATAATGTCTAGAAAACCCTGAAGGAAAATGGGACCCGAGAATATTATACTCAATCAAGTTGTTCCCTGTCTATAAAAACAGCTGAATCATGTTCTCACAGTCATTCAAGCACCTAGAAAAAACAGTAATTTGGCCCTTTCTTGAAAATACAACGTCAATTAGATCCAGGTAATCAAGCAATAAATCAAACTAAAGAACTCAAAAAGAGAAAGTTGGGGGTTTAAAAGAATAACAAGTCCTGAACCCATTAAATGTAACAACATGACAAAAACTGAAGTAATGATGATTAGAGACTAGACTGTAAAATTTATATACATTAACAGAAAAGATTTTATAATTAACAAATTCCAGAGTTGGGTGTCTCTGGAGTGGAAAAGTAGAATATTGTAAAAGAATAGATTCCATCCTTGATATTTTGGGAGTCTTTCTTTTTAATTTTAGAGAGAACTTTTAGAAACTAATACCTCCTGTGACAATATAAAACATTTATCTAAAATTTAGAGTTTCCTTCAGTTTTACCTGTTTCTTTTTATTCTGTTAGATCCAAATAAAAATTAAATGTAATAATCTTTTTAAATAGCATAAATATCACGGTCCTTTTAAATAAAATTGAATCTATCTAGCTTTCTTTCTACATAAGCATTAAAATACATTCATTATGGTATTCATCTAATGTAAAAAATGTTGATTTCTAGATAATTGTGAATAGGAATAATTTTTGCTTTTTTTCTAGTCTTATTTATTGCTTGAATTTTTATAAATTTATATAATTTCTCCAAAGTTATTATGTTTTTAAAAATCAGTTTTGTGCATTATCCAAAAATTATTTTTGAAATTAATTTGGACTAGTAATTTCATTTCTAAGAATTCATTTTACAAACCTCTTTGCCTACATATACTTGCAACATCATACACACAAGTCTGTTCATTGTGACAAACTTAAATGTCTATCAATAGAAAACTGATTAAATAAATTATGGCATAAAAATATTATGTAATCCTTAAAAAATAAGGTAGATCTTAATATGGTGATAATGAAAAACATCTCCAAGATGTATGCTATTTAATAAATTTCAACTGAACAATGAGTACACTATATTTCACACACATATACCTACACCCTGGTTGTAAAGGCACAGAAAATATGTGTCAACATGCACAAAATCTGTTATCAGCAGCTGCATCTAAGGAAAAGGGCTAGGAGACTGAAATAGGAGAATTCTTTTTTATTGTTTCCTTTTGCATCATTTATATATCTTTTTTTCATTATATTCATTTATTACTTCTTCCCTTTGGAGAAAATCATTTTAAAAAGAACACTCGCTTGTGATTTTGTCATTCAACCCCTTTTACTGTATGGAAGAGAAAGCTGAGACTAGGGACCAAATTACTTGATCTAGGTCATACAGCTAACTTGAGATTTTAATTCATTTATTTTTTTCTGGAGTTGATGCCAGTGCTTTCTATATACTGCCTCACACTTAGAACAGTGGTCACTAAGATAACAACCATAAGTGTCATCATACTACACAATTTACAGTCTCTCATCGGGATGCTGAAAGTTTTAATAATTCCAAAAGGGGCAAGTTACAACTCAATTAAGCAAGACTCCTGGGGAAACCTGTGGCATGTTAGATGAAACCAAATTGCAAGGCATGGAAATGAACGAGATCACATTCTCCATTATTGCCACCCAGAACCTAACACACTCATGGGCAACAGTAAATGCACAGATGGTTTTCACCGAGTTTAGTCGCAATAGACTTTTAAGACTAACTTATCACTGTCTTTAAAAATAAAGAAATTGAGAGCCAATATACAAAAAAGGAAAGAAGGAAGGAAGGAAGGAAGGAAGGAAGGAAGGAAGGAAGGAAGGAAGGAAGGAAGGAAGGAAGGAAAGAAAGATTTCACAATGTAGCTTTGGGATGTTTCTCTTAAAGCCTACCCTCATACTTTAGCAAATTCAGAGATATCACTAGAATGGAGCATGTTCCAGTGTCATGTTCTGATAAACATTTTAACACATGGACTTCACACTAAGGTACCACAGATAAACCAATGACTTTTTAAATTATTAACTTCATAGCCTCTGTTGAGGTATCTGCAAAACTTTGCCTAAAAATAAACAATGTGGTATCATTTAAAAAAGAAAAAAGGAGAATGGTATTGTTTTAATCCTGCTCTGCCATTTTTTAATTAAATAATCTTGGACCTATTGGTTTCTGGCCATTAGTTTTTCATCTTTAAAATGAGAATGATAATTCTAGCATCTCAGAATTGTGGAGAGAATTGAATGAGGTAATATGTGTCAAGTGCCCAAAACAGGCCGTGTCAAAAGGAGATATGAAATAAATGTTAATTTCCTCTCCCCCTTCCTTAGATAAAAACAAGTTTAAAGGAATGTAGACATATATGCATTAAGAAAAATTATGTATATTGAATCAAATTTGAAAGAAATTAGCCTGAAATAGAAATGAACTTAAATTATGAATTATGGTCACTCAGTGAACTGAAATTAAATACACTTCTTCTCAATGAAGCCAGTGCTATTAATGAAAAGAAGAGGGAAACACATGACTGGATTGCTCACATATTTCTTGTTCCTATATTTGCTTCTTTGCTTATAATTATCAAATACTAATGAGGAAAAGTGATTTGGAGTTGTATAATTAAAATGAAGAAAAGGTAATTTTAGGCAAAGTATGCAGAAAGTGTTTTGATAATGAGGTTGAGAGAAACAAGTATTTTCTAGACACAATAATTGAATCCTCATAATTTAAGACATTAAAACTAAAGTATCTTTATTAGACATAGGCTACACATATTAGAGCTAATATTCTATTATTTTCGAACATGAAAGAATAGTCAATAAAATCTCAGTATTTTTTACATTCAATTTTTATATATAATGTATACATATTGAGCACTATCTAAAGGCATACATTATATATAATGTACATATGTATAAATTATATAAATATATGTTATATTTGTTTATTACATCATTATACGTGCTCAGTAAACTAAAGTGTGTGTGTCTTAGAAAATAAAATTTTTATAATTATATTACCTCTAATTGTATATGCAAAGTACTGTACTAAAGGGCTGATAAAAGCCTTATTTGTGTAAATAATCTAGTAAGAAAAAATATATATCTAAAACCAAAATTATTGGCACAAATAAAAGAAGGGAAACTATAAGCACTAAGTATGAATGAAAAATAGAATTATTTGTCTTTAATATATCAAATTAGGAATACGATATATGATCTGTGATATCAAGTGGTAATAATGATATAATACAGACTATGATACAGAAGAGCTGCTTTTACATCTTATTCCAGGTGAGAGATTATCATTAGATTCTTGTTCTGGAATCAAGGAGGCAGACCTGAAGGAAAGATGACTTTTAAATATCAAGATGTTAATATAAGCAACAATTTCTTCAGCAGTGCTTTATTAGGCACCAAGTCAATGAAATTCACTGCCATTATCTGTTACAGGAGATTACACAAAAAATCACCTAGTATATATCATCAATACTTGATGTCTATGCATATTCATAAAGGATTACGATAAAGGTGTACAAAAAAAGTGCCATGAGAAGTATAAATAAACTTACTCTCAGTATTCAGAGAAGGATTAGATACTTTATGAAATGAGATATAGGAGGGTATACATATATGAACATAGGTGCATTCTTAACAAAATATTAGCAAATTGAAGCAGCATGCCATAAAAAAAGATACTTCATGACCAAGTGTAGTTTACCTCAAGAATGCAAGGTTAGTTTAACATTTAAATATCAGTTACTATAATGCACATTTTTAATAGGATAAAACTTTCAAGAAAAAAAAAGCTAAGTATTTGACGAAATTCTGTAAGAATTCATGATGAAAGCTGTAAAAAACTATAAATAGTAAAGAACTTGTTCAATATGTTAAAGGGCACCTATAAAAAACCTACAGCTATCATCATAATATAATTAATGATAAAAGATTAAGGCCTGCTGCTGCTTCTAAGTTGGGTTTAACCAATGGGACGCACTGGCAGGAGACTAGACACTAGGGAGAGAGTAAGATCATGGCATTTATTCTCCTAATTTCCTTCTTTTTAGAATGAACATCTACTCCACCTTCTACCAAAGGCCACAGTCACCACATGGTGGCTCTCTCCTGAGATAAAATGAGCTGATGTTCCCTCCCTTTACATCTTCTAGACTTTGCTATTCCTACCCACTTTTACCCCCAACTAGGCTTCATATAACCCTGCCCATACCTTTGTAGTTGTCTTTTATTAATTCAGCTCAAGTCCCTCATTGAAGTGTGCCATTCAATCCCCACTAGGCTGCCAAACCCTGATTTGATGTTCAACATCATACATTTACAAAATACACGAATTTTTCTTTGACAGTAAAAAAGTTTATCTCCTTTATTTCCAAGATCTTATATTTCCATGTCATTTTTCTCATGAAATTTATCTTGACGTATATTTTATGCTTGAAAATCTTTCAATCATTTAATCATACCTCTCTGCAACAAAAATTTGTATATAAATTGAAAGTTTTAAATCTTTTTTATTTCATGAAATAAAATGAATTATAGACTATTACCAAAATTTTTCTGGATTGAATGAATTATCATTACAGTTATTAACCCATGATTGATCCAACAATATAAATATATCATAAAGTTTGATTTAAAAATTATTGAATGTAACAAATTTCTTACTGGAAATACATCTTTTAATGGCAGTAGGGCTTTTTTCTCCCAATTAGTTTATATTTCCATAGATGAATATAACACATGACTAGAATGATATGGGGTTCAGACCAAGTCAATGGGAAAAAAAAGGACGGGGTCACAGGAAGTTCAGAGCTTACGAAAGGTGCATAAATTCTTGTTGTTAATTTCTTTTAAGAGAGGAACCTATAAGACATTCCTGTAATAAGTATACGGCAAAAATAAATAAGTTAGCAGAAAAGAGGTTAGTAGGAGGAAAGATATTTGTGCTTATGCTCAAAATAAAATAGAGGTTTACAGTATATACTCATCTGGCAAAAATTAATGAAAATGTTTTTTTCCGGCGACCCTGAATAAATGGTCAAGAAAGTATAAACGCTAACTTATACATATGATCTGTCTTCTGGAAAACATAACATGCTATTTTGGAAGTAAACATAGAATTTTCACCTTTTCCTCTTTGAAATTGAGGGACATAGGCAGCTGAGACACAGCCTGGGGTCTTGGGTTTTTTGTTGGGCTTCGAAGGTTCCAACTGTCACTTTGGTGGCCTGGGAGGTTTACAACCCAGAGCAGCATTCTCTAGATCCAGGATGAATAAAAGACAGGTATTCTTTTACAAATGGAAGGAGAAATTGAGAAAGGGAAGATATGATACCTTCTGAGAAAAATCAGCTTTAGGAAAGACAGAGACAGGGAAACCGAGCATCTGGGATGCCCCTTAACCCTCTGTGCACCCCACCCCCATTCCTGTGCCTCATGCCCTGTGAGTAATCTTGGGTGGCCCCCAGGGGAAGATCTCAAAATGTGACAAAAAGAAGTACAGCAGCACCTGAAGAAAGGAAAGAAAAGTCACTACTTGAATGTAAATCATTCAGATTTACACCATTCTACTTTCCTTAAGACACATTTTCTTTCTCAAAGCTGCTAATATCAAACAGTCAAAGAAGTATGAGAGGCAGTTAAGAACGTGAAACCGGATCTTTTGTATATTCTAAGGTTGAGTCTACACAATAGCAAAGTGTCGGATGTTTTGTCTCCACGTTGCCAGACATCTGGGTTGAATGAAGAATCAACTAAGTGGACTTGATGTGCATCTTGTTTCCCTTCGTAAGGCTCTTTCATTCCTGGCTGTGAAACACCCTTTGATATCAGTAGCAGATCTGAGCATGAAATCAACTGTCTGCACAGAAGAAAAGAAAGGAAGCCTCGCTCATTCTTTCCATTAAATGTGCTTTCTCTCCTTTCCTTTTTTTTTTTTTTTCCTAAGCTCTCTCTGGGACTTGGGAGGTACAGGCCATGTCGCTCCACCTTCATCCATCAGAAAAGGGCAGATAAGGTGCCCCTGGGTGTCTGCCACCACAACATTGGTTCCTAGCTTCTAGTTTAGTTAGGCCTACTCCCCTTTCCTGCTCACTTTCCCTCATCAAGGCAAGGAGCCCCTCTCCAGGTAATTTCTTCACCCCTCTGGTCTCTCCCAGAGACAAGGAGAGGCGGCCTCAGCCTATCTCTGAGCCACACATTCAATGAAGCGACATAATGAGCTGCATTTTGTTGAGGGCTCTCCAGGTCCCCCAAATCTTTCTCAAATGTGATTGTTTATAAAATGTTTGATAAAAATAAATGATGCTTTCAATTTAAACAAAATTTCACACTGTTACTGGTTTTAATAACAGTTTTGACAGATGAGATTTTCATCATCTGTTTTTTCTTTGTGAAGGCTTCTTCAATAAACTAAAAATGCTTTAAACTAACAGATGTGACTATAAAGTAAGGCTTGAGTGTGAGACATCAGGAACTAAGGCTTGTCAAATGCTTCAACATAGAAATTTATTCCTAGTGCAAGCATCTCTCGGGTATCAGAAAAGTCACCAGCCTAATGATTGCCGGCTAACGTGTGAAGCTTGTTTTAGCAGCAAGATGCCATTTATTCCAAACTGGGAGTGTATCTCTGCCTGCTCCTCCCATTTTCTCTCTGTATCTGACAATTTCTGCTACTCTAGCTATTGGAAACCTATGGAAAAGTCAACCCAAATTTGTTTGAGCTCATGTTAATGTTTGACGAACTGATGATTCACGATTCTTTTCTCCATCAGCTCGAAAATTTGAATTTTCAATGATATTCTGTTTACCATAATGTAATTTATTTTTGCATATGTATATATTATTTTTAACAGAGTTGAGGCTTGAAATTGAGATTGCAGTACTCTAATTTCAAAATAGCTCACTTGTCTCCAAAATATAACAGTTTGAAGGGTTTTGTGTGTGTGTGTATGTGTGGTGTCTTTATATATTTTAAACGGTTATTCTTGTAGAGAAATACAACACTGGAGGCAAATTGACAAATCAGTTTAACAACAAAAGTAATCCTAAAGCTTAGTTAAATTAAGGAGTGCTATTATGTAAAGAACGTTTTTCTTAAACCTTGTCCAATTCCAAATGAAATATCCTCTCATGCCAAAAAGTGTGTCAAAATTTATTAACATGGTCTGGGGAATAAAATAAGAGATTGAGAAATACTGATTTCCATTTTGATCTCTTTCACTAACACTGCATATATTCTGTCAAGTCATTTAACCCTCAGTTTTACACTTTCCCTTGAAGTGGGTATAGAGCATTTGGCTTCTGTGTTGTAGAGTGAATAGATGAGTAATATGTCTCCTCTTATCTCACTAGTCTTCCTCTAGTTCTCATGGTGAAATCTGCTAATGGCCAGCCCTGACAGGAGCAAGAACTCATTCCTCCCTTCCGAAGGGCACCCAATGGACGTTTCTCTGCCAAAAGAGGTTTTCACAAGGACCACGACAGTGCGGGGATTCTGGTAGGGCTAGGTGGGAAGGGCTGTCTTGAACAGACTTTGGCCTGAGACAGGCTGGCAGACCTCAGAACAAGGCATTGCACAAAGGAGAAGAGAGCCACAGTGAGGAGGAAGATGAAGAACTGACTCAAATGACACAAACAGCCCTAAATGAGGGCAGCCAGGTAGTCCAAAGCCAGCCAATGTGCAAACGTCACAGCAAGATCAGACTTGGGTTGGGTAACACTTGGAACAAAGTGGTATTGGGGCAGAGTTTATCTATATTTGCTGGAGAGGAGGCAAGGATCTAAGCTCCAGAGAGAGAGACTGAGAAGAACCAAGCAGATCCTCAGAGCTCCAATCCTTGCTGGAGTCTGGGGTTCTAGACAGAGAGTCCAGGCTGAGAGCAAGCAACCTGGGTGGTTAAGCAGACAGTCGATCTGATGGTTTGTGTTGAGAGGTGTCAGGACAGGGCAGGGAGGATTCAGAAATGATGACTCAGGCGTCAGTGCTGGTGTAGCTTGTTGACTCATAAAAATGCATTTAGGTGTCTGTCTCCCTTGCTAGACTGCAAACTCCTTCGGCAGGAGCCTCTTTGGATCTTCAGCACTCACAAAGCATATCTACATAACAGAGGCTTTGTTCATGCCTCTTAATGAGTGAATAAGTGAACCAGAGTGAAAAACCAATGGATAAATGTGAAACCACTTGAATGTATAAGAACACAATTATATATAGCACTTTAAACATAGGCTTACAGCAGAATTCTGTTTTCAGATCATAAAGAGAATAATCTAACAATGACAGTAACATGCTTTTCTAAATATGAATACTGAAAGAATTAAAATATTACTGCAAGATTTTATCTTTTATAGGCTCTCATATCACCTCGATGACTTCCTACCTGTCAACTCTACTAGGCATGAATTACAATCAGAAATGAAACTATAAAGAAGACAAATTTAGTGTTAACTATGGCCAGCAAAACATTTCTTTTTTCATCCCAACATCTCGGGGACTCACCACCTATTACCTCATTCCTTTTTTTCAGACTCTGTAAAACCTTGAATTTACCCTTCAGTCCTTCCTTTCCCAGTTACCTCTCAACTAGGTTCAAATATTTATTCTTTCCTCTTCAAACATTTTTAGTCTCTCCTCTGTCTCTCTCTTTGGCTTCTTCTGATTCCTACTTCCAAACATTTTCACTTTTATTTATTCACCAATCAGCCATTCACTCACTTATTCATTCAATGAATATTAATTAAGTTGTGTATTCCAGGTGCTGAGTATGCAAAAGTGAAACAGAGATGATCCTTGTCTTCCAGGATGTCCCAGTAGTGAGGAAGACAGATTCATAAACACATACATGATGAAATAAGATACTCCACACTTTCCTTTTCCCTTAAAAGATTTCAATCTAGTTCTATCTAACACCATCTTGGAAAGAAGGAGGGGCTTCTTTTTCTTGTTATCACTACCTTGGCCCCCACCACCTAGATAAATTAGATAAGGCCTGGGCAGGGTTTGGGGGAATATAGAAAACTAGCTCTAGAGCAACATATTAACTGCATTGTCCAAAGACCAGCTGGCAATGAGGAGGACAGCTAGGTGCTAAGTGACTTGCACATACCCTACTGGACTGGGGGACAGACAATGCCTTCCCTGGTGGAGACCTGTGGTTTCTTCTCCTGCTCTCCATTTTTCTGGTACTTTCTCCCCTCCTCTGCCCTGCTCTTGGAGATGTATAATCTAATCCCTGAACTAAATTAGTCTTTGCAGGCAGAAAAACTTGCTCAACAAGTAGGCATCAAAATCTTTCTGACTTATACTAAGACCAGAGGATTTTCAAATATGTTCAGCCTTTGTTTTGGATGATTCATTGTCTAGCTGTCTAGTCCTGTGGGAGGGTCAGGTAAGGAGGGGTGATGGTTGCAGAGAGAAAGGGCATGTCCTCAGGATACAAGTAAAAAAATGTACTTATCTCAGAGACAGAAATACATTTATTAATCTCTTAATATATTAATAAATTAAAATATAATCTCTCTACCTTTTTAGTATACACTGTTAAATAACATATTACATTAAGTGAGAGAGACAGGAATTGGAACTGGGGGACACAGAAGCTGGGTCTCTAATGCAATCTGCCATGAGACAGAGCCTCGATCCTGCCCAAGGCACTACTTCCATTTCTTTCTACATTTTCACATCTGTTTCATGCATAGCTAATACTTTCTCCTTATCTATTTTTTTCTTAATCTCTACAACATGGCTTCCATTCTCACTGCAGAATTGAACTAGGATTTTAATGGTCACCATTTGCTTTCTGCCTGGCAAATCCAGGGGATTATTTCTGAGTCCTCATTTTCCTTCATGTCTCTGAAGCTCTGGTCACTATGTCACATGGTCACTAGCACCACCTACAACATTTGCTTACCAATTAATCAGGAAGATTCTGAACAGTACTGCCTTTGGTGGTTTGGTCATGAAAATAACAGGTACTTAGAATGATTTCAATATGTTTTTTCAAGCTATACTCTCTTCCTCTAGATTATGATATGCCATCCTGGTGGGGACAAGAAATGGAGAAGTCACCTCTCATGTCTGATGATCACTGGTATGCAGAAAAGTCTCTTGGAGCCCAAGACCTGGATTCTAATCCCAGTGCTATTATCTGTTATCCCATGCAGCCTTGGCAAATTACTCTGTGAC
>CM053504.1:77082363-77147198 GCA_028627145.1 Eidolon dupreanum | reverse complement strand
GCTCTGACGTGCACACTGATGGCATCCACTATGCTGGTGCTTATTCTCCAACGGTTGCCCCAGTCTTGCAGCCAAGGACCTTCAGGACACCTTGTCTTCACCTGTGTCCAGGCTCTTACTAGATTCAATTCTGGAGGAGAAAGGGAAGTGAAAGAGGCACGTATGAATGGTCTGTCCTGAACTAGAGTCTCTGCTGATGTTTTATAATTGCTAATCTTTACCATAATCCACGTGGATGGACACTGTTATCCATGTTTTTCAAGAACTGATGCAGAGAAAAATGACATTATCAAAGGTCCCCTAGCTAATCGTGTACAATTAGTGTGGCCAATTACTTACTGTGATATGTCTAAATCCCATGCTCATGAGTTTTCCCACCCTGCTACTTCCCTCAAAAGTCAAGCTTACAATCATTTATCAGTTTCACACAAGAAAGGGGACCTACTTCTTTGCATTAAATTCAGAGTCCACATTTTTTGAAGTATGAAAAGAGTTTGAAAACTTGATTAATGTACAAGACTAATTTGTTGAATTTAGTAACTATGTTTTGAGAACTTACCCAATTTGGAAACTATTATAGGTCCTGGTTGGCAAAAACAATCAAGCATACTTCTGGTCATCAAAGAGATTGTCATCATTTTTTTTTCCTCCCTGATTGTAATCTCTCCAACTCATATTCTGCACCCCTTAAATTCCATTTGCATACTAAATAAACTTTTCTTAAGCATCTACTGGGTGCCATGATGTATGCCTTATACCTGAGCTAACAAAGAGATTAAGACACCTCTATTCTCAAGGAACCCACATTCAAGTCTTTCCCTTGTATAAAACCACTAATGCCTCCCTTATAGCAACTACCTTGAACCCAACCTTTTCTGCAAAGCACTTACTCCATTGCTCAATTGTCCTTTTCTACTTTAAATTCATAGACTAGGAGTGCCATACTGTTTGGTTGTTCTAATTGTCTCATGTCTTGATTTTATCTCTGCAATGACACTATAATCTACTTAAGAGCAGAATCACTGCTTAACAATCATTCTTTTCAGTCACACACAGACATGGGATTACTTCTTTGGCTTTAAACCCAAAGAGCCCTTTCATCTTGTGATGATTTAAAGGACTTTAAAAGACTTGTTGATTGATTTCAAGGATTAAATTCAACACCAGAGAATTTTCCTCCTAGTTAAAAATTCCACATAGTTCTTTAATACAAAAATCATCACTGAGATTTATGATAAAAAATGAGTTTTAAAAAAAAGATATTTAGTTGGAAAGAAGAGAGAAAACATTGCTAGTTGTATGACATCTAAAGTTTAATCTTGGTTCTTTTTAATTATCAACTATAATTTTGGCTTTTCTTTCACCCAGTTACATTTATAATTTTGTCAAATGAGCCAAGACCATCTTCCTATTATTTTGTTATTTCAGAGAAATGTAAGGCCAAATTCTTGTGTAACTTTCTTATAATAACTATACCCTATGTTCATAGTACTTAGCTTTTAAGTATGAAAGAAAATATCTTACTTTAGGCAAAGCTGGAGAGTAGGGGAGTAGTTATCCCTGTCTTATGTCCAAGCATGAGCCAACCTGCGATTAGGGTCAGCTGAGGGTGTCCAGATCTAGACCTGTATCTATTCACTGGGGCAGGGAGGCAGCCACTAGTAAGTTTCTGCAGCTGGGAAGTGCAATTTGTCCTTGCAGAATACAGCATCTGATGGAGAGGACAATGGATCTGACACTAGCAGGATGAAATAGTTTCTACTTTCTAACACACAGTCATGGACAAATTATGGTAATGGAGAGTCTAGGAGCAACTGAAAATAGAACTCGAGAGAGGTAGCTGGCACCAGAGAAGCTGGCCAATAGGTGAATAGGACCTAGTCCTTGGACTATTTGGTTTAAAGACTTGGAAGTATAAGGCACATCACTAGCCTAAGTGGACTAGAAAACCAGTGAATCACCAGCCTGGTTACCAAATCAGTCCAGCCTGATTCACAGGAAAAGATTAAAAGCCCAACTAAACAAAACAAAGTTTGCAGTAAGAGTAACCTAGGGAATAAAGTAAGGTTGTCTTATAGGTGAGGTTAAGTGCTCTTCAGGACACCAGAAAATCAGGCTCTTAATTCGGACTCCAGCTTCACTCTAATAATTCTAATTCACAAAACAATAATAATGAGGACTCATGCATTAACTCAAGACCCTACTCCTATAAGTACATTCTATTCTAAGTGGAGCTTCCAAAGACCCCAACAAGGATGTTTAGGGTCAAGTGCTAAGGTGGGAGATAGTTTCTGAGGCCCTCATGCTGCTTTTCCTTAATCAGAAGCATGGAGACTCACCTGATCCAAAATCATGCGCATTTAGTGGGTTTAGTTCACCTCAAAGAGGCAGGTAGAATAGGAGAGTGCATGGGTCAGGGCCTTTGGAAGGTAATTAGGTGGTGACGGTAGAGCCCTCATGAATGGGATTAGTGCCCTTATAAAAATCAGCTGAGAAAGCTCCTTGCCCATACTACCACATGAGGTTACAACTGGAAGGCACTGACTGTGAACCAGAAAGAGTGCTCTCACCAGACACTTAATCTGCTAGCACCCTGATCTTGGACTTCACAGTCTCCAGAACAGGAATAAATTTCTGTTGTTTATAAGCCACACAGTCTATGGTATTTTGTTCTAGCTGCACAATTGCCTAAGATTGCAGGTAACTTTGAGCAAACCACCTTAATTCTGTATGCCTCAAATTTCTCATCCTTAAAAGAGTGATGATGATAATGTATCTTCCTCCATAATGTATCTATTAAAGACTAGTGCAATAATCCATGAAATGTGCCTAGTACAGTATCTGGTATGTAGTAAGTACTCAGTCAATATTAACCATTCTGCTCTCCATTTGGTAAGAATAGTTTCAGATTTGTACTCAAGTGGAATATGTTTCTAATACAGAACTTATAAAGTAAATGTGCACTCTTGAGTAAGGTACTAATAGAGACAGCCCAAGCCAGTTCATTCCAAATAAGGTACTTGGTTTAATATTGTCAACATAAAAATTTTTAAGAAGATCACTAATCATTTTTCATTGCCGGGAATCTCTACAATATCTTGTAAATTGCTTTAATGGGGTACTTAAAGTTTTCTGTAGGACTCTGTCAAATGCAGATAAGGGTCATGAAGGAAAAATTTACATTTCATCAGTATTAACAATTTATTAAAACTCATAAAAATGTATATTATTGTGCTTTTTTTTAATCTTTTATATTATAATCCCTAGGACATACTTTGAAAAAAAAATTATTTCACTGTTGCAGCTTAAATCTTAAAACACCTCACTCTTCAACTCGGAATGCCATTCATTAAATTCCTTCTTCTAAGGAACCATAAATGCAGTAATCTAGACCCTGATAAAGGCTTTAAAGTTGTCCCATAGGATACTTGGGGTGAAGAAAGATGGAACATTAGTGTCAAAGAAGCATATTATTTGATTCTCAATATAATTAATAAACTCTTTCTCTCCCCCACAGGAATCTGTTAAATCTCCAATTCTTATTTGTATTGAGACAAAAGATTTAGTTACCCACCTAACAGAAAAGGGGTGGTGGGTGGGGGGAGGAGATCTGAAAAAGGCTTAAGTATTTAGTGGTTTAAACCCTGCATAAATTGGAGATTTGAATAAAAAATCAGCCCTGGTATTTTTCTATGAAAATAGTGAACAGAAGGAATATATGTGCTCAGAGGAATAACATTTTATGCCAAACATCAATCAACCCAGCTTTAGAAGCCTATTTATAATACTGTGGGGGTCCTGGACAGTCGCACTTCATACTGTGAGGACCAATCCATGACATTAGATAGTGAACAATTGAAGTCTTTACAAATAATTAAAACTCTGTTTGAAAATGGAGATGTTTTCCACAGCTTTCCTGTGTATGCACGATATCATCGATATTCAAGAGTGTAAATATTGACTAGTTATTGCTGGTAGCCAGAAGGAGCAAAATCCCCTTTGAAATAATAACGTGGAGTGTGTGTATATAACATATACATATGTATGCACACACATATGCATAGAGATGTTAAATATATAGTCATATAGGGAGAGAAAATATAGATTTCACTTTATATGACAGTTGAATAGCTATACTTTAAACAACCCATGTTCACTGCCAGTACAGTTCTCGTGTGAGTGTGTATGTATGTGTGTGTGATATGCAAAGAAGACGCAAAAATATTTTTGAAATTTTTTATCTGTGATTTTTTTCTTAACATGATAATGAGAGGTATTATAAAGCATGCCTTTTATCTTAAAAAAATAAAATAAAAACCTCTCCATTGTTTAAATTGGGATCTAGAACTATACAACTTTAGAGCTTGCAGGAACAGAATTAATAATCTCATCTAGTTTTCATAATATTTTAAGCCCACCTTAAATCTTTTTGGGGTGGAGATAAAGCACAACTAATACATAAATTAAAATCCTAAAAATGGCTCCTTAATTTCACAATTTTTCTTTTAAGAGGCATGAGACTTAAAATTTTTTTGAGATAAAAATATCCCTCAGGATCATTATTTCAATTGATTTCTTTAACAGAGTACTGAAAATGTCAGCACACTTTGTTAGTGTAAGATACAGAACAAACAACAGCAGCCACGACCCTTTCTCTATAAAGCTTCCAACTGGAGCCAAGAGTTAACATATGCACACAGTCTTTGCGAATCAGAGTGTGGGGCTCTCTATAAGGAGAGCTCATGGTGGGGTGCAAACGATAAATGCAAAAAGAGTTAGAAAAGGGAGCAATCTGTACAGGTGAGAACTGTCAGGAAAGAGGTAAGCCTCACCCTAGACGTAATGAATTGTACATACCGGAAGGATGGGGTGGAGAGAGGAGTGCTGATGGGGTTGGAATGGCCTGGCAAAGAGGTAGAGGGAGAACGAGCACAGTGTGATGGAAGAAATAAAAACCAGAGAGCAAAATGAATCAGAGATTATTAACTAGGTTCATTGAAACTTGCTGTGGTCTTCTGAGTGGACCTCAGAGTTTTGTGATTTAGTTCAGAGCGAAGGAGCACACCAGTAGGAGAATGGAGATCTTTAGATCCATTTTCAGTTTTACAAGATTCCCACTCAGCCGAAATCACACACACACAAAACTACACAACACAAAAGCTCTACGTTTTCTTATGAGGTGAAAGAACCATGATAATGCTGATGCCTTTCCCTTGGCTGATTTGACCAGGTCTCGACAGGGATTATGTTTCATACAACTTCTGTCCCCCCACCGTGTGGACTGAGAGCAGGCCCAACATGCGTCCTGCTCTTGATACACTGTTGAAGGCCAGTGGAATGAATTTACCTAGCAGACTGCATGGAATGTTCCCCAGAGCTTTTGCAGGTGACCAGAATCCACAGAGGTCTCTGACCCTGAGTGTTAAAGAGGCCATTAAAAATAGAGGGTGTTATTGGGATAGGAGGTATGGTCCAGAATGAGAAGCCCCACTGGTCAAGTTGGCTCATACTAGAGCCCCACGACATCTTTGTGACATCTACGTGCACAACGAGATTTGTGTGACAATGATTTAGTCAAACGAACAACTGTAGACTAACAAAGAGAACTACTCTGGAAAGAAAGGAATCCAATTTGATCCCAAGAGTAACCCCATCTATGGACAGCTGCCAAGTTGCCACTTCAAATTTTGCTTTGTAAACGTGCTCCCTGACAATGCAAGGATCCCTCTTTCAACTCTTGACAAAAATGACATTAGCTAGGAAAGCCTGGTCCACACTAGCAAGGGGACACACAGAAGAATCCAGGGCCAAAGCCTGGAGAGCTTGATTTAAAACGTTTTGCCCATCTGCATGGAAGTGGGACCTTTAAAAGGAAATAATACAGATAATTTCCTTTTCCTTACGCTTATAGAGACGTGTTCCCTTGCATTTCTCTTTAGTCGGCCTGAATACAGGAGAGCACCAGGGGGAGCTCACACATCTTCCTTCTCTTTCTCCCCCTCTCACAGAAGGTTGCCTCTTGCATCCCAGAAAAAGGGTGGGTCAAAACAACAACATATATGAAATGACTCACTAAAGTAAGCACAGGTAAGTCATCCTGTAAAAATACTCTGGATTCTTTTTGAAGACTCTGCACTACATCCCTCACACTGGGCACACCTAAAGTCAGCATTCAGCCGTTTCATCTGGCTTTAAGATGTGGCCTCTTAAAACTCCTGGATCAAAAAAGACACTATAAGGGCATGTCCCTAACATGCCCCCGTGTGTCCCCAAAGTAAAAAGGGCAAGGGGAGTCTGCTTCCTTGCAATTTGAAATAGCATTCTTTAGCACGCTTCAATTTTAATCACAGTGGAGGGTAATGGAAGGGATTTGGGGTCTTTGATTTTCCACATTGGTCAATGGGATTGATTTTTTTTTTTTTTTAATTTTAAAGAAGGGAACTTGTCGCTCTCCTCCCCATTCTCTCAAGGACTGAAAACATGAGACAAGGAGAAAAAACTCAAAATATATAATTAACTTTGTATTATCAATATTAGTAGAGAGAATCAGTAACACAAAGAATTCTAAAGGACCAGATAATTCACATAGCTTACTTCCTGACTATGTTCTGACACTGGCATTCAGAGTGTGGAGACCTCAAGTCTCCCCCAACTTGAGAGGGAGAGAAAAATGACCCCCTGTTTTTGCTACTTGATTCACCGAAAATGCTCTTCATTCACTGCTTTTAAGAAATGATGTATTTCCAACCCTAAATTTCAGATCTACAGATCACAAAATCATAAGAGATTCTAGCCCTGGAAGATACGTCATGAAGTCATCTGAGCAACTCTCTACTTTAAGGCAGGTGAGATATAATTGTTTTAAATTTTATATTATAGACGAAATAGCTGAGGTTTAGAGAGGAAAATTAAGAGCCTAGGTCACACGGTGAAATGATTTTTGTCTATAAATTAAAAACTCACTAAGTATCCAGTTCCCCATCCCCACCTGTCTGTCCCTCCTTGTACGACTGTAAATAATGTTTTTTTTTTAATATTCCAAGTCTAAACTTTGAACTGCCCGCAACCCTAAAGAGGAAAGAGATGAATCATGAGAGAATGCAGAGTAATTAAAAACCGGGATAGCTGAACACCTGGAAAAGCGCTGGGATTGATCAACTACCCCATCAGATGTGCATTTCTCCGGGGTGGGAGGCAGCTGAAGCTCAGCGAAGCCGCGGGGCCAGCCGAGGCGACAGCGCCTTTTGGGTCCCCCTGGTCGCGCTGCAGCGCGGTCGGCGACAAGGCCCGGCGAGGCGGCTGCGGCTCGGCGCCCGGGCGGAGGCGCGGCGTGGCGAGGCCGCGGGACCGGGCGGGGCGGCCCCGGCGCCGCGTCCCCTCGCACGCGGGACCCGGCGGGACGGCGCCCGGGGCGGCGCAGCGGCGGAGCGGCGCGCGCGCAGAGTCCCACGGGCGGGCCGATCGCGTCGCGCTCGGCCGAGGACAGACGCAGCGGCGCCCCAGGAGGGCGCGGGGTTCACGGGGGGCGCCCACGGAGGGCCGAAGGGGCTGCGGTCCCCGTCGCCCGCGAGGGGACAGAGACGGTCCCCCCCCCCCCGCCTACGCCGGGCAGGCTGAGACCCGGCCGCCGCCGCCGCCGCCGCCGCGCGCGTCCACACCGCGCCTAATGTTAGTAAAGATGCAGCAAGCGGAGACTTCTGCAGCGAGGTGCAAATGCAAGCCACCTCGTCGGCGTGAAGGGAGGGCCGGCCGGAGAGGGACAGAGGGGCTTTAATCGTGACAACAGCTCTGTGCGTGGTGCAGACTTTTTTTGCCCACAGGGTTCGAGCATCTGAGGTTAAAATGCCTGGAACTCACATATCAGTGTGGCAGAATTTCCCTGCGACTTTGGTGGCAGGCGGCTCAGCACCTGTGCTCCGTGCCTCTCAGAGGGCCAGCTGTGCACATCACCCTGGCCCAGCTAACCGCACCGTCTGACCTACGGGGAACCGAATCTGAGCGATGGAATTTGAACCGCCCTGCGGACGTGCATGCTCGGAAAAATCTCCTTGGGGAGGAGTGTCATTGTCCACTGAGAGATTATTCAGGGAGATGTCCGGGACGAGATAGGTAGACATATGACAGCCCAAGGAAGGAAGATATGTAAAACTTTAAATTGTAGACACTTAAGCACCAACTGTCTGGAGTCCTGAGCAAATTTAAAAAAAAAAAAAAAATTCTATCAGAAACATCACACTTCCAGGGCCCCTGGCATTTTCTAAATCAGTGGTTGTACTAACAAGAGTGCGTGGGGAAGTTTTCTGAACACAGAATTCATATTATTTAAACTTTAAATCATGAAGTGGGTGCTTCAGCTCTCCTCCAGCTGGAGGATTTTAGCCCCTAATTCTTTAGCCACCAAGAAGAATTCCTTGTAATCAAGTCAGCAAAAGTATTTCCATTAAATATTACTAAGTGGGAAACACTCCAGTCTCTCAGCTCCACATATCATATTCGCCACAAACATTTCTGCGATCCATGATGTTATGTATTGGTCAGGCTTTCACACAGCCCAGGCCAGGTGTCAAATGACCCCCCACCACCTTCCCCTTGAGCAGAGAAGGGACCCCAAAGAGCTGCTGCTGACAAATGATGAATAGGAAGTTGCATAGGAAAAGCGTCGATTTTTACTTATTTTTAAGTTACCCTCCTGACAAACATTGTTCTTTCTTTGACTACTGAAGGAAAATTATTTGATAACTTTGGGAGCATTGTTCCTCTGTCGTTCTACGTTTTGTTCTTGTCCTTTTGGGAAAGGGATTTTTTGGGAGTAGAAGGGGTAAGTGAAGAGGGAAAGGCTAAAGAAATTAGTTACTGGCTTTATCCAAACCCTGTTAGGTCTCGTTTTTAACGTGATGTGGAATGGAGAAGTTGCAATAAGTACATGATTGAAAAACAAGGTCTCTTTAGAAAAGAGCTAAGGAATAGGAATTTAGTGCCCTGGAGAGAAAGGTCAAGAAAACTTTTAGGAGGATACTGACCTTTATATAGAGAAAATACCAATATGCAAAGGAGAGGGAGGAGTGAAATAAGGAAGTACACCTTCCTGAGCCCCCTATGTATCAAAAACTTGACTTGCATGATCTCATTTAATTCTCTTCACAACCTTAGAAGGGTACGATTTTTCAATCCAATTCTCCTTTTACAAATGAGAAACCTGTAGCTCAGAGGCCCAAAGTGAATTGCCTGAGGGCATATCGCTAGTTAGGAGCAGAATTAGAATTGATTAAGGGGTAAAGAAGAATTCCTTGAGAATTAGTGTTTTTAAATCTCTATTAGTTACAGAGGGAAGCTGGGAAACTAATTACCTTCTGGGAGGATCTTTAGATTAGTGGGGAAATGCTGTTAAGCTCACAGAAAGACAAGCCTGTGAATTTTCTTGTTATCTATTATGTGGTTTCAGAAAAGGTGTGACAATTTGAGAAACTGAATGGTACCCAAATTCATTTAGTAAGGTTCTTTTCAGCTGATACACCTACTAGATATAATTAGGCACATGTCCTTATTCTTCAGGAAATTTCTGTTATTTGGGGAGAACACTGAAAAGCTTTAGACTCTTTCAAATTTAAGAGTAATCTGAATTTTAGTTGGGAAACAGACTATCTGTATGATGAGTTTAAGAGATATGGAAACGATCTCTGAGGTCCAAAGAATTGGCCCCACCCACTGATAATATGCACAGCTTTCGAATTAGCTCTGGCTGTGAATTTGAACTGTACAGTTTACGGTTAGCTGTGTGACTAGAGGCAACTTTCTTAACCTGTTTGGGCTTCAGCATCCTCATCTGTAAAATAAGGCAAAAAAAAAAAAAAACCTTTGCAAGGTTATTGTGAGGATAAAATGAAATAGTATGGGTGAAAGCCCTTAACAGGATGCCTGGTGTATAGTAGATGCTCAAAAGTGTTAGTGTTGCTTAGTGTAGTGTGATTAAAGCATGTGAGAGCAGATTTTGAGAGGGTGGGAATGCACCAGACGCTGGGCTGGAGAAAGGAAGTGCCACCAACTTCAGCTCTTCGACAATTTTGCCTGGGGCTGGCTCTGGGGGAAAGACATGGGTTCTCACTAGTCTGTGAATGTACCCGAGAGGAGAGACAGCTATAAAAGATGAGAAGGTCTGAGAAGGTGGAGGAGAATGATTTTGGAAAGCATGGAGCAAGCGATCCCCACATCATATATTTTGTTGATCTTGAGATCAAAGGGCAATGCATTCATAAACTGCAAAAAATGGAAGCTGAAGCAAAGTGCCCTACGTAGCTTTTAAACTAGTTAATAACGATGACGTAAGACAAAAATGTTTGTGTTCTTGTTTAAACATTGTGAAGGAAATTTTATTCTTCAGTATTTTTTAATCAAGATCTCTAAACCATTGTTTAAAAAAACTACATATACATATTTTTTTTGCCTAATTATTATTTAATACTGCTCTGCCAAAAATATAGCTATTACTTTGGGGCTTGTGTTTAAATAGAACTGTGAAATTCTGCCTTAAAAAGAATTGCAAAATGATTCATCAAAATGTTTTCCTCTGGTGTTTTTTTGTCAGGTAAATGCTAGATTGATTCTAGAGATTTTCTTTTAAAATGATTTTTTTCTGAGTATGAAAGTAATATATGCTCATTGTAGACAACCTAGTTAGTATAAATGATATGAGAGAATAAACAGTAAGGAAGAAACCAAGAACCCCACCAATAGGAATTAACCACTATTAATATTTTGGTGATTTCCTTCCAGTCTTTTTACCTTCCTTTTTTTAACCTTGGTTTGAACCTATTATATGTAACATTTTGCATTCTACTTTTTTATTAATTCTTTTCTCCTATGTCACTAAAAATTTGTTACTTTATTTTTAATGACTGCCTAATTTTACATCATAACAACATAATTCTCATTGAATGTTTGTGGATTCTGGTTTTTGTTAGTGTAAATTATGCTAAAATGAAAATCTGTGTGCATAATTCTTTGAGGTTAAGATTCATTTGTAGGATAGATTTCTATAATTTTGTAGGAAACACTACTAGATCCATATATATAAATCTTTTTTAAGGCTCTTAAAATATATGGTCAAATTGATTTTAAGGAGTAGCTGTAGCAATTTTCAGTCCTAGCAGCAATATATAAAAAATGCCATTTTTCTCTAATGTCCCTAGTAATTAATGTCATTGCCAAAAAAAAAAAATCTTTTCTAATTTGATAGGTTTAAAAAAGGCTTTGTTGTTTTATTTGTATTTATTTGGGGCTGCTGTCATCAAACAGCTTTTTCAGATGTTCATTAGCCATTTCCTCTTTTGTGAATTACCTATTAATATTCTTTGCCCATTTTTCTGTTGAGGCCTTAATGATTTTTTAACCTATTTATATAAACCTTTTATTTATATCAGTCCTTTTTTGTAATTGGCAAATGAGTCTTTCCCCATTTTACTCTTTGCCTTTTAATTTTGTTCATGATTTTTGACATATAAAATTTTTTATTTTTACTTAAATAAATGTATCAAGCATTTCTTCGTGATTGTTTTCTTCGTTTTCTGTTGCTCTACATGAAACCGGATCACCTATTTTTTCTACTTGTATTTTTATAACAGATTCTTATTAGTAATAATATCTTATTTTAACTTTGTATTGCTTCTGTAATTTATTGTTCTGATTTCCCGCCCCCATCCCCCAAATAGCTAGGCAGTTTTTTTCAATACCATCAATTTAACATCCATCATTTCCCTGCTGATTTACTCTGCCTCTGCCTCAGTGACCTCTTTTGGTTGATATGAATGCAGAGATGCTAGTCACAATGCAGCAGTAAACGGCCAGTACTACTCGTCCCAACCAATCAGAACAGACACCAATCACCATAAGCATCAGGTTTGGCCAGCGAGCATATGCCAGCTGAGGACCAGCCCTGCAAATGTAATCTAAGAAGTTCCTACACACACACGTACACACAGGTTCCCTTTCAAAAAAAGATGTTTAAGTGACCTTAATGTGCTCAGGAGAGGACTTTTCTACAAATTCCATCTGGAGCACCTGGAGTTCGTACTACCCTCATCTCCCCCCCGCCCCCCACCCCGTGTTCATTCAACAAATATTAGTTAAGCCTCTACTATGAGCAGGAATGATTTTAGGGAAAAAAAATCAATCTCTCTCTCTCTCTCTCTCTCTCTCTCTCTCTCTCTCTCTCTCTCTCTCTCTTTCTCGAGCGCGAGCGAGCGCGCTCGCGCACGCACACACACACACACACACACACGTCTCTCGCTTTGTATATCTCTCATATTGTCAACAAATGCTACTGAGTAAGTAGTGGCTCCAATTTTCTATTTTTTCATGCCAGATTTTTCTCCCTCCATTAAAATAACTGTCAGTGTTCTTTGAGATACACTTCTGGTCAGCTCACCCTCTTTTAATATGACACAAATCACGTCTGCCAGTAATTTGGTTAGCTTATTTGAAAAGTTCATAAACTTGGTAAGTTTTCGGTTTGCCCATCTGTTCTCATAGTTTGTCCTCCCCTTAAAGAATTTGATATTTGCCACTGTCGAGGTGGCTTCATTTCGCATGTTATTTCTGGAGTTTCTTTTTCATGATGAACCATACCAGAAGATATTCCAATTTTACATTCTACCTTACCTTTTACTTTAAAGTAATTTAAATCACTTGAACAGAAACTAATGATGAAATTTTAATTCTTTCACACTCTTTGTGCAAATATGTTACTAAACTTTCTGAAATAAAGGGAGGAAATCAAATTTTGTGGTATTGCCCAGTATACAATAGAATGTCAATATTGTTCTTGTGTAATAATACAGCAATTGGACAAGTGTAGCTGTAAAGAAGGACTTGTGGATCTACTAGAGACCACCCAGAGTAGACAGGGAGGTGAGGAGATCAGGATTCAGCTAGTATGTAACATCCGGGATAAGGTGTTTCCTGTGGGATTTGCCCAAAGGTCTGACTTTGGTTGAGTGGCTACACAGAATAATTCATGATTGGGTAGAACAAGGGGTGAGGATTTGGGGGGCAATTAGGACTCCAGAGCCACACAAGTGACTGCCAACCATGAGGCCGCTAACAGGGCATGGCTCTATCTCAGGTAGAGGGACTGGGCAAAACCAGGCAGATCCTCACCATGAGACATGGAAGAGGAACAGAACCTCAAACTGTCTGAGAAGAGACCTATCATAAGTGATCAAGTAAGCACAGATGAACCAAATTAAGTTTTCTGCTCCTAGGTAAAATGGTGATTCAACATAAAAATCTAGTAGAAAAATACAGGGATTTTACATTCTTGCTATTATAGTTGTGCCCATGACACTAGCATGAGTCCGGGGCATGGGCATTTCTGGTGGTGTGTAAACCTTGTTGTGTTCCATAGTATGACTCTAGGACTGGACGCCTACCAGCCTCTGAAAACTTAACCCGCTCTTGCCTTGGATTGAGCCCTCTCTCAACACTTCTTCCAAAATAGCATGGCAGCTACGATCACAGTGCAGTCACTTGCCTCTCTCTAATCCCCTTGAAAGTCTGTATCCCCATTTCCCAGATTGCATTCCTTTGGAGTTAAATGCTGGCTTTGATTCAACCTGAGTTCACCATTCCTCTCTCGACACCATGGTTTAGACTTCTAGTTACTTCCACTCTCAACAGGGAAAGATGCCAAGAAGGGGACTAGAACCTAATGTTATTTTCAGGCATCCCCAGCAACAGCGGATTTATGTTGACATACAATATTATCAGCCCCTGATGCCTACTGGATGGCTGAGTCCAGTAATTTGTATCAGCTTCAAACCTTTTTTAACAACCTAGTGCCCCTTATGTGAACATAATATATCATGTCTACAGAATAGTGTGACATTTGTAGCCCCACAGATTTAGACTGTGAAAGGACTATTATTTTGCTTTGTTCTAGACAACATAATACGACATTTTATGCTTAAACTGTTCTAACATCTTGTTGCCTTTGAGTTTGTGGTTCACTATGTCCCTCAGGTCTTTTTCACAAGGAGTGTTATGAAGCCGTTATTCCCCAAATCTTCCACTTGTGCAATTTTTCAATATTTATTTAATTATTTTAAATATTTAATTATTTTAAAACACTATTATTTTGTTTCTGATGGATAAGGTAGTATACACTCACTGTAGAAAAACCGGACAACAGAGAAAAGCGTAAAGCAAGTAAAAATAACTTATTATCCACCTGCCCAGAGATATCTTGCGAACATTTTGACATGCTGTATTTCTTTTCAGTCTCTTCACTTTGCATACACCTTTTAAGATTTGCAAACATATTGCATATATTATTTTGTAATCTACTTTTTTACTTAACAATATATCATGTCACTAAATATTCTCTTTAAAAATTTTAAATGAAAAAATTCTACTCCTCCTAAGAATTTACATAGTAATTATTACTGTATAGCAAATATTTAGCAACAAAAAATTTTACTGCAGATTCGTAATGAGGAAAAATTCTGGAATACAAAATACCAAAAATATTTGCCTACATAATAAAATACACACAGCTGTTAAATTATATTTAAAAGAATATTTTGTAAAATGAAAAGAAAATATTAAGGATTGCTAAGAAGAAAAGAAAATTATAAGACTACATGTATAACGTGATTTAATTTTTAAATAATAAGTAACTATATTTAAAAAGATTAGATGATACAACATACACTCCAACAAAAGTATAACGGTTACATCTGCTTAGCAGAATTATGGGTGATTTTAGAGTTGTTTCATTTTGAGGCTATTTTTCTAAATGTCCAATAATATGTATTATATTGTAATTATAAAAAATCATTTTTAATTCATTATTTTCATAAGTAATATTTTGCCACTTCGAAATGTCATAATTTAATAAATTCCCGTTCACTCGGACATGTGGGAAGTTGATAATTAAACAATGCCCCATCATAGACAGACACCACCTTCACCTGTGGAAAGCACTGGCAGACGGAGGCGTGAAAGGTTTTAACTCTATTGATAATGATTTATTTCTTTATCAACAGATCAAAAATGAATGGTGCATACATGGATGTTCACTGCACTAATCCTCATGCTTTTTTTTATCTTTTAAATGCCTCATAATAAATTTAAAAAATGCTATAGCAAGAAATTTAAATAGTTATATATGATATATGTATCTTGAATATGTTTGATTATTTCTTTGAAATGATTTCCTCAAAACAGAACTACTAAGTAGAAATGAAAAAATATATTTAAAACTTTTGACATTTATTGCTATATTGTCCTCCAGGAAGCCTGCAACAATTCATTCTCGCTAGCAGCATACAAATGCTTGTTTCACCTACCTCACCAACAATGCTATTATCATTTTTAAAATCTTTGCAAAATTAGGTAAAAATTATCTCACTATTATATTAATTTGAATTCCTTTGATTAGTGAGGATTTTCATCTTCATTTTGTCTTCATTTATCCTTAGTTTTCCTATATTGCTTTGTCACATCTTTTGCCTATTTTACTATTGATTAGGCATCTAATTAATCCTTAGATAATAAGAATATTTTCACAGCTAGTAATCCGCTTTGTATTTGTGCTTGTCGTGTTTTGATGTTTGGAAGTTTTACCTTTTATACAATGAAAAACATGGAAACTTTATTTTGTGATTTTTTTTCCTTACCTATTTAGAAAGGGTGTTATTTTCTACAAAATATACACTCATTTACAATTTTTTTCTAGTTTGTTATTGTTTTGCTTTACATTTAACTCTCTAAGCTACTCGTGATTATAGTATAAAGATCTCACTATATTTTTAGCAAAATAACCAGATCATAATATTCCAGACCCCATCCCCTTTTATTTTTAATGTGTATTTTCTTCACTGGTTTGAAGTGCTCTTTTGTCCATTACTGACTACTACAATTCATTTTTTGGCTTTTTATTCTATTTATCTGTCTCTTTTTGCACAGCTCACCTTGCTATTTTATTTATTCCACCTTTATAATGTATTTCAAGATCCTGTAAGTCAAGTTCCCTTTTTTTCACTCTTCTTGGTTGGATACTTATTTCAGGTTAATTTCAAATCATCTTGTATAGTTCTAAAAATATCATATGAATTTGGGAATAATGGGAACCTATGCAGTATTGATTCTCCCAATTTGGAAGTATGCTGTAACTCTGCACTTATCCAAGTTTTACTAATTGTTCTTCAGTTAAATTTTGTAATTTTCTTCATATAAGTGCTACAAGTCTATGATAAAATTTATGAATATAAATATTTAATATATTATAAGCATAGCATATCTACGAGTTTTAGAAAATACTCAAACTTTGAGGGGGGGGGAATTATATATCTATCTAATATCATGCACAAAGGCAAAAACTAAAATGGATCAAACATTTTTCAGGTAAGACTTTTTATAACATGACATTATGACTGGAAGCCATAAAGAAAAGAAAAAAATGGAATAAATTTAAAAAACTAAAAGTTTAAAACTTTCCTGTGGAGAAAGTTTCTAAAAACAATGTTAAAAGGTAAATAACAAACTGGAAAATATATCTTTAATGTAGAAAGTGTTTCTCCAAATCGCGAAGAGAAAAATGAGAAAAGACAAAAAAATGCAATTTGTGGAAGAGATAAAAATAGCCAAGAGGATTTTGAAAGATGATAATTTTACTTATAAAGAAATAACAAAATTACAATGAATTTTTTTAAATTTATTTTATTATTAGTTTAAAAAACCTACAATGAAGTACTACTTTTCTGCCATTATCTCATTATCAAAGTTATTTTTTAAATGTGATAATAACCAGTGTTAGGTAAAGTTATGAAAAAACAGGCACTCCCACACACTGCCTTGCTTATGAAATGACACTGTCTTCTTGAAAGTCAAATTGTCAGATTTAACAAAATGTAAAATGTGCCTTTACTTTCACCTACCAATTCTATTTTCAAGAATTATAACTGAATTCTCTTAAAAGATGTACCGAAAAAATGTTTATTGCAGCACTGTCTGTATACTCATTGAAATACTGCTTTTAATTTTGAAGAAAAAGACCAAAAAAAAAAATTGACCGAGAGGAGCCAATTCACCTAAGTTCTGAGCAGAGGAGTGACAAATTAGACTTAAGTATTAAATGATCTTTGCATTTTGAAATAATCCCTACTCTGACAAGTATTATTCCTTTACTATATTACTGGATTACATTTGCTAATATTTTATTTAACAAACTTTTCATCTATACCTGAAAGTGGGATGTGTTATAATTTTTAAACTCACTTTAATATAAAATCAAGTTTACTTATTCATCTTGTTAGTTTCACATGGTTAATTATTATCCTATTTTAGCCTTTTACAATTGTACAGTTCATTGTTTGGTTGGTTGGTTGGTTGGTTGGTTGGTTGGTTGGTGAGTTAGTTGGTTTTGGAGGTAGGTCAGCACTGCACTCAGCTAAAAAATTAAAATGTTTTCTAGCTTCTCTTGCAGCTAAGTGACTAAGCTCTCTCAAGCCCATGAGTTATAAGTGAAAGTTTGTGGAAGGCTTTTTAAAGGACACTAAAGCAGCTGTTAAGTATATCTATTTTCCCCTTTTCCTTCTTTCTTCCTCCTGCATGGAATATGAATGCTATGGTTGAAGCTCTTGAAGTCATTGTGAATCATGAAGTAAAATTGAAAATGAAAAGCAAAGATGGTAGTGCAGAAAGATCGAAGGAGCCTAAGTCCTTAATGACCATGGAAATGCATGTCTTTGTGTTTTTACATGCAAAAGGCTTTTGAACTTTTGTGTTTTTTTTTTCTAAAACATTAGCTATCCCTCCTAGTTTTATATCATCTGGAAATTTTATAGGAAGCTAGGCGTTCTTTGGCCTAATTTAATTTTTATTCCTCCAGGCTAATCAATTATATTATGTCTTTTGGATGTAATTATTTAAATAACTATGAATTCTGCTAACTATACCATCAAGTAGCCAATATTTCTATATGTTTTCTACCAAGGTGGGAAGAATCTCTATGAGTTGTCTTGCTAAAGTCAAGATAGATTAGATTTCCTCAGTTCTCCCTATCTACATATATCTATGGCATAATAAAGAAATTGTCTGGTCTTTGTCCCAGGCTCCTGGCAGGGAGCTTCAAAAGCCCTTGGAATTTCCTGAGTGATAGGAGTGTCTTTGTTAGCTAGTAGACTCCTAGATAGCTTCAGAATGAGGGCTGGTCACGCCATGATTAGAAAGTTGAGACTTTCAACCTTCTCAACTTCCAAGGTAGGGAGGAAGACTGGCAATAGAGTTCAACCGCATGGCCAATAATTTAACCAATCATGCCCAAACCCCAGTATAAAACAAAGCCCAGTGGAGCATCTTGGCTGGTGAACACACTCGTGTCCTGGGAGTGAGATAGGTCCTGCCTCCAGAGAGGGGGTGGAAGTCCCGTGCTCCTTCCCAGGCCTTCCCTGCGGGTATTCTTTCTAGTAAAACTGTAATTGTAAGTACTGCACTTTCCTGAGTTCTCTGAATAGTTCTAGAGACTTATCATCATAGGAACCTCCTGGACTGGTAGCCGGTTTGCCAGAAATGTGGGTGTCCTGGGGACCCCAGCTGCCTGTGAAGTGAGGGCAGTCCTGTGCAGGACCGAGCCCGTGTGGGAACTGACGCCAGCTCCATCCAGGTGGTTAGCGTCAGAACCGTATTGCAGCACGCGCAGCTGGCGTCTGCGCGCTACCCGAACTAGTAATGTATCCAAAAGGAAAAAATACAAAAGAAATTAAGTTGTTTGTTTGCTTAGTTCTCATAAACGCATCGTAGTCCCTATGATTATATTTTCTTTTCTAAATTAAACCACCTGTTTAATGGTATGCTATATAACTGCTGAGGACATTTGCCGATCCTACCGTTCCATTGCTTATACAATTTTCTTTTCACATTCTTTGTCATTTCACAAAGATTACTACATGATATGGAGATTTCATGTGAAATTCCTTTAATTTGTTGGAAACTTGAAAAGATTTAAAGTGATTGGGTGACCTTTCCCAAATTCTTAGTTTCCTGATAGCACCATTTGCTCAAGTTGGGAGTGTAATCATTGTAGAGCAGTTCTGTACTTAAAAAATAATATTTTACTAACTTGTCTAAAGCAGTGTCTCCTAACTAGGTGATTGTTTTTCCCCCAAGAGAATTCTGGCAACGCGTGGAGATACTTTTGGTTGTCATACCTAGGAGGAGGGGTTATTAACAGCCCATAGTGGGCAGAAGTCAAGGGCGCTGCCAACCATCCTACAGTGCACAGGACAGCTGCCTGCAGCAAAGAACTACCTGGCTCAAAATGTCAATGCTGTCTACGCTGAGAAACCCTGCACTGAGGTTACCTCGGGAGTCAGAGTCAAAGCAAGGATGCCACCCAGGCCTCTATGGCTGAACTTGAAGTGACCCACATTCCGTCAAATGCTCTTGATTGTTTCATTGTAAGTATTTTTTACTTTAGAATCAGGATTCCCCTTTCAAAATCTACTACTGCCTGTTAATAGTTATTATTCTTTACTTTGTAAAAGACATAGAATGTATTCTTTCTTCAACTTTTAAATACATGTTGTCCTAAAATCTAGGATATCTAGGCTTTTCATGATTTGCCCCCAACATGTTATAACCTTTTCCAAAATGTTTCCAACACTTCCAATCACCCAACTTTTTCCAGTAGTGAGAATGGAGTCTACTTTGTTATAAGATGGTCACGTCAATGATATTAAATTATCCATAAAGAATAAAATACTGTTAAACATAATTTATAGTTAATGCAAAGTGTAGCACTGCTATATACATGAGACATCATTGCCCTTTATTATGCTTTTGTGTTTTCCTCTTTGGCAAGTAAACTGCTTTTTAAACAGAGACTCACCTCTCCTAATAAAGGTTATCCCTATATAATTAAGGAGAGAGCATTATGTGAATAACAGTGGGTATGATTTATATGTTATTCTGTTATACATCTATTTTTAAGAGGAATCAAGATATTACTTGGGAAAGCATATCCTACTAAAGAAAGGGTAGAATCACACCATCTTGGTCCAAGGACTAATCGCTGTTGTGTGAGGGGAAGAGTGATTTCAAAAATAGTTGAAGTGGTCAGTTCTACCATTCCCACTGAGAATTTATGTCACAGTGCTGAAGAATAAAGATGGTAACCAAAAACCTAAGTCGGCTTTGGTGTTTGGGAGGGAGGTAACTATTGGTCCTCAATGGGAGCGTTGAGCCTGACATAGGGAGGGGCAGAGAACATCCTTATAGCAGGAGATGCTGACCCAGGTCACCTGACCATGACCATCAGATCAATTCACTTCTGAGCAGTACACAGAAGACAGAGAACCATGAGGCTGACCATGGAGCCAGGGAAAAGGAAAAAGCAGGTGCTACATGGAGGCCAGTGGCTTCGCATTTGTAAGCACAGATGAATTCTCCTGAGAGTGTGGAATCTGAAATTACTGAAGGGTCCCTGGAATTCTTCCAGTCACATTCGAGGAGGATGAGCTGGGACCACAATGAGATCCAGGGAAACAGGTTTATAGTCATTCAGAGCATCTAAAACAGCTTGGCTTCTTTCTGTCTGAACCGCTATACGAATGAATCCAATTAATTCAATCTCAGTTCATTCAATTTGTGCCTCCCAGTTATAGAAAGTATTCCTTTTCTGGACATATAAAGGACTATAATTATTACAACATTATTTCAAGGGCTTACACTTATCAATAATCGATTGACTGGCTGATTCATCACCCCTCCCCCCCCTTTTGCAAGGTCTGAAATTTTCTCAATAAATTGCAAGTTTTTAAGTCAAAGCTCTGTTGACATCTAAAAACTTATTACAGGGCTGCCAAGTGAAATGGTCAGCCTCACTGTATGAACTTGAACTTGAAGTCAAACTGGAGTCAAACCTGCATACAAGAAATGATATGTATCGCCTGCTGGCAGGTGTAAGTCATTCCTCTCCCCTCTGAATTTCTGCAGATGCTGTCCTCTTAGCCCTATGTAGTAGTATTATTTATATCCTTACTTATTATTTACATAAAATTACTTACAATCCTCATCTCCTCTCTCAGACTTTATTATGGAAGTACATTGAGGGCAGGTTGCAGAACCGAATGTCCTTATATCCCCTTTTAGGTGAGGAGTCCAAATTGTTTACAGCCAATGTGATACAGTATGTTTCGGTTTGCTTACCATATGTCGGTGTTGGCTATATTTACATGAGATCAACACATCTCATGTGTTCTAACACAGTCGGAAAAAAAAGTAGTCAAATCATCTCATATGGACCAAATATCCAAATCATTTTCAACCGCTTCTGTAGCAGTGCTTTTTGTTAAATTAATATGAAAATGCACATCAGAGATCTTTCCAGTGAAACTAAATCAATTTGCAAGCTACTCTTAATAGCTATCATTATTATATTTATTTCTGCAGACAGTGTAAGATACTGCAGAGTGGGGCCTTTATCGAGGGGCTGACACGATAAAATTCCTACTTAACTTTATTACTATATTATCCATTCCGGTTAGACACAGCTCTTTGAGCTCTCCCAAGCCCATTTCAACCCTGACATTTTTGGTCACCAGAACTTCATAGCTTAATATGCCTTCAGTCTTCCCCTCTCCTGTTTTAAACTCCACCCACCCTCCAAGGTCTATTTCAAGTTCCATTCACACAAGAGTCTGTTCCTACTACTCCAGGCTACACCCAACTGCCCCTTCCTTGAACTCTTGTTCCCATGGCATATCTCTTAATCATTCTCTAATTGGTCCATGTTAGTTTTGGTATTGTCTCCCAAGTGGATCATAAACTTTCTGGTAGCTCTCCCCTACGAATCCTAGCACAATGTTGGACTGCCTTTTGAGCCCAATAAATATTTGTCAATTGATTGGTCAGTTCGGAAACGGCAGCACACAGTTAGGACAGGGGGAGAATTGAAAGCAGCAGGCAGATCTCAAATGTCATCACATTTAGATGAATCTAAACCTATATGTTTCTTTAAAAATGAGCATCCTATCCCTTGGCTCTAGAACTAGTAGACTGGACCACTGAGCCTCAGATTTCAGGATGTTATTGTTTATTTGGCTTGCCTGGCATGTAACTTTGAGAAGATGGATTACAGTGTGCTCCTAATCCACTACACAGCCTATTGATTTTATATGTCATCAATGTATATTGTATGTCTACACTATTACCAGGAGAAGCAGGAGGTGCATGTAGTTATTCCACTGCCTCCGCCCGTCATCTCATGCTGTGCCCTATGGGAAGCCACTGATTCTTACTCTTGGAGCTGGGACAATGCAACTTAATCAGACTGACAGGAAACAGGCAGCAATTACAGTGTGCTGCTACATCTGCTGGGTTCCACTTCACTGAAGGAAGAGTTATCTCAATTTTAATGTACATCCCTTTTTCATGTTTCATTTAACCTCTGCTGTATTATTAAACACATCAAAATATAATGACACTCGTTAAAGAAGAAAAAGAGGACAGTTGGGATATTTTGGACTGTATTCCTATATTTGTAACTTAATTGTATCATTTTTGCTTCTCTTCAACATCTCCCCCTGGTGAATAACTAATTCAGTATATAGGTATTTAAATAGCGAGTTGGGAACTGACTGTTTAAACACCTACATCAACACTGAGTTCAGCTACAATGAAATGTCCCTCATTCATTTGTTTTCACTAGAAGTGTTTCTCTTTTCAAAAACATTCTTTTGCAATGTGTCAAAATAGCTAGTTTATCCATTACTGCAGTGCACATAAACTGCTTTAAAAACAGCTCAATGAAATTCCCCAGGAATGTATTTGTAATATGACTTGGGAAACCTTTGGAACTTAAATTAGCAGGTGTCTCATTCACTGGCCCTAATTTAGCAGGTGTCCCATTCACTGGCCCACCCTGGAAGAGCCAGAGCCCCATCAGATGGCCAAGCCTGATGACTTAAGATGAAGGATCCATTAAACCATTCATTTCTGTAAGAAAAATGTGATGACGCACCAAGCTGAGCCTCTCATCTAGAGGATATTTTTTTCCTTTCTACTTTGATTCTCTGATCCCCTATCTTTCTTTGAGCTCCAGGTTCATAATTGCATCTAAAGATTTGGTAAACCTCCTTAAGAACTGAATGTCTATCAGAGAATAATTATGACCTTCAAATACAGACTTTTCCCCTGCACCAGTTTCCAGAGAAATAATGAGATACAATACTGGGCTTCTACTTAAACTTTTAAATTATTATTTGATCAAGTAGAAATTGTAAGACACTTGGGGCACTTTGAGCGTATTGGTAAAATGGAGGAAAATGATAATCATTAAAGATATGCTTCTATATAAACAGATAATTAAACAAAAAAAAAAGCTCTTGTGACCAATTTACAAAAAAATTCTTAGATTTTTCTTTGAAGAATTATCTAATCAAAATATTACAGATATACATAATCAATAAACAAACAGGTTGCTATGAGCTAGGATGACACAAAGTGATACAAGAAAGAGTCTCAGTTTTCAAGGAGCTAACAATCTAATGGTAGGATCAAAAACAAATACAGAAAATGATAAGCCAGAGCCCAAACAGGTTCCTACCAGTATTGCGGAACTAATTACAGGGCAAACTCTAATGGCTTATGTTCCTGGTTAGGTGAACAAGAAAGAGTGAGGCCTCTGATCTCCTTTAGGATAAAAGAAACCTGATGTCCAGCCAGTGAGCACCTACAGAGGCCTCCTATCATCAGCATTCATTCCAATTATTCATTCTCCTGCCACATGGTTGCTAATAGGTTAAATATCATTCCAGTTTAAAGGAGTTTAATAAAAGTAACACTGCTTAACTCCTGATTTACTTATATGCTCTCTACAGAATCATAATCATCAACCTAAAAAGACAGTAAATATTATTAAGAGAAAAGAGGAACATAAGCTCGGAGCAATGATTGCAACTAGCTATGCTGACTGTATTCAAATCTCCAGGATGAAATGAATAACGTTCTTGGATGCCCAAAGTATTTGAAAGTGTGCTCATGAAACCACTGTCAAAAGTCTTTGAAAAATAATGGGGGTGAGGAGAGATACTGTAACAATATAAAGATATATTATCCTATCTTTCTAAAAAAAGAAGAAAAAAGACAAATTTTAAGAACTATTAGCCTAGCCAGTGTAATGTTTATCTTCATTAATATTTTCTAATGAATTATTAAAAGTTAACTTGAAAAGAAGAATAACTTTGAAGAGAAGTGATTATTAGGAGCTAACACGGGATCACCAAGAACAAGTGAGTTTAACAATAAAATGCCACTACACACCTATGAGAATGGCCAAAATATGAAACGTTAACAGCATATGCTGGCAAAGATGTAGACCGACAGGAATCCTCATTCATTGCTGCTGCAACTGCAAACTGGTACAGCCAATTTGGAATACAGCCTGGCAGTTTCTTACAAAACTAAACATAACCTTACCACAAAATCCAGCAATCACACTCCTTGGTATTTATCCAAAATAACTAAAAACTATGCCTACACAAAAACCTGCACATGATGTTTATGGTAGCTTTATTCATAATTGCCAAAACTTGAGAGCAACCAAGATGTCCCCTAGTAGGTGAATGAATAAGTTATCTGTAGTATACCCAGACAATGGAATATTATTGAGTGTTAAAAAGAAATGAGCTATCAAGCCATGAAAAGACATAGAAGAATCTTAAATGCATAATACTAAGTGAAAGAAGCCAATCTGAAAAGGCTACATACTGTATAATTCCAACTATATGACATTCTGGAAAAGGTAAAACTACAGAGATAGTAAATAAAATCAGTGTTTTCCTGGGTTGGGGGCAGGGGGTTTGACTAAGTGGAGCACAGAAGATTTTTAGGGCAGCGAAACTGCTCTGTATGATACTATAATGATGGATATATGTCATTAAACATTTGACCAAACCATGCACAACATCAAGGATGAGCCTAAAGTTAAGCCACAGACTTTGGGTGATAACACTGTGTCAGTTCATCGATTGTAAAACACGTACCACTCTGGTGGGGGACGCTATGGGGGAGGCTGTGCATGAGTGGGGACGGGTGGTTATGGGAAATCTCTGTATCCTCTCATTTGTGCTGTGAACCTGAGAAAAGAAAATCTCACAAAGAAAAGTAAAGAAGGAAGGAGGATATGATGGAAGAAGGGATGAAGAGAAGAAATGTTAAGAAGAAAGAGAAGAAAGAAAGATGATGAGTCTTCCCTTAGCCTTCCTCTGCTCTCTGATTTATATATTTTCTTCTACTTAATTTTTACCTTCGATTTGTCAGATTTTTGTGTGTATATTGTGTGCCTTTGTTTAATTTCTCTGTTCTCATCTGTAAGCTACCCCCATCTTATGTATCCTCAAACACCCTCAGAACCTGTGGAATCAAGCCAGGCACTTTGCTGAGCAAGGAATGATACCCAGGTTCATGCGTTTTTGTTTTTTTTTTCCTAGCTACTGTACATAAATCTACCCATGTTTTTCAGCTAAAATAAAGACTCCATGGGGGTTGCCTTACCTCAGTCATCAGCGGTTGGCAGAAATTTGGAATCAGAGCCAGCGTTTTCCTGCAACGGTATTTATCCTCTCTGCTTTGTGCTTGCTTTTCTTCCACACTCTCTCTACTTCCATGATTTCTGCCATGTCTTTTACATTTCAGTTTTGTCTTTTAAAAAACAATCATTTTTTCCTTTCCTCATTTCCCCCCCGTTCTTAAAAAGCACAATCTATAGTTCCCAAAGTCGATCATATCCTCATTACCTCACTGTATGGGAAATGTTTCCTGGTATTCAGCCTCATTGAGAGTCTTCCAATTTAATGTTGACTAGATCCTAACTTTTATCATTAGGGGAAAGTCATATGCTGAAATCCAACTCTAAAGGAAATTTTTTAATTTGAGATTAAAGGAATTCATTTTGGTTTACTTTTTTTACTGATTTATTTTTACGTTGTTCTGGGTTAGTCACTGACCAACTTATTTCCAGAGAGAACACTATCTAGGAAGAACATGCTGCTCCTTCAGATTGTGGTGGCACTAACAGGTCATACTCAATGAAGTGATCCAGACAAGTCTAATTTAAAGAATGCCAGAGTACTGTACGCAGAGTTACAGCTTTTCCCAGAAATGTTTACTAAAAGGTAGATTTGGGGCAATTCATATGATGGATACTGGATACCTAATCATTAACCTTTAGCTATTTGAGGTATTGAGGGGTTAAATAAGTTAATGCCTGTACACTGCCTTTTATACTTTGTAAAATATGCGGTTACAAAAATAGGCTTAATAAAATGAATATTTTGCACTTGTTTCAAGCATTTCAGAAATGGCTAGTCTGATATTTGAATTGCAAATAAAATGGACATTCAGCTAAGGCGGTCCAAGGAGTCTACTGCAAAACCACTTAGTAAAACGACAGTGCTGAACCTAAACTATGACAAAAATAAACCAAATTAAACTTCAAACTTCAAAAAAAACAAAAACAAAAACAAAAACAAAAACTCCCACCAAATCCTGAACTCTGTAATAAACTTTATGTAATTCTTGTATTTTATGAAATGCTTAAAAAAATGGTTTCTAATAAGAAAGTTGTAATATATTGAGTTATTAAGAGCTTTATAAAGATATGATTTAAAAGGGTAAATCTGCTCAAAAAAACTAAAGCCCCCTTAACAGGATTACTGTGATGATTCATATGATTATACTTTAAATTTTGATATACATTAACTATAACTGTGGAATTATTAAAAAAAGATTAAAAATAAGTTGAGTTAAAATCCAAAGAGTGCTAAAGGTTGGATAAAAGCAAAAAATAAACTAAAAAGGCAATGGAACATACTATTTGAAAATCTGGCAAAAGAAAACTAAAAATGCAAAAACAATGGCAAAGTAGAAAATTATTTTTGAAAGATCTGAAAGTAGTTAACAGGAACTGAATGAATATATATTTGAAATATAGAAATTCACTCCTAATAAAATATATTTTCTGAATATTAAATATTTCATAAGAAAATTAAACCACAATATGCTCATTAGCAATCTACAAGTAGAATATGCCTTAAAATACTGCAGTGAGGACAGAATGAAAACTAATGAAACTTTACAGAGTATTTAAAACCGTCCCATTCAATATGAATTGCTATAAATAACAGTTAAAAGAAGCATATTTTGGGGAAATAGGTTCAGCGATTTGATCACTGAGCAAATCAATTTGAGGCACTGTGATCTAGAATCAAAAAAAGAGACTCTTCCTGCCTCTTACCTTACTCTAACATTCCTTTAGCATTTTCTTCTGATTATCTCTGTCCTAAGCCAAGCTCTCTGATTCTTTCCATCTTGACGCAATTCTGTGGCCCTAAGAATTACAGAGTTTAAATTTTATCCCAATGCAGAGGAACAGAGGCTTGAATCCCAATTTGTATTGATTTAAATATATTTACATATAAAACCACTTCATATCCACTAGATGTCTATAATCAAGAAAACACACAATAACAAGTGTAGGGGATGTGGGGAAATTGGAACTCTCTCATTCATTGTTGCTGAGGAATGTGAAATGGTGGAGTCACTTTGTAAAAATAGTTTGGAAGTTCTTCAAAATCTTAGGTATACATCCAAGAAAACTGAAAACATATGTCCACACAAAAAACTTGTACATGAATTTTCACAGCAGCGTTATTTCTAATAGCCCCAAATTGGAAACAACCCAAATGTCTATGACAAATAAATGGAAAACAAAATGTAGAATATCTATATCATGGAATATTATTCAGCCATAAAAAAAGAAAATATTGATCCAAATACAATACAAAGAGGAAATTTGAAAACATTATGCGAAGCGAAAGAAGCCAGTCACAAATAATCTCATTTATAAGAAATGTCCAGAACAGGCAAATCCACAGAGATGGGGAGTAGATTAACATTTGCCATAGACTGAGGGTGGGAGAGGAGGGTGTAACTGCTTATGAGCACAGTGTTTCTTTGTGGGTCATTTAGAAAATCTTCTGAAATTAGACAGTGTTGATGGTTGCATGACACTATGCAGAAATGGCTAAACTGGACACTTTAAAATGGCTTATTTTATGATATGTGAATATATCTTAATAATTCTGATATATACACACATATACATGTATACTATACACATACATATATGATTATTTCTTTCATATTTGAGTTTAAGGACTAAGATATTTACATATATAAATTTAATGAAAATGATACTATATTTGCTGTTTTGTAACATGGCATTTCACTCCAAACTATGTCTTGAATATTTTTTCCCTATAGAGATACACACACACACACACACACACACACACACACACACACCATCCTTTTAAATAGCTCTACAGTATACAACTGTGTAATTCTACCATGATTACCTATCCATTTAGATTATTCCCAATGTTTTATTATAGCAAAAACACAGTGATAAATCAATATACACATGTGTATAAATATATGCACCTCTTTATTTGCTGAAGAAAAACCTTCTAGATAAATTCCCACAAGTGGGATTTCTGGGTCACTGTGCACATTTTTAACATTGATCTGTACTGCTAAACTGCCTTTTAGAAAAGTTATTTTTATCAGTTTACACCTCCCCCCTCCCACCCTGTAGCTGTGATAAAGACTTCCCCTCCCCCCAATTCACACCTTCCTCACACTCAATACTGAATATCCTCAGTTTATTTTATTTTTACCAATCTGAAAGCTAACAAATAATTGTCATTGTTGCTTTTATGACATCTATTTGATAATGATTAAGGTTAAATATCTTAACCTTAGTCACTGATATTTTTTCAGTCACTGATATTTTTTCTTTTTTTTTTCAGTCACTGATATTTTTTCTTTTTTTTTTAAAATTACTTACTATATTCCTTACCCATTTTTCCTGATGGAGTTTGTCATTTTCTTATAATTTGTTAAGTTCTTTTGGTAGAGTAGGGACATTAATCCTTTGTCACACATGTTGAAATAGCTTTTCCTACCAAAAGTGGCTTTAAAGTTTAATTCGAATAGATGTTCCCTATTAGCCTGGAAGAGTTATTTAGCATTAGTGTCATCCTTGACTACAGACTCTAACAAGTGGGCTTCCTGTCATTCGGAATATTCAGATATAGGCTATTTTACTACCAAGCCAGGATGCTGTAAGAGGTGATTCAAACATTGAAAGGGTGGTTGGAATAGGTGACTTTTATGATACCTCCCAGCCCTGAGAGTGTAGGAGTTTGTGAGTGAGACAAATATTTAACTTCATGAAAAACAGCCACTGCACCTGTGATAACAAGTGAGAAATTGATTCCTATTACACACACACAAACCCTCATGAGAGTGCAATAGCCTGAGTTCAAATGCCAACAAAAGGCGTGTGTGTGTGCATTCATGTGCAGATACATGCCTTTATGTGTGCATGTGTAGGTATATGTGAGAGAGGAAGATACAAAAGAGAAAGCACATGACCATTAATTACATTTCAGCGTATTGTAATATTTTTCAATGTAAAGAACATTTTAGGGTACAAAATCAAAAGAAGGACGAACTTCTATTATTAAAGAAAAAGGGAACTAGACATACTTCCAGAAAAACAAAGAACAGAAGAACAAACAAGACAACTAAACAAGCAAACATTGTTCTCTTTTCTTTCATCTTTCTCCTGTCTTCCATATGTTTAGTTTATGAATCATCTGGATAATTGCTTCAACTCTCCTTTGCTTTGTTTCAGAGAGGCAGCAGTTATAATGAAAACAAAATTATTAATAGCTATCATTTATAGCGTAGAAATCGATCCAAGAGTACACATGCATGCGTGTGTGCACACACACACATTTTATTTTCCTAATTCAAGGAAATGGATACTAGTATTAGTCTCATTTTATAGCTAAAGAACTGAGGCAAAGAGAAGTTAAATAACTTGCCCAAATCACACAGCTAATTAGTTGCAGAGTCAAGATTCCAACTGTGGCAGCCAGGTTTCCGAATGCCGCAGCACTCAGTACTGTCTTTACTTAGCACTGTGCTCACATTAGGCTCTGGAGTCCATAGTAGACCTGGCTTCAGCTTCGTGCTCCAGCAACCAAAAACTGTGTGACTTTGGAAGAATCACTCCCCTGCCCTGAGCCTCAGCTTGCTCATTTATATAACGGCACTGTTGTCTTTCTCACAGGGTAGTTGTGAAGGTGAAATGAGATCATGCTGGGATCTGGAACACAGTAAACAAATACTAAATCACAGCCATTGTTATTTACTTGCTTCAGACATGAAGGCCATAGAAATTTGGGAGGCAAGAAATTTCCTCAAAACAGTGAAACCATGTTACTATGCCAGGGCTTTCAGAAATGTTGAAAGCCTATCAGGAAAAATACCAGGGTGGAAATGAAAGCCTCCCCAACCTTTCGAGGGCTGTGAGGGTGATAAGACCACTTGCTACCAGAAGGGTCCTGTTATCCTCCCCAGAGATCCCTAAAGCTCTGGTAGGACTGGGTAATCTTAAGCGATAAGAGAGATGTAAGGAATTACAACTCCTGATAAAGCGCTGTGGTTTTGTTTGCTCATACTTTGAGGAGATATGAATGACACAGATAAAGTATTGGCAAAAGCCCAGGTGGGCTTAAAATGACTCCTCGTGCCCCGGAGAGTTGGAGGGCTCTGACATTGGGGCTGACCTGCTACTGTGTTTGTTCTGCTTATCTCTCAGTGTGCTCAGAGCCATCAAGGGCCAGGTTAGGCAGGCACACTCTAGGGAAAGCAGAGTGAAGGCTTGGGGACTTCTAAGTCAGCTGGACTCTCTAAAGGGAGAAAGCGCTCCTTCGTCTTGAAATGTCATATTACATCATCATTTGAAGACACCTTCAAATGTGGAGGCATTACAGATATGACACTCTTCCAACACACAAGGACCGGGTGTTGCATAGAGGAGTCAGGTGTCAGTAAGGCAGGCTAAATCAGGTAACGTGCTGTGAGAACACTCGGGTGATTAATTTTGACTAGACGAAATGAGGAAAAGGGGATAGAGAAAGTTATCTTAGGGAAAATGGCCTCTGAACAGGTCCTTGAATAAAAAATGAATAGGATGTTGATAGGTACAGCAGGGTGAATGAATTCTCCAGGCTGAGGAGGCAGCCATCGCACAAATGTGGCAGCATCAAACATCCAGATCCATGCAGTAGTAGACTTTCCTGTCCCCTATTTTCTCCCTCCTCTCAAACCACATACAACAGAAAACTAGCCCTGCCCATTAATATATGCCATACTTGAGGAAGTGCAAATAAAACAACTTCCTGAAAATTGAAAGTATTTCTAAAAATGATGTTGACTACAATGAGAGGAACCAGGAATACTGGCAAGAGTATGAATTGGTACAACCTTTGGTAAAGCAATTTGCCACTATCTGGCAAAAAATTGAATGCATGGAGCCATTGATTTGGCACTATCACATTTATAACTCTATCCTACAGGAAAAAGAATGTAAGGGTTTTGTTTATTAAACAAATATTTCCTGAGTCGCCATATGTGACAAAGTATGGGTGTTTTTCCTAGAGATACGATAGTGAATGAAGCAGACAAAACCTTGCCTTCACGCAACTTGTATGAACAAATAAGCATATATTTCACTTAATTTCAGATGAGAAATCCTATGAAATACATTAAGAAGAAAATGAATGACCAAGGAAGGTTCAACTTGAGATGACATTTGAATAAGAATCCAAGTTATGGGAAAAAAGACCCATATGAAGATCTATAAGGACATCATCTTAGGCAAAGGACATTTTTAGATTAACATTGGGTATGTAAAATGGCAAAATAAACCAACAAACAAAAATAATGGAAACAGTGCAAGTTCACCTTTTCAGATTTGGTTAAGCCAATTTATACATCCATGAAATGGAATACTAGGCAGTAGTTAAAGAGATTTAGATAATTCTCATGTGTTGATAATAGAATGTTCTTAAAGTTACATTAAAACCTTTTATTTAAATTTCAGATGTTAAATATGGTATGATCTCATTTGTGTTAAACGAACGTGAGTAGAAAATTTATAGAAGGATTTGTAAAAACCGAACTGTAACAGGGATACGTAACAAGCAAATTGGATGTGAGTCTGAAGCTCTGAGGGAGATAGAGAGTTTTAAGTTTTCATCACATGCTTTATACTAACGAATTTTTATTAATGTATATACCACTTATATAGTTAAAAATGTTTGTTTTTTAATAAAATTAACCTTTAAAACTTTCTAACAAACAAGCAAACAATGTCTTTATGCTATCTCTACTCTTCTACTTGAATGTTCTGGGAATTTATTTCCTCATTGCAATCCCTTCTGGAATAATAAGTCCTTTCAGAATTCTTTTAGAAATGTTTATCTTTCAGGAAAACCACTCGACACATTCTGAGTTGTCGGAGAGCAACCAGAGGGTGCCCCTGGATCTGAAGCTGTTCTTATGTCTTGTGCCTGCTTCGTGCAGTCCCACAGGGCCCATGGTCGTGGTTATAAGGGCCTCACATTTGGTAGAATGTTCTGCTGTTGTCATCTTGAAATTCTTAATTGGACAAGAGGTTCCACATTTGCATTTTGCGCTGGGCCCGACAAATTATGTAGCTGGTACTTTCTTAGGGCACTGGGCCATCTTTGGAGATGTGAGGTTTGGAATAAACCACACCGATTATTCCTGTCCCAGTAGCACATGTCAATAGCTAAAATCGGTGGGCATGGCAAATCACGTGGAATGGTTAACACAGAGCCTCTGCCCCACCTAAGGAGTATTGCCTCTCCTCTCCACTTGATGGGTGCAGTAAAGGACTGTGGGCTCAGGTGTCACATCTTCTAATTTTTCAAGAAACGTTGTAAATCCAATTTTTAATAGGGAAATTGCAACTTTTAAATGTTGCCGACTAATTGATAGGTAATATCCAAATTGAATATGACCATACACCGAATTTGGGTTTTACGTTTCTAAGTTTCAACCTCTGTTTTATTCCCTCAAAACACCTGTCAATGACAACTGTAAGCAGGAATTTGTTGTCCAGGACTTACATGTTCACACATGAGCCAGGCACAGAGTGTGTCCCCCACAAAAGGCATGGGACTGAGCTAGCGTATGGTAGGGTGGTTGCTACAATTCACTTTGGTGCCATGTCTAATTGTTTTGAAGGCCCAAAGTCAATGTGGTGGCTACAGTCTTAAAGAAAATTTAACATCTTTCACTTATGTTATTTGCCTTTGTTTTGAAAGGCTATTGTTACATGGGAACCTGGAGAATTTAATAATTGCTTCATACTTTTAGAATACTTCTCAATCACGATGTGAAAACCAAACAACTCCCCCACCCCCCCACCCCTCAAAATTCTGATGTTTGTTTGGAAGGTTATGTTTTTGAGCTGTGCCATTAGAGAATTTCACAAAATGAGAACCAGCCCTTGGATGTTCTCCCATCACATAATGTACTTTGCAGCTCCAAACACTCAAAAAGTCTTTTAGAATCAGAGGATTTGAAAAAGGGATGAAAGTAATGCTAAAATTAAGAACCATGTAGCACAAATAATTTAATACATCTTCAATTCCTGGGTTTTAAATGAGCCATCTTTTAGAATCCTACATTTAAATAGTCTCTTAATGGATTTTCCCTCCCAAATCCCAGGTTTTTCTGTTTCAAATCGGATCTTTCCTGGATTTGAGATTATTTTTTATTTTTTCAGGGTTAAAAAAAGTGGGGGTTTTAGTATCTTAAGAATGAAGACAATACTTTAAAAGGCCAGGGAAATGCTCTGGATCTATGAACTCCTTACCTCTCAGCTGCATGTTATAGTCACACACCTTCTACGTTCCCCACGTCCCTTGCCGACCCCCAATGTACCATGACCACCACTATAGAGGTCTCATAAAAATGGCCTGTACCCCAGTGGTTGGCAATATTGTTACCCACCATGCCCCACTCAGCAAGTCCTCTGTGGTTGCTATAAACTTCAACTCTTTATGACCAGCAGTTCAAGTCAATCAGTTTCTAATGATTCTAACTGTACCAGAGATGCTAACTACTGGTGGTGAAAAGATTAAACAATCTAAGGAAATCAGCCAGAGGACTGTTGAGTTTCTTCTGCATTTAAAGAGAAAACGTTTGAGGGGTGGGGGCATCCTCTTGATCTGCTCCCACATTATTGGCTGACGTTGCCTGTCGCATGGCTGGGAACAAGTTCAATACACAGGCTGATTGCATTTGTGCCAGTACTGAGATTTTCCCAGATGCTTTAAGTATATGAAAGAAGAACCTAGCTTTCCTCCCGTTTTCTAGGGTTACATTTTTCTGTTTGCAATAAAAGCGAGTGGTTAGCAGATCTATTTCTCTGCCTCCAGATCTGTTGATATTTTTCATTTTAGGCAGATTGCTCATGAGTTACCATACCTGAAATATTTGTAGTCACCACCAACACAAGACTGCGATGACTTGATTGCAATAAACAACTTCGTTAGCTTCTTGTCAGCGTTATATTAAGGCTCAGACTTGTTAGACAAGAATGTGTACTTTCATATTTTCCTTCTATGCATATATACACACGAGCAATCATTTTAGAAGCAACAACATTATCTTGATTTTCCAGAACAAAATAACCTTGCGTGCAAAAAGCCAAACAACTGACTACAACACAAACTTAACTTTCCCAAAGCAATCATGGCTCTTTACACATTTGTTATTCTGTTTGACATACACAATAAATCGTAATAGTTACCAAATTACTGTTCGGTTTCAAATGATGTGCACACATCTATAATCTTAGTTAGCTGCTTGCTGGTCTGCTTCGGGAATGTCATTGCATCCTCCAGGGTAATTCTATATCAATGACTTTTCCAAATAAATCTAGTTGCTGGTTTATATTAATGAACTGTCACAGTTTCTATTGTTTTCCCATGGCCTTGCAGCTGTATTCCTTCACAGGTGCTTGGCAAATTAAAATGATGCTGGTTTGGGGTTTCAGCTTGATACAAAATCACTCCTTCAGCAGATTGTTCAGAAGTTATTCATGCAAGAAACACATCTTTACTCTAGATACTCGGCTTTCCCGCTTATCCGATACCCATGCCTTTGTTGACACTTTGCATTTCTGTTTTCCTCACCAAAGTAGTAGAAAGAGAGACTGTCTTTCTTGCTTAGAACATTTCTATGAAAGAATCACAAGTAATGGGAGCATTATTTTTAAAGAATTGTGTTATTTTCAATCAATCTTAACACTGTGTTCACAGATCACAAACATTAATTACTCATGTTTGCAGACGATATGTCTTTTTTGGGTTGTTTTTGTTAACATCCATTACCCGAGGGATCAACAGACAGGAAGAAAATTATTTCATGCTAACTATCCACGACTACATTAAATATTCATTTTGGTATCTATTATAGCCCTTATTTAAAAATACTTTGTTCACGACTAACTTCTACTAGTGAAAATTAGAATGGTTAACAGACAAGTACCCACTCAATTAAATTATCCCTGGCTTCTTTTTCAATTACGCCTCCTCCCTGTGGTGCACCTAATCCTCACTTCCTTTTACCATCTTGAATTGACCATTTGGAGGGTATCAGAGCACATTATCTCTGAATTTTCACATACCCACACACCTGCCAGGCAGATTGTATGTATGTATGTATGTATGTATGTATGTATGTATGTATGTATGTGTATGTGTGTGTATGTGTGTGTGTGTGTGTGTGTGTGTGTGTGTATATACACACACATATATATATATATATATATACATACATATATATATATTTACCTTTACCTTTATGTAAAGGCCAAATTGCTGCATACCAAAAACTACCTACACGTTTTGACCTAGAACGCTCAGTTTCCATATTTGCAATTTATTATGATAGGGATGCAAACGTTAATGCTTTGGGGATAAGGCAAAAACATCTTTCCTTCCAACCTTCAAAAACACAGGTGGCACAGACCACTGGCAATCCACCTAATATCCAGGATTCATTCTATCCATCCTCCATCTTAGAGAGGAAGAGAAATCTACATTTTCTAATTTCTCTTGCAAATGTGATAGTCAAGGAGCATACGCATATGGACATTCTAGTCTTCACATCCAAGATCCATTCGTATCCAAGATCCATCCACATCCCTGCCCACCCGTCTCCCACATACAATGTCCCCTTGGCCAACTCTCAGGGCTGTGGGTATGTACACCAATGGCACATTCTGCCTGCAGGAGAATATGCCCCTGAAACAGTCTCATATAGAATTAGAAATGGGCTCAGGGCCAACTGGGCTGAAATTTCAGGGTATGCAGAACACTGTCTAGAAAGAATGGGTGGGCTTTTGGTGGGCACTTTCTTTTTGGTCTAGTAGATTAAATTCTCAATCTGAGGGATACGGTCAAAGTTGGGCCAGAACAGGCCCTGTAAAACCTGGGTCTGACCAATTCTGGCACTTAGGGCTTCCCAGAAGTTTCTGTAAAGGGGTTGAATAGGTGACGGGCTCCTTTTGCCCATTTTTCTTCTCCCTTTTTTATACAGAGAAATTCAAACATGATGACTAGAACTCGGGCAGCCATCTTCTCAGGATGAGGACAAAGTCTTTAAGACTACAGAAAATAACTAGAATGAGCCAAGCTTTCTGCCGGCCACGTCGGCTGTAGGCTGCCAAACTCTGGATTTCTTTTTATGTGAAAGAAAAATAAGCTATGTCTTGTTTCAGCCATTACTTCTTTGTCTCTGTTAGTTACAGCGAAACACAATGCCCCACTGGCACAGATGTGCACAAGTTTAATGGCAGATATGACCACATTCATTATCATTAATCTTGTTTTAAGAAGTGCCTCAGGACACAAAATATACAAATGCTAGTGGGGGCTTAACAAGTGGGTTTCGAATAACATAAATGGCAAATATGGGAGTGGAGGAAGGGGCGTATCAGCAGAGAAAAGGAATGAGCAAAGGTTTGTATGTGAACAAGGTTTATATGGAAAATAGGGAGTAAAACAATTGTATTCATGGAAATCTCAGTTAAATTGGGCAGGTTGGAACCCAAATGGAAAGCAGAGATGAGCTATTGTTCCCCTCACCTGCAGCCAGGTCTGCTAGGTAAGCACTCAATCAAATAGTGCCTTTTTGAAGTCTTCCTTCTCCAGGGAAAATTAATTGTATATGTGTAAGTACATACATACTCATACACACACTATTATCCATGTTTACAAACACATAGCATCTAAAATTCTAGTATCTCCCATTGTATTCATGGGAAATTGTTTATTTGTTTGCTCACTCCTCTGTAATGTCACTGAGGACCAGGCTTTGTCTTAGTGTCTTTATACCCTTAGTGCCTATTCTGGAGCTTGGCACATAGTGAGTACTCAAAAACCTTAGTAATCATTAATTACTTAGAAAGATAAAGTTACATTATTAGTAGCAACAATAATTAGCAATAATTACTTGGGGAGATAATGGGAAACAACTGGGAGGAAATAATTTCTTCGAATGGATATTTTTATTAGATGAATCTGCTATTACTGAGCTGCATGTCTGATAGAAAGGAAAAAAACTTTAAATGGGTCATTCCAATGGTCCATATTTAAAGTGATTCCTGATACCAGAGGAGAACATCAGGAGTAGAAAGTGAAGGGTAGATGCAATGATTATTGGGAAAATCAAGAAGGCAGCAATCAGATTAAATCTGAACTGCAAAGAGTGAGAAGAACTTACAGATGACACAGAGGTCTTAAGACTAAGTGATCATAGTAATAATAGTACTAGAAAAAAAAAAATGAAAATCAAGCATTGGGACTTGTTTCAATGAGAAATAAATAGGTATTGGTAATCTCAATAAGACTGAGTAGTCAGTCATTGAGACACTAAAGTAATAATATCTAACAGGAAACTGGAATTATGTGAAAATTTTAGAGTGTTTTACAATGTTTAGTATTGGGAAATTCAATGCCCTCACTTTGCTTTTTAAAAAACTTAATAATTAAAACTCAAATGTTATTTTCTCCTTTTTACAGATGAGGAAACTGAAACACATTGAGATTTAATCAATTGCCCAAAGTCAAAGAGCCAGTAAGCGGCAAAGCTGAGATTCAAACTCTGGCAGCTCAGCTAAATCACCATCCAAACTAACCAACTTGACTCTATAGGGCTTCTTTGGCCTGCCCATTCTGGAACCCAGAATTTGGATTGCCGCAGTCAATGGAGTCCACTTGTTCTGTATTCTCAGACTTAGAAGTAAATTTCCCACAAGTGATTTTCAAGTTCCACATGGCATTAATACGTACTGCTCCAAAAAAAAAAAAAAGTGGAGGTTGAGGTGGCAGAGAGGTTGGAAAGTACTCAGTTAAGAATTCTGTATTGCAGGACTTCTCAGAGTCTTTAATATCCCAGTAAGCATTGTGAATGTCAAGATGAAAGTACAGAGACTTCTCGAACTTCTTAACAAAAGAATCCTTATTTTTGTCCAACTTCTTAAAGGGCTGGTGCTCCATATGACCCCTTTTGGAAAGAGTTGCTCAATTCAGTATTTTATGAAAAAAAAAGTTTTATTGAAGAGGTCTGAACCCACACCATGGAATAAAATCAAAATACTCTTTAGAGTGGTGGTTCTCAATCTCAACTCAATCACTTGAAAACTTAAAAAAAAAAAATATTGAAGATGAGACAACATGCCCGGCTATTCTGATGTAATTGTTCAGAGGCAGGGCCTGGGCATCAGGAGCTTCTGGGTGTTTTTAAAGTGTAGCCAAGTTTGAGAAGATCTGCTCTAGAATAATCTTAGGCATAATTATATACAGAAAACTACAAGCGACCAAGATTGGGGTTCTAATATCAATTTCTAATTTCATACCACTAAGGAATCATCAGCAACTAATAGAGAATCTTTTCTGTTCTGACCAGGACCTGGACTTCTTTCATCTCATCTGGATTCTTCTGTGTGCTCCACTTTCCTCCTCTCCTGCACTGATTCATGATGGATGCTATTTCCACCAATCAGATTCCTTATTACATTGTATTACATTGCATGGCATTCTCTGTTCAAGTGCCCAATGTTGACAGAAGTAGAGTTTTTATTAATAGCATTAAAAGAGCTGGCTTCTTCTCATACTTACTTATTCTGCTAAAAGTCTGAAATCAGTTATTTATACATCTACTTGCATGATGCTGCAGCCCTGTTACACCTCTTTCTCTCTTACAGGAACTCTCTCTCGTTGACATCACCGACTGCCTCTGTGTTCTGGCCCTGTGCAATGTGTTCTGCCAGCTGCACAAGAGATACCACGGGGGTCTTATATCGTTTTTAGTTTTAGTTAGGAAAATGGCTTTCAGACTAAGTTTGAGGTGGAAATGGATTCCTCATATCAGAAAAAAGAGATCCACCCTAGGGTATATTCTGAGTATGTCTATTAAACATTTTTTCTTAACTTCGGCAGCTCATCAGTTCACTCCTTCGGTATTTTGCCACCATTTCCATTTGGTGACTCTATAGTTGAGGATGGTTGCTTGCATCCTTCCTTAGCCTCATCTCAGATCATCACTACTGCAGAAAATAGGGGAATTTTTGGTCCTGGGAGTAGGCAAATCAATCTACATGAGAAGGTTCAGGACCATTTAAAGTTCAGCTATAACTCTACTCCTGAGAGATGTCAGGGACACAAAGTGATGCCCATGGAAGCCTGCCAGGCAGTCAGAAGTTAGGAAGGGGCCACAGGTAAGGGAAGGGTATAGAAGACTGGATAAAATTGAGAGGAAAGCATGAAGAGAGAGGAAACAGAAGAAAATAAAGAAAAGAAGGAGGAAGGGAAGGAAGAAGAGGTGGAAAAAGGAGAGAAAGGGAAGAGGAGAGGGGAGAAAGACAGGGGTGAGGAAGGGAAGGGAGGGGAGAACAAGGACAGAGTTACAAGATATCATCCAACATGGCCTTGTGTGCCATTTGACTTCATACTTTGATTAACCCTTCCCTAGACATCAACCAGATCATACCAATGTAATTAACCCTGTTCCCTGAAAGATTATGATCAATAACAGCTTTATGATGGTATATAGTTAAGTGAGAACCATCAGCAACTGACTAGAATCTGGAAAATAGTCAACTAGTCACCCAATTATTTAGCAAAAAAAAACAAAGTTCAGGTTTCAAGTCTATTAATTCAATATCTCATGGACTTATTAGGAAGACTGTGCGATCACCAGCACAATTATGGCCTTTTTTCATCAGTCCCATGTAAAAGTATCTCCTGTCTACAATGCCTTGTATAGTTTCGATTAAGCCTTTCCCATGGACTTAATTGCTGGGGCTTTTTCTTCAAGGCTCTTGTTAATATTCCTTTTAACATTCCCACCTGTTCTGATATCAGTCTGGCTCATCCATCACCCCTGCAGGGATATTGTCACAAACAGGGCCACTGGCTCATTCAGCATCATGGCAAACACTCTAACACAGCTGGAGATTTATTACCTACCTCTGATTCTATCATCTCAGGCCAGGCTGGTCCAGGCCTTTGACTCACTCACTGTACATCTTGATAGTGTAATTGTGTTTAAAAGTTTTCCTTCACCACTGGCAGAGTCTAACTCCTAACAATGGAGGAGGGAACTATTTTCCATGAAACCTGGAACAGGTTCCTCTACTATGGATCCCTGTAAACAATTGGGGCTCTAAGCAAATACGGAACAAATTTCAAGCACAGATGGAATGTGCACGCATACATACACACAAACTCATAGCCTGCCTGCTTCCCTCCCTCCCTCCCTCTCTTTCTGTCTCTTCTGTTTCTTCTTCTCTCGCTTTGCCCAGTTATTGAAATGATTTTATTTTTCCTTACTTCTTCCACATAAATTGAATTCTCAGAGGCTACGAATTCAGAGTACATGCTGCCATTCCATAATCTACCAAGTCACTTATACCACTAGGAATGATGATGTTTCATTAGGATTAATTCCTTAAAAATAGGTCCACATAATTAATACAATCTTCCTGCAAGTAAGGTTTGGCTTCCTCCAAAAATGCTACAAATTCTTATGTTTTCAATGAAAAGAGATGGGCTGCTCTTCCAGCAAGACTATGATATGGCTTTTTAGTGGTTTCTATTTGATCTGTGGGTAGGAGAGGAATAAGATTCAATTATACCTTGGAAAAATAGATACCACACTTACATTCTGAGTTTGATCTCAGTTTAGTAGTCATTTCTTCACCAATGTAGCCATGTAATACTTTGCCAGCTTTACAAAGAACCCAAACCCTTTGTGTCTGAGCAGGGAGGGTGAGGAATTGCCCATGTACGTAGGTGGTCCATACATTGTGCTTTGATGTAGCACCTCGAGGAACTGGTTCTATCAGGGTAGATGTTCTGGTTGTTGATTCGGTCTCGGCTTCCTTCAGTGACAGCCTGTCTCAACACTGTCAATACCTTTTCAGTGTTGACAATAAGCAGACATGATGGCAGGCTGTTCTTGTCTGCTCAACTTAATGACTTCGCTGATGACATGCAGGTGTGCACTGGTGTTGTACCTAGTCCTGAAGCTTTCATGTTCTCCTGGGTAGCTTGGAGGGCTGGCTCCATTAGCTTCTAGCCTTGTGAGAATATGTAAGACTGTTCTGGGTGCTTGCCAACTCGAGACGAGCAATGTATGGCCATAATGAATCCCTGGCTCATAATTTTCAAGATAGCATAAAAGAAATACTAGGTCACTTCATCTAACAAACTGAAAAACATCAACACTATGCTTCCAGTTACAAGTAATGGAGGAAGTTATTCTCCACCTGACACACTACAATTGGAACTCTGTTCAGCCTTTAAAAGCAAGGAATTTAAGCATGATTCCAAACATTAGATAGCAAATTTGCTTCACTCATTTTGTGAAGTTCAGCTCATTTTTCTAGAGCATGAGAGACACTAAAGCTTAGTGTTTATGTACATACATGAACTCTGTGACTAAGTGGTCCCAATTTGAAATCTCCCTGGAACTCAGTGTCCTCGTAGGCACCATCGGAATCATTAATAGTACCTACTTTCTAGGGCTATCATTAAAATCAAACTATGTCTGGCACATAGTAAGTGCTCAATAATGCTGACCTGTTATTAATGGAACTGAAAACCAAAAGGAGGTGAAATGATTTTTCTTAAGTCTAGAGAAAGGATCTGAGACAGGCCTGGGGATGCAAAGCAGATCCTGAGTGTGCCTTTCCACAGCTGCATCCACCAGATAATACCTCCCCGGACAGGGCAACTCTCAGTGGTGATTGAGTGATTGATTCCTCTAAATGTGCTTGCTTGTTTACACTGCTGCTCACCACTTTTGAGGACACCTTTCCCTGCAGTTGTTTGTTCTTTTTCCTAATTGTTGTCTTGGGTGTCTAATGCTGACACTGCTGCTAAAGCTTCTGCAGACTGCATCTGTCAACACAGAGCTTGACTTTGCCTCCGATGCACCAGTTACCAGTTACTCCAGAACAGAAGGTGATGAAGGGACACTTGTGACAAATTAATTTGCCCAGTTTCCATAATCAAGCCTATAGGACTATGCACACTTATTTAGGACTAACTCAACTTAGCCAATCATTAAATATTAATCAGATATCTATTACGTGCAGGTAAGTAGGACAGGGGAATGCCAGAGGGATGACAAAAGAAAGGAAAGAGACATTAATTCAGGGTCTTGTATATGCTGGGCCCATAGATAAGCCTTACAAATGAATTATTTTATTTAATTCTCATTACATTTGACAGCTGAAGAAACTAAATCTCAGAGAGGTTGTGCCAGAAAAAAAAAAAATCAAATCTAAGATGGCCGACTCCAGAATTGACCAAGAACAACTTTATGAATAGACATGATTGGTACATAAGTAAAAGAAATTGAAGAAATGAACAGCACTTGGATCCTTGAGAGTCAACAAGACCCATATGAATGCCCATTCAATGAGCGTCTTGTCTCTTCTTGCTACGGTAATCCCTCCACCTGTACCTTGGAACTCATCCTTCCAGCACCAGGCCAACCCACCCTGTCGTAATCCACTCCAGGTGTTTTATTCCTGCACATTGTTGTTTGCAGGTGCTGCTAGCCTTCTCTAGCCCTGACTGAGTCCATTCACTTATGGCCCTGGAGACTGCACGAAAGTCATCAGCAAGATGTATCAGGAGAGGAAATACAATATAGTGGCCAAGAGCTCAAGCCATGGACCCAGACTTCCAGAGTTAGCATCCTGGTTTTACCATTTACTAGCTGTGCCTCAGTCTCCCCATCTATAAAAAATGGGAACAGCTGTACCTATATCACAAAGTTGTGGTGAGAATTAAGAGTCAATGCAGATGCAGTGCCTAGAACATCACCCACCACTGCAGGCATGCTCAGTAAATATTAACCATTTCAAGGACAGACTGAGTTTCTTCTTTATGTCCCTGCTCTCGTATTCAGCATCTGTATTCTGTCCCTCCAACTAATAATGAAAACACCAGTGTATGCTCTGCTCAAGCTTATCAACTTCAACTCCCAGCTAAATTTCCAGTGCACACACAGTACCTGTTCCAACACCAGCCACAGATCTGATGAAAGCTTTTTTTCCTTTTCTTTCTTTCTTTTTTTCTTTTCCTTTTTTGACAGCTTCTAATCTATAGTGTCACTGCTGGCCAGGCTTCAACCAAGTCATATAATCACACTTAAGGCTTTGGGCTCTAGAGCCCTTCATGCAATGGTCATACAACCAATGCTGTGGGTTATAAATACAGTGTTAGGAGTAAGTCTCACATTCCTCAGAGCCTGGACAACAGAGCTAGCCATTTTGATCTTCCAAATGCTCTTACCCTCCTGTTTCTTCACACTTCATACCCCTGAGAGATGAGAGGAAATCCATCAGACAACCCAGTTTCTGGCTCATATGGTAGCTCTATACAGAAACAAATTGCTCACAGTTCACAGTGGAATTCTAGCAGGTATGAGGATTATTGTGTGGGACTGTTCTGTTGCCCTAACTGCTATGAAGAAGATATTTTACACCCCATGTAACAAATTCTGTTTTGTCTTATAACCACACACATCAAATTTTCCCTCCCTCTGAAATATTCTGCTGAAGAAAAAACTAGCCCAAGCTTACACCTCATCCAAGGGCAGGCCATGTGGATTGACTGATTGATGTATATATAGGTGGGGGGAGATTGGTGGGAGGGGGGATATGAAGGCATGGCCCCTTATCCCAATGTGGGAAACTCTGAAAGGTCCTCCCATCCTCCAAACTTCACATAGGATTGGAGGAAGCCTACACTGAGACTCCGTCACAACCCAACGTCTCCTTATTCCAAATCCTGCTCCCTTCCCTTTCTTTCTCCAGGAGGTGATCACAAAAACAGTGTAATAAACTCCTATGGGCTGACTTCCATTCAGTGTCTGCTTCCTGGGAAAACCAGTCTGCAACACCAACACCTAGACTAATTTACACAGTCATGCTTTGTGAAACGGGGCCCAGTAGCTAATGAAGATGACTATGCCTGATTTTCTAAATAGAAGCATAATCATTAACCTGGAAAGTATCTGTGTCTGTCTCCAGGGGAGGATTCGCAGGAACCCCAGATTTGAGCAGATTGGAACCAACTATAAAATCCTGTCCATGGGCCACCCAGGAATGTACACATTCTCACTTTGCCTACTATATCAGAAGCCCTGGAGCAAGAAGGCCTTGACTATCCAAGAGGTCCAGATACTGCTAGGGTTCCCAGGGCTCATCATGAACAATGGTCTCGCATTTCTCAGCCACAATGGACCCAATAACCAATCTCTTCAGGAAAGGGAAGAAAGTGATCTGATTCTTGGCCATGAAGCAGTGGACAGCTGTCCTTTCTCTTACCTCAATCAACTTAACCAGCCAACTTAATCAACCACTCAACCCAAACCTACTCCCGAAAACAGAGCAACCTTGTGCCTAGTGGGTAATGGCCAAAGTGAGAAGTAACGTGTCATGGGCTCAAATCATTGGAGAGCTGGCTTGTTTTATATGCTGATAAAAGTTGCTGCTTTTTATAGAACTGAAACTGCCCTTTCAAAAATCCAGTGGATTTTTCTCAGTGCTCACATTTCAGGGTTTACTGTGGTTGGAATATATTCCTTTGAAATCTGCAGTGAAAGCTTTGTGATTGTTGGAGATGATACACTCACTCAATTGTTCTCCTCCGAATGTTGATCCATTCATGAAAAGAGGGGAAGATAAAAGACAAGGGCCTTTTAGGAGAATACTGCACAGCTGCTCAGGAAATCTGCTCTTGGGACCCTCCCAGAAATCCCTGAAGGAAATACACAATGAGAGTGAGGTCATATGCTCAAGGCATTACCTTTGCTATTATTACGTATTATTGTTTGCTACTGTGTTGTTGTTCCAGCTAAAAGAAACAGCTTGTTCTCTAAGATGTTGTGTTTTCTTTGAGATGACCTGAGTCATGGAACTCCCACAGTCCTATGGGAGTGGAGATAAGAGTTTGTTGTTGTTGGCTGCTGTTTATTTGAGGTGGAAGAGAGGACATGGAGGGCAGGTAATACTTTTTTAAAATTTGTTACCAAATGCACAGTAGCAATATGCCATCTCTGTGTGACGACTCTCTCTCTTATTCCTGCAGATTCTTAGCAACAAATTTTTAGCAATTCTGACTAAATTTCCAATCATTAAAATAGCATGTGAATGAAACAAAGAAGCATACATATTAGTTACATGCACTTTTTGTCCAAGTTCAACAGAAAAGCATCCGTGTGTGTTCCATAGAAAATATTTGGAAACTGTAGGGAAATTCTCATGATTTCTTAAAATCCCCAGACAAGGTTTTTCTTATACAGATATGACTAGATGCATATCATCTCTTTGTTATCTGGATGGCTGCAAGTGTAACTATTCAGATTTTATACTACAAATCAGTCAAAACTGCCTGGGATTCAAGACTGAGATCTCAATGTGTATGTTACAACATGCACCATCTGCACCCAAGATAGTACTTGTCCTTATCAGGTCATAAATGGAAAGTCACCTAATCATTGGTGGCCTGCTTGCCTTGGGTGGGTGTGATTGACATCTCTCACTGTTACTACCTGGCAATCTTCCATGACTACTCCCTCACTCCTCGGGAAAATCATCCGGGAGGAGCAAGGAAAAGTAACTGTGGCTAAGTTGCTTTCCTTACAGAAAGGGCCAGACCAAGAGCAGGAACTTTTTAGCCCATGTTGCTTGATACAAGTGAGGAATAGAAATGCAAAAGAAACTTTGGAATTTTCTAACACAAACTTCAGATAGAAGGCTATGAAACTTTATGGTAGAAAGGACTTTGATATAACTTGATTACCAAAATCATCTTTCCCCAAAGGGAATAATTACATGTGTTCATAGTTTATATTTATTACAAAGACATTTGAAATTACATATAGATCTTTAAGGAAAACAGTTTATGAAAAAGAAGTTTTTGTACAAGATATATCTGATGAATAAAAATTCACTTGAAATGGATTTTTGGATTTCAAACTTACCACAGGATTTCATCTACTGAAAAAGTACAAATAAAAAGTTCGGTTAACAAAAATGGGATTTGTAAGACAGTCTAGCATGGCGGTGGAGCTGAGGCCATGGAGCCAGACTGCCCAGGTTCAAGTCCTGTCGTGGCTGTGTACCCTTGGATGAGTTAACTTAATTTCTCTGTTCCTCTCATCTTAAAATAGGATTAACTGAAACAATGCCTAACTCATAGAACTATCAGAAGGATTAAATAAGTAAATATTTATAAAGCCCTTAATACAATGCCTGATACACAGGAAGTTCCATATAAGTGTTTACTAAGTAAATAATAAAGCTTTTAATCACACACCAATTTCATAAAGCAAACTTGTATATTACATCTGCTTGTCTGTTAAGATGTGAACATGGGGACATTATTATATATTTAAATTCCTAAATCTGTGCACCACCTAGACAATTTTTACCATAATCATAAGCATTGATAGACAATGCCCTTGCATATATTTATACATAGGGTTGTGGCATATTTTTCTATGACCCAAAACAATGGTGCTTTAGTTATAATGTAATGTTGGATTCCTTTATTTTGTTTGCAAACCCTGCCTCGTTTTCCTCTCCAGCCAATCCCATCACCTCTTTCATGTTACCTGAATAAATAGGAAAGAAAAAGGGAGGAGAAAGAAAGGAAGTATAAAGCAAAGAAGGAAACTGAACTAACAGTTTTTAGTAAATTGGGATTAGCAATGGATTAAATATCAACATGACCAGAATAGTAAAATTTGAACACATATGTTTTGTTTATCTAGACAGTGTGTCTCTAGAGCTCTACTTTTCAGACTATCTATATTATCCAGTGGTCCAAGGAGATGCCAAAGGAATCAGTCTGAATCTGGGAACTCTGAAGAATAATAAACACTCCAGGATTTGTAAGAAGCATGAGAATCAAGTGTGAATCACTTATTTGCTTGAGGGGTTTACCTTGTCTTTTCTCCAATAAAAAGACTTGTATCTTGTCATTTGGATTTACTTTTCCTGAAGAGAGGGTCAAAAAAGTACCTTTCGATTTCATGTGTTCACTCATGAAAGGGTTAAACTTGTCCTGCAAAAAACTAACCTAAAGGTTTCCAAAATGTACGAGTGAGCAAAGTTCTTGAAAAACAAATAAGAAATTTAGTGTCTATACTATGCTCAGCTCAGCATGTAGAAATTATGATATAAAAATTCCCTTCTTAAACATAGGGTGCCTGGAACTGGACGAGCAAAGGTTTCATTTGTGTGCTCATCTAAAGAGTGGTTTTCATGTCTAACTTCCATTTATCTTTGTGTTATTCACTCATGTAGTCTTTTCTCTTACCTTCAGGGTTAGCAAACTTATCCTTTTCAGCTCTCACGTGGTCATTCCTTATTTTTGTCCTGCTTCTTGTTTCTTTGGCCTTTTTGTTTGATTGCTTTCCATCCCCCTCATATTTTCAAGCCAATGTTTATTTTGTGTGTTTTGTTTAGCTTTTGAACATACGATCTTAAATCAAGAAATGACAGATGAGAAAAATAAAATTAGTACAACGAGGTATATGGAGAAGCAAGAATATTTTAGGGAAGCTGGGTTTCAGCAAAGAAAGGAGAAGAAAGAGAGGAAGAATCTATATGAGTGTAATTTCTGTTTTACAAAATTTATAGTTTTTGCATTGCTGAAGTAGTTGTGTAGGGCTGTCGTAACAAAGTACTACAAACCAGGTGGCTTAAACTAACAGAAATTCATTCTCTCATTGTTTTAGAGGCTAGAGGTCCAAATCAAAGTATCAGTAGAGTCACTGTCTCTTTGAAACCTTGGGTAGAATCCTTCCTTGCTTCTTCCAGCAATTGGGTGATCACCAGCAATCCCTGGCATACCTTGATTTGTAGCTCAGTCGCTCTAATCTCTGCCTCTCTTATCACATGACATTCTCCTTGTGTGTCTGTCTCCACGTCTTCTTCCATTACCTTATAAAGACTCTAGTCATATTAAGTTAAGGGCTCGACACTAGTGTAATCTAATCTTAATTAATTATATCTACAATGACCCTATTTCCAAATAAGTCATATTCTGAGACACTGGCTATTAGAACTTTAACATATCTTTTGGGAAGGAGGGGATACAATTCAACCCATAACAATTACTAATAGTAATAACCAAGACTGTTTATGCTCTACATACCTATCTCACTTAATCTCATGATAACTATTATTCTCTCTCATTTTATAAACTGAGAAACTTCCACTATAAGAGATTAGATCTCTTGCCCCCAGTTACAGAACAGTAAGTCAATATTTGAATAAAGACTCTAAAGCTTCACTCTTCAGTATAAAATTTTACCTAGGGGTGTAGTTTTACCATCAATGACTCTTCATTATTGGCTGGGTTTAAGTGCTTTATAAAGCCTTAAAGTTCTTCAATACTGTTAAGATAACAAGTTGAACTCTAAGAAAATTAGGTAGGAGCGTAGGATAGTCTATGTCTGATGTCTGTATTGTTGGGGGCAGAGCAGACCCTCTTTAGGACCCAGACTCTAGGGTTTTAGATCTTACAATTGGAACAGTCATTGTGATACCACCTGAAACAAAAGATCTTGAAGACCTCTAGATTACTTGAATGGTGCATTTGTGTTCTTGGTTTAGAAAATGCCCACCTACACTTTTAACAAGCCAAGAGAAAACATTTTCTTTAAAAATTTCATAACAGTCTATTCCTAAACCTTATTATATCGTACTTCAAAGTATTCCAAGATCTCTAAAATATTAATCAATTATATATAAACTTCAAATTTTTATTTTATCAGCTTGCCACCTACACTTGTTTTTCTTATTCACTTGTTTTACTTAAGTACTCTTATTTTAAAAGGAAACTTTCAATTCTTCCATAAATTAAAAACCAATATTATGTGCCATAAAGTAGAAATAGAATTGTACTTATTTTTGGACATAAAAATACAATTCAAATAAACAATATCATAAAGCTTTAAGCTAAAAATAAAAATAAATATGAAATCAAAGTTTAAAGAAAAGGTAGTCAACTTTGAAAGTGTATATCTACAAATTAAGTTCCCCAATGGGCATAACTGAAAGGGTGTAGGCTCAGTCAGCAGTATAGGGCTTTTTGGCTGTTTTCTGGTTTAAGACCAAGATAAGTTCTATATCAACAATAAAGTTTTTTTTTTTTTTTAGTTTTGATGATAGTTGGAACTATGAACTTGAAATTATATAAGTGTAAAGTTGGAAAGAAGAAAAGATACTTAACTAACTTCTCTCATAAGATTGGATACTCAATATGAATTCCTAACCAAAATGATTTAGGTAACTTTGCTTCAACAAAATTTTGTTAAGAAACCATATAAAGACATTTCCAGAATCTATTTTTCTGATGGTATCAAAAATTTTACTAATGTCTGAAAAATGATGGAAAATGAGTTTACGAGGGACCCAAGTGGTGGGTGTGACTTGAATCACAGGACTCTCCTGGGACACACACTCTACTGGACAAAAACTCTGAGTAACTCAGTACCTTAGGGAGTTTGAAATCTGAAGGGTATCTCCAGAGGCCCAATATACCTTATCTGTCTTCCTCCATCACAATCTTTCCCTCCCTTTTGGTTGTAAATCCTGTTCTTGCAGCCTAAACAGCTTTCAATATATTCTCCAATATTAGCTCTCATGCCACGACTGTTATAGGTGCCACAAAACTGCATTCTAATTCATATCTCACTTTATTGGAGGAAATCAGCTTTCCGTTATTACTTTTCTAGGATTATAATCATATCACACATTGCTTCATTCCGCTCAATATTTACTGAGCGCCTGCCTACTATGCACCAGGCATGGCTCAAAAGAGTGGGTACACAACAATAAGTAAGGTATATTTAATCCTAGTCTCCCTTTTTCTCCACTTTAGCTTACAGTTAGGAAGGGAAGACAGGCATTGAACAAATAATCAGCTACAAAGGTAACGGCTATTAGGAAGCATAGAGTGCTATAGTTACATATAGTCTAACCTACAGAATGGAGAAAATCTCCTTTGAGGGGTGACCTCCAGATGATACCTGAAGAGTGAGTAGGAATTTGCCTGGTCGAAAGAAGAGAGTGGCTCCTGAAGGAAAGGAGAGTGAAAGTGATCAGATTAAGGCTTGTATTAAAGATGGACTTGATCCTACAGGTAATAAGAAGCCACTGGGTGCTAACTCTGTAGCATGTACTGTCCCACATATTCAGTTTCTGTTTCTGACTTTAACCCTGATGACCAGGACGTAAATATAACCCCAGTTTTTTTTTAATGGAGAATAATTTTTAGGTGGAATTAGTGAATGTATAAGGCATCTATCATAAGCTAAAATTCTAGCCTATATTGTCTAAATAATTTAATCACGGTCTTATTTTTAATCTAACAACTTCCTATTAAAAAGTAATAAAAGCTTATAGTTTCAAAGAGAGCTTATAATTTTTAGAATGAAAAGGGCAAAACCCCCAAGATCCACGTATCCAAGTAGAAATGAAATTCTCTTCTTATAATTTCAAAATATTTCAAGTTCACAACCAAAAAAGTGGGGCAATTGGTGCTTGAAAATTTTGTAGGTTTTTATCAACCACTGAAAGAAGCTGCTGGACATTCTTCTTTCATGTGTTTAATGCATACAACAGGATACAATGTTGAGTCAGTCAGATTCCCACCATTCTCAAAACCTTTAAGCAACCATTAAACCCTTGAAGGCTGCTTCAAAGCAAAGAGAAATATATAGTAGTTAAATGTCCTTCAGTAAAGTTGTCTTCTTCAAGAGGGCCTAATACAGCCTAGTTCCTAGCTTTATAATGTTTTATTACTATTAAATAGGATTTATTTTCCATTGAGCTCGGTAACTGGTTTTTTTTATCATATTTTCTTTCTGTATTAGAGTCTTTATTTCTAAAAGAACATCTAGTCCTCTGCACACAGTGTGTATTTTTTAAGTGTTACTGACTTGCAGTTTTAACTTCTCAAGGTTTTTAAAATTATATTAGCAGTTGGTCTGTGGATGACTTTCTAAGAAATTGTTCAAATTCATATATTTCTTTCCTTTTTGGATTATTCTGTAGGATACTCAAATGGCATAGTATATATCACTCTGAAAAAAGCATATTTAAAGATAAGGCATATTGATATATTAAAAAATCTATAAGCCATTGTAAAAAAATAAGCAATATGATAGAAATCAGAAAACTGAGTATTAGACATATATACTAGTTTAGAAAGTAAATTTTGTATTACCTGCTTATTATGCTTATTTAAATACTGATGTATACAACTGAAATACAAATTTATGTGATGGTATAGATTTTTTTAATGTCAAATTCAGAAGAAGGTGTCAAAGGTATAATAGTATTTACTCCTTCTTGTGGGGAAGAAGGTACACAAAAGAAGAATTGTTTGAGGAACTCTATTCTATTACTTAAAATTTTGCCACATAGAGACCTTTTGATTAGTAAATCTAAATTTTTTATAATTAGCACGTTTGATGCTTCATATAAAAGAGTGTGACTAAAGGGATTTTAAAAACTTGAAAATAGTCAGGCTAAGAATACCTTTTGCAATTTTTATACTCTGAAAATGTTTACTGTTGGATTTTTTTTTTATTTTTTCATATATAGTTCAAAAATAAGGCAGCTTCTACTCATCACAATGATACAGTCTTATGGTATTCATTGCATCCATGAGGAGGTGATTTAAATCACTAACAACCTGTGCAACCTTGAGTAAATCACCTAATCTCTCTGGACCTGTTTCCTCCTTCATTACAAGAGAAAGTTAGAATCAATGATTGCTAAGATTCCCTTTAGCTCTAAAATTTTAAAAGTCTTGAAGGGGATCAAGCCGTATGAACTTTCAGTTAAAAAATAAATAAGTCATGGAGATGTAACATACAGCATGGTGACTATAATCAATAATACTATATTGCAAATTTGAAAGTTGCTAAGAAAGTAATTTTAAAAGTTCTCCCCACAGGAAAAATAATTGTAATTTCATATGGAACAGAGGGTAAACAGACTTATTATGGTGATCATTTCACAATGTATACAAACGTCAAATCATTTTCTTGTACACCTAAAACTAATATAATGTTGTATGTCAATTACATCTCAATTTAAAAATTCTAAAAGTCCGTAACTCAAAATTGCATGTTTAGGGCAATTTTTTTTTCATGTAATTGATACTCTACCAAAAAAAAAAGAAATAGATAACGTTTATATAAATCAGACTGCTTAAAATATATATTTAAAAAAAAAGGTTAAAAATGTAGAGTCTGATTTTTCACCTTGAGACATGACTGAGTAACTGGTACCAGACTAATTGTTCTACATTAAACCACAACAAAACTGGACAACTATTTAACACATTGGAAAACAGGCAATGCAAGACTATGATCCTTGAGAGTTGAGTGACTCACGAGGGAAGCTCCACAATCGATTGGGTCCCACTTCAATCGAGGGCAACTTCTTATCTGTGGTACATGGAGCCAGAATATAAATAAGCATGGTTGTCCCACTGAAGTGAGGAGGCAGAGAACAGAGTTTGGGGCAGCTGGAGTGGTTGGAATGTACCAGAGAAGAGGAAAATGGGCCCAGTGATAGCTCCAGAAGTCTGTGTGGGGTTTCCCTACACATTTCTGGCCAAGGTCATAAGTGAAACTACTTGAGGCCTACCAGAGAGCAGCTGCTACGGGGTTACGAGAAACAGACACACTGAAAGTTGAGCAGTGCTGGGGAAGTTGAATTCCCATGCCCTGTCAGAGTCTTTCACGTGATATACTATCCTTAGGTATCCAGTTTAAACATCAGAAAAGCTGTGCCAGAGGAGTAAGGGCCATGCCTAGAGTAAGTCCCACTTTATATCCAATAAGATAAAACTAAGTCCTGACAGTATCTATAGAGGAGAAAGAGTCCTATCAATTAAGAAGGACTCAGGAAATATCTTGGGCTTTCCAAAGATCAGTCCTAACAAAGTATAAAACCAAGTTCACAGAACACAAGATTATCAGCCAATGGCTGAAGTTGCTACTAGAACAAAGATCATTACTTTTCAGAAGAAGACAAAATCCAGTATGATTTATGATGTCCAGAATGCCATAAAAATTACTAGATATGCAAAGACAGAGGAAAATATGACCCATAGTCAAGAAATGATTAGAAATCAAATTTAATATTGCTCAAATGTTTAACTGAGCAGATAAAGGTACTAAGGTAGCTATTATAAAAGATTTAAAGAACAAAAAGAAAATATGTTCAAAGTATTAAAGAGAAATATGACCTTATAATCACTGCAATATTTGCAGAAAAAGCATTTGAAAAAATACAACATTCTTTCATGATAAAAAGTCTTCAAAAGGGAATTTCTTCTACTCATCACCACACTGGCATCCTAACCAGTGAAATAAAGCAAAATGAAGAAATAAAAGACATACAGGATGGAAAATCAGAAGCAAAACTGTCTGTCTTTACTTGCTGATGACATAATGACTATGCAAAAAATTCTACGGAGTCTACCAAAAAAAAAAAAAATCTACTAGAACTAGTAAATAAATACAAGACCAATGTATAAAACCTAATTCTGTATCTATATGCTAGCTGCCACCAATATGGAAAAAAGAAAAATACAGAAACTGAACTTTTACCTTATATTGCATAAAAAAATCAATTAGAGATAGAGCATAAACCTAAATATAAAACTTAACCTTATAAGTCTCCATAAGAAAACATAAGAGAATATTTTTGTGACTTGGTATCTGGCAAACGTTCTTCAGATGGAACACTAGTAGAAATAAATATAAAAAAAAAATTGATAAATTAGAATATCAAAAATGTTTAATTCCTAGTAATCGAAAGATACCATTAAGGAAATAATGGCAAGCCAAAAACTGGGAGAAAATATTTACAAAATATATCTCTGGCAAAGTATTGGTATCCAGGAAATATATATAAAAAAATTATATAATTCAATAACAAAAAAAAATTTTTTTAATAGCAAAAAATTTGACCAGACACTTCATAATGAAGGAAAGTATATGAAAAGGATCTAAACAATATTAGTCACTAGTAAAATGTAAAATGAAACCGCAACGTAATACTACCACACAGTCACACAGTCACCGAAACTGCTAAAACTAGAGATTGACAATACCAAATGTTGGCAAGGATGTAGTGCAATTTCAAATTCCACACATTGTTGGTGGGAGTGTAAAATGTTGACCTTGCTTTGGAAAATGAGCCTGGCTATTTCTCATATAACCAAACACACACCTATCCCAGCAATTCCATTCTTAGGTATTTACTCAAGAGATATGAAAGTATATTACACAAAAAGACTTGTACAAGAATGCTGATAGCTTTACTCATAGCACCAAAAATTGCAAACAGCACAAGTGTCCATCAACAGCAGAATGGATAAACAGACTATGGTAAATTTACACAATGAAATACTACCAGCACACACACATGAACACACACACACACGCGCACACATACACACACACACACACACACCCATGGATAAAACTTAAAGCATCATGCTAATTGAAAGAAATCCCCAAAAGATTACTTACTGCATGATTGTATAAAGTTCTAAAATAGGCTAAACTAATCTATCATTTTAAGAAAATCAGAACAACACTTGCCTCTGGGAATGTGGGAGCAGAAATTGACTTAAAAGGGACATAAGACAACACAGGTGCTATGCATTTGTCAAAGGTATCAAACAGTACATTTAAGATTTGTACATTTCACTGTAGGTCGATTTTACTTAAAAGAGATAAATTATAAACAGTAATTTAATTCCAGTTAATGATGCATGTGCTGAAGTGTTTAGGGTGAAATATACTGTTGTCTGCAACTTAGAAATTCATCAAAAAATAAGATAAATAAGAAAAGAAGAGATGGATATGAATATAATAAAGAAAATATAGCAAAATGTTAATAACAGCATCTAGATGGTAGCTGCACGAGCATTTAATGTAGTTTTACTTAAATTCTCCCTTCTGTTTAAAATCTTTCATATTAAAATGTCAATTTAACAAAGTTGTAGAACACAAGGTCAATATATAAAAATCAATCATGTCTCTGTACATAAACAAAAAACAGCTGGAAAATATTTTTACAAAAGCATTAAAAACCACAAAATATTCAAGAATAAATTTAATAAAAGGTATGTAAATCTATATACCTCAAAGTATAATACTGATGATAGAATTTTTTAAAAGTTTAAGTAAATGGAAAAACATATCATGTTCATAAATTAGAAGACTTAATATTGTTAAGATGTCAATTCTTCCCATATTGATTTATAGAGTCAATGAGTTCCCAATCAATAGTTCAGCAAGCACTTTTTTTTTTGACTGAAAAGATGATTCTATGACTTAAACAGAAGAACCTAAAATAGTCAAAACCATTTTGAAAAAGAATTTTTGGAAGAATTGCATTACCTGATTTCAAATTTTATCATAAATACTCTAATCAAGGCAGAAGGGTAAAGGCATAAGCACAGATCAATAGATTAATAGAACAGAATAGAGAGACCAGAAGTATCTCTCTCTCTCTCTCTCTCTCTCTCTCTCTCTCTCTACACACACACACACACACACACACACACACACACACACACGTGTGTGTGTCTGTGTATTCAGTTGATTTTTGACAGAGATGCCAATATAATTCAATGAGTAAAAGATGATTTTTTCAACAAATGGTGGTGATACAGCTGGATATTTATGTTTTTAAAAATGAACCCTGACTCTTACATCATCACATACACAAAATTTGTTTTGAAATAGATAATACTTAAATATAAAAACTAAAGTATAAAACCTCTGGATCATTTCTAAGTAAAAGTCTTTGGGACCCTGTAGTAAGCAAAGACGTGTGTTCTTTTAAGAATTGATAAGCTGGACTTCATCAAGATTTAAACCTTCTGTTCTTCATTTGTCAATAAGAAAACATAAAATAGATTAAAAAGAAGTCACACACTGGGAGAAAATATTTGCTACACACGTATTCGAAAAAGGATTTGTGTTCAATATATATAAAGCATTGTTACAACTCAATAATAAGAAAAAAAATCAAACCAATTTTAAAAAGACAAAAGAAACGAACAAAGACTTCAAAAAAATGATATGTGAATGGCCAATAAAAACACGAAAAGATACACAGCATCATTGGATATACAGGAAAATACAAATTAAAACCACAATGAGAGATAACATCACACTCAATAACGTGACTAAAAGTTAAAACGCTGCCCATAGAAAACGCCGTTAGAACGCTCATACACCTGTGAGGTTCAAAATGCAAAATGGTAGCACCACTTTGGAAAATAGTTTGGCAGTTGTTTACAAAGGTAAATATAGACTTACCATATGACCCACGAAAAAATATGTCCATAAAAACTTGTATATGACTATATAGCAGTTTTGCCCATAACAAATACTATAAATAATCCATATGTCCTTCAACAGGTGAATGGATAAGTAAACTGTGGTACATTCATACAATACAATACTCAACAGCAATTAAAAGGAACAAACTAATGATAAAGTCAACAATGTGGAAGAATCTCAATAACATTATGCTGAGAGAAAAAAGCCAGACACAATCCAAGCACTACTGGATTATATGAAATCACAGAATCAGCCAAACTAATCTTTAATCTATAGAGATAGATTATACTGGTTGCTTGCAATGGGGTGGGGAAGGAAAGACTGATCTCAAAGGAGAAAAGAGAATTTTCTGGGATTATTGATTGGGTTGGTGGATGTGTGTGTATGTGTGTGTGTGTGTGCGTGCGCACGCACATGCCTATGTGTTTGTGTCAAAACTTATCAAACTGTACATTAATAATATATGCATTTTACTGTATATAAATAGCACCTCAAAAAGTTTATTAAAGAATAAATATGAAAAAATTTTAAATAATATTAACAGGAACTAAGACTAATTTTTGAGAATTTTTTTGGTAATATTTAGAGAGAATGTCATGGTTTTGAATCTATGTTTCAAATGTGTTTGGATTGTACTATGTAAAGCTTAAAAGCATATTAATGCTAAAGTAACATCTTAACCTCTTCTACACATTAAAAATGTCAATCAAACTTTATTACATAAACGAAATACTTTACCTTGAATCTGTCAAGATAATTGCTAAGATTAAGTTAAATGGAAAGAAAAATAAAAGTAACATGTGGGAAGTTATTTTTAAATTAAGAGCAGTTTCTATAAGGAATTATAAAACAGTATGGTGATATGATATATTGATTTTTCTGCCATGTCGTTCCATCTTAGCAAATGTCAGGGAGGGCTTAACTCTCACTAACATACTCAAGAAATCAAAGGTATCAGTTGTGGTGCTTTCAGCTGCAAGGAATAGGAAACCCTGATTCAAATGACGTAAGTGATGAGGCATTTCCTACCTCATGTAACAAGAAGTTCTCCAGGCTTCATTAACTCCCTGGCTCCCCAGAATTATCTTTCTATTCTGCATTTGTCCTTTGAGGGCAGCAACCCTCAAAGCTCCAAGATAGTGACTGTGGAACCATGACTGCATCCCAGGAAAAAGACACCATCTCTTTCTGCTCGTCTTGTTTAAATCATCAAGTAATCCCTCCCAGAACACTTCTCACATTTCTCTAACCAGAATTTCATCACATGTCTATACCTATATAATCCGTTGGCAAGAGAAATGAGACCAACAAGCTGGACCTAAAACAGCTCTTGTTAGCAAGTGGCCAAGGGGAGGAAAGGGGAGACCAGAACTTTTTAAAGCTCCCTAGATGATTCCAATACATGTGGGAGAACAAGTTGTTTGGAAGCTTTCTTAGTCCCTAAGTTGTAAATGGTCACAGTGCCTACTCTAGAATGAGGAACGCTGGGCTGTCTGTCACCACTGCCATCCCTTAGCTACATTCTCATTTTAGAGTTGAGGCAACTGATACAATTATACAATCATAAAATCTCTTCCACAAGGGTAGACTTAAGGACACTTTAATAGCCTGGGGTGGCTGAGCACACTGAAGCTAAGAGCTGTCCTCAGATTGGCTGAGAAATGTTTAGGTCAGGATACAGACAATGACAGAACAGCTAATCCTGATTCTTCTCAGGGTAAAAGGTAAAATGGAGTGAACTATCTTCCACATTGATTAATACCACAATCAGACACCAGCATTAACAGCATGTGGCACAACTTCACTTGTGTGGGAATTTTGCAAGTGTTTAATTTATGTGTGTGTAGAAGTGATACCATAATGGGGGAAGGCATGTTGTCTCGTGGGAAAGCAAGTTAAAGGGCGTCACACATTTTACCAGACAAAGGATATTTGGACTTTGGCTAGTAGCATGTAGTATGTAGAGAAAATATTACAAAGTTGAGTATCTTATGCTACCATGTAAAGTTGTTGACTGTGAGATGAAAACAGCTACCAATTTCCAATCTTTCACATCATGAATATTAGAAGTAGAGGAAAAGCCCATGACCATTTACCAGAATTGATGGTCATATAATACGCTCCACTGAGAACAGAATCACTACCAGTTTCGGTAGCAGAGAAGTTATTTGCTGCCCGGCACTTACTCTACAATCATTGTGCTACAAAACAAGAAATAAATATGGTTTAGTGATGTAGAGAACAGTAAATAGTATATAAGCAGTGAGAATTGCTTTAATTTTCTTCTGTGCTAAAAAGTCAGCTAATGTTCTTGAGCCTCTCAAAGGAGGCGAAGGATTCTGGAGGCTGGCTGTGGCTGCCAGTGTCTCTCAATTTCATTTTACTTTACTGGTAGAAAAAGCTCCCAGGGAGAGGTATTCATCTGAAGGTAAAGTGAAAATTTCATAAAATTTAGGAACAGAATTGTTTTTATGCCCAGTGTTGCACTCATTTTTAGCTGCCTACTTTGTCCCCTCTTTCTTCTCAAGACATCTCTGTCTGTCTATCTGTCTGTCTCTGCAAAAGAAGACTGGGAGAGAAGGAGGAGAATGAAAATGGTGAGATTTTTAAGACAAAGATGAAAAGCTTTTCCTTTTCTCTCAGTTTCTGGAGATAGAAAAAACATGTTATAATTCCCTCTAGTTACTTACTCTTCTCAGCTACCAACCTTTAATAAAGGCTGTTGTATAGAAAGCAAGTTTGTGTTAGTTGCATATGGAGATAATTAAAGCCCAAAACAATAAAAGGTACCACAGCCTTCTTTGCTTCAGTTGGGGCCGGCATGGCTGTAGCAACATTGCATCATGGGTAATTGTTTATCGCAGCGGTCCAAGAAGTAGACATTGGCAGTAAAGTAAGCCGAGCCAAGGTGAGCTGCGAATAGGTAGCAGGACCAGGCAGCAGTGGTCAAGTGGCTAAGGCATCATTCACTTAGGAATGAAAGCTTAAAAAATTACCTTAACCCCAAGGGAAAATAACTCCCAAATGTGGAGTTTCACTTGAATTATAGTAAAGATAAGGGTAAATAATGCTTTAATGAAAGACTCTTTTGTCAGTTAAAAAAGTTTTAAATGCATTATATGCATTGTTATCATCTGTCTCGTGTGTTATAATTTTCGTGTGGATGGTGTGATATGCATTAAAGTTCCAGGGCTGTGGTAAAATTAAGACAATTTTTTCAGTAGCAAAACCTTTCAAAAAATTGAGCATGTTGTCCTAACACCTATAAATTTGCAGAATTTTCTACATGTGCTAATGTACTTTTCTAGTTTACACGTTGTAAAACATATACAAACACTGAACTTCAAAAAGATAAGAAAAGGTATATATAAGTATAAGTTCTAATAGATTATTCCCACACTCCAATAGATCATCTAGCACAGCCCCTGAGGTGCTCACACTGTTTGGACCTCCTGATTGAGAAGTAGAAATGATGGGACTTCGAGTCAAACAAATCTAGATTAGAATCTCAATTTGGTCACTTATAGGCTGTGAGACTCTGAATCTGATTCCTAGATTCTAAGGGGAGAATAATGCCACTCAAAGGGGTTTTTGTAAAGATTTGCATAAGATGATATTTACAAATCATTTAGCATTGTCCCTGTTTTTGTGCCTACTACATAGTAAATGTTCAATAAATGCTAGCCATTGTTACACATCTGAGGCCCTGCTGGAGTTAGAGGAACCGAAATAATATCTTTTTCTCTAAAAACAAGCCCATAGGACATGTTTCTACCAGAGAAAAGAGTTAATGAAAAGTCCTCATTGATAGACAATAAAGAAAAACCCACCAGGACAGACAAAAGTGATAGTATAAGGGATAGTAAGTAGTACTGTATTTACTATCCAGAGAGGAATGCAGATTATATATTTCATGAGCCAGATGTGAATAGTCATTTAATCCACAGTAACGACTACTCTGAATGGTTCTATTGAATCTCTACTCGAAACTGTACTTCAGAAGAGTTGCAGGCTATGAGAGAATAAAGCAAGAAACAAATGTAATGGTTAAAAGATATTTTTGCTAAAGCTTAATTAAACTTCAGATTTTGTATCATTCTCTGTATAATCTTCAAAAGATATATTTTTTTTTCTGAAAAGGAGACCAGAAAGGGTGCTATAAAATTAGCCTTAGAACTATGTAGATTTTGAAGGGCCCTTAAGGAAAAAAAAATTTTTTTAAAGTACAGATTTCAATTTGAAGCAAAGAATCGAAATTGCTTTCTGGCATCTCACACTTCCAGCAACGTTGGTACCTACTTGAAATGAACAACTGCTAAAGCAAACAGCTGGCAGAAAGCTGTTACTGCAAAGCAAAGTGCAGTATGCATGCTGTAATTAGTTTGCAATCATTACTCAGTCCACTGTTGGAGAAAACCCTTGATTTGATCACACCAAAAGCGTTCCTATCAGTGAACAAAATTCAGGACAATTCTTCCCCTCAAACCAGATAAAACCTCACCTCTACTATAGTTGATGGTAACACGCTGATTTTGTAAATGTGGTCAGAGGGACAACTGGACCATAAATAGGTATGTAGAGCAAGTACTTTTTGTTTATATGAGAGTGAGAAGTGGCCTAGAATAATTGCTGAACATTTTTGAATGTTTACTGTACACTGGACTGGCACTGCCCAAAAGAAATATAATGTAAGCAACAAATGTGAGACACGTAAGAAAAGGAAAATTTACTAGCAGTTATGTTAAAAAAGAAAAAGAAAAAAAAAAAGGAATACTATCTTAGCTCAAGCTACTATAACAAAATATCATAGCCTGGATGGCTTAAACAACAGACACTTCTCACAATCTGGAGTCTGGAAGTCCAAGATCAAGGTCCCAGCAGTTTCATTGTCTGTTGAGAACTCTCTTCCTGGTTTGCAGATGGCAGTTGTATATTTGCATTCTCCCATGATAAAGAGAGGGCTCTGGTCTCTTCTTATAAGCATACTAATCCCATTAGGAGGGCTCTACCCTCATGATCATCTAAACTTAATGATCTCTGAAAGGCCCCACTCCCAAATACCATCACATCTGAGGTTAGGGGCATCGGCATAAGAATTTTGGAAGGGGGATGGCAGGAACTGCATAAACATTCACTCCACAGCAATAAAGTGAAATTAATTTTAATACTGTATTTAACACAGTCTACCCAAAACATTATCTTTTCAACATGTAATTGATTAATAAAACATTTCTTCATGAGGTATGTTATATTTTTTTCCTGCTAAATTTTATAAATCAAGTGTGTGATTTACACATACAGCACACCACAGTTTGGACTAGCCACATTTTGAGGGCTAGATAGCAGCATATGGCTAGTGGCTTCCATATTGAATCACATAGTTCTAAATGATTTACATAGATTATATCCTTTAATTCTCTCAATAATCTTATGATAGGGTAACTATTATCTCTTTTCATAAATGACAAAATGAAAGAACAAGGATAATAAATAACTTAAGCAAATGGGGAGGACTCAAGAAAAGGGCAGGTAATCTGATTTTAGAGCCTCTACTCCTTAGCACTGTTGTTTCCTACCTCACCTGCTATTCTGTGTAGCTAACAGACTATTCTTCCTGCCCAGCAAGAGAATTTGAAAATTATAAAATTGCCATGAAAAGTTAGCAATGGACAAATAGTGAGAGCTTTCATTTTTTAGCTTTTTCCATAATGACCATTTTATAGGGTAAATACTGATATGTGTTATGCCTGTTTTACAGATTTGGAAACTGAGGAGCAAAGCCAAGTTCCCAGAGCTAGGATCTGTTGGAGCTATGATTCAATCTTAGACTTTCTGACTCCCATAACCTGAGCAGTAACCACTGGTTTGTTTCTGTTAAAAGATCTACCAAAATAGATTTAAAAAAAAATTCCACAGTAGGTAGAAATAATAACCTCTGAAGGCCAGAGTAAAACAAGGAGAGTGAGCCACCTTAATTAATCCAAAAAAAAAAAAAAAATGAAATTGAAAAGATAACATAGCAGACAGTCATTTTTAGAGAAGATTAAAATATTTCTGTGAATTTACTTTGCAATAAATAACGCTTGGTATGCAAAAAGACATGAGTTTTCCACATTAAAAGACAAGCTGTCACATACAGCTTGGCACAGGGAAAACGGATGGACAGTCCTCAGAATTTCTATTTCATGGCCTACTATGGTGTTGTCCTCCCTTGCTACTTATTCTGAAATTTCTACCATTGGAACTGCTGTTTAGAATTAGATGGTAAAGAGCACATCAAGCAAGATTTCTAAGTAATCTTTACACATAGGAAAGCTATCCCAGATACTGTAAGTGAATAAAAAGTTACAGAATAGTACGTAGCATGATAACCATTTTTGTTGAAATGATAATAAAAGTTAGAATACATGTTTAAAACAGTGTGGAAATAATGTATATCAGTGGTAATGGGAATGTAGAAGAAATAACATGGAAGCTTAAGTTTTAGATTATGTATTTCTGTGATGTTTTAATTTTTATAACTAGCATAGGTTACATTGGTAAAAAAGACAGATGATAGATAGATATAGATGCATGCATACATACATACATACATACATACATATATAGACAGACAGACAGACAGACAGACAGACAGACAAATTTTAAATGCTTCCATGTTTCCTAGGAACCTCCTCTGTAGGGTTGGTTTTTCTCTTCATCTCTTACTAGAAGAGATGTTTCAGATATTTTTGCTTCCTTGGAAGACACTGAGTAACAGAACATGAGGACATGACTAAAGAAAGGTACAGTTCCATGGGAGCAAAGGGCAGAGGTGAAGAAAGGTGAGTTAGACAGCCCCCAAAAGGAGAAACCAAAACAAGTCGATAGGGAGAAAAGAAAGGTAAAGAGGGGTTCAGAGGGCCATTCAAAGTCACTGTCCTGGTACTTTAAATCCAATAAGGAATTGTATCTACTAGAAATTACTTTCTCAGACTTAACTTTCAAATTTTGCCATGGCTCTGACATAAATCCTTTCCACTATCTCCCTACCTAATCTCTTCTATTCCAATGACAAATTCCAAATTTATATTCCCAGAACAGACATCTCTTTTGTCTTCCAAATCCACATAACAGCTGGTAGAAAACTATCTGAAAATGAGTACATATGTGTTCACCAAGAGATGCATATGAGGATGTGTTTAGCACACTACTCATGGGAACCAAACTGGAACAACTTTACAGCACAATGAGAATAGATGAACCACAACGACTCAGAGGAAACTGGATAAAGTTCACAAGCAAGATATTGAACTGACGAAGACAGACACAAGGGTACATATTGAATGGTTCTATTCATGTCAAGTTTTTTGAAGGGCAAAACAAATATTTGGTATTAGAAATCAGAGTACTGGTTGCCTTTGGGTAGCAGTGCTTAGAAGGGAGCAGGTGGGGCCTTCTGAGGTACAGAAAATGTTTTATTTCTTGATGTTAGTGTTGTTTACATGGGCATGTTCAATGAGAGATAATTCATTATGCTATCTATACATTCCTTACATACATTTCTATATATACATTTTAGATATACAGAAAGTTTTAAAATATACTTGAGAGATCTCACAAACTGATAAACATTTTCTGATAAACAATATATATGTATATTGTTTTTTTATATCTCCTAAATAAGAATAAACATGCATGCTGTTTGCATGTTGGCCTCCTTTGGTCTTAGGAATTTAGGTCAGCAGACACCTTATCTATCTTCTAGGTGTATCCTTCTTCATAGAGTTACCTGTTCAAAATCTGATACTTCAAATAATATTAATAACATTTTTGTGATTAATTTTATCCAACTTGTTCAGGATAATCTATAATGCTAACTAGCAATTTCTTCTATGATTCCAGAGAAATAAGCAATGGATTTAAGT
>CM053504.1:77030487-77081863 GCA_028627145.1 Eidolon dupreanum | reverse complement strand
CCTACTATGTAACACAGTATTCTCATGAGAGTGGGCTATTGACTAGATATTTCCATTGGATACGTATTATTATTGGTATTAAGAATAATCAAAAACCAGGATACTTGGGTCCTAGTTCTATGACTGACTACTTGTATGACCCTAGACAATCAATTAACCTGATTATATTTCAACATTTCAGTTTTCCTTTCTATAAAATGTGGGTTTAGTTCAGATAATCAATATTACATTAATATATCTGTAGGGTTAGAGATAATATTTTATCCTTAAATAAAGCAATCTTTCCCTGAATAAAGAACAAGTCTGTGTCTACAGGGATGAAGTGGAATTTACCTTTGATCCATAAAGACCTTTAATATGGCAATTTCAGACAAATTAATCCTTTCGTTGTCTTACAAGCGAACAGGTAGACCCCACTGTCAACGTGATCCAGGTAACTATCCTATTGTCCTTGTCTTTCCATTGGAACACCAGAGTCCAGATGCAGGAATTATCTGGTGGCTTGGTAGTATGTAAACTAGTCCATAGCACCAGGTACAAAATAAGCACTCAACTATTTCTGATTGCTTAAAATCTTCAAAATTCTCAATTTACATTTACTGTCATAGAGACAGATCTTTCATTTTGAATGCTTCAAAAAAATTCAGGTACAAAGAATTATATATTATTGCTATATACTAGTTATTATGATTGATTTAAGATTATTTCTTTAAAACTTATTAATATAAATTCTGAATGACATTTATCCAGTAAAATTCAAAGAATTCTAACATCTTCCTAAGTATAAAAAAAATGTAGACTGTTCTCATTCTAGTGTTCTCTTCTGAGTTGCAATAAACAATTTAATTCTCAAATACTATACACTAGGTTACTTGGATTACCACAGTAATCAAAACAGCATATTCATTTCTCATTGCATTACTATTTTAATTAATATAAGTCATACAGGTGCAATGTGTGATGGGATCCATTTATGAATTAATAAATAAACATTTCAAAGGGACTATATAAAAATAATGCCTTGTAAAAAAAAAAAAGACTATTGTCCAAATGCTGTTGGGTTATTGGTTTATAAGCAAATGAACAATAACAAAAAAATGACAGTGAGAAATTTCAAACAGTAACCTCTCTGGAGGGAAACAAAGCAGTTCAATAGAAGTCTACAGCTGTTCATGAAAGACTGAGTTAAAGGTAATTTAAAAAAATCCTGAAAAAGTGATAAGCTACATGAATATTCTTTCAGAAGAAAGAAAGAGAAATAGAAACCTGGAATTGAAATAATATTTCGTGGCTTTACAAAGCTTTTTATCCAAGGACCCATCCACTTTACAAAAACAAATTCATTAATTATCTACACACCCTTTTGATTGTGGGTAAGTGCTACTTTATTGCAACCTTTTGCAGACAGAAGAGATGAAAGCAGAGGGAACATCCACAGCACAGATCTGTAGTGAGTACTGCTCGGAATAGGGCCAGGGACTCCTCTCAAATCCGACTTCTCCATCCAGCAAGTCTTCTACTTTTGCATCCTGCTTGGATGAGCACAGACCGATGGGTAAATAAGATGAAAGCAATGTTACCATACCGCTCAAGATTTAGAAAGGTACCTTTCTTCCAGGCTGCCTTGCAGACATTACCTCATTAATCTTCATAACATTTTTAAGAAAGGAGGAGGGAATGATCTCCTCCCTCATTTAATGGATGGAGTAACAATTGCTTAAGGCTGATGATTCAATGTCATGGCTGAAAATATTTTCCAAACCCTTAGGTCGGGTGCCATCAGCCACTTCAGAATTAAGTGCAGCTCTTCGGAGAAGTCAGCAGTGAAGGGAACTACTTCCCAATGCTGGTAGATATAGAAGTAGACCGGATGAGTAAGACACTACTGATTGTTACCAAAAGAGCAATAAAAGACATATTCACTTGTTATTACAAAAAATGCTAATCAATGGCAGGCTAGAAGAACTTCACAGTTGGAAGGGACACAGAAAGGAAAATGCAGGAAAGCATGGACCACTCCACTCAAAAAACTTACATTCGTTTATTCATCATTCATTCAACAAAAGGAAGTCTCCTGGGTGCCATTCGAGGTGTGAGGGATACAAATACAAATCAGACCTTGCCTTCAGGAAGATTAGTCCAGTAGCCTAACCAGACTTTAAAAACTTGGAGCACTGAATAATACACATTAAATAAAAGTTATGCCCAGATTGTTATGGAAATGCAAAGGAAAAACATTCAACTCAGTTTAAATGAAACAAGGAATACTTCTCAAAGTACCTGTGGGTTGTCCTGAGATTTGCAGAATAACTGAAGTTTAATTATGGGGAGGGTATTCAAAGTGGAAGGATGAGTTCCCAAGGGGTTGTTTTACTTTAGCAAGGGGCTCTGCTGGTTGAGGCCAAGGTTGCAGATGGAGGAATACCAGCCCCCGGAAAACAAAGGCGGTGATATTAGAGCATGAGGAGCTGTATGCATCAAGTTCAGGAGTTTGGACTTCACTGCAAAGGCTTTGGGAGCCTACCAGGATTAGGAGAACATTTAGTAGGACAGTTCTTGCAGTAATGAGAGCACAGAGGCTAGAATGGGAGCTACCAGCCATCCTTTTTGTTGTATTGGGCCTGGTGTTCAAAGTCTATTTACCTGGATCCTTCATGCCTGGGGTGATGGGAGCCCCAGGAAAGAGAGGAAGAAGTTCAGAAGACAGAATCTAACTTCTCTACTCTCTGTTCTGATCTCCCTGCCTTCTTTGGCCAGACCAGATAGAAAATCTGAAGTTAACACAGAGCAACCATCTAGAATAACAGCAGAATGGAAGACCAAGCATTCCCCCACCCCCATTTTCTGTCCTAAAGGGGATATGAGGAATTTGAAGATCTCACCTTCCTATTGAGGGCTCTGGGACATCTTATTGCATTATGTGAACACCCTCAGCTTATGTGTTTTCCATGCCTATTAGTTCTATACTGGGCAAGGCAGGGTCGGTATGGTGAACAGACCCATATCATAGGATGTAATTCTGAATTGGTGCGAGTAAACGCTGTTTATATATGAGGGTTTGTATAATGTTTCATACACTTTTCAAACATTTTGCCCATAAATTATCTCATTTCGATCTTTATAACATGCCTGTGAGCACGCAAGACATAATCCTATGTCTGCTGATGACTAGAGAAAATGAAACTTGAAGAAGTCAAAGGTTTGCCTCGGCTAAAATTTAAAAAAAAAAAAAAAATGCAACAGAAAGCCAGACTCTATTCATAGCTTTCTGATTCCTTCCCTGTCCAGACATTTGCTCAGACACCCTAACAAGGCTGAGTCTCAAAAGATTGGTGACAGACAAGATCACTGGTTGACCCAGAAAAGGTGAGGCCTATGAGAAAGGCAGAGTAGCATCACTCCCGTCGGTCGATGTGTTCCAGCAAGTTCGCAGGCACGTCATGGGCTAAACAGAGTTAGGAAATCCTCAAAGGGACCATGAAGGTAGGAATGGAACCAAGACCTGTCTACCTTCAAACTCTTCTTTCCCGTGTTGTGAGAACAGGAAGCCAGCTCTAAGTACCTCCGTCCAAAGCATTTCTAGTGCCTAGGATACTGGCTCACCTGTGTGTACAGGAGGAAATACCACCAACACCAGACTGTATTATCTTCAATTGTGAATGGCAACAGCTTTTGGAGAGAATTCCACAATATCAGAGTATTTGCTTAATGATGTGCTCACAAAGAAGCCAGAATGGAGATGAACATTGAGAAATGTAATGGCTGCATTACACGTCTTGGTAAATTAAAGGGAAAGCACAGTTTTTCAGGAGACAATGTGAAAATATCTTTACTGCTAAAGTACCTTCTGATTGTGCCTTTTAGATTTAATTCTGATCAATATAATAAATCCTCAAAAGCACAAAAGCTAATATTTCCCTATGCCAACTTAAACTTAACCTCCAAAATTGAAAATTTCATAAGCCTACACTGGATACTGAAATGACCTCCCGATGAACCTGTGTTTCCTAGAGACCCATCAGCAGGACAGGATGCCCCGGCCTGAACCCAGTTCCTCTGTGCCACTCTCTCACTCCTTGTCTTGTGCCTTTTCGAAAACCCTTTCACAAGGATTTCCTTGCTGTCTTCCAGTAACACTGTGAGACAGGCGTTCCTCTAACGGCGCTCAGAGCTTGTGTTATAATTTATCTACTTTCATACCTATCTCACCCAGTTTGCACGGTAAGCTCAGTTGCATTCATCTTTACACCTCTAGTGACTAAAACCATATGGAATACAAAATATTTTGAAGGTAATCAGAGGAAAAAATGAAGGAAGGAAAAGATAACAGGTATGTTATGCCTGGTTTACAAACACGCACCGAAAACTTAAGTGGCATGACCTTGGTGGTCACACAACTGTCCGGCAGCAGATCCAGCTGTGATCTCAAGCTCTTACTCATATTTCCGTGATATTAATTCCAAACTCTGCTGCCAACGACATCTGAAGAATTCTAGAATGGAAAGTTGACTCGAGTCCCTGTTTTATCTTCCCTATGACTTTCTTCAGGCTGAAGGAATGGGTCTTCTGGCTTTGCTCTCTGTACATCTCTGTCCTCTCAGGCGCTGCCCTTAGATCATTTGTTACCCTTGTGAATCACTCGCAGAGATCTTCAGTGCCTGGCTGTCAGGACTTAGTATTCCGTTAGTGCTCAGCAAATGGATGAAGAAGGAGGAAGAAGAAAGAAAGCAGAGGTGAAAAAAAAAAATAATGTAACCTTTCAGTTTATTTATCCTGAAGACAATATCCAAGATATTATCATATGAAATAATACTGCCGAGAAAACTGGGGGTGGGGGTGGGGGAGGGGAACATCTCAGAAGTTGTTTTTTAGAGCAAAGCACACATCTAAACTACTGTTTTATTTATACATTTTTAAAAGATAACAAAGCAGAGATGTGGAGCAAAGCAAACCCTCAAAAACACGCAAGCAGAGGTAAGAAATGGTGGTGACCTTTTCTGCCAGGGAATGTGTGGCAGAGCTAAAACACCTAAAACAACCCTCCTTCCGCACATGTACATCCCATCCCATCAGCACCCAGATCCTAAGGGAGCAGGCTGATACTCACAGGGTTCCTAAGAGGAGACACAATGTAAAAGCTCTGCGAACATGAACATGTGGTCTTTGACCAAATCCATGGTTCCCAGGCCCTTGGATTTCAGGGCCCAGTGAATTCCAATGGGAAAAAAAAATTGAGCATCTGATACAAGTTATGCATAGTTTATCTTCTCCAAAAGAAAGGTCATTTTATTTTATCGCTGCAGTAAAAATTCATATTCATTCAAAAAATTAGGAAGAACATGACCTCAGAGGAAAAAAATATTTATAAGTTGCATAAATTTCCTTCTGTGAAAAATCACTTCAGTGGGCTCAGTTTCCAAATTTGCTGCAGACTGGCACAAACCTTGAGACCTGCGCCCGTCCACCGTCCACAGCCAGGTGCTGCTAACTTACGAACAAGCACCAGACAAGTGCCCTGGATCATCACATCCCAGGGTATTAAAAAGAAGAGTTATTAAGTTTAGGACAAATAAACAGAAGCAATGCTATGCAATGAGGAATAAGCTGTGGGTACTACAAAGACACTGAACTCACGGGATTTATTTCTTCTAGAGTGTTAGAGATCAGTGACCTGTGAAAGGTGAGGTACCAGCCACGGACTCTGTACGTCACTCTACCAGTAGCACGAGACCCACCACCAGGATCAACTAGTGTGACATTCTCAACCCTCGTACTGTTTATCCTCACAAACATGAAGCCTGTGGCAGAGAGAAGAGATCCTCAATGATCCCAGGACAGTACGCTATTGATGTTTTAATAACGTACACTGAATCGAGATTAGTGTGAATTGGCATTTCCAGAAAATGGGAAATATAACCATGAAAAATGGAATGGTGGTCAGATTCAATCTCTCTCTTGCTTTCTTTTTGTTCCTTGAACGTGTCAAGCTTAATTGTCGTTGGGGCCTTTGCACTTACAGCTCTCTCTTCCTGGAGCTAAAATACTCCACCGTTAAGGGACTGATCTCTTGACATTCAGACATCAGTTTAAATGTGGCTCCTGAGAAAGGCCTTTTTGGACCATGCTATTTGAAATAGGCACCTGAGCACTTATTCTCACACCACTGTATTTTGTTTCTCTGTAGAGCGCCAATCACAAGTTGGTATCTTTTATTATTTATTTTTGTTATTGGTCTCTGCCCAGTGGAAAGTAAGCACCACGAGGGTAAGAATCTTGTCTATCATCACTATCCTATCAGTCCCTGGGGCCTGGAACATGGGACACTTCATAGGAGATGTTCAATAAATATTTGTTGAATAGAATGATTATCTAGTCCAACATAGCTCTCTTTTTACACATAAGGAAGAGAGGTTCACAAAGCCAAAACTATCTTAACACCCTGTTTTGGTGGCAGAAAGGAAGGAAAGAAGGAAGGAAGGAAGGAAGGAAGGAAGGAAGGAAGGAAGGAAGGAAGGAAGGAAGGAAGGAAGGAAGGAAAGAAGGGAGGGAGGGAGGGAGGGAGGGAGGGAGGGAGGGAGGAAAGAAAGTAAAAAGACAGGGAGAGAAGGATGGAAAGGAGGAAGGGAGAGATGGAGGGTGGGAGGAAGGAAAGAAGGAAAGAAGGAAAGAAGGGAGGGAGAAAAAAGAAAGAAAAAGAAAAAGACAAGTCACTTGATTTTTAGTTAGTTTTTTTCCTAATGTTTTGTGTTCATTTTACCCTAGTTTTTCCTGTGTATTCAGATAATACATACAATAGAGGGAAAAAAATTAAAGTGTAAAGGAGGTATGGAAGGATCTGCAATATAATTTGACCAAAGCCTTAGTACGCTAACACTACTCTGCCTTTAAAATTCTGACTAAAGTTAAAGAATAGACATAATCACCTCCATGATGGAATACTTTGTCCTTAAACACTTCTTCATAAGCTAGTTAGAGTGTCTGTAAATTAGTCCATTAAAAAGCTATTCCTTAAGATTGAGGCATTGACTCCTTAGACGTTTCTTGTCAAAAGCAAATTCCTCCTGGACATTGTTGGTTGATTAAGTCAAAATCATTCTCAACTCCTTTCTTTCTGGTAGTCTTGAGAGGCTGGAGAAGCTAAATACTAATGTTCCCTGGGGTAACATAACAAAGGTCTAACATAAGTGACATCTATGAGAAGTCTCTGAGGAAATTTTTCACTTTCCTAATAAAGTATCAAACTTTGAAGCTTTTTCCTTTCCTTCTTTCTTTCTGCTTTGAACATGTACTTGATGTCTGGCACGTTGGCAGCCATCTTGTAACCATGAGGGAAATATCAAGGAGATCTAAGAGATTCCAGGGTGACATTAGTGAGCCACTGAAATTCTGCTGGTAGCTGCCTGCTACCAGAGTTTCGGAATGTGAGAAAAATAAATTTTAATTTGCATAAGTCACAGTTGGGTTCTTCTTTACATGCAAGAGAGATCCTTTTTGACACAAAATTTTAAATTATCTGAATTACTTTAAAGGAAAAGAACCAGAGGACTGAATACCCAGGCCTCACTTTTCTGCCTTCAGTCTCCCACCAGTTTTCTAGACAGCCACAGGCGAGAGAGTCTATGGATGTATACGAGCCTCCAGGGGCCCAGAGTAAGGTGGAGGAAGATGGGAAGTGAATCTGGAGAGGCAAAGGGAAGACAGCTAGGACGAACAGTAGTTTTCAGACTTCTTTTCTCAGGAACAAAATCCTTATGTCAAATTAAATCAAATACCCAATGCCAATACACAAATCAGATGAGGAACAGCTAGTATGCCATGGTCTCCATCTCTTCCCACCTGCAACTCCCAACCCACCACCGCCACCAAAGTCACCCCTGCTGAACTTCAGGCATGCTTGAAAAAATAAATTTGCAAACCACTAATGCAAGATTGTCAGATAAAATACAGATCATCCTCAGTTTAATTTGAATCGCAGATATGCAACAAATATTATTGCATTGGACATAATTACACTAGATCTTTATTCATTGCGTATCTATATTAAAATTTAATTGGGCATCCAGTTATTTTTATTTGCTAAATCTAATAATCCTACTAATTCATAGCATTATTTAGCACAGAACTGAAGGGACAGGACACGGAAGAGTCAAGTTTTTATAAAGGGGACAGAATATAAATAAAAAATATAAAACCTAAAGGTGCTGAAAGTAGAAGAGGAATACAGAAAGGTAACCTAAAAAGGCTTGAACAGAAAATTTATCTGGTTCACAATTTTGTTCAAGACTGGCTATGAAAAGACCACGGTACCTTTTCCCCCTAAACTGCATCTTCCTTGCATTTTCAAATGTCCTATGTATAGTCCATTTGCTCTTTTAAAAGTTGAAATACCAAGACACCCATAGGAGAAGGAAGAGGGACATGAAGCACTGCTATCGACATCCTCAAATCCTGGCTTCTTGACTCCCAATCTGGGACATTTGGCTGTTTTCACAGGCAGAAAATGTTCCTCATCCAATTAAATAAAATGAAGCAGAAGCCAGGTGGAATGCTTCCAGTTAAATACTTGCTCCTCTTATCTGCTCATTCACACCCTTCCCCTCATTATCACAACAGAGCACATCAAGCGCGCTCTCCATTTCTAATGAAGATGTTCCCACTATATTCCTAATGAAAATAGTGCACAGATAATAGCCTCTTTCCTTTATGAAACATATGAGTGACATGGAAGCCCCAAAGTTGCCTGGAAAAGCTGGCGCATCAGTCCTGAATTCCTGGTTATAGTGAAGCGAGAAGGGCATAGAATGATTAAAAAACTCCTTTATTAGAAATTCAATTCAGCAGACACCACGTCTGATCCCAATTTATAAAAACTTTTAAAAGAGTCATAAAGAAGTTGTGTTCAGTGTCTCCTTAGAAGCTATACAGAAATATTCAGAACTGGTTATCAAAATTTATAACTTTAGGGATACCTAACTGGCCCAGCTTGTTGGGTTGAAAACTGAAATGAAGACTGTGTTGTGCTGATTCAAAAAAGGAAAACAAATTGGAACAAATAACTGAAAGTATTGTTCATATTTATGACAAATGTGGTTTATTATAAGAAAAGCCAAGCCTGAAATATTCTGTGACTCCAACACTTGTGAAACAAAATGTTACCTGCACAGAAAAACAGAAGAAAACCCTATAGAATTAATGATTCATTTGCAAGTAGATTTTTTTCAACTCAATGATGGAAAAGATTGGGACATATGTGGGAGGTGGAAGCATGTGCAGCTTTCTCCGTTTTATCCTATTTTTAGAACAGGAGTAGAAATCACTCAGGGAGATGAGAAACAGCCAGAGTACAGTTTTGCTTTGACTGCTTGTTCAATGACTATACTACTGCATTGTATTGTCCTAGGTTACTTAGAAATTACGGTCCTCCAAATGGACTCTGAAATTTTTTTTCCTGATGCTACAAAATAATTGCCTCAAAAATATTAAAATACTGTTATTTGATTTTTAGATATTTTGGGGATGTAGATAGAAAGAGACAGATAGATGATAGATAGATAGATAGATAGATAGATAGATAGATAGATACACAGGTACATAGATACATACATACATAGATATGGATACATAGATACACGGATACATAGATACATAAATACATAGAGATACACAGATACATACATAGATACATAGATAACTATCTACATCTCCAAAATATCCAGATCTCCAAAGCTGAAATAAACAGATACATAGATACATAGTTATATCTGCTTCTAAAGAAACACTCTTTATCTAATGATAAAGAAGACTCTCAAAATTTCTAAATAATAAGAAATTTTAAGTTGTGACCTCTACCTTATTATATTAACCGATCCACCAGAGAAGTCCATTTGGCTTTTTAATGTCCTTACCGTAAAAAAGATTTTCTCTCTTTTTAGTTTAGTATATGTATTTCTGTTCCAAAATAGATACAGCTTAGTTAAACTAACTTCCTGTGCCCTGCTGGGGGTCTGCGTGATGAGAACTATTTTACCCAGACTTAACACAATTACCCTGCTGCTGGTCATGCAAGGCTGGAGTAAACAAAAACATTAAGGGGAGTTAGGATGTTATTAGCCAAGTGTTTTCCTCCATTTCTGGCTATGCATGGAGGCAATCACCCAACCTGAAAAAGATCAAATGTGTTCAGGCACATTTCTTAAATCAGCAGACATCAACAGTCAATGACTTAAAAGTCATTTTCTTTGACACCACGTCTGAATTTTTTTAAAAAAAAAGGAGTTCCACTTTTATCATGAAGTGCTATTATATAAACAGCACCATATCATTGATCACATCTGACAGAACTGCAAGGTTAGATACACACCATCCTTTTTAAAGAGTGGCAAAAATTAATGCAATTTATTTGAAATTAGCGTAACAGTAAATATCCGATTTATTTGCTTTCTCATGAAATTCATTCAACAAATATTAATGAGTTGCCTACTAATGTTCGAGTTATCATGCAAGTCTCTTGGGAGATTCAAGAATGAATTTTCTATTAATGAGCACATCTGCACTTTTACGGAATACTGACCTTCACATATGTTAATGATTTTCCAGCATTCCCAGGGTACCTACTATGTGTTAATCCTAGGCAAACTGAGGCATGGAAAAATTGTAGAGTTCCTTTGGCATCTTCAAAGGAAAACACGCTTAGGCTGTGGCACCTCCTATTTAATCCCAAAACAGCAGACTAGCCAGCCAGGAAGCTCCTTCTTCAGCCTTCCCAACAGTTTTAAAAGCACCTAATTCCCATTCTGCTTAAGATAGCTGGATCGACTCATTTTTTTTTTTTTTGTAACTGAATTTTGATACGAATGCATTTTATTATATCTTAATTTGAAATCTATGCGTGAAATACATGGCAATCCTCTATTTCATTAGGCAGAATATTGTATTAACTACAAGGGCCGAACAAAAGCATTGACTCTGTTCCCTGTGCTACGTGGAACCTTCGTCTTACTTTAGCAAGTCATATTTCTGCATACCTCCTTGTCTTTGATCACACTGATCTTCCACCAGGTTTACAGACCGTGTAGCCCAGGGCCATTTTCTCTTGTTAGAATATTGTGTGTGTGTGTGTGTGTGTGTGTGTGTGTGTGTGTGTGTGTGTTTCAAGACACAACTCAAAACTTTCCCTTCCTTGAAGCCATTCCTGATCCTGACTGCAGTCAGAATTTGGCTCCAAATCCTACACTCACATGGCACCCTTTTTTTTTTTTTTTACTTCTACTTAACAGTCTTCATTCTAACCTCACCTCACATTGTTCTGAAAGAAGCAAACTCAAAAATATGATCTCTTAAAAATGAAAGAGAACCCACTGATGTAGTCATTAAATCTCACTCCCAATATGTGGCACCAGAGCCAAAACCTCCACTGGAAAATGAGAACAATTTGGTTGCCTCTGCTGGGAGGGGAGAGGGGTGTGAAAGAGCTTGAGGTGAGTAGATCAGAGGCTTTATGGCTGCTGCAGATCCCATCATCTCGCCCCTGATTCTTGCCTTGACTGTGCAGCCAGTCAGCCTCCCCCTTGTATCCAGATTGTTCAAGGAGTGAGTTGCCTCTCTTATCCCTGAGTCCCTACTAGGAAGAGATGTCTCCCCTACAAACTCCTCCCCATTCTAATTCTCTCTTCGCTCCCTTCTTCATGGGGACCTCTGTCTCAGCACTTATACACAGTCTGTCACACTATTTTTTTTACATGCTGTCTTCTACATAGACTTAAAGGCAATGGCCATGACTTATTTTTGTAGCTTTCATGTGTAGTACATAAAATGTGTTCAATCAATGCTTGTTAAGTAAATGACTAAATATAATATCTTTCAAGTATGTTTCATATAATTTGACAGATGTGATCTGAAAGCTTCCTCACTCAACAAATATTCCTTGATCACCTACTATGGACTTAGTTTCCTAAAACAAATACCAATTGGACCTAATTATTCAGGCATTTCAGGACTACATTTAAGTCAAATCTTTAAAAACTTTTAAATATTTTAGCTACATTATAATAATTGTTTCTTTGTCTCCAATGATAGGCTGTAAGCACCTTAAGGGTATGGCTTCCAGCTTATTTACCATCATATTTCCAGCATAACATTTATCATGGAATTTACCAGAACAATGCCTGACACAATGTGGGATACGAAAAGAGATAAACTAGAATAACAGTTTAATCATTTTGAGAGTCATTGGTGTTGTAGCATATATCAATAGTGCACTTCTTTTTCCTGCTGAATAGATTTCCATTATATGTATATGTTACAGCGTGTTTACAGTTCAGCTATTGATGAACATTTGAGTTGTTTTGGGGGGGTTATTACAAATAAAGATGCTATAAACATTTGTTTACATGTCCTTGTCATTTCTCTTGGTTAAATATCTGAAAGTAGAATCATATGGTAGATGTATGTTTAACTTTTTTAGAACCTTCCAAACAGTTTTTAAAGCAGTCGCACCTTTTGACATTTTTAGCAGCAGTGTATGAGAATTCCAGTTGTTCCACATCCTTGTCAACACTTGGTTTGGTCAGACTTTTTAATTTTTCTTACTCCGATAGTTGTGTAGTGGTATCTCACTGTTGTTTTAATTTGTATTTTCCTAACTACTGAGGAGAATGAATATCTTTTCATGTGCATAATAAAAATCTATATATCTTCTTTGATGAAGTGTCAGTTTAAATCTTTTGCCAATTTTTAATTGAATTATTTATTACCAATAATACTTGAGACTTCATTATACTTTCTGGATACAAATCCTTTATCAGATATGAAATTTACAAATATTTTCTCCCATTCTGTGGCTTGTCTTTTTATTCTCTAACAGTATCGTTTGAACAGCAGACATTTGTGGTTTTGATAAAGCCCAATTTGGCAGAATTCTAGATTGACAGTTCTTTTTTCATTAGCATGTTAAAGATGTGTTTCACTGTCTTCTTTTTTAAATTATTTTTATTTTTCAATTACAGTTGACATTCAATATTATATTAGTTTCAGGTTTATGGCATAGTGGTTAACATTTATATAACTTACAAAGTGATTTCCTCGATAAGTCTAGTACCCACCTGACACCATACATAGGTATTACGATATTAATGACCATATTCCCTATACTGCACTTTATATCTCTGTGACTGTTTTTAACTGCAGGCTTGTTCTTTTTAATCCCTTCACCTTTTGCATGCAGCCTCCCAACCCCTCTCCCATCTGGCAACCATCAGTTTTTTCTCTGTATCTGTAAATGTTTCTTTTTAGTTTGATTTTTAGATTCTACATATAAGTGAAATCATATGGTATTTGTCTTTCTCTGACTTATTTCACTTAGCATAATACTCTCTAGATCCATTCATGTTTTCACAAATAGTAAAATTTTTTATGGCTGAGTAATATTTTATTGTATATATGTACCACTACTTCTTTATCCAATTGTCTATTGATGCACACTTAGATTTCTTCCATATCTTGGCTATTGTAAATAATGCTGCAGTAAACATAGGGATGTATATATCTTTTTGAATTCATGTTTTAGATTTCTTCAGATAAATACCAAAAGGTGTGTTTGCTGGGTCATAAAGTAGTTCTATTTTTAATTTTTTTGAGAAATCTCCACACTGTTTTCCATAGTGGCTATACCAATCTGCAGTCCCACCAATAGTACATGAGGGCTCTTTTTTCTCCACTTCCTCACTAACACTTGTTGTTTTTGGATTTATTGATGATAGCCATTCTGACATAGGTAAGATGATATCTCTTTGTGGTTTTAATTTGCATTTCTCTGATTATTAGTGACGTTGAGCATTTTTTCATATGTCTATTGGTCCTCTTCAAAGAAATGCCTATGTAGGCCCTCTGCCCATTTTTTTAAATCAAATTGTATTTTGTTGTTTTGTTTGTTTTGTTTTGTTTGTTGTTAAGTTATATGAGTCCTTAATATATTTTGGAAATTAACTCCTTACCAGATATATCATTGGTGAATATTTTCTCCCATTTGATAGGTTGTCTTTTTGTTTTGTTCATGATTTACTTTGCTATAAAAAGCTTTTTAGTCTGTAGTCCCATTTGTTTATTTTTCCTTTTGTTTCCCTTGCCCAAAGAAATATATCTAAAAAAATAATTATTTTACAAGAGCAATGTCAATTTACTCTTTATGCTTTCTTCTAGGAGTTTTATGGTTTTGGGTTTTATATTCATATCTTTAATCCATTTTAAGTTTATTCTTATGTGTGGTATAAGAATGTAGTCTAGTTTCATTTTTTTGCATGCATCTGTCCAGTGTTCCCAATGCCATTTTGTTGAAGAAACTTTCTTTACCCCATTGTATATTCTTGTCATAGATTATCTGACCATATAGATAATGGGTTTAATTCTGGGCTTTCTATTCTATTTCATTTATCTATGTGTCTGTTTTTATGCCAATATCTTGCTGTTTTGATTACTATAGACTTGTAGTGTAGTTTGATATCAGGTAGCATATCAAACTTTGTTCTTCTCAAGGTTGTCATGGGTACTAGGGGTCTTTTATAGTTCCACATAAAGTTTTAGATTATTTGTTTTAGTTCTATGAAAAAGTCATTGGTATTTTAATTGGGTTACACTGAATCTATAGATTGCTTTAGGTAATATGTACATTTAAACGATGTTAATTCTTCTATTCATGAGCATGGTATATGCTTCCATTTATTGTATTTTCTTCAAATTTTTTTTTAGAGACTTGTAATTTTCCAAATACAGGTGTTTTAAATCATTGGTTAAATTTATTCCTAGGTACTTTATTTTTTTGATGTGGTTATAAATGGGATTTTTTCTCAATTTCTCAGACAGTTCATTATTGGTGTATAAAAATGCAACTAAGGTCTGAATATTATTTACTGAATTCATTTATTAGTTCTGATAGTTTTTTTTTTTTTTGGTGGAATCTTTGCGGTTCACTTATCATGTCATCTGCAAATGATGATAGTTTTACTTATTCCTTTCAAATTTGAATGTTTTTTATTTCTTTTTCTTATCTGATTGCTGTGACTAGGGACTTCTAGTTCCACTGTCTTCTGACATGCATTGTTTCTGATGAGAAATCTACTATCATCTTTGTCTGTCTTTCTCTGTCACAACTTGTCTTTACTTAGATTGCTTTTCATATTTTCTTGTTACCACTGGCTTTCAGCAATTTGATTGTTTTACTTGGTGTCACTTTTTAGAGCTTCTTGTGTGTGGGGTTCATTGAGCTTCTTGTGTCTAAAAGTTTATAGTTTTTATCAAACTTAGAAATTTTTCAGCCATTATTTCTTCCAATAATTTTTCCCTCTCCCCCTTCCAATTAAATATATATTACACCACTTGAAGTTTTCTCACTCTTTATATTCTCCATGTCTCAATATATTCAATCTTTTAGTTTTTTAAATATATGAAACAGAGTTATAATAAGTGTTTTTAAGGTCCTTGTCTACTAATTTTATCTGTGTAATTTCAGCTCAGTTTCAAATGACTGATTTTTTTTCCTCATTATGGGTTGTTGGGTTTTTCTGTTTTGTTTTGTTTTTTTAATTTTATTTTTTGCTTCTTTAAGTGCCTAGTAATTTCTATCAGCTGCCACTCATTATGAATTTTATCTTGTTGGGTGCTGGATCTTTCTGTATTCCTATAACAATTCTTGAGCCTCTGGGGATTCAGTTAAGTACTTGAAAATTTTGGTGCTTTACAGCCTTGCTCTCAAAGCTTTGTTAATATGGAACCAGAGCAACATTTAGCCAAGGCTGATTTTGTCCTGTGACTGACCAAATGCCCTATGAATAATGAGGTTTTCCACCCATTGGAGGAGGTACAGAAACTACACTTATTCCTGTGTGAGTGCTAAAGATTGTTCTCTTTACTCTTACCCAATAGTTCTTTCCCCAGCCTCACATAGTTTTTTATTGATATTTGGCTGAAGACTTCAGAACCTTCTGCAAATTTCCAGAATTTGTTTTCTTTCTCCTTCTCTCCCTCTTTCTCTCCCTCTCCCCATCTTAACAACAATAATAATTTATGGACACTGTTTCTTCATTACAGCAGTTTTACATGTGTCTGCTCAGAAAATAGCAGTGATATGGACTAGTTTGGGTATGTTCTAATCAGGGTGAGGGAAAATACCAATAGCTATTGCAAAGCTCCAACCATATTATGATTCTGTGGCAAAAGGGGCTTAAAAAATAGAAAGCTATAATCCTTTCTAAATAATTTGTCTGTTTCTTCATCCATATCATACTGTCTTGATTATTATCACTCTATAGCAATTCTTGAAGTCAGAAAGCATCAGTCCTCCAACTTTGTTCTTCTCCTTCAATCTTGTGTTAGCTATTTGGGTCTTTTTGCCCCTTCATATAAATTCAGAATCAGTTTGTTGATATCCACAAAATAACTTACTGAGACAGCAATTGAATCTATAGATTAATCTTGACAATACTGAATTTTCCTATTCATGATCATAGAATATCTCTCTATTTATTTAGTTCTGGAATTCATTCATTTGAGTTCTGTAAATTTTAGTATTTAATTTTGGAGGTACTAATATAAATGGTATTGTGCTTTTAATTTCAAATTCCACTTGTTTTTTGCTGGTATACAGGAAAGTGATTGACTTCTGAATATTAATTTTGTGTTCTGCAACCTCGCTATAATCACTTAGTTCTGGATTTTTTTTTCCTCAGTTCTTTCATATTTTCTACATAGGCAATCCCATCACCTGAGAACAAAGATGGCTTTGTCTTTCTTCCCAATCTGTATATACTTTATTTCCTTTTCTTGTCTTATTGCATTAGCAAAGACTTTCAGTACCATGTTGAAAAGGAGTAGTAAGAGGGGACATTCTTGCCTTATTTTTAATCTTAGTGGGAAAGCTTCAAACTTCTTACCATTAAGCATGATATTATTTATAGGTTTTTTGTGAATGGAGGTGTTGAAAACACAAGAGATTCTAAGCTGTTCTAAGGAACATTTAAATTCCTGGATCCCTTCCACCCTTCTCCACCACGCCATGGTGTGGGAAACTGCTCCTCTCCATGGCCCACAATTCTCAAGAAAACCAAAAGATTCAGAATTTAGAAACATCTGGCAGGCCCAAGAACATGGTTGAAGAATTTTGATGAAAATAGAGGGATCAAGTGAAAGGCTGCCTACTGAAAATTGATCTCTCTTCACCCCATCCTTGCTTCTTTCTATTTGCAATATCATGTTGCCAGCCAAAATAAAATTACTGATGAGGAGTTCTGTTAGAACCAGCACTGTCTACCACAAAATTAGAGGAGACATCCATACTAAACATATGAAATGGCGCAGTAAGCCTTCTGTATGTCATTTGTGTTTTCAAGTAATTACCCTGATTATAACTTAAATTTCTCTCATTACATCAGCCTGTCCTGAGGGAGTCCTCTAGAATCCTACCTCCTGTTGACATCGGTGATTAGGAGGCCATGGGAGGTCAGCAAGAAGCAAACAGATCTGCCACTCTTCTCTACTCTGAAAAAAATATTTTGCAACAGGAAAAATAGAGACCTATTCCTTTGGTGAAATGTTAACAAAAAGGCATGTTAAAAATCTATTCAACCGTTTCTAGGTAATATTTTAGCTGTGAATGCTTTTATTGTTGCTGTGGTTGTTGTTTTATTTTATTACTGTTTGGAAAATTTGCACTCTAAAGTACTTTCATTTGGGAATCACTTTTTAATTTTCTAAGCAAATTTCAATATATTCAATACACTTCCTATTTACTATGCCTTATCTAGTATATCCCATTCTATTTTATTCTCCATTCAACTTTGTAGAATGTGGTGTTACAAAGGGATTTTATGCTGCTGTAATTTGCTACTGTTGTTTGCATTTATTTCTTTAATGACATAAAATTGAAAAGCTGGCAAAGTAACATATTAGTACACGATTTAGAATATTTCTTTGGAAAAATAACCATCTAGAATTATTCAGAATGATTTGTTATTAAAATGTTATCAGAGCGCATAAGCCTTCTTAACATACAGAACAATAGCCATGCTGTCATAGAGACAAAGCATTTCCTCAATAAAACATCCAATCTCAATTCCCAATCCCATAACACAGAAACTTGGAAATGACCTTGGCAAGTCTCTTTTAAACTTAACTGGCTTCTCCTGATTGTATTGCTAAAAATCTATAAAGGAGTAACCAATTACAAAATGCACTTGGAATATTTTATTAACTCTAATCCAACTGTCTCAACATAATAAAAGCCGACACAAACTTTTTCCATATGGCAAAATTTTAATCTTAAAGTTTATTTAATAAACCTAATGTTGAAATACAATGGAAGTAGTATAAACCATCATAGAAATTTTAATATTTCATTAAATAGCATCTAAGTTGTGGATAGACTCTTAATTTTGCAAATCTCTCAACAAGTAAATGAAGCCATTACACATAAACTTGGCAGACATTCAGTCAAAGTTAATGTGTTGATATAGTAGATAACCAAAACATTAAATCAACACAACTCACTTCTTTTGCTTCAATGAAAATCTTTAGGGATATAGTTTAGTATTATATCATTCTCAATATAGTAGTTACTCAGAAAAAAAACAAATGTCACTATCAGACTTATCAAGCCTCTTGTGCCCTGTATGTGAAGGTTTGGTTCCATCAGGATGTACCAGTCTTAGCCAGAGAAGCTGTATTAGCCAAGGTTCTCCAGAGAAAGAGAACTATGGGAAAGGAAGAAAAGAAAAGGAAAGGAAGAATGAAAAAAGGAGGAAGAGAGATATTTGTTTATTATGTATATTAAAAATTAGCTCACACAATTATAGAGTCTGAGAAGTTCTAAGATCTGTGGTCAACAAACTGGGGACCCAGGAGTAATGGTGTGAGCTCCAATCTAAAAGCTGGCAGGGTCAAGACCTAGAAAGAGTCAATTCTGCAGTTCCTTTCTGAAGGCAGAACAGATCCATATCCAAGTTCAAGGCAGTAGGGAAGAAGGAGTTTCCTCTTACTCAGCTTTTTTTGTTTAAGTTTTCAGTTGGCTGAGGCCCACCCACACTTGGGGAGGGCGATCTGCTTTACTCGGTCTGCCAATTCAAATATTAATCTCATCAAGAAACACCCTCAGAGGCACACCCATAAAAATGTTTGGCCAAATGTCTGGGTACCTATGACCCAATCCAGTTGACACATAAAATTAACTATGGTAGAAGTGTGCTGGGAGACTGAGACCTGGTCACTGGGACCCCTAAGAAATTTCAAACCCCTAGAGTGGCACACATTCCTGACTATGATGTGCACCAGCCTCACTCCTTACTTCATTCCAGAGCATAGTTTTGCCAAACTATTTGCACTTAATTCCTAGAATACACATTCTCACACTTTCCTTTCTTGACACAGGCCACTTCTTCTGTCTAAAATACCTCTCCAAACTTCTTTTTATGGTTAACGCCTGTTCATTATTAGGACTAAGGTTAGCTATCATCAGTTCAAGAAATTCTTCCCTCATCCTCACTCTCCATGCCCAGCCTGAGTTAGATGTCCATATTCTGCTCTAAACACTGACTTATAATTGTCTAGTTAGTAGCTACTCAGCTCCCCCTGTAAAACAGACTCAGAAGCTGGGTCTTACTAATTTTTGTTGCCACAGTAACTAGCAAAATGTTTAGCATATAATGAGAGCTCAAAAATACATATATATCTGATGGATGTATCTGAAAGTACTTCAGGCTCTGAAGTCCCAGGATCCAATGGACCTGGATGAGCTCTGAGCCGTGAAGCAAACCTTCTCCCTCCCAGCCATGCTGTTTCAATCTCTGCAGCTCTTCCATTTTGGTTTCCCCATCACATAGGTTTCCCTATCACATACCTTTCTTCTGGGTCTGCTTCCTGTTCTGAATCCCAGGCTGGAGGTCGGCCTACTTGTGAGGTGATGATCCTATTTCTCATAATGCTCCCCACTCCCATGTGGCTTATATGCTGTGACCTGTCTCCTCCAGCCTGGCCCCACACAACACAAAGAAATTTTATCCTTGGATACCAACTCTTGCTCAGTCCAAGCACTTCTTTACTGTTCTGTTTGGACAATGAGCCTTGGACTGATCAGTCAGAGACAAGCCTACTCTAAGGTTAACTTTTAAAGTCTCCTGGCCTACAAAGTACCAGCTTCAACTTTTTTTAAAAAACCAATCTAAATATGATCAACTAACTCTCTTTTGACCTTCTATTCTAATCACTAGCTTTCTTCTTGGAGATAATACAGCAACCATATATTTAATTTAACTCAAAGAAGAAAAATTTAATTTAACTCAAAGAGGAAAGACCAAAGTGGAAAAATGCAGAAGTGATTACTGATCTCCTTTGATTCAGCTACAATACCTGATTACAAAGTGAGACTAATTTCATTTTATTAAATATATATATCAAGATTAGTTTGTCTCCTTGAGAGTAGTCACTCATTCCACAGATGACTCTGAGATAATATGTTACACATATGAGGAAATTCAGCCTGAGAGTTTTTATTTTGGGTTACTCAAAAACTCAACTCAAAATAAGTTAGTTATTTGTAGAAATGAAATTCACCTTTAAAAATAAACACATACCATCATTGAGGATTTTCATATTATTGAGCTTTGAGCTCTGAAAACATTTCTAAAAAAGGAAGTGTATTTAATATTTTGAGTAAAGTTTCAAAATTTATACATTTTAATTCAAAATTTGTACAAATTCTGGTGCATCTGCCTTCAAAAAGAAAACCTCATTATCTCAGACTTCTTTTTCCTTTTCTTGCTCAAGCAATTTGGAATATCATATAATTTATTTATTGAAGAATCATACTTTGAAAGAAGTATACTACAAAAACTTTTAAAATAACCACTTTTCAAATGTAAAACTCCTATTGTCTAATACAGTTATGCAGTATCTTTGTGCATGATATTAATTGGGATTGATTCACTTGGAGAAATAAAGGATATAATATTTCTTTTCCACAACAATGGAATCACCTTTCAAAACACTGACAAACTGTCTTTAAAAAGGCCAAATTATTTCTGTTTTCTGGATCTCGCATATGAGTTTCTCTTTCTGCACACCCCTCCTTTTGTTTGCTTCGGTAGCTTTGGCTCTCTTCAGGGAGCAGAAGGGAGCTCTCTCCCACCTGTTGTGACCTTAACTTTAACCAAAGCCTTAATCGGTACTTTCCTCTCTAACAATGAGAATCAAAGAGGGCCACACCATAGACAAGAAATGAGCTTCTCTCCTATTCTTGCCATTCCTAATGTAATCTGCTCAATGTGGTTAATATGAAAGTCCAATCTGCCTCTACAAGAACAGTTAAAGAACAAAGCCCCCAGTAAGGTAGTAAATGGTTTTTCCAGCTGGAAAAGTTATCAGATGATTGAAAATGTGGAGATTTCGGGGTGAAGCAGTTAAAACTGCTGTCTACCTTTTGTCAGTCTTTTTTTCCTTCCTTCTTCAAGTCTGCATTTTTTTGTGTGCATTTTTACTTGAGTTCACCCACTTGAGATTACAGTATAGAAACTTCATCCATGAAGGCTCTAGTCCCCAAGGAATATTAACACTTGGGGAACCTCAACCTTTCTCTTCTTTAGGGATTAATGGCCTTCCTTAACCCCCCTCCATTCTAACCACCTATTACTACTCACAAGGATTTCTTCCTTTCAGTCTACTGAGAAAAAGAACAGTTTCCTGTCATTATCCTCATCCTCCTGTCCCTAAAGCAACCACGGAACTTTGGTATTATAATGCAAGTATCCTCCAGTCTTAGTTATCTATCACCATGTACCATCAGCCTCAGTATCTCAGTGGCATTCACAATAGTGTTATTTTCCTGTTCAGTCAGAGAGCTAGGGTGAGTTTACTCCATATATCTTTCATTCTTCTCCTCAGATCAACGGGCAGTGAGGGCATGCTCCTCTTTCAAGGATGACAGAAATGCAAAATGGTATAAGCCCCATGTTCAAGCACATTTCAAGTTGCTACTATATCACATGTGTTAAGAAAGTCACAGGATGAAGCTCAAATTCAAGTGGCATGGAAACACACTACATCTTTTGTGGGAAGGACTGCTATTCAAATGGCATGGAAACACACTACATCTTTTGTGGGAAGGGCTGCTATATTTACAAACTCTTAAGGGAGAGTTGAGGTACTGGGGCGAATAATTCAATCTACCACATCCTCAAACTTCATCAACTTGTAGATACAAATTATATAATTTAGTCAAAGTATCTGTATGTCTACATTTCAACAACTCAGTACTGTCATCTGCCCACTTCCAAGGTTTCTTACCCTTTCCAATATGTCAGAGAAAATTCACTGGAAAGAGGGCAGGTGTCTTTTACGTTCTCTCATCTATCCAGGCTACAGCCTACGCCACCAGTGTCACCGGAAACAGGAAACCAATCAAAGTCCCTCCCCCAGCACACTCTACTCCATGTTGTCAACTGTCTCACATAGTTTCAGAATCTTAATTTACTTTAAGGACTGGGACACCATTATCCGGTTACCTTGGAATATCCTTGAGTACGCCCAGACCCCTTAGCTTGTAGGCCCAGAGAGCAGGGAGAGTCCTCTCATCATCACTTTCCCAAATGCTCACTTTTTGTCATGGAATCTGCCTCTTCAAAGGACTACTGACAGCAAAAGGATCAGTTCTCTTCATGGAAGAACTTACCCTTGTCTTCAAGAGTTTCCATTTGAATAAAAAATTCTGCTACTCCAAATCTTTGAAAATCATCACAAAAAGAAGGGTCTGCCCAAAAGTTGTGTTTATTTTTTACCTTTTTTTTTTTTTACAATACAGTAAGTATTGAAATAACAGTTACCTAAACTGCTATTCCTCCTAAAGTTAAAAAAAAAAATAGATCTGTTTCAGTCAGGATCCACATTCAAGGTACCAAAAGCAATCTCAGTAACAAACAATCATAAATGTTCAGTGGCTCACAATCATAAAGGTTTATTCTAAGTTCATTTCATGTGTCAGTGGCAGGCTGGCTAGAGATCTGCCGTTCCCGTCTACAGGCCTACATTTCTGGATGTGGGTTGGAGAACAGCCCCTATCAGACCTGCTCTTCACAAGCAGAGCATACTGGAGGTAAAGCAAGCAATGGCTCCTAAAACTTCTGCCAGGATATGGCATATGTGTCACTTCCACCAACATTCTACTGGTGAAAAGCAATCATATGGCCCAGCCTGATGCCAGTGGACAAGTACAGTCACCGCAGGGGAGGGTGCTCAAAGTCTCACAGCCATAGACAGGGAAGTCAGAAGAGTGAAAATTAGGGAGTGAGAGAGAAGTAGTACCACATTTCTGAATTTCTACACCAACACTTTGGAGCTCCTGGTGTCAGTGGCAGTTGAAGAGATGACGTTGTGCTTCCAACCTAGCATGAGTAGTGGCCTGAAAAGTCACTTTTTCCCTGGTGGGTCAGGTCCTGCGCCCTGCACTGAGCCCTGACCGATTCCAAGAGTGGACATAACAACGCTTTCTCCTTCTGGCTCCCTCTCACTTTATTTAGATCACCTAGGGACAGAAAAACAGCCTATATTCGTGATAAAGCTGAGCACAAAGAACCAGAAAGAGATTCTCCCGCAGAACAACCCAACTAATGACACTCCTCTAGTTGACGACGGGACCGGCAATGGCACACATGAGGCCCGCCCCAGACTAGGAAAGTGACAGCAGGGCTAGAGAGATGGGCTGTAGGGAAGGGCAATGCTGGGGTCCGATGCTTCTCTTTGACCACAATCTGTGTGGCTACTATGGATCTTGCCCTCTACCAGCTATTGGCACAGGAAGGTGTGTGTGTGTATGTGTGTGTGTGTGTGTGTGTGTGTGTGTGTGTTGTGGGGGAAGGGGTGGCTGGAAAGTTGGGGCAAGAGCAAGGATAGTGGGACTATCCCAATATTCAGGATAGGCCACAAGGAGAAGAAATAGGGAAGTGATATATTTTTCAAAAGTGAGTGCTCTGTACATCCATCCAAGGTAACAGTTGCAGGTGAACAGAGGCATGTGTAAGCTGTTAGGCATAATTCTTATACCCTATACATAGGCACCAGGATAGATCTATCTGGTCTGCAGCTCAAACCAGATTACAGTGAAATTTTACTTCTGCTACCTCTTAAAGGCACTTAGTGGCCTTGTTCATCTTTTTGTAGTACATCATGGATCTTTGAGCTTTCTGAATGGCAGAATTTTATTACCAACTTTTTTATTGCTAATGATTTGCCTTATCATCTTCCTTCTATTCTCCGTGTGTATGTGTGCACACATGTGCATATGTAATATATGAAATACTGGAGATGTAAAAATGTATTTGTGCATACACAAAGAGAGAAATGAGAGAGGAGAGATGACCGTAAACATGATATTGAATGATGCTACTCATTTTCCTATATCAGAATATCAATACATTATATATTTATTTGCCATCTCTACTCTATTGAAGGCCTTTAGGGAAAATGTGAAATACGGCTCTATTAGTCAGTATCAGTTTAAATCAAATGTTTTCTTTTTATATAAATTACTTCTTATGTAACAATAATCTTTCAAAATGCATCTATCATGTTGGCTATTCGTTAACTTTCATAACATAAATTCCCTATAAGCAACAAATGCCCAAAAAGACAGTGATTCTAGGATTTCTTTGGCCAATTCTCTTCTACCCTGAAATTATCAGGGTTTGTATATTCAAATGCATCTAGTATAGGAAAACATTCTTCTATTGCTCTTTGTAGCTTTCCCTGACAAACTCTGATGGGAGTGTTTTGCTTGACTTGCATCTGCTTAAAGGATATTTGCCTTTATCTTTTTTTTATTCTTGTTGCATCTTTCAGCTTAAGTGTAAAATCTTCTGATTTTGCCATTTTTATCTCACAGGACGTCGCTACTTCTCTTTAATCTTTCGTATTCATCTGATCTAGCTTTCCGCTGTGCGTAGATTTCCCATTTGGCTTTAAGCTGCTTATAGAATTCTTATTTTGGCTAATTAGATTTAATTCTGAAAACTGAGAAAGAACTAAATGTTTCTCTTTCTGTCCCACCATATCCTATCCCCCCCAAAAAACGTCCTGTCTCCAATGTAGGCATCTTGAGCCTAAACTAATACAGGTCCAAACATCCATGTTATAACCCACGTGGTATCATCTTATGGGATACAATATGGGTTCCTGTGCCCCAAACCCTCTTCCTTCCTGCCAAATTTCTCCTACCTGCTGTCTGCTGTCTGCTCTTGGAATATCTTTGTCTGAAAGGTAAGCATTGCATTCCACAATTACTGGTGGAATGCACAGACAGGTGGTGGAGGGAAAATGATTTAAACTTACTTAAATTTACATTTTCCTAGACTTAAGAGACTATTCTTCTTTCTTTAGAGTAAGTTTCAATAGGAGACAGATCCTAAATGCCCAAAAGTTAAGATGATGAAATTGTTGTACTTCGGTTGGTCCAGATGTACCTGCGTAGCAAGGTCTAGGTTCATCCGAGGCTCTGGCCGCAGAAGAAGGAGTGGCTATTGTAAGGGGATCCAGACTGCTTTGGAATGTGCATTGGGAGAGCATGAGTCAGTCTAGAGTCTCTTTGCTCTTCCCATTTTACTTTCTCTATCTGGAAGGAAACTTGAACTCAACTAAACTGCATATTCGAATGTTTGGGGTAATGTTAAATAGACAGATTATTTTCTATACCTAGTGTGACCATAATCTTTGTTCTAAGTAAGTATATGGCCTATATACAATACGTGTCATAATTACTGACATTATTTTGAGTGTGCAGTTAAGCTATTCTATCTATACGTGCCTGTAGGCATAACTTCTTAGCAAAAGTGAGACCACATTCTAAATGTTTTAGCTAGAAGTAGAATTATAGAAGCTATCAAAACAAAACTAAGCAAGAAATGACAAACCAAAAATCAAAACACAGTTAAATTCATCCTCTTTATGGTAGCTTATTAGAGAAAACTACAACAAATCCAGAAAAACTTTTAAAAATTTAAATATTTTTCAGTCTACTAAAGTGTTAAATTTTAATATTAAAATATTAAAAGCATTTCATTTAGGTTCTGAAATTTTTCAAAGCACACATACACACAATATCAACCTAACCACCTGATAAGTATTCTAAAGTATGACAGTAAAATCATTCTAATAATTACCCAAAAGACCTAAGAGAATACATTTTAAAAATAATAAAATCATAGCACCAAAAACACTTAAAACTTGAACTTCTGGATTTCCCAGAGACTTTGCAGAAACAGTTTCAATTCCTGTACCAAGCCAACTCTTCTATCTCAAGTCTTGATTGAGTCTATTCCTTTCACGTCCTCAAACTTGCCCTGTTATTAATTATCGTGTGTATGTACATACATACACACTCTTTCTTTCTTTTTTGCAGGCTCTTTTACCTTTATCTACTAACATGTTCCACTATATCAGTGTTCAAGATTCAAAAAACAAAATGCTGCTCTTACAAAGTGTTTCACAGTACTATTCCATTATCTAGGAGATAGAGCAATATCTATTTGCTCACTCTTGACTTTTTTGAATAGATAGTACATACACAGCATAAAATTCAAAATTATATGCATTCTTTAAAAGCATATTTATTTTATTTTTACTTTATATTTTGTAAATATTTTGGGACTGGGCTTTTTCACTTCATATATTGCTAACATTCATCCATATCATTTCGTGTCATCATAGTTCATGCATAGTGACAAAAATATAATATTCTACTCTGTAAATATAACACAATATATTCATCCACTCTCTGATTAATAGACATTTGTGTTATTTTCAGATTTTTGCTATTTGAAGAATGCAGTATGTCTTTTGGTTGTACATGTACAAAAGTTGTCCTTGGGTAAAAACTTAGGAGTGTAATTGTAGGATCTTAGGGAATGTGAATATTCAGCTTTATGAGATAATACCAAACTGTTTCCTACAGTTGTCAAATCAATTCACACCCCCAACAGTGATGAATATGAGACTCTGGATTTCCATCACTTGGCATTTTCAGGTTTTTATATTTTGCCAATAAAAGTGATCTAAAGTATTATCTAATTAAAATCTAGATGTTTGCATTTCCCTGATGACTAATGATTTTGAACATCTTCCATAATATTTAATGGAAATAAGTCTTTTCTCAGCTGTAAAATTATTGTTCATGTCTTCTGCCCATTTTACTATCTATTCTTTGAAATTTATTATTGCTTTTAGATTTAATCACATATTCTTGATACTGAATCCTTATTTGTTGTGTGTACTGCAATATCTTTACTCAGTCTAAACCTGCTGTTTGTTATCTCTTTAAGAGTTGTTTAATAAACAAAAGTTTTAACTCTAATGTATGTAAATTAATTAATCTCTTCTATTATAATCAATGTTTTCTGTATTGCTCAAGAAATTTTTTCTTCAATGTGTAAAAGATATTCACGTAATTTTTTCTACTAAGGCTTCAAATTTTTCATTTTATATTTTTAATTTATTTGGAACCATTTTTGTATAAGGTATTTTTTTTGCAAAAGAGTAACCATTCTTCCATTTACTAGATAGCCCTGCCTTTCTCCACTGCTCTCACTTGCCACTTCTATAAAATTCCAAAGTTCTATGCATTCTTAGGTATATTCTGGGTATCTATTTTATTCAATTGGTTAACTTGGGTACGTCACTACTGATACCACACTATCTTACTGTAACTTAAAAAGGTTCTCATATCTAGGAGAGTTCATCTCCCTTCTCTGTTTTTCTCCCTCCCCTCTCTGCATTTCCTTCCTTTTAGAAAGATTTTATTAGTTTTCATGAAAATTCATCTTTGGACTTTATTGAACTTGCATTGAATGTATAGCTCGAAAAGGAGAGTATGTCATCTTTAGAATAAACTCTTCTGACTGATAAACATCTTGTATCTCTTTAATATTAGTTAATGAGGATTTACAATTTCCAATGGAAGTTTTGCTTGTGTTTTGTTAGATTTATTTCTAGTACATGATAGTCTCTGACCATACTGAAAATAGCATCTTATCTCTAATTTTCCAATTGTTGTGTGTGTATAGAAAAGCAACTGACTTTGTTAATCTTGTTAAACTCCATTATTTCTAATAATTTGTAAATTGTTGGGGTTTTATCATATTACTGTAAATAATTAAAGTTTCTTTTCCTTTTTTCCAATTTTTAAGTATCTTTTTCTTATTTTCACTGGTGAGGATCTCCCGTAAAATGTTGGATAGAGATAGTGATAGTGGGAGTCCTTGTTTCATTTTAAATATTGAATCTGCCTTGCATCCTTGGAATAAATTCCAATTGATCATAGAGTATAATTTATTTTTTATTGCTGAATTTTATTTTCTACTATCTTATTAAAGATTTTTGCATCTGTATTCACGAGGGATATATGTTCTCTTATTTTCTGTTTAAACTATCTTTGTCTGATTTGGGTATCAGGGTAACATTAGTTTCTTAAAGTGAATTAGAAAGTGTCCTTTCTTTCTACTTTTTGATAGAGATTGTGTAAAATCTGTGTTACTTCTTCCTTTAATGTTCGGTAATATTCTCCAGTAAAACTATCCAGTTCTAGATATTTTTGCAGGGAGGAGGAGAGTCTTTTAATTATAAATTCTATTTCCTTAATAATTAGAGGAAAATTCGAATTATCTTCCTCAAACTGGGTGAGTTACAGTTTGTGTTTTTTGTAGAATTTGTCCTTTTTACCTAAATTGTTAAATTAATGTATGTAGAATTGTTTCTAATATGCTCCTATTATCCTTTTGATATCTGTGGAGTCTGTAGTAATATTCCCTCTTACATTCCCATTAATAGTAATTTGTGCCCTCTCTTTTCTTCTTTGTCAGCCTTGCTAGAGATCTGTCAATTTTACTTGTTCTTTTCAGAGAACCAGTTCTTTGTTTCAGATTTTTCTCTATTGTTTTTTGTTTCCAATTCTATTAATTTCTCCTCTTTCATTATTTCTTTCCCTCCATCTCTGGATTTATGTTTCTCTTCTTTTCCTAGGCTATTGAGGTAAAAGTTTAGCTTATCCAGATATGATTTTTTTTCTAATGTATTCATTTAGTGTCATAAATTCCCTCTCAGAACTATTTTAGCTGTACCTCACAGATTTTGATATGTTGTCACTTCCTTTCCATTTAGTTCAATGTATTTTTTGTTAAATTCCCTAAAGATTTCCCCTTTAATCTATGGATTATTTAGAATTTTTTTTTTTACAATATTTGCAGATTTTCCTGTTCTCTCTCTGTTATTGTTTTCTAGTTTAATTCCACTGTGGTCAGATAATACACTGTATGAATTCAATTATCTTACATTTGGTCACATTTGTTTTATGGCTGAGGGTCTGGCTTATCTTGGTATGATTTTATGTTTTGAAAAAAATGTGTATTCTGATTTTCTTGAGTGCAGTGTTCTATAAATGCTGATTCGATCATCATGGTTGATGCCATTGTTGAGTTATTCTACACAATGATTTTCTGTAGTTATTGATTGCTGAGAGAAGGGTGTTGGGTATCCAACTATAATTATAGATTTGCCTTCTTTTGGTTTTGCTTCACATTTTTATATCTCTTTTGTTTGGTGCATATACATTTAAGATTGCTATATCTTCTTAATGGATTGACCATTTCATCTCTGGTAATTTTCATTGCACGTATATCTAATTTAATCTGACATTAATATAATCAACTTCTGCTTTCTTTTGATTAATGTCTTCATATCTTTTCCCCATCTTTTTACTTTCAAACTGCCTATATCATTATATTTAAAATGAGTTTTCATATAAGAGATCACACAGTTAGGTCATGTTTTGTAATCTACTTTGCAAATCTCTAATTTTAATTGGTATACTTAGACCATTCAGATTTAATGTAATTAATGATATATTAGGGCTTAAATATGCCATTTTATCCTTTATATTCTGTTTGTTCTTTGTTTATCATTTACCTTCCAACCTATGGGTTACTGAAACATTTTTAATTTTTTAATTTGATTTATTTATAGTCTTTTTGAGGCTCTTTGTACAACTTTAACACTGGTTGTTTTTGGTATCACATTACATATACAATTGAAACATCACGGTCTACTGGTGTTGTCATTTTACCACTTTATGTCCTTTTACTCTCTTCATTTATAATAAGTGTCTTAAATATTTCTTCTACATACATTTAGAACCACACAAGACATTGATATAATTTTTGCTTTAATTATGAAACATAATTTAGAAAATTCAAGAGGAGAATATTTACCTTCTATTTTTGCTGACTCTGTTTCATCTTCCCTTCTGACATTACAAAGTTTCTTCTTTTATCCTTTCCTTTCCGTTTAGAGAACTCTCTTTAGCTATTCTTTTAGGGTAGTTTCCTATTTTTCCTTCATCTGAGAAAGGCTTGATTTCCCCTTCATTCTTCAGGGATATTTTCAATGAATATGGGATTTGGGGTTTTCGGTTCTTTTCTTTCAGCACTGGAAAAACATGGTTTTTTTTTTTTTTTTGGCTTCCATTGTTTCTGATAAGAAATCCACTGTCATGTCAACTGTTTTCTCCTATAGTTAAGTTGTCATTTCTCTCTTGTTTTCAAAACTTGTCCTTTATCTTTAGTTTTCAGAAGTTTGACTACGATGTGTCTTTGTGTAGACTTCTTCAGGTTTATCTTCTTTGAGTTTTGCTCAGCTTCTTGACTCTGTAGATTTATGTTTATGCCAAGTTAGAGTTTTTAGCCATTATTTCTTTGAGTTTTAAGTTCTTCCCTTTCTCTTCTGTCTAGAATTCTGATAACATAAATGCTAGATCTTTTGTTATTGTCACATATGTCCCTGAGCTCTGTTTCCTCTCTTCTCCTCTCTTCTCTTCTCCCCTCCCCGCCCCCCACTCCCTCGCTCAAAGGGTAACTCCTATTGTTCCATCTTTAATTTGCCAATTCTTTCCTCTGTCTCTCCATTCTAATGTTGAGTCTATCCACTGAGTTTTTATTTAGGTGATTGTATTTTGCACTTATAGAATTTTCATTTTATTCTTCATATCTTCAATTTCTTTGCTGAAACTTTCCATTTCTTCATTAGCTTCAAGTTTGTTCTTAAGTGCTCATTGAAGCTTTTTTATGATGACTGCTTTAAAATTTTTGTTGGGTAATTCTAACATGTCATTTTGGTGTTGGCATCAATTTATTCTTTTTTCATTTGGTGTGAGATCTTCCTGATTCTTGATATAATGAGTAATTATTCTATTAAAACCTGGTCATTTTGGGTATTAGGTTATGAGACTCTTGATCTTATTTAACCTTCTATTTTAACTTGCTTCTACTACTACCACTCCAGCAGATGAGTGAATGATGTCTTGTTATTGCCAGGTAGGAAGAAGTCTAGGTTTCTCTTGAGTGTCTGCTGACACCTGAGTGTGGGGTTCTTCATTCTTGCCAGCCAGGGAATGGGAGTCCCACACTCCAACAGACCTTCCCTGATAACTCTCTGGTAGGGTGAGGTAAAGTGCCTCATTACCATTTCTCTGCTGGCCTCCACTAATGCCATGATGGTGGATGGTCTCATTACCAATGGGTGATGACAAAAGTCCTAACTCTCTACTCTAATGAGGAAAGGGAGGGCACCATGTTACTGACAGGTGGGGGTGGAAATCTAGGTTCTCCAGATGATATGAAAGAAGGAGGTCTCATTACTGTCTGCCCAAAATAGAAACTTAGGCTCTGTACTCAATCTACCTGTGAAAACACAGCAGTATAAGGATTAGGGTGCCTCTTTCAATTTTGCTTTATAAATTTTGAAGTCACTTTATCATTTATCATTATCCTTATCCCTAGTGATGTTCTTCTTTGCGGGGAGGGGATCTTCAAGTCGATTTAATTGTGATTAACATAGGTATACCAATTTTTATAAGTATTCCCCTGCTTTGTTTTTTCTTTTTACTTTTTACCTCATTATAGCATAATGTCTAAGGTTTCTCTACTGAAAACAGCATAATTCTGTTTTTTTCCCCCAATCTGTCAACATTTGTCTTTTTGTCCATTTATGTTTATTATAATTATAGATTTTTTTAACATTTTTCTACCTACATAAAATATTTCATACTTTTCCTATGTCTTTTTAGAAATTCACTTATTCATTTTTTAAATTGTTTATATTCACCTCTAAATAAAATAACTTGAGCATACATATCTCAGTTTCCCCTCAAACCTCATTATGTTGAAATCATCCAGATTTTCACACTTTCCAGGTTATCATGGATATACCATTTTATTTTCTTTCATCTTGATAACATTTTGAAGAAAACAACAAAAAGCTACCAAGGTATTAAATCACCCCTACTTCATATATTTATTGCAGCTCCTCCTGAATCTGTCTCTTTGCTTCTTTAAGTACTACATCTAATACTCTTATCAATGAATATCTTTGAGTGGGAAACCTTCTGAGGTCCTGTATGTAAGAGAATATATTTATCCAGTTCTCATTAAATGACAGTTTGGCTAGATGCAAATTTCTAGGTTCCAAATTCTTTTTCTTAAATGATTTTAAACATTTAACTATTTTTTACTGTGTTATTTTTTTTTAATGTGATGTCAATCTGATCTTGTTCCTCTGAATGTGGTCTGCTCTTTTAGAACTTGCTTTTTTCCTTTGACACTATTTTATTGTAATATGTTTAAGTATAGATTTTCTTTATTTGCCACTCTAAGACCTCTTTTAACATGAGGGCTTTCATCTATTTTTTTTAATTCTGAGAAATATATTTCTTCTGATATTTTCTGCCTCCTATATTACTCCTTTTATGGGATTCCTACGATCCATATCTTGTCGCTATTACTTCTTTCCTCTTTTGTCTTTCTTAATATGTGTAATTTCTTTGTCTTTTTTTCTGGAAATCTCTCCAATTCTATCTTTCAATTTATTAATGTATTTCTCAGTGTATTCATTCTGCCACTTATCCATTGGAATTCTTTATTTTAACTTATATTTTTCTTACCTAATATTTCTACTTGATTATTATATTTTTTATTCTGATTTCATATTGGTAGCATTTTTCTTTCCTTATGTCTTTTAGAATGTTTATTAGGCTAGTTTTAAATTATTTATATGTCTTTCTAACAGTACTATTTCTGATAAAATATGTAATCCAGTGTTTGTTTTTCTTTTGAAATAGTTGTGCTTCCCTAAGATCTGTTATTTTGGGCTGGGAGCTCATTTTCCCTCAAAAGCAACAGTTATTTTATCATCCAGACTTCAGTTCTTGTCAGCATAATTAGTCTAGGAGTGGGGGTGGGGAGTTTCTGGTGGAGAAACCAGAAAATCACACTTAATTATTCCTCACCCCACAAAGCAGCTTGGGTCAGGGCTTTGCTGTTTGCCCTTCCTGAGAGAAACTACATTAAAAGACATTCTATAGTTTTTAAATCCCCACTTCTGGGGATTTAGAGAGGAAGTAAAAGACGTGAAGTAATCAGAGGTTAGTGAGCCCCTACTTGTTTTTTCCAGCACTTCACAAGCTGAAGACTTCTATACTGCTCTGGTGTTATTTTTGAGGACATCCGGACCACAGCTCAGAGTCACTCTAGGTAAAAAGTCAGGCAGCATTTGTCCCAAGGCAATGTTGGGAAAAGTAAGAACAAAACTCAAAACTCCTAAGGTCCATTCCTATTGTATCCTCCTACAGAAGAGCTGAGTTGCCTCCTCTACCAGATCAAAGCCTCACTTTTCCCCACACACAAACACACAACTTCAAATTAGGTAGGAATGCCTCATGTTTTCTCTACAGTTTGGTATTTTCCCTCTGAGGCAATGATCCTCAATCTTGGCTGCATGTGAGAATCACCTGGAAAGATTTTTAAAATCCTAATGCTCAGGCTGCACCCAGACCAATTGATGTAGAAGCTCTTGAGATGGGACCAAATCATTTTTCTTTAAAATACCCCAAGATATTACAAAGTGTGGCCAGGGTTGAGGATTATCACTCTAGTTCCTTCAGGTTGATCTTAAAGGTAGAAAATGGCCATTGGACTAGTTTAGCAACTTGGTAGGAACAGAAACCATAAATGACCTCTCTATAGCCAAGCACAGTCTTTTCTAGCTCTTCCATTTCACTGGCTTCTCCTCAGCACTTGGCATGCCCTCTTCAAATTCTTTCCTCTGGGTGCTGAGACTATACTGTTGTGGCCCTTGTCTAACCTCTTGCACTGCTCCTCTCTTTTCCCCTCCTCTTCCATCAAAACAATGAGGTTGATTGCTTCTCATCATTCAACGTCCTCTCTCTCTCTCCAAGCATTTTGCCAGTAAGTACATTTATAAAAGTACATCTCCAGCCCTAACCACTTACATGTTCTTTCTCTAATAAACTTCCACTTGGATGTCTTATTGGCATCTCAAATTCAACATGTGTGAAATGGAACTCATAATTTCTGCATAAAACAGCTTCTCCTTATGACTTCCTTCCATGAATCCAATCACCATGCTCAAGGTCATCTTTGGTTCTTCTTTTAGAGTTTATTTCCAAAGTTCAGTTGGACTTTTTTGTGCATCTCCCTTTTATTACCACCTTTCAAGTTCACATCCTAACAATTTCCTATCTAGACTACTGAATCAAACTTTTTTCTAATCTACCTTCTTTTGATACTCCCTATCACAAGTAATCAATATACCACTGCCAGATTATTTAATCAAGGATAAAACTCCAATAACTAACTCATAACCCACTGCTCAAACCCCCTTAATAACTTGTCACCCCCTCATATCCAATGTACAAACCCTCTGGCATCCAATGCCCTTAAGTATGGCCTAAATTGTCTTTCTGGGCAGGTTTGCTAGTATTTCTTCACACTAAATAGGACTTGTTTTTTAAGTAGAAAGAACATAAATGTTAAATCGGACATATTTGGTTTTAAATTCCAATCTGCTACTAGCAACTTGGATAAGTTCCTAAACCAACATGAGTCTTAGTTTCCACAACTAAAACTAAGAAAAAGAACAAACAAAAAACAAAAACAGAAATAATACCTAACCAATAAAACTATTAAGGAGATTAAATGCAATTATATGTGCAATTACAGTATTATATTTTTGTTGGCTCCTAAACCCCTACTGTACCTGGCTTAACACTTTTATGAGTTAAGAGATTGCAAAGATTTTTCTTTTGTCTTTTGTCCTATTTTGTCATTATATGTAGTTGTTTCTTCTGGCTACGTTCTAGGTCAAGGGTTGACAAATTATTGCTCACAGGCCAAGCCCAGCCTGTCTTGGGCTTAATTCAGGCACACCCGCTCATTTAAATATCGTCAATGGCTGCTTTCATGCTACAAAGTTGAGTAGTGTGACAGACACTATACATACTGCAAAGCCTAAAACATTTGCTGGGCTCACTTTCTTTCCTCACTCTATATTCTCTTCCTAGGTGTGGTGGTTTTAAAATATATCTACAAATTTTTCACCAAAATTTTTCTCCATCATCTTGAATATGGGCTGGGCTTACTGGCTTGCTTATAACAAATAGAATGTGGCAGAAAACACAGTGAGTGGCTTTTTAGAAAGTCATAAAAGGCACTGTGGCTTCCATCCTCTCTTCTGGATCATTAGTGCTGGAGGAAGCCAATCACCACCTCATGAGGACACGCATGCAGCCTGAGGGTGGTCCCAGATGGAGGAGAACCGAGGCCTCCTGCCACCAGCCAGCACCTGTGTGAGCCCCTTCAAGGCTGATCCTCCCACCTCAGTCAAGCCTTCAGACGCCTTTGCTGACTGAAGCCTCAGCCACATCTTGACTGAAACCCAAGAGACCCCAAGCCAGACCTCTAGCTAAACCGCTCCTGAATACCTGACTTGTTGTTTAAGCTAGCAACTTCTGGATTAACATTTTTACAGAAATAACTAACTAATTCACTAGACAACCTACAGTTACCATTCACAGGCCAAAGACGTTCAAACGTACATCCACAGCCTCGACCTCACCTATGAGCTCAAACCTTCATATGTAACTGTCTATGCCACATCTCTTCTTGGGTATCTCAAAAGTATCTACCCAACATGCACAAGCTTGTGGTCTCTTCTCATTCAAATATGACCTTCTTCCAATATTCTCCATCTCAGTCAATGGCACAATGAACTTAATCCATAAGCTACGAATCTGGACATCTGTGATACTTCATTCTCCTTCATGCCCCATATCAAATCCGTCACCAAGTCCAGTTGCATTAACTGCTATACAGCTCTCAAATCAGAACACTGCTCTCCAGCAGCACTTTGAAGATACTATTTCTCTGTCTCTGGCATTTGTTGCTTATAAAAAGTCTGCTTTCAGAGCAACAGCCTTTGGAGTTAAGCTACCTATCCCTCTGATAGCTTTTGAGATTTTCTCTACATCCTTGAGTCCAAAATGAATTTGTTTTTATTTATCCTAATAAAACTTGGCATGATTTTTACAGTCTGTAGACTTAAACTACTTATTCCATTCTCAAAAACTCTCAGTTCTTTTGTCTTCTTGGCTATCCCCTTTTGGCTATTCTCTCTAGTTCTGTATCAGTCAGGCTCCACACAGAACCCACACCAGTGATTTTAACAGGCAGAAGTTAATCTAAGAATTGCAAACCAGGCAAAGATAACAAGGAGACACTGAGGTATAGAGGCAGTAACTGCAGGAAGCTATTATCACCATTAGGGTTAGGAGAACAAAAGGATGAGATAGAGATTACAAAAATTTAGAAGTTTAGAGGAGAAAGAACCTACAGAACTAAAACTACTACCTTTCAGGAAGGTGTGCTGGCCAGCTGGTACAAGCGTTTCTGAATAGTTGCAATGAGGCTGGTTACACAAGTTTTGGAAAAACTGCAAATTGGAATAACTGCCGCTATAGCAATGAACTGTCACTACCAGGACAGGCATAAAATGTCCCCTAACCCACTCATGCACTTCAGAATCCAGTGTGCCAAGTTTTCGGCACGTGTCCATTTTCCTCTTGCTTTCAAGCTCAACTATATAATTTAAGAATATCTTTGTGTTTAGTACAGAGAGGAGGGATTCTCTCACCTGCGCTGTCATTTGTCAAGAGTCTCTGTCCATTTCTCTTCATGTCCACTGTCCTCATCCTAATCCAAAGTGCTATCTCTTCCATGGACTAGTGGTATTGTCTTCTAACTTGTCTATGTTCATTCATTCTAGCATGTCTACTATTATTTCTTTGCCCTGCAGCTATTTTCTGAATGCCAATCTAAGGACATCATGTCTTATTTAAGTCCCTTCCCACTGCTTTTAAAATAAAGACAGAGATCTTTCATACGTCCCACAGGGCCTCGCATGTCCCGATCCTGCTCACGGCTCCAGAACCTGACATCCCGCTCCCCCTCTCTGGGTCCTCTGTCCACTTTGGCTCCTTTCTTCCTCTCAAACAGGACGACGTCTTTGCATGTGATGATGGCCCTGCCTAGATCACTCCTCTTCCCAACACTCTGCTCAGTCGACCATTACTCATCCTGCAGATCACAAATCAAATGCCATTTTCTCCAGGAAACGGTCCCTGCTCCTTCAGACTAGCTCAGCTCTCTATTTACATGGTCTCACAGCCTCAGGGATCTTTTGTTTACAGAATTTATCTCAGAATATTCAATAATGTCTCTTCTACTAAGGTATAAACTCCAAAAGAGATGTTAGCATCCAAGATCCTAAGCTTCCGGCAAGAGCTTCTGCACACAGTAGGCATTTGATAGCTATTTATAGAATGAACCACACTAAATGTTGATGAATCTTAACATGCTTTTCAAAAATCAACCTGTAACACTTCCCCCTTCCCCTAAAATTCTGACACACTCATACAATTCACCTTGCGTATTTCCTTTCTTTTCTGCCAAGGGCTGGTATCCTCAGCATATTATTGATTAAGGCCAGGGGCCTCGATATTATTTTTTGAATTCCCAGTGTCTAGCACAGTGCCACTGCAATAGCATTCAACCAACAAATTCTTATTATTCGTGATAATGATAAGAACTTAGTGCCATTATAGTTAACACAGTAAAATTTTACTAATTCAATTATTCTCCCAAGTAGTATACAACTTTTAAAGCCTGCTCTTCTCAAGTAATTAAATGTTATAATTATCTAACACACTATTAAGCAATGCAAAGTTTCATGGATATTAGCCCATTATTTCCAGCTCTTTATATTTTAAATTAATGACATAGTATAGTAATTTTTAAAAACTTTAAAATGCTTTACTTTGGCTGAAATCACAAATATCTTCGGATGGTGTTCAAAATGGTTTAAATTACCCAGATGTGGTGAACATGCAGTGAAATCTTAGAGAGGACCTAAAGAATTCCCAAAGAATGATGCATGAGCCAAGGACATGACATTCACTTGGACGTTCTTTCTCTCCCTGAACAAGTTTGATAAAATGCCTTTTCTTCCCCTTTGACCTTATGTGCTTAGAAATCATTTGTTTTACAAGAGCCCTGTGGTCTATGATTACAGCAAACAGAATAGTGACTTCTGTCTCATATTTCTATTGCGCATGGTTTATGAGTTTAGTTTTAAGCGGAGTGATTTTACATAAAAGTTTTTAGATGGATTTCACTCCCATGCCTTTGTTGGCCTCCTCTGTACTTCTATGAAGAACAGCTTTGTGCTTTCAAAGCTGGCTTCAAGCACAATGCTGTACCTCCACGGTCTCGTCCAACTGTTACAATAACCCAGTTTTACGGCAGCTGCACACAAATGTGCACTTATCCAGGTTCCATGCTTCAGCAAACTTCTTATCTTTGCGCTTTTCATGAAATCACATTGATTTTACTTCAGCGCCCAAGCATGGTAGTATCTTACATCTTATTTTAATCAAGAAGCTTTTGAATATTTTCTAGTATTATATATATAATTTTTGTCACTAGACCATCAGGCTTATTACAGCATGGCTTAAGCTACAGATTTCCCTAAATTTTGCTTAACTTTCATCCATTGTGACCTTCCAGATTTCTAATGTGGTATACGGGGGAGGCTAATAGCCAGTACTTTGCCAGAAAGCTAAAAATATCAGCATAATTTTTATGTTTACACCTGACAACCTAAATGTCTCCACTGATAGTGATCTCAGGCCCTCCATTCTGCATACCAAAGAGGCCTTGTCATGAATTTTCCAGACTTTCTTAAAATTGTGAAAGCTTTTCCAAACTGAAATGATTAAATATCTCATAAAGAAAATGTTATTTTTCTATAGGATTATTATGTAAAATGTAATAAGGCTTCAAATTTCATGCTGTATACAACATTTATTATAAGGGGACTTTATCCATTTATAAAATTATTTACTATTAACATAAATTTATGAAAAAAAATTTAGCAGCCTGTTTTATCTTCATTTTTTTTTTAAATCTGTTGAGTTGTGTATATTTTTCTCAAGGATTACTCCATGCTATCATCCAGCCTCATTTTATTTCATATGCATTATTTTTTCATAGAATTGAGTGATATTGCCCACTTGTCAACCTCAACTACATACTTACTGCTATCATTGACCAAATAGATATTTTGCAGACATACCAAAAAAAAAAAAAAAGAGTTCTTTTGTAGAAATTAATCTAAATACTTTATATCTTGTTTCAAAGGTGTGAAATTGTGGTTAATTCTGGTCCAGATAAATATTTTCCACATCAATCTAGGGCATTGTTATATTTATTTCATATAAAACCAAGCCTCCAAGCATGTTTTTTCAATGACCATCAATACATTTAGCTAATGGACAAATCCAGTATTTTAATTTTCCTAAGACTTGTCAATAAATAATGAAAGAGGGGTATTTCAGCAGACATGACATTTAAAAGTAAGTTAATTCTATGTTAGTGGGGAAAAGTTATTAAAAACAATATGTGTTAATTCAATAAAGAAAATTTTTAAGTTTTTATAAAATAGTTAGATTCTATCAAGTTCAGCCTGAAATGTGAAAGCTCAAATAAGGGAAGCAGGGGTTTAATTGAAGGTGCGTTGTGTGGTATTAGTGACAATATCACGTGGCAGGAAAGTAGTGCCTCTCAACATCCTTCTCCCAGTCACCACATACCACACACACACACACACACACACACGTTAGGCCTCCCTTCCTTATGTCATCCAGATCCTAGAAAGGTTTCACTAATGTTCCCGCCGTGAAAAGAATTACAAGATGATCCAGCCATCCCACTTCTCGGTATTATATCCAAAAGAAACGAAAACAAGATAGCTACACTCCCATGTTCACTGAAGCATTATTTATTATAGCCAAGATATGGAAAAACCTAAGTATCCATCGATGGATGAGTGGATAAAGAAGACATAGTGCGTGTGTGTGCACAATGGAATACTATTCAGTCATGAAAAAGAAAGGAATCTTGCCATTTGCGACAACATGGATGAACCTTAAGGGTATTTACGCCAAGAAATAAATTAGACCATAAAGACAAGTACTGTGTGATAACACTCATATGTGGAATCTAAAAATCCTAATTCATAGAAACAAAGTAGAATGGTGGTTAGCAGAGGCTGGGGGCTGGAACAAATGGGGAGATGTCATTAAAACTTGGAACTAGGAGATGAGTAAATTCTGGAGATTTCATGTGTAGCATGGTGATTACGGTTAACGATATTGTGGTATACACTTCAAAATTGCTGAGGCTCTAGGTGTTAAATGTTCTCACCACAAAAAAAAAATGATAATCATGTGATGTAACATTATGGTGGTAATCATATTCATGCTGTATCAAATCAACATGTACACCTTAAACTTACACGATGTTATGTCAATTATAGCTTAATTTAAAAAGAGAAAGTAAAGCCAAACCTTCTCTCTCTACCAAGTCCTGAAAAGAGGCATTTAGCCTTAAATGTGATTTCTGTAAAAAACAGTGGCTTCGATGTCCTCTATGAAGCCTTTCCTGACTCTCCTGTAAACACATGGCCACTCCTTGCTTGTGTCACCATCGTAACCCATAGAAACCATTGTTGAGACATACACGACACCTTCCTTCACGTATGTGCATACTGGTCTGCTCCTTCTACTAAGTACTTGTATCACACGGTACTTGTCTTTCTCTGTCTAACTTATTTCTTAGCATAAATACCCTCATCCATGTTGTTGCAAATAGTAGGATTCCTTTCTATGTACACACATACACACACACTATGTCTTCTTTATCCACTCATCCACTGATGGACACTTAGGACCATAAAACCTGTGGTCCCCTGAATACTATGGCATTTCTCTCTAGTACGTCACTCAGTATCTAGTCCACAGTCAATGCTTAACATGTTTGCAGACTAAATTCTTCTGGACATGTTCATAGAAAGAAAACACATCCTTCAGCACCAGTACACTCTGTGAATAACTGGGAAACAGAAGTCACACAATGTAACAAGTTGGAGTAATTCATTCTGAGCAAAAATCTATAACCTAATATGAGTCAGGGGTGAAAAACAGATTTTTCTTTTTTTTTAACAGCAAGAGTTACCCTTCACAGGTCACTCTCTTCCAAACTTTCACGCTGTAATCACATCACTTAGCTAATCTTTGGCACAAAAGAAAGGGTCGTTTTTTTTAAAAAAAATTTAACTTTTAGTCAATATTCAAAATTGTTGCCAGGTTATTCCAGTTTTTAGCAATTGCAATTTCATATGAAATTTGGCTATACAATCTGTGCTTCTCCTAGATTATGTACCCTATTGCCAAATGTGATAAAGTCAGAAAGCACATTCTTTCATCATTTTTCTCATACAAAAAAAAAATTGAGAAAATATATTACTTGCTTTTAAGTGGAAAAACATTCCATTTTCCAGATGCTAGCCCTTCAGGAAATCTTATAGCTCTCTTGCTGAAATTTTTAGAAATGATCACGTTATCATACATTTTACGCTCCTGGTCAAGCTGTCATCACTACTCATGCATTTCCATAACCACCTACATATATCCATTTCCTCGAGAAAGGAAAAACAGAATGATGCTGACCTTCTTAAAGTTTCACATACGCTTGAATTTTTATGGTCAAGTTTAAGATCATCAAACACTGAAGTGTGGAAATTTTCTCTCCGAACACTAAACCTACATAAAACACCACCTTGAATGTAATCAACTTTTTAAAATACTATCTTTAATATAATCAACTTTTTAATGACCCATAAATACTTTACCAGTCTTCAGGAATTTTTTTCAACAGCGCATAGTATTCACAGACAAAAAAATGAAGGTGAGATGTTTCTAGATATATTTATCTTGGATATAAGGAAAACACGATCTAATAGGAGAAACCTCCAGATAAACTGAAGACAGAAAATGATAAGGGAATGGGAAAACCTATTGCCGCAGAGTCTTCCTTTAAACAGAGGCCTTATAGAATACATTCTAATGAATCCATTCATATTTCTAATGAAAACGTGAAACAGAAATCTGCTTTTCCATCCCAACTGGGTTTCCTCCAATGCCGCCTTCTCCCTGATGAGTTGGAGTCGTGTGCACCATAACACAGCACAATGCCGCCTGAAACGCTGACATTTCATTTTTAATTGAAATCAAACAGAAATACATCCACTGGGAAACAAGAGAGTAAAGCAGGCTTTTGATAGAAATTAATAGGGGATAGACAAAATACTTCCTCTATCACAAAGTTAGTCTCACTGCCAAAGGCTGCCCAGTCCCCTTGCCTAAATCTGAGATTATATTTAGGATTATGTTTGGTGAAAAGAACAGATCTTATGAAGGTGAAATGAGAATTATGTGGATGAATACATTGAAGAAATGAAAAACACTTCTTTGCTTCTTTTTTTTGTTAGAAAATCATATGAATATAGAGTTCAAGGAAAAACTTTAATTTTACTGCAACAAATGTTAACGAAAGCAAAGGGGTTCATATCATCGACAAAAGTATCTGCAAAAATAAATCAGAAAATACTTGCTTTGAGAGATAAGATAAACTTACATTGCTGGGACTAAAATCCTCACAACAGTGAGACAGATTTCTATTGAAATTAGGTTTATAGCAATACCTATGGCAGTAGTAACATTCGGTGCTGAAGTTTGAGTAGTAGCAATAATATTAATGAAGATTAACATTTTTATATCTATATATGGATTATAAAACACGTTATGAGAATTGTAATATTCAATCCTCCAAACCACATTATGAAAACTAGCTTTCAGACGATAATATTTTATTCTCTAAAAGCCAGCCTTTGAATATAAAAAGCCATAATTTTAATGAAAACATTTATGGTTGCATTTCTAGAAATAATCTACTGGTACTTTGTATAAAATTTCTAGAAATAATCTGTAGTACTTTGTACAAAATGTTGGCTTTTCTATGAGTAGCACTTCAAGACATTATTGATTGAGGGCTGGTACTAGGATGAATAGGCGGAGTGTCTGAGTGAGCAGTTCATAGGCCAATGTTGCAGACAGGTACTTAAAAAGATAAATGACAGTATGATATGATATTTGCTATAACAGAGATAGGATAAAAGTACTTTGAGAACACAGTGGAGGACGGAAATAATTTGGCCTGGGGGAATCCGAGAAGGCTGTCCTGGGCAGGAATAACTGAGCCCGTAATTACAGATGCTGAGGAGTTCACAGGGTGAACAGAGGCAAGAGGGCATCCAGTCAATGGGAACTCCACTGACGGTCATTGAAGAACATGAAAAAGGGCATTAGGTTTACCATGTCTTGAATACAAGGACTTTGCTATGTAGCCTGGACCTCCTGCAAGGCTTAGGCCCCACAGAACTCTGATCCCTGCTCCTAAAAGAGTATGCTACCTGGATAACACTGACACTTCGGGAGCTCAGATGCTGTGCTTCATAGAGCTAGGACCCAAACCTCTAAGGGGGAGCACTGCCAAGCTGGTACCGGCGCCACGGAAGGAGCACAACGAAGCTGGTTCTGGGATGGAGTTAGAGACTGGAGTCAACCATCGCCGCAAGAGTGAAGGGCCATGGCTGAGGAGCACTGACAGGAAGAGTAAGCAAATAAGAAAGAGTTAAGTTCCTTCCGCCCCACTCCAGCCTTCCTGTTTCTCTCAAATGCCTTCTCTTGACAAAACCTAAAAAAGGAGCCAGCAAACGAGAGAAATGTGGTTCTCAGAGTCTAAACTCTAGCATCACACAGCAGAAAAAATGCTTTCCCGTTTCTCCCATCAGAACCTTAGCCCCTTGAGGACTGTAACTATGCTTTAGTTACCTTTGTAAGGTAATTAGAGCAGTGCCTGACAAAATGTAAGTGTTTCATAAGAGGTGAAGTAAGAAAGAAAGGATAAAAGGAGAGAAGTAGAAGAAGAAATTCCCTCATGAGGCTACAGGTGTAGATTGGGGGAGGAAGGAGACAAGTCAAATAGGTACTGAGAAGAGGGGGACAAGTCAGATTCATAGTGAGGGGACAAGTCAGATAGGTACTGAGAAGAGGGGATAAGTCAGATCAACCCTGAGAAGGTCACCAGACGTGGCCAGCAAGAAGTCAGCGGTAACACCAGCAAGCAGGAAGGAAGCAGGAGAGGGGCCAAGAAGGCAGACAGCTCTCTCAAAGTGTTGGGTGATAAATGGAAGGATGGACTTAAGATCACAGCTAGGAGGGAGAAACACACAGAGAAAAGTCGATTTGCTGGCTCATTTTCGGAACATGGTCACTTCCAAAGGTTTACGAGTTGAGTGAAAGAAGAGAAGAAAAATTTGAACTTTCAGGAGAAATTAGAGATAAATGATGGATGCATACAGCTTTGAGACTTTTCTTTTTCTTTTCATTTGAGTCTTTTCAAAGCTTCTCTCTGGCGACCTTGAGTGACTTCTTGGGCTACCTTAGACATAGGTTTTACGTTCCATAGAATTGATCAAAATAATATGAAGTATAGTTTAAGAACTCAAGTCCAGATGTTCTCAATCTTTAAGAAAACTCGAGCCTGTACTGACTCCCTGGGGGTCGCCAGGCATTCAGGAAGATGGCCAGTGGAAAGAATGCAGCCGTCTATTCCTTATAGTGAGAGACTTGCAGGACATGACTAAATAATCTAACTTTTGGTAAAGACCATTGATTCTTCATGGAGATTTCTTCATACACAAAAATCTCTGTAAATTTTGCATATAGAATTTTAAGGAAAATCAAGAGTGTCAACTAATTTTTAATTATAAAAATTAATGACAAGAACAATGGGTATCTATAAACAAAAACCAAAAACCCCTTTAATCCTGGCTCTATCTGAAACTCCATTAAAACTTCACCACATCTAGGTTACTTCATGAAAGCAATTTAATGAATCCTTAAATAATTCTAATAAAAATAAGAAATCAGTTATCTCAGTTTCAAATTTGCCACAATTAAAAAGGAAACTTTTTTGAATTGGACTGTTTCTCCCTTTAAAAAAAAGCCTTTCTTTTATAACTAAAGATATTGCAATATGCTCTGAATAGATGTTTAAAATGTCGCATAAGTTCTGAAAATCTCTCTCATTGAAACAGTCCCAGCTTGACAGGCCTGCAATAACCATTAAATATTAAAATAACATTAAAGAGCAAATGCTCAGCTCATAGATTTAGCTGCAAAACTTCGTTTTACACTAATGGGACTCACAAAGCTACTGAAAATGTACCCCCAAGGATCCAAGGATCAGACAGAATCAAGAAAATGATGACTTTGCTTTCAAAAAAAATTAATCTACTACCCCAAAAATTATTATTCATGGAATTACAATCACATAATCATTCTAAAGATCGATTATCTAAGGTTTAGCAGCATTGATTTTGCATTCAAATAATATACATTTGTGATGTCATAAAATTCATACTTCGATTGCAAGATAATTTGAATGTTGTAAAATATGTGTAATGTTATTTTAAAAACTGTCTCATATGAAAATTGCCTAAAGTCAAAATTCAATTCTAAATATTTTTTTATGTGCACTATTTCTACAGATAGTATTACCATAATACATAAGTTTAAGGACTATTATTATTGTTGATAAATTTTTTAAGTAAAAAGAAAAGGTAATGTAAGTAACTAATAGTGTTAATATTTAAAGTTATATGGAGCTCTTAACTTCTCCAAAAATATATTTTTTAGAAATTATAGGAATTTTGATGTAATTGTACCATACTACATGTTAACAATTACCCATGTTAACTATCCTGAAAGCAGTTACAAACTATTGAAAGACAGTGTATTTAAAGGAATTTACTCTAGACTAAATTTTAGCTTACCCCAAATTTAGCTTACCTAAATATCAAACTAAGACAAGTCACTTAAATTCTCCAAGTCAAAACTTTATCAGATATAAAATGAAGATGGTCTTGGGAATCTCTTATGCCTGCCAGTTCATGGTTTTCTTTTGTAACAGATAATTTCATTTACACTGAGTCTGGTTAGACTTTCCCATTTCCCCCACGCTCACTCTCACTCTCATCCTCACCCCAACACATACACGTACACGCATGCGTGTGCACGCGCGCACACACACACAAGCATAAAGAGAAGGAATTTTTTAATCTTATATAGAGCTATGGTATAAGTGCATTTATAATCTGTGAAATTGCTATTTGTGACTGTCAAAGAATTTACCAGAATCTAAAGAAGCCTAAAAAATGAGAAAGAGGGTAGCACCGTTTTGTGGGAAAAGCACCTGGGTGAATGTCTGGAGACTCAGTCCTACCGCTAACCATCCACAGGACCTTGGCCACACACTTCTTATCTCCAAATTGCAGCTCACTTCTCTGAAGAATGTGGGTATTGGATAGAATGGTTGTTAAGTTCATGTCCAGCTCTGAAACTGATGCCTTTAACTAAAATATTACTACTATGACAAGGCAAAAGAGTTATTCTTAAGTCTGCAACGAAGAAGGGGTATGTGTGTGTGTGTGTGTGTGTGTGTGTGTGTGTGTGTGTGTAATTATGAAGGATGAAAGTTACAGATAAAGTAAATGTGGATCATTTTGCAAATTCAATAATAGCAAAAGAATTGTGAGGTATCTTTAAAAAGTCAAGATTTTCTCATCTTTTATGAGCGCTTATTGCATGTCAGGCATGAAGCTAATATCACCACTGATACTATCTCATTTAATCCTGACTACAAACCCTATGAGAAGCTACTATAATTATCTCCATCTTCTGCATGACAAAATGAAGGCTAGAGAGTCTTACATCCCATAGCTACTATTATAGCGTAGGAAAAAATGTAAGATAGAAACTGAGTCATGTCCCCTGAACAGCCATCTTTTAAAGTCAAATTTATAGACGACTAGTTCTGATTTTTTCATTTTCGAAAAGATTTTTGGTAGCACTACTGGACACAGTATCTGATTACACATACTACTGGTCCACTTCAGCAACAATATTCTTTCCCTTTTGTTTACTACAAAGTGGTATTATAATTTTCTAAGGAAAATCACATTGTCTGTCACATAAATGTTTATTGAAAGAATTAAGGCGAATTCCTTCTTCCAACCCAGATGGGAAAACATGGACTAGATTTATCCTGTCACCTGAAAGAGCCAGAAAGGACCAAAGACTTGAACAAAATATATGAAACAATAATTTTGAATTCAGTAGGCATGAGGCAACAAAGAATGGTGATCCTGGTGAGATATGAAACAAACAAGGTAAACCCTATGATTGCCCAGCTTAATGCCTTAAGAGAGTTTCAGATCTGCAGTGCAGGGAAAGAGAATCGATGCAGAACTCAGCAAATTCTGAGTTGAGGAGACAGAATTAAAACTCTAGGAAGACTAAGTTTATAGGCCAGAGAACCAGATAGAGAGAACTGCAGAGGAGCACACTTGAATATTCAGCATAGTATTGATTAGCACATGATGTGATGAAGACCCTCCTGAAAGGATTAGAGGGAACGTTACTCAGTGCTCACACCAGGCTGGAAGTCATGGCTGTAACCACTAGGCAGGTTCAAAAACCTCATAATTAACAAGGTATTGGGCAGAGTACTCAAAAGGACCTTGCATTATTAGTGGGAAATAATCAGCTCTAAGCTAAACACAGCTCCAGTCTCATCTAACACATTTTAAAAGCTAGGTCAACCGGTCTTCAACAAAGGCACCAAGAATACACAATGGGAAAAGGATAGACTCTTCAACAAATGATGCTGAGAAATCCGCAATATCCACGTGCAAAAGAATGAAACTGGACCCTGATCTTACATCATATACAAATCAACTCAAAAGGAGTTAAAACTTTGAACATTAGACCTGAAACTTTAAAACTTCTAGAGGAGAACATAGGAGAAAATCTTCTTGCCATTGGTCTTGATGATGATTTCTTGGATATAACACCAAAAACACAGGAAAAATAGAAAAAATATACAAGTGGGACTATATCAAACTAAGAAATTTCTGCACAGCAAAGGAAACAATGGAGTGAAAAGGCAACCTACAAAATGAGAGAAAATATTTGCAAACTATATATCCGATAAGGAGATGATGTTTGAAATGTATAAGGAACTCCTGCAACTCAATAGCAAAAAAGCAAATAACCTGGATTACAAATGGGCAAAGGACTTGAATAGATATTTCTCCCAAGACATGCAAACACCCAATAGGTATATGAAAATATGTTCAACATCATTAATCATCAGATAAATGCAAATCAAAACCACTATGAAGTATCACCTGAAATCTGTCAAGATAGCTATTATTAAAAAAAAAAAAAAAAAAAAAAAAAACTTTGTTAAGGATGTAGAAAAATCAGAACACTTGTACACTATTGGTGGGAATGTAAAATAGTGCAGCCATTATGGAAAACAGTTTGATAGTTCCTCAAAAAATTAAAAATAGAACTACCATATGATCCAGCAATCCCACTTTAGGGTATTTATCCAAAAGAATTGAAATTGGTATCTTGAAGTTATATCTGCACTCCCATGTCCATTGCAATATTATTCACAATAACCAAGACATGGAAACAACCTAAATGTCCATCAACAGATGAATGAATCAAGAAACCATATATACATACACACATACATACACATATACATACATACATATATATATAAATATATGTATGTATATATATAGAGAGAGAGATAATAGGCTATTATTCAGCCTTAAAAAGAAATTCTGCCCTATGTGACAACATGGATGAACCTATAGTAGATAATGCTAAGCGAAATAAGTCAATTACAGAAAAACAAATACTGCATGAGGGATCCAATATAGAAAAGGACTCAAACTCACAGAAACAGAGAGAGTAAAATGGTGGTTGCCAGGAACTGGAGGTAAGGGGAAGTGAGGAGTTGCTGTTAAGTGGATATAAAATTTCAGGTATGTAAGAGTAATAAATTGTAGAGATCCAATGTACAATATTGTGACTATAGTTAACAATACTGTATTGTGCACTTAAAAAGTTAAGAGTGTCTCATGTTAAGTGTTCTTACCACAATTTTAAAACAGAAAGAAACTAAAGACCACTATCCTGATGAACACAGACTCCAAACTAAAATTTAAAACAAATTTAGCATATTAAATCCAATAGTATATAAAATAGAGATTATATTATGATAGAGTTGGGTTCATCCTAGGAATTCAGGCTGCTTGACATTTGAAAATCAGTCAATATGTCATCATATTAAAACAATAAAAAACATTTAATCCCATTATTGTTGACTAGTTTCAGCATCAGCAGCTGACATATTCCAAGATTCATTCTTGATTAAACACTCAATAAACTAGAAATAGAAAAGAACTTCCACAATCACATAAATGGTATTTTTTAAGTCTACAGCTAAGATCACACTGAATGGTGAAAGACTTCATACTTTCCCTTTAAAATCAGAAACAGGATAAAAATGTTGTTTACCATTTCTATTCAATGTTGTATTTATGCTTATAGTCAGTGTAATAGGAAAAGAAAGCAAACGAAAGTCATCAAGATTCAAAGTGAAGTAAAACCATCTTTGTCCACAGCTATGATCACCGATATAGCCAATGTGGTAAAATTGACCAGGGCTCAGGAGGGCACCAGCCAAACCGCTCTGAGTTCAGCCCCACAAGCTGCTGAGATTTCTTACCATTTCCAAGCATCTGTAGAGAAGGCAGCAGCAGGAGCACCTTCCATTCCCTCTCTACAGGTCACAGTCGTCACCACAAGAATAGGGGTGGGGGCAACTGGAGGATCTACATACCCTACAAGGCTTAATAGCACCCACATTTCTAGAGACAGTGGGCTGGCAGACAGGGTGCTCCTCTGCTGCAAACAGGCATGCCACTTAGTCATGGCGGGTGGGTCAAGGAAACGCATTCTCACTTCACGGCTGGACAGGAAGGGAGGTCTACTATGATAAGCTGTTCCTTCCTGAGAGGCTCCACCTGGAGGAGCACTGTGTGCATGTCTAGTAGCCGGTAGCCGGTAGCTGGGGGCGGAGTAGGGGGTATGTCAGGTTTCTGTCTCCTTCCAGAGCTAGCACCGAAATCCTAAGGGTACTCTCCTCTTTTGTTGTCTCTACCACAGTGCCCAGCCCACATCTTCCAGAGTCACAGTACAGTAAGTCTTCACTTAACATCATCAGAAGGTTCTTAGAAAATGTGACTTTAAGTCAAACATATAACAAAACCAATTTTACCATAGGCTAATTAATAGAAACAAGAGTTAAGTTCCTACGGCATATTTCTGGTCACAAAAACATCACCAAACTTCTAAATAAAGTCCCAAAACACTTCTAATAGTAAACATTGAAATAAATGTGAGCTATACATACATTTAAGAAAGAACTTGCATAAAAACAAGTAGGATAACTATTTTCTAACTCACTGATTCCAGTTCACATTTGAAGGTGGCCAAAGCCTCTCCCGGCAGGCAGGTGAGGTTGCAGGTGGGAACCCACTCACACCTACACTCACTCAGACTGGGACAATGCAGACACGCCTCACGTGACATCTTTAGGATGTGGCAGGAAATGGGAATACCCAATGAAACCCCACGCAGACATGGGGAGAACGTAGAGACTCCACACAGACAGTGGCCCCTCCTGGAAGCAATTATTATTATTTTTTCTCAACATTGTAATGAAAGGACATTGAACGAAACGACATTCAAGGACGTGCTGCATATCTAACTCAAATGGCAGCCCTGTTTGGGAGACACCCTCCCGGCTTTGCAGAATGGCGCGCTAAGGTCTCCAACTTATTATTCTGCTTTCCCACCTTGTCTGCCGCCCCCCAAAACTAGCAGACTAGTAGATACTCACGTGTCCTTCTTTAACCGCAGCTCCTTTCTGACTTTCTCAGGTTCAGCATCGACTTGGGCATAGGCGAGCAGCCAATCTGCGCACAGCGGACGCCAGCCCACTGCGCAGCCGCGCGGCTCCCGGCCTTGCTGCCCTGCGCTTGCGCAGTTCCTCGAATGAGCGCAGGAGAC
>CM053504.1:76770625-77029987 GCA_028627145.1 Eidolon dupreanum | reverse complement strand
TGAGGCATGGGGAGAAAGGCAAGTGACACCAGCAGAAGTCCCTCTGCATAGAAACATTAGGCCAGGAAAGTGGATATGCCTCCCCCAAACCTACCCCTATATAAATGTATTCATCTGCATATTGTCAAAAATGTGACAGGTTTTTATAAACATATTTCTTAGTACTTTGCATATAGACATGTAGAATGTATTTTCCTTGATGCAACTTCTATTCATTTATTCCAAAAGTATTTGTTCGGTGCCTGCTATAGGCTAGGGCATTGTTCTAGGCACTGCTAGGTGAGGAAACAGACAAAAATTCTGCCTTCATCGTGCTTATGTTTTAGCAGGAAAGACTTTTTAAAAATAAGCAATTAAGACAAATAGTACTGCAGATGATGATAAGTGCTATCAAGAAAAAGAAAGCAAACAAGGGGTGAGCATGGAAGGTGTAATATCAAATAGGGTGATTAGGGAAGCCTCCCTGCAAAGGTGAGAGTAAAATGAGGGCCTAATGGAAGTATGAGAGTGAAACTCCTGAGAATATCTGGAGGAAAGTGCTCTAAGCAGCGTAAACAGCAAGTGCAAAGGCCGTGTGGACAGATGCCTAATAGGCTAGAGGAAAAGCAAGAAGCTAGAGCGGCTGGAACAGAATGAATGAGGCAGAATCACACATAATCTCTGTCTTCTGGGTTCATTCACGTTTCTGGCATGTTATTCTTGCCTATTCTGTTTACATTTTAAAGTTCAGACTCTCTTAACAGTTCTAGTACAGCTCTTGGGCCCCCAGCTATAACGTTCCTCTGTACCATTCACAAGCCATATGTACATTCATTGTCACGATTCTGGACCTGCCTTCCATCCTTCAAGGCCTGAAACGTCCTGGAAGGCAGCGTTTTTCCGAATCCATCACATACCTAGCTTACACCTTTCGGAAAGCAAGTTCTCAATATATGTTTGGTGAATGACACTCCTAAACTGTTGCCTCAAGGACTTCAATGCAAATCCTGTCCTCCAGATGTCTCAGGACTTCAATATCGAGTAGGGTTTTTCTCAGCAGCAGTGATTTCCTTAGGACACAAGGTGAATCACTGGCATATTTAGTCCATACTTAGCACAGAGCTCACCCACCTTTTTGCAATTTAGTTGCCGGCATTCGGATACATTAATGTCTCATTTCCTATACCCCAGCATGTCCCATGGTTTTTGCAACTACATCTTGAGTGCCTCAGTGACTCAAATAGACCCCTGCCCTCTGGAGTTTATATTCTAATAGATAACACCTTAAAGGTGGGACCCTGTCTTTATTGTCATTATTCTCACAGCCCATAGCACAGTGCTTTCTTTGCCTAATGTTGCTTTATAAAAATCATGCAGATCTTGAGACAAGTCAGAAAGAATTTCATAGAACCAAAAAAAAAAAAAAAAAAAAAAGTGCTCATCTCTTTTACTCTCTAAATGGCTCAAACAGACCATCTCAATGATTTTCTCAATGCTTTTCTTTAAAACATGCTCAAGGTCCATTTATTTCCAAGGTGACACTACCACCTATGATAACTAAACCCTATACTGTGAAAACATGGTGGCAAGATGCTAGATGGGTCTAATTTTCTCCTTACTTTGTAAATCTTTAAAACTATTGAGTGTAGCAGTTTAAGATGTTTGGCGAGTTTTAGGCTTATGTATAAAATGATTTAATGTGACTGTTTAATAAATTGCATTGCTAGTAAGCCATAGGCCAAAACCCCTCAAAATATCAGTATATCAAAACTAATAATGTTATCAGGAAAAGAAGATGGATTTGGGGAATTTTCCTAAAGTGCTTGAATTAATATTATCTTTTTGTGGTCTAGGAATATTTGCTAACAGCCCTGCTGATTTTCCATTAAGGGTACAGTGAGATGGAGTGTGTGGCACACTGCTTTCATTCGTGGATCAACAGTGAAGAAGACAGATTTGTGGTTTTTATCAGCATTAGCAGGGCTAAGCACATTAGTTCACAGGTGTTAGGAATTACCACTTGAATGAAAAGCTGGGCGGAGAAATAGTATTTGTCTAGTGAAAAGATAATAAGTATATACACAGTCCACACCTTCAAATATGCATTATACAATCTATATTTTAACTCACATCGAAAATGAATTGTGCATTTTCTTTCCTTGAGTTCATTCTTTAAATTGAATTGGCACATATTAAATGATAATCATTATTGATAGAATGATAGCATTTTGTATCAGTGATAATATTTTCATTATCAATTTGATCCTAAGATTATGAGACAATCTATCTCAATTTTTAAAAACTAGAAAATAGAAATTGTGAACAGTGGCATATAAAGTTCTTTGACAGACCTACAATTAGGGCTCAAGACACCTAATTCCCAAATCTTCTTTTAGCCTCTGGAGAAATAATATCTGCTGGGTTTGTCCTGTTGATTCTTTGGGGACCAAATTTGCTAAAGAAAGGCCCAGGGCAGGGTTAACAATGGAAATAGCTGCTTTTCAAATCCACTGACCTTGTAACACTGGAAGAATCCTCACTAAACCTTACACAAAACAGTTTACTTAAAATTTGTTGGAGAATTTATCATAAAATTTTGCATCAGATTCAATTTGTCATTTGATTTATTGACCTTCAAGAACAACACATTATTGTCAGACAATCAAAAATGTTTCCTTTAGTTTACAGGTTTTCCTGGAAGATGGGAATAAATTCTAGTGTCCATGAATTTTTTAAAGAAACTATACTACTTGGAAAATGAATAAAATATGAATTTAAAATTCATCACATTTCCTAACAATGAAGAGATTTGGCATAAATAATACTCTCACCTCTGCCCGTTATATCTACAGTGCTATAGATACTGTTGAACATATGGTACATGATGTCACCCACTGTTCTCATTCTCCCTTCACTCTGAGACATGCAGGCCAGACCCCATCAGCATTTCTAGGGAGGATAATATAATTATATCAATTTGCTAAATTTTGATGTGTGAAAATGAATTAGGTAGCACTTTCCTAGCAATAGAGTATATGCAAACAATGTTATTGAGTGAACGTTATGAATTAATTTAACCTAATTGTTACAGTAGATAAACATTATCTAGTATTTCAATTTTCATCCATCCACCCGAAAAACAATCGTCATTGAATAAATATGATTTTAATCAGGATCGAGTCTGGATTATTGATTTATTTCTAGTCAAGATTATTTTTTCTTAGAAAATATTTACCCTGCTTAAGTTATAGATATTATCTGTTGTTTGGAGTGAAGATTTTCCAGAGTCATCTCAGATCTGTGCAGCTTAAAGTTTCTAATAACTAAAAAGGGAGAGGGGCCAGGATCTCATTGCTTTCATCCACAGCGTGCCTTTTGTGATTTTGCCAGCCATCACCATTTCTACTTCTCCCCATCCTTCTGACTCCTACTAGAGGAGCACCAGCACATAGTAGGCCATCCCTGAATGGTAGCCATTGTGATGACTGCCAGCCCTCTTATAACCCTATTTTCCAAGGTAGTAAAATGAAGCTCCCTACAACCAAGGTCACTTTGTAGAAGCAGGTTTTTCATTGATTGCTTCCTGGAGCTGCTGGAGTTTCCCTGACCCGCTTGCACAGTGAGATCAAGTCCTGCCATGTACCCTACCAATTGGCTCCCCTTCCCGAATCTCAGCGTTTTTTTCATTTTTGCTTTTGTTTTTTAACCCTGCTGAGACTGGGTGGACAATACTCTACAAGCAAAGACTCTCTTTGTCCTGCTTTTAAAACCTGGATTGGAGCCAGCTCCAAGCAAGCCTCTAGCATGCCTTTCTTAACTCTTCGCTAGCCTCCCAACAGAATATCCAGAAAGGCCCATCTTACCCATACCAGAGGAAGAAAAAAAGAGGAAGATGAGGAAAGGAAGGAAACTTGCTCCCACCCTCGCTGAAGTCTTTGCAGTGTATGACCTCGACACATATTAGAGCTGTTCTCCAATAATTCTAGGGTGGGGTTAGAGGCATGGCAGAAAAAGGGAAGGATCTACTTGAGATAAATTGATGAGGTGGCAGAATTATAATCTTCCTTAAATATTTATATGCAGAATTTTTGTATCTAATGCTTTTTAGATACAAACTATTGTTTAGATATAGCAAAAATAGTAATTATTCACACAATAAAAAATGTGTCCAGTGCCTGTCCTGTGCAAAGACCTGCACTATTGACAGACACAGGGATATTTATACTAGGAGTCTATCCTTTGGCAGCTTTGGGTTCCAAATGACATGACATCCCATACTAGGGAGCGCCGGTGACATGACATTGAGGACATAAACAGCAGTCATGACAATTTGAGCTTCTGAATGACGAGCACTATAAGAAGAACATACAGCTGTACAACCCAGGAGTCAAAGAAATTGTTTTTTTCCTTAGGAGGACTTATTTCCTATGCTGTGCCTTGCAAATAGAGATGATATCCCGGCCTCGCAATGATAAGATAAGCTCTCAGCGATGTTTGTTTCTGGTTATAGGCACGTGTACCTGTTCTCCTTTAGGACTGACAGCAGGCCTTTCTAAAATGGCTTGACCAACAGCAGGGACACAGCCTGTGGTTATGAATGGAGTGATCTTAATTAGTAATTTATTTATAATAGTGAGTAGTTAGTACCTGCCTGTTCCATCTGTTATAATATTTTAATAGTCACTCTTAGAAATATGCAAAGAAATATATTCTGGGATTGATAATGCATTATAATATATTTCAGATCATATATAGGACTCTCAAAAGCAGCATGAGCTAAATAATAAGTAATAGTAATACCTAATTTAATGCTTAAGTAACAATCCATAATTTACAAAGTTTGTATGAATGTTAGCTCTTTACAGCAACTACATAAAATAAATAAAATGATCTTCATTTTTATAGATGAAGAAATTTTGGTACTAAAAATTTCAGAGGTTTGTCTAAAGCAGTGTTTCTCAACCAGGGTGAATTTGCTCACCAGGGAACATTTGGCAATGTCTGGAGATCTTTTTCGTTTTTACAACTGAGGGTTTGGTTGTAGGGAGCTGCTACTTTCATTTGCTGGGTAAAGACCAAGGATGCTGCTAAACATCTTACAATGCACAGGACAGCCTTTTACATCAAAGAATTATTCAACCCAAAATGTCAATAGCAGTAAGGTTAAGAAAACCTAATCTAGGATCATAGAGTTGGTGAGATCTGAATCCAGCTTTATTATTCTTAATCCAGTCTTTTTTCTATTATCTTCAAAGTGAAAAGTTTTCCTCTTGAACTGAATGGGGAAGCATAGACTATTACATTTTATATTATGTTCAGTATTGCTTTTCTTATTCCTGAGTTCCTGGGAAATGGTGGAAAAGTATACCTTTCGTAGACCAGGAAATGTTGCTGTGGTGTAAAATTGTTCCCAGTGACAACAGAAAAGCTTTCAAACATAATTCTCACCCCTCCTCAACCCCAGCCTACCTTTCCAACTTCATTGAATTCTGTACCTGCAATTACAATTTTTTAGACTGCATCGGGTGATAAAATTCCACTGTATTTTCTCAGTTCTAACACTGAGATAGATAAAATCTAGAACCATGCTGGAGAGATGGGTGGCAGGAATAAATGATTGATTAACACGTGTGTGAGTTCTCAATTAGCAATGGTAATGGCCCATGGATGTAATGTGAATTTGCCAAAGCCAATGATAACCCAAAAGGCATTTTTATTGAGATTTGGAATGTACAACATTTTTTTTTAAAGGGGAGTCATCTATCTAATAATTACTCTAATTTTGAGGTAAGCTACTATAGCAGTTATTTTTAATTCCCTAAATACGCATCACTGTGAGTCAAGAGAGAGGCATCCAAGAATGTGCCAGTCTGCAGGGGTTGCCAACAAAGATTAAAAACTAGAACAGTAAAAAAAAAAAAAAAAAAGCCTAAAAAAGCTGTAGTGCAGGTATAGCATAGCTGGGGGCCATAGAATTAAAACCATGCATCCCAGAGCCGGACCAGCCTAGGTTTCCATCCTGCTCTGCAAACCTACTAACTATGATTGTGAGAAAGTTACTTAACTTCTCTGTATCTCAGTTTACTCAGCTATAAAATGGGAGTGTATATAGTACCTACTGCAGAGGGTATTTCCGAGATCAAATGTATTTTACAATGTGCCTGGCACATAATCCATGTGATAGTGCTATATATTTTTTATATTATGCAGGAATTAACACTGATCAGGTGAACCTATGTATGGTGATGGGAAAACATGATATGAAATATTATTAAGTGAAAATAGAAAAAGGAAAAAAATTCAGAGAGCAATAATTATAGCACTAGCCCATTTATATTTTAAACCCCTCGATGACTAGATATGTGAGTTACAGGTTGCATGGTGAAGAGGAACTTGAACTTTTTATTTCAATCAGAGAAGTTTACAACCCACTTCTTGATTTAGGTGAACACAGAAGGCTGCTCTGAAGCACTTTTTTTTTTTTTTCTCAGTATTGGAAAATAAGACCAGCAGGCCTATTTGCCCTTAGGGGAAGGGTGTAGAAGAATTTTTTAAGTTCCATCAAAGGTTACCTCTCTTAAGAGCCCAAGAACACAGCTGGTCACTTGGGAATAGTTAAGTAAATTGAATGGGGTTCAGTGAGTTCCCTTGGGAGGATGGGATCTAACTGGCTTCTTCCTTTCTCAAAGTAACATGGTTAGAACCTGTCTGCTGTGTTAGCATGGTCATGTCTGGGGTCTCAGTTGGATTATACTCCAGTGGTCCCAAAGAGAAATGTTTTCCAAGCAAAGAGGAGCCTGTCTGGGTGGTAAAGTCTGGAGTGTGACCTAAGAGTATGTAAGGATAGCTGTTCTGGACCAGGCATAGCTGAGGTCAGAAGTCCATTAGAACCAGCATTTTTGGCCCAGAAGTCACACAGGTGAGCATAAATAAAAGTGGATAATATTGGAGTCCAAATATAAGGCAGAAATGTGGTCATTGCAGGGATCCTACCAGCAAAAACATCATTGTGGCTGTAGATGACACCATCAGATTGCACAGGACCAGCTAACATAGTGACACTGGGGCAGTCACAGAAGTCCCAAAAGGAAAGAATTTGGCTTACCAGTTCTCTCTCCTCCTGATTTTCGGAATCAAAATAGATCTCATGGACTGAGTAAATACCCAGAGTAAGAAGACAATCTGGAAAAGTGGTACATACTGAATTGATCAAAATAGATGTAGATGTAGATATAGATATGAATATAGATTAGGTATAGATACATTAATCAGAGAGACGAACAGATAGTTGGATAGATAGATAAATGGATGGATGGATAGACAGACAGACAGAGACAGAATGACTGACTGACAAAGATATTTTGACCCTGAGAAATGATTTGGCCTTACCATGCATTTGAAGCTCTAGCAGTTGCAGTAAATACAACTATTTCATATTGGTGGCAAAATCTGGACTTGTGTGTGTGTATGTGTGTGTGAGTGTAGGTTGTGTGTGCCTGCACACATACAACTCAAGGTATGGTTTCAAGACTAACAAAATCAGCATCACTTATCACCTGGCTGCTTGAATAATCATGTGTCCGTACAGTGGCATGCTGGTAAATGTTTAACACTTAGCTTTCTGGGAGGTAGAGGTGAGATGGGAGGAGACTCCTGATTGTTAGCATTTACTGATTTCAGTGGTATAAATGCTCCCACCTGACTGATTTTAAACTACCCACATGACGTCACTGAATGTAGAGGTGGGAAGAATGTGCACAGTTGCGTCTTCTGAGCCAGAGCAACACACTATTGCATGGGTCCTTGTTCCTCCTCAGATTTGCTAAATCAGAACCTCTGTGATTAGTGCTCGGGACTGTGAGTTTTAACAAGCCACCCCTGATAAACTGTGATGCTCATGAAAGTTTGCAAGTACTAATAAATCATCGTGGAAGTTAGCAGGCTCCTAAGTTTCCTGCAGAGGCAAAAGTATAGTCCATAAGAACACCCAAGTGAGCCACTTTGTTGAAGTCACAAATTATTCCATGCAAAGGGAATATGGGTAGTATACTGAAATTTTCAAGCAGAATCTATAGGTTTCAAGGCAGAAATACAAAGAACTCAAACAATACACATGGAGAGAAAACAACCACAGAAGCAGCTAAAATAAGGAAGAAATAGGAATGCAATTTGCCAGTAGTGCAGTCCTGGAATACCTGAGGAGAACTGCTCAAAAGATTCCTGTGAGTTAGCTAAGAAAGAAATACAAAAGTTAATCTTTATCAAATTCTAAGAGTAGAAATACACAACCTTAATGTAACCTGTAAATGGCTAAAACAGCATATGATAAAATTGGTCATTAACTGAAAATAGATTAAAGAATTCAATCGGTAATATTTAGATAGCCATAATATTCTGGGAAGAATCAAACTTGAGAGAAACAATGGCTATATTGTTTTGTTTATTGCGAACATATATGTGTGATAGTGTATTCAAGTTTAACACTGTAAATTAGAAAGAAATCACATTTTTTTTATTGTGGTAAAAAACACTAACACATTTTTAAACATTTTTAGGTGTACAGTAGTGTTAACAACATACACATTGTTGTGCAATAAATCTGTAGAACTTTTCATCTTGCAAAACTGAAACTCTATTCCCATTGAATGACTCTTTTCCACACCTTCCTCACTAGCTCCTAGCAAACACCATTCTACTTTCTGTTTCTATAAATTTGACTATTCTAGATACCTCATAGAAGTGCAATCATGCAGTATTTGTCCTTTTGTGACTGGTTTATTTCACTTAACATAATGTACCATGGCTCACCCACATTGTAGCATATGACAGGATTTCTTTCTTTATGGCTGAATAATATTCCTTTGTATGTATATGCCACATTTCTTTATCCATTCAGCCCCTGATGGATGTTTAGTTTCCTTCCACCTTTGGCTCATAAATAATGCTGCAATAAACACAGGTGTGCAAATATCTCTTCAAGATCCCGTTATCAATTTTGTGGGGGATTTATATACAAAAGTGAGATGGGAAAATATTATTATTAATAACATGATAATCAATGTATAATTTTTAGAAGTCATAGCCAGATGTTCGTTGAAAATTGATGGAATCATTATGCCAGCGCAGAACTCAATGTGAGACATTGAAACAATGTTCTCTGCCTTCTAGAGGTTTAATTTGTATTAAAGGTAAAGCTGGTGCAAGTGCAGATTGGTCAAACCACTTTGGGAAACTGTCTGGTAGTTTCTTCTGAAACTAAAATGTGCCTGCCCAGCAATTCTAGGCATATAATAGAATATCCTAGGTACAAGACCAAGCTAAATAAGTGCCTATATCAACCAAAAGACATGGATAAAAATTTTAAGGCAGCTTTACTCATAGCAGTCAAAATTGAGAAACCTATATTTTGGGAGAATGAGGTGGGGTTTGAATGGATAATTAACTTGTTGTATATTCTTATGGAATACTATACAGCAATACAAAAGAATAGCCTGCTCCTACACAAAACCACTTGGAGGAATATTACAGATGTAATGATAAGTGAAAGAAGCCAGATGCACATGAATATATATTAGATGATTCTAATTTTAAGAATAGGCAAAACTACTCTCTAATGATAGACATCAAAGAGCATGGGAATGGACTATGAAGGAAAAGGAGATTGCTGTCTGGGTTGCTGGAAATGTTCTATATCTTGATCTGGGGGATTGTTACACTGATTATATATATATATATATATATATATATATATATATATATATATCTGTAAATTTTTACTATGTGTATGCTATACTGTAATTTTTTAAAAAAGTTTTTGTTTTAAGTAAATGAATTAGTTCAGAGGAGTGAGTGATGGAGAAGATCAAGAAGTCAGAGCAGATTTCACAAAAGATGGTAAGAATTCAACTGTATTTGATGGAAAGGCAAGAATTGTTCAAGGGAACACATAAGGGAGGTCAGTCTAAGCAAGAGAAAAGGCGAGAATAAATGTGTAGTGGCACAGATGTCCAGAATGCTTGGTAAACCTTGTGTTTGTCTCTCCAACATCTATCTTTCCTTTCCCTAAGTATATAGACCTTGTGGGTTAGGTAGGATTGGCTTCACCTCAGCTTCAGGAGTGAACTTTAACTGATTTGAGCCTCAGCAACATAATTACTTAGTGATAAATGTAAACTGGTCATTGTGTGGTTTGGATCAAAAGTGCGTGCCTTCCTAAGATGATACAGTTAGAGCTCAGCTGAGGCTTTAGTGTCAAGGCTTAAAGGGAACCAGCAACTATCTTAGGCAAAGCTCATAGCTTCACTGTACAGTGGTAGTCATTTTGGGGGGCACGAGGTAGTTAGCCTGACACATAAAGATGGGCTGAACTGAGAGAAATGTGGATAAATGAAGCCGAAGACCTAATTGATGGCTCTAGACTCTTTAGATTTGTGAGACCTTTATTGCTTAAGTCAGTTTGAATGAATTTTTCTATTGCTTTGTAACCCAATTAACTTTTCTCATAATTATACACGTCTCTTGAATGAGACTGGTTTCCACAGCCGTAACCACAGCCCTCCTTCACACTCTCATAATCACTGGCTAAGAGAAGTGTTAGAGATTTTAACTGGCCTTTGTCTTTGGTTTCTTCTTACCTTTATTATCCTCTGCATTGCATCCTGAATGATCTTCTTAGGCGTATCTGATCACAGCTGCTGTGTGCATGACCCTAATAGTTTCATGTAGTGGGACTAAAGGCAAATGGGTCCACATTGCTAACTAGGCTTTAACACTTTAGTCCTTCAGTTCTACTCATGAACTCTGAGATCTTGACTATCTAGTCTTCCAGCCTATGCCGGGGTTAGTACTTTGGCCCAGAATGTCCTTCACTCTCTACTTGCTCATGGGAATACCATGTCTCTTTCCAGATTCAACTCTAGCCTCATCTCTTCTAAGAAGTCTTAGATTTCTCCAGCCGATATATACTTATTTTGCTATAGTATAGTGGCACAATTTTACCTCTTGATAGCTCTCCAATTAGTCTTTCCTGGGTTGTGTGATTTGTGTACGCCTGACCTACCCATTAGGGTATGAATACTAGGAGCTCAAGGGCCCTGTTTTTTTTTCATCTCAAATTCCTTGTCGTAGCTTGCATACTGCTTTTCATAGGCAGACCGTTCAATAAAACTATGCCTTATGGTTAATTGACTAGAGATGACATTTCTTTTAGGGAAGGAGGTGGTCTTAAAGTTGGAGAGGTAGGTGGGGGCCAGGATGAGGGAACTAACAGCTTTTGAAGGATTTTAAAAACCAGGTTAAGTATATTAAGTTCAATCAGTTTTATTTCACTTTTGAATACATGAATGGTTCTCCTGCTGTTTTCCAAAATTCCTGCTGTCCTTTCTAGATTGTATATTTTAAACCGTTTATCTTTCTATCTATCTCCTTTTCTATGGTGGGTAGTGGCTCTTGGTTTTGAAATAATATGAAGTTTGACAAGAGGAGAAATAGAATGGGGGTGATTAACTTTCTTTTCACTTCTCCATTATGATCCCAGAATATGCTTCATGAATACCCTTACTAGCAGAGCAGTGAGGCCCATCTACTAAAGTAGTGGCTTTAAATATTTTTGATGTAATCTCATACATATATACTATATTGTATATATACACGTGAAATAGTCTTTTGTAAAACAATGCTTACTCGCAATTCATGCCATGCATGTTGATATTTTCTGTTATTCTATTTCACTTCAAACAAAAAGTTGATCACAGTCCAATAAATCAATTCCACGACCATATAGAGTTGTGACCTGCAGTTCGAAAGATGTGACACCAAAGAGTATATATCATAATTTCTAGGTTGCAATCATTGGATGAGCATTATGCCAAGTGCTTTTGATAATACGATTGTATTTAATCTGTCATAATAATTCTATGACAGATTATTATACCCATTTTATGGATGAGGAAACTGAAGCTCTAGGTGGACAATTGTCCAAGATCACTTGGCTACTACATGGTGGAGCTGAGACTTAAACACAGGTAGACCATGCTGCTTCTAACAGCTTAGTGACATGTGCCATGGCTTTAGGTCACAGCCAGCTGTGGAAAAGATCTGCATATATTGACCTTTAACCTTGCATCATGAATGGGGAGGAGGAGAGCACCTGGGAACTGGCCAAGTGCTCTACACGGCAATGTCTTCAATTCTTCTCTGGAACTCTATTCCTGCCTTATTCTCCCAACTCGTAAGCCCCTCAGAAATGACAAAACCTCTAAAAAACAACACTCAAACTATAACAGAAAACAGTTTCATGATTAGGAGGAAATGCTCTAGAAGGCTGACACTAAACCTTTTGAGTCTTCTTTAAATGAACAGAATTCCATGGACACTAGAATGAGTTTTATTTTTTTACATTTCCTTTTCAATAACCCCCCAAAACATCTAAAAGTAGGTAAAATCAAAATTCCGCTGTTGCATGCTAGGTCCAATAGGAAGGTTTGTTATTTTAAACACCAATCTGTCATCATATAACTTTATTTCCAAAGTTGCTTGATTTTCTGGGTCATTCTCGAAGGAATAATTTAGTTCCATAAAAAGTCCCTTATGTGCCAAGCAGTGTGCCAAGTCATTAGGGTACAAAGACCTGCTCCTCGCCTTTGTAAAGGGAACATATACTAAAACAAAGAACACAATACACCAATGGCATGACAGTGTGATCCATGAGCAAATAGTTACACAAAGTGCAGAGGAGAGACAGTGGATTGTATAATAATTCTGGGAATGCAGAATTTTGACTTTAGTTTTAGATGTTTTGGGGGTTTGGGGGAAGGAGAAAGAAAAAATAAAACTGACAATCTTTCAATTTTAGTGTCCACAGAGTTTTGTTAATTAAAGGAGGCTTAAAAGATTTACTGCCAGCCTTCTAGAATGTTTCCTTCTAATCATGAAACTCTTTTCTCTGTTATAGTTTGTGTTGTATTTTAAGGATTTTGTCATTCTTGAGGGGCTTATGAGTTGGGAGAATAAAGCAGAAGTAGAGTTCCAGAGAAGAAACGAAGATGTTGTGTGTAGAGCACTTGGTCTATTCCCAGGTGGTCTCCTCCTCTCCGTGTGTGATGCAAGGTTAAAAGGTCAATATATGCAGCTGTCTGTGACCTAAAGCCATGACACACGTCATAAGCTCTTAGAAGCAGTATGGTCTACCTGTGTTTAAGTCTCAGCTCCACCATGTAGTAGATGTTTGTTGTACCCCAACCCACAATTTCCTCATCCATAAAATTATGTAATAGTGAAGCAATACAATGACTTTTTATTACAGTCATGAAATAGGCAGTCCCCACAGTTTGGTAAATTAAGACAATTATATTTGTTCTATTTTTAGGGTTTAGGATTCAGATGATAAGGATCCAATAGCCTGCTGCAAATCCAACAGAATATTCACCAGCCCTATCTACCAACAATGAAAACAAGCTAAAATGGAACCTAAAGAGAAACTGATCTGAAAAGTTATAAAAGCTGTACTCTTCAGTGCGAAGTGTGTACCTTGAAGATAAAGACAAGTTCTTTATTTATTTAACAAATGATAGAGAACATCTGATAAGTGCCAGGCACTGCATTAGGTTTAAGTATAGAGAGTGAACAAGATTCCTGTAGTCCCTGTACTATGAAGTCTACCCTCTGATGGGGAAGACAGGTAATAAATATAGAGGAAACCTATTAACAAAAAAGTCCCAATTGGAAAACATGCCATTAAGGACATAAAGCTGATGATGAGGCAAAGAATAATAAAATGGGTGCTTACTTTTGACAGAATGATTAGGAAGGTCCCTGGGAGGAGGTAGTATTTAAGCTGAGACCAGAAGGATAACCAGGAGTCAGCTGTGTGAATAGCTGGGGAAAGGATCATGGGACCAGCCAATGCAAAGCCTCTGGTGTATGTGGGACTCTAAATATTGAAGCTCTAGACTTCTTTCACACACACTGACTGGAATCCTCCAATTCTGTCCTTTCAGCTGCTTTTCTGACTCAATGCTGCAGTATATGTGAGGCTTCAGTTTGGGGTCCTAGATGTGTGTGCCTTTTGATATATCAACCAGAAAACATGCTAAGGTAGCCCTTTTTCTTCCAAACATCTTCCAAAGCTGTATCTTCTTCACTGTGACTTCACCATTCAATCAAGACATTTGCCCTTGACATTTATATCATTCTGGTTTCTTTGCCTACATTTTTGCTTCAGGTCTTGAGAGAATAACTGCCTACACAAGGTAGACACTCAAAAATTATTTGCTGAATTTTTGGATGAATTTTATTAGATCATCAAAGATATGATTTTTTAGTTTGTGATTTTGTCTGCTTATTTATTTTAACATGGTCAGGATTAGGGGCGAGCAAACTGGATGAAACTTGTAGAAGAATAGTGTGGCATTACTGGACTAGCACTCAGTTACTGGAGAGATACTTCTGGCTCTGTAACTCATTGGTGATGTGACTTTGGACATGACATCCCATGTGAGCCGTGACATCTTCAACAAAAATGAAGTTTCACCCAAGCACCCTTCAATGTCTGTGACTCATTGAGTTTCAATATTTGCCACTTTTTCCACACTCCTATGAAAGAAATGTTATCTTTAGGCATCAACTCAGTTTATCCAATAATGATGCCTTACATTTGATAGGACTTTGTCATTTTTCAGAGCCCTTTCGTGTCCACTATCTTATTTGATTTTAACCAGTCATATAAAGTATTGAAGACATGTTAATTATTTTACATCTCACAAAATGTGAAATTTGCCCAAGGTCATAATACAGTAGAAAAGGATATGACACTTGTATATACTGTCCTGACTATATGTGGCACAATTTTCTAATAAAACACTTCAGTTGTAAGATTACAAAAGTACTCAGGTTAGCTCAGTTAGGGAAAGGGAGCACTGTAGGAATCAGCTCTCTTATGTACAGTAGGCAAGGTGGTCCTCATAATAATTGAAAAAGTATCTCTAGGCATTTCTTCCTAGTACTAAATTGTCTGCTTTTCTAGGAACTTCCAAGACTTTTCTGTTTTACCTAAAGAGCAATGTCCTCTGCTTACTCATGGTTCTTGTTTCCCCATAACCATGGCTCTCACATGGCCTGACTTCCTGGCACCAGCTCTGGCCAGCTCTAATCAACATGTCTAATCCATCACTCACCATAGACTACTGTCAATCTCTTCCACTTTTAGTTGGTGTGGTTCAATCAGCTGGGCCTGGAGGGGCTGGGGCAGGAAGGACTCATGTGACACCCACATCAAGTTCTACCTCTAAATCAGCATTTATGGTTCCTAGGGAAGGGAGTCTATAGACGGAGCAGGCACTCCAAAACATATCTCCTGTATTTTCCTTTTTATCTAAGTTTCACAGCATTCTACTGAGTCTTCTTTCGTCAAGTACCTCCAATATTCATAAGTATACCTATTCTTTTGATAGTTCAGGGGGGAAAAATCAAACAAACCAAATTTACTCTTTAATTTAAAATAAGAAGGATATTTTTATGGTTTTCTGACTGTAGGCTGCAATTTAAAAAAATGCACTAGCCATCAATTGTGTGCATGTAGGTCCCAGACCCAATCCAATCATTGACTTCTTGACAATTTTAAAACCTAAAAACTAGAAGGAGTCTTATGAGATTATCTAATCTAGCCTCTGCATTTTACAGTAAAAGACAGTGACATCAAGCCTTTGGTCACAGAGCTGATTAGAGGTAGAGTCAATGGAATATTTCTCCTAAACAAAAATCTGTGATCTTTCTATTACGTCATCTCCATAGAGCCTGTAGAGGCTTATTCTGAGAATCAGAGATAATGCTTGTGATAATGTAGCATAAAACAGTGTCTAAATGTTAAATATTATTTTAAGATGAGAACATGGAATGAAGATAGAAGACAGGAATCGAATTATAAATGCCCTAATTCTTATTCTCTAAAAGCTTACATATAAACAAAATATCTTGAAAATTGATCTAAACTCTTATCTATTAATGGCACAAAACTGCATCAGAAAATGGAGATTATGTTCCCACTGCTGGATAATATAGGAATGTAATTGAATGTGGACTGATCACAGAAGGCCTAACTTCAAAGGTGGGCTCTATCACTTAATAAAGTTGTTTAATTTAGTCAAGTTAAACTGCCCTGGTCAAGCTGCTCAACCTTATATAAACAAAAGATTGCTACCACCAATCTAATGGCAACAGGAGTCCCCAGTCTTGGATACTGAAAGATGAGAAACTTTTTTCAAATGAGCAGCTTGCAAAACAGGGAAACAGAGCCTCTAAGGGAAACCCAAAGTGTATTCCAAGGATACAAAGGGGAGGCCATTTTTTATAGAGAAAGTTGAACCTGCCTTGGTCCCTGATTGGCCTATTTTTATGTAAATGATGAATCCAAATTTGCATAGTCTGATTGGCCCAAATAGCACTCTCTTGATTGGTCAGAATAGCACATTCTAATCTGTCATTATGGAGCTGGTATGATTGGTCAGAAAAGATGCAAATGAAGATATAACTATGGGGTTCTGATTGGATGGGACAGGTCTCAGCCCATTGGTCAAAACATAGTACCAGGAACTCCTTTATAAGGGTGGGCTCAGACGCAAGGGGCACAGTTGTAGGAGGCTGGCAGCTCAGTTTATGGCTTTCCCTGAAGTTCAGAGTGCTTGAGAGGCTTGTCTGCAACAGCTGCTACACTCTGGTTATGATTTGGGGCCCAATTAACCACAAGAAGTCCTTCTTGGCAGGTATATTCTTTTGCAAGGTCTACAGTTGCTTGCTTCTGGCTTTCTATATGTAAGATATAATAGTAACACATACTCCATAGATTCACTTTTTGGATTCAAGCTGCCAGTATTTGTGAAATTATTAGAACAGTGTCTGGTGCATTGTAAACCCATGTATAAGCGTTACCTGTCATCATTATTACTCACTTCTGTCTGGTGGGAGGACTAAAAGCTATACCTCTGGAATAGAAAAATCTCCATTTAAAATCCCTTCGGCTAGGTTAGAGCTATTAGTTGGTTTAACGAGGAATTATAGATAGAAAGATTTTAGTAGTGGCTCCACTTAAATCTTTATTTCTTTAATTCTTACGAAGTTCTTAAAAGTGGGCATTGTTATTTGCATTCACAAACTAGAGAAGGTAATTGCTTGGGCAGAACCAGGAGTCAATTCAGTACTGGTTCATGGTACAAACTCGATTTGAGTCCACAAAGCAAAAAATAAAAGTCTTTTCCAAGTGGAGACTTTCCAGAGCTGCAGAGTTCTCTTTTCCAGGGGTCTAGAAAAAGATGATGTGTGGGTAGTGGACAAGGAGAGGACCTACATCCCTCTTCAAGCTCAGGAGCTACAACTTGGCTCAGGGGACTTCTTCCACACTGACCAAGCCTAGCTTAGAGGAGGGGTTCCACACAGCGAGAGAACCCAGGCTCAGGCTTTCCGTTAGTGAGGCTGTTGCGGCCTCTCCCGAGCCTCCCTCAGGGTGAGCCAGGGGATCTGACTTCCTTATGGAAGTCTGTGGAATTTAATTCCTTAATTAATTTAGGAACTACAATTGTAGAACAGGGAAGGCCAAGGAACATGAATTAAAAGAAGCGCGCAGGAACACGGTGTCGGCTAACGGCCCCAGCCTCGGGAGCCCTTGCAGATCGGTCCCACTCGCGACAGCCGCCGGAGCCCCGCCACCGGCGTAGGTCGCGGAGGAGGCGTGGCCCGCACGAGCCGCCATCTTGGGCGCCTCTCTAGGCCCTCTGTTTACCACTCGATGGTCGCCCGCTCCCGCCCCGCCCCTCCCTAGTCATTGTCTGGAGGAGCAGCGGCGGCCGCAGCGCCTTCTCTTTATAAGCCCGCAGTGCCCGGATGTGAATGGATTACAATGTATCTTTCAGGGAAACCTATTATTATCAATGTGACTCCACGGGGGAGTCAATGGTGATGATGATGATGAGGAGGATGATGATGATGATGAGACACCTCTAAACTTGGAACAAGTTTAAGACTTTATAAGAGGAGAAGAAAAAAAAAACCACCAACAAGATTTGTTTGAGGAGAAATTATAACTATCCTGTATTGATTTTTTTTATAAACAATAAGAAAAAGTTGTTGGATTTTTTTTTTAATGATTTCTTTTTTAGGGGAGGGAATTTTGTTGCAGTTTTGTGGTGGAAAATGCAAAACCCAGAGCCAGGTGCATAATCTTGTATTCTGTGGATATCCCTGGAGCAGAACTGAGTACCAGTTAAAATACTTTTTTGGGGGATACACATGTGAAATACTAAGTACTTGCAGAAGATTTTTGTCTCTCTTTTTAAAGTCACTTTCCTTGGAATATTGTGAGCATATTTGTGGCCATTTAAGGTAACGTTACAATTTGCTGTCAGAGTAAACTGTTTGTAATTGAATTTAATTTTTAAAATGTCGATCCCAATGTTTTATTAAAACAAAAGAAACAACTATTAAATAATTGCCAATGGGAAAAAGTATGTGCATGCATTTTATGTATGTACTCGCACATGTAGCAATAACAGGGTTTGTAGAATGTGTATTTTAACACGTAAAAATCGCGTATGTTGCATATACTGGATAAAGCACGCTTGTTATGAAATAATAGACTTATGAAACTTAAATTTTATTCTAAAAAGTGATATTAAAAAGTATGTTTTAAGAGCATGCAGGGCCTGTAATGGTAAATATTGAATTAAAAACTTATAGTGCTGGCGAACGGGGACTTAGCGTGTCTAAGAACTCAAGTGTGAAAACAAAACAACATCCACCCTCAAAAATTATCCCCTTTTCTTTGGGGGGGGGGAGCGAAGTTTGCAGCTATACTATTCTGTGACTTTAAAGGGAGGGAAAAGAAAGTATGCAATTTAGGTTTCTCCCTCATCGCAAAACTACCGAAATGAAAATCTTCCCAGCAAAATGTGGCTTGGTTTATATATGGAAAAGAAAAATAGTGTTCCTCTTGGCAAAGTCTTTTTGCATCACGTGTATTTGCAGCCTAGTATTAACTCGCTTTGCCGTGTGTAGATGTGTGAGTGAGAGGGAACGAGAGTCAGAGAAAGAAAGAAGTGAGGGGATGTAAACTCGAATAAATTTCAAAGTGCCTCCGATGGTTGCAACGGGCAAAAACTGAACTGTTCAGGCTTCAGATTGTAACTGACGATCTGAGGGGAAATGAGGTGCTCGATGAATTTTCGTTTGTATTTTTTTTGCGAGGCGGGGGAAGTGTTGAGATTTCTATTTCGGGGGCGGGGGTCCATCCCAGCCAGCGCGACCCGAGCAAGCCGCGTCTCCCCGCCGCAGCCCCCCCACCCATTTCTTTGCTGAACTTGCAATTCCGTGCGCCTCGGCGTGTTCCCCCTCCCCCCTTCCCTCGTCCCCTCCCCTCCCCGGAGAAGAGAGTTGGTGTTAAGAGTCAGGGATCTTGGCTGTGTGTCTGCGGATCTGTAGTGGCGGCGGCGGCGGCGGCGGCGGCGGCGGCGGCGGCGGGGAAGGAGCCGGAGCGGGTGCGGGCGCAGGAGGAGGAGGCGGTGGTGGTGGTGGAGGCAGTGGTTAGAAATGAACGCCGCCTCGGCGCCGGCGGTGCACGGAGAGCCCCTTCTCGCGCGCGGGCGGTAGGTACCGGCGCCGGCGGGGCTCGGCGGGGCTGATGCGCCGGGCGGCGCGGGGCTCGGGCTCCGCGGCCCCGCACGCGGCTCCGCGCCTCCCCTGCCACGGGCTCCCGGCTCCCGGCGCTCCCAGAAGAGACACCCCTTCCCCTCCCGCGCCTCTTCCCTCCCCCTCATCTCAGCCCCCCCCAACCCCCCTACCCAGCATTGCTGCTACTTGAAGGGACCGATGACTTTGCCAAGGGCCTGACTTTAATTTTTACAATCCTTTCTTTCACAAATTAGGGTGCCGGACAATTACAGGACCCGACCCTCCACTCTGCTTCACCCCCTCCGACCCTGTCACCCCTCCCCCTTTGGATGTGTTTTCACTCCGGAGACGCTCATCTTTAATTTCTTTATAGCTACTTTGAAATGCAGGGGGGAGTGGTGTGTGTGTGTGTGTGTGTGTGTGTGTGTGCGCGCGTGTGTGAGTGTGTGTGAGAGGGTGGGATGGAGGGTGGGGGGAAAGTTGAGACCGGATCGTTCTGAGTAGTTTCTCTTTTCTCTGTGATCCATTCATTTCTCGCTCTACCTCCTGTTGCATAAAATGATGCGCTGAAGAGCGGCTTTTTTTTTTTTTACTTCCCGGATTTGGTTTTATAGTGGATGTTACCGTTTTGATCGTCTCTTTGGAAATACAGTATCAATATCGCTTTTTTTTTTTTTTTTTGCTATTGCTGCCTATTACATCTTAAAAAAACAAAACAAAACAAAACAACTCTCCCATCCCTCCCTCCTTTCACCTTAATCCCACCCGCCCCCACATCCCCACCCCCAACCCCCCCAGTCTCCAAAAATCCGATTGTGTTTTCTCCAAGGATTGGGACTGGATTTTCTGATTGCGGTTATTTCCATGTTTCTAGGTTTGTGTGATTTTGCTAAAATGCATCACCAACAGCGAATGGCTGCCTTAGGGACGGACAAAGAGCTGAGTGATTTACTGGATTTCAGTGCGGTAAGAAAGAACGGTGGAAACTAACAACAGCTGTGGAAAACAAAACAAAACAAAACAAAAAAACCCAAACACTTAGCTAGAAACCAATAAAAGACAGAAATAATTTTTAATTGGCTGAATCCTTGGTAAAATGAAGGTCTTTTTGATAAGTTTTTAACTACAATTTTTTTGGGGGTGTGATGGAAGATTCAAGCTTTTTTTTTTTTTTTTGAAAGTCTAATAACTTGCCTTGAATTCTCTACCCATCAACTCCCCCCAAATAATTGAATCTCACCCCAATAGAAAGGAGAAACAGACACCCCCTAAAATGGTAAATCACACCTAAAACTTGGCCTTATCTGAACAGTGAGAGTACTAATACTTTGCGCACTACTCATGTTATTTTTTCTGAAAATGCAAAAGACAAAATAGGAGACCCAGTTGTCTCTTAAAGTTTTAAAGTGATGATGCTTTGGATTAGTAGGACCTGTAGTTACCTAGCTACCTCCTTTCTTGGGATTCTGAATACTCATATGTATATATTGAGCATACATTCTTTAGAGCCCTGTAGACTGGTTTAGTAAATTTCATGGTTATGAGATCAGTCAGTACAAAGCAGAACTTACACACTTGTGGAGTTTTACAGCTGTATTTGGTCCTTCTCCATCCCTTTGCCTCCCTTTCTCAAACCAAGTCTCAAACATGTCAGGGGAATTACTTCATTTTTAATGTCAGATGAGTTTGGTATGAGATGCATTTGTAAAGCAAAATAAAAAGAATCCACAAAACATAAATAAAATCCAAACCGCCTTCTAAGTGGGGCTCTTTCATGTTGCTGCTGCCGCTGCTGCTACTGCTGCCGCTGCTGCTGGTGCTGTTGCTGCTGCTGCTGCTCTTTCTAGACCTTCTTTTGGAGAAATGGCTTTCGGAAGTTTTGCCAGGAAACAGAGCTCCAGGCAGCTTTGTAGCCCCCTTTCTGCTTGCTGCACTTTCTCCATTCGTTCCTTTGCTTTTTGCAGGCTCTGACCCAGGGAAGGTGCGCATTATCCACTAGATACGTGGAAGAAGAGGGAAACCAATTAGGGTCGAAATAAATGCTGGAGAGAGAGGGAGTGAAAGAGAGTGAGAGTCAGAGTGAGTGAGAGAGAGAGAGAGAGAGAAAGAGAGAGTGTGTGTCTTGCTTCAAATTGTTCTCATGTTAGAGATGAAATGAGAATTTAGTGCAGGTGGCACTTTTATTTTTATTTGGGTTCACATATAACAGGCAAATCCTATACGGGATGGAAATGGACATTGCCACGTTTATGGCCAAGGTTTTCAATATAAAGCAAACAACTTTTTTCTTCTCCTTTGTAAAACTAGTGTTTTCTAGAGAGGCTGCTGCCCTTCAGACTGAATCTTGATAACATGGGGACTGTGTTTGTTTAAAACGTAGTAGCACTGCCTAATACTGGCCATCTAATGAACCTGAGGAAAAAGAAAGGAGTGGTAATGGGGTGGGGGGTTATTGGTAGTGTTGTGCCTGTTTTAGTTTTAAGTTGGATGGTGATGTATTTTACTATAACGAACCCTTAGCATAAACTCTAAGTTATGTGGTGGGAGTATGAGAGATCTTTGACAAACTCTGAAGGCACAAATGTCTTCTTTTCAACAGTAATATTTCTTTGTTTCTTTTAGATGTTTTCACCTCCTGTGAGCAGTGGGAAAAATGGACCAACTTCTTTGGCAAGTGGACATTTTACTGGCTCAAGTATGTAAATTCTTTTCTTAGTGTGTAGTTAAATGTTCTTAGCTGTTTATTCACTCATTGTATATTTTTGGCTCTGTTGAAGTGTTCTGAAAAAGTCATTGAAATTTTAGCCTGTAATGATATGGTTATTTCATTTTCTATCAGTGGTATAACTTACACAAAATGTCATCTTTTGCAAAATTAAAATTAGGTCTTTTTTTTTTTTAAATCATGGAAACTTAGAATTCCATCACTTAATTTAAAAGCAATTTTCTAATATAGTTGTAATCAAACATGTGAAGATAAGGCCAATGTTAACATGGGGGAATAAATTAATGTTCTCTATTTGAAAATAGAGAGAGAAAATCTAACTTTCATAAAAAGAGAAAATCCCTTGTAAGCAATATCAATTTTATTAGGTACTATGTATAATTAACCCTTTTAGGGAAATTAGCACTTAATTTTTCAGATGAATGCTGTGTAGTAAACCATAGCTGTAAATAGCCTCTTGCTAATCTGAGAGCTAAATATGAATTCATTTATATTTAAAATATCCTTTCTGATGCTTTAGCTGTTTCTTTTCCCTATGTATTTATTTGTACAATGAATTTTTGCTATATTTAAAGTTGCAAATTAGGAAGAACTTTCACATTTTATAAATGAAAGGTCTTTGGGTGATGCTTAAAAAAGACGTTAGCACTATCCACAAAGGAAACTGGGTGCGCAGTGATTGTCAGATATCTAAGGAGGCATTTTAATAGGGGGCTCTCTGAAGATCTCTTATTAAAAGTGAAAACTGGAAACATATTTATTTAAAATGTATTTGTTGTTTTGTCCAATGAATTTCATATCAGAAAGAGGCATACATTGCTGCCTGTTATTCTTTAGGTTCAAGGCTTAAATCCATTTATGCTGGGTAAACAGCTGCAATATTTTAGTTCTGCCTATGGTACATAACAGTACATTAGACAGAGTGCTATTCTTAAGTCAGACTGGTAAATGTTGACATTTTTTAGCTATGAGATGCCAGTGGAATTGTCTGTTAGCTATTGAATATAATCTCACATCTCTTAATTTTTATAGCAGTGAAAGAAATCTGTTCACCTTTGATTTGTGTAATTGGTATGTTTTTTATAAAATGAATTGGTCATTTAAAAATTGGTCATTCCCAAATAAGTTACTTCTGGCCACCATTAGTCTAAGGGAATTTTTGTCTCTATAATTTGATTTATAAAATATGAGATGGCTCTTTAGTTAGATTTTATATTTTATTTTTGGGGATCCACTTTGATTAAAGTATTATTGATCATATGTTTATGTTTTTACTGTCCTGGACCTTATTATATTTTCTATTTAGTGACTTAAATTTTTTTGTGTTATTATTATATTTTCAAAATTTCTGTATTGTATTATCTATACAACTTTAAAGTAAAGATGACTACAAGTGTCTCTTGTAGGAAAATTAATTTTTCATGTTAGATAGTATTCAAACAGTAACTAACTTTATCTGACCGTAATTTTTTCAGGATTGTACTTAAGAAATGTATAGTTTAAATCTTGAAGTAGATTATGTCAGAAAGGTACAGAGACAGACTGCTTTCAAAATCAGTGCAAAATACTCTTGTATTTTGTAAAAACTGACGCATTTGGAGTAACTTAAATATATAAGTTTAGGTATGGCTGAATAAAGTGAGGTGATTTAAAAGCATGAAATTGTGTTATATTTAAAAAGGCAACTGTGCATCTGGTCACTTTTCTGTGTTCACATTTAAATATAGTCCTGCCTATAATATTTAAGTGTTCAGAGGGAGTATAGGCTGAATAAGTATGAATATCTATTAATACATTTTGGTAAATGATTATATATTGAAACTTACACAGTTCTTAAGACAGCTCTGTGTGTGTGTGTGTGTGTATACACACACACACACACACACACACACACATATATACATGTACATGCATATGTAAACCTAGACAGAGATTTCATCCTTAGTGAGACATGTTATGGTATTTCTAATAAAGATGCTATAATTATTTTTAAAGTGTCAAACTTTAAGTTACTTACATTTTACCACAGGTGTAATTGTCAGGCCCAGTGTTTACTTGTAAAGGTAAAAAGTGTAGTGTCTATTTTGTTCAGGCTGCTGGTTTGAAAATTCAAGGTATTCATCCAATGCAGTGTGATGGTGATTAAAATATATAGGTTACAGATTAGAGTGTTGGTTTTTCTCATCCATTTGCTACATATTTGAACACAGGGCTATTAGTGAAGAAAATGGCTTACAATTTCCACTAGATAAGATAAAGAATTTATCCACAAAGATAAATTTATTTTAAGCATAACATAAAAAAAATCAGGAAAACTGCATTTTGCCCTTTAACTGGAAGAATGAACTAGCTAACTTTGAATAGAAAAATCATGTTCTAAATTTACTTCAGGTTAATATCCGTTGTCCTGAGTGGACTCAGATGTCACTTTCATGGGTAGCTTTGAAACTTGGGTCCAGGAATAAAAGATCTAGACTATAAGTAAACTGTTCCTATTTAGAAAATCGGCTATATTTTTTCAGTGAGGCATGGTAATGTTTCATGTTTAAAGTTCCCAATAGCTTTTGATTCCATTAATATAGGATGCTCCATTGTGATTTGCAATGTGAGATTTAAATAAAGTGTGGCCATATTCCCTTTAATCTTTCATTTCACAAACATGGTTTTTCCTACCACCTTAAGAAATGGGAAGGCTGCTAGGGAGAATGGAATGTAACCTGAGCTACAGCCTGACATTCCCAGGGAGCATTTTTCACATGAAAGGCTTTTGTCAGCCCAGGAAAGGACCAGCAGTTTTTGTTTGATGTTTGCAGGTGTTCAGCAGAGAGCACTAAAACAATTCAGCCATGATAGTTCAGAGCTAAGATGACCTTAACGGGAGATTGGTGGGCTCTGGAATTATTTTTAAGAAATAGTTGTAATCCATCTGGTAACTTATACAAAGGGATTTAATATCCGTTATATCATTGATCTTAAAACAAACTAAAAGCATCCACATGCCTGGATAATTGGAAAATTATTCTCATTAAAATATAGGATGGCAGAGTTATCAAAAGAAAAAAAATGCACTTAGAGTCTGTAATTTATTGATGAACAGGGGTTTAATTTTCTAATATAACAAAAATACTATTTACTAGGTTACCTATGAGTTTTTTATAAGCAAAAGAGAAACATTTTAGCTTTAGCATCTTTTTAAAAAGTAATTTTTCAGTTGGGCCACTGAAATTATCTATATTCAAGAACAGCACTGGCCACATCTGTTACATGTATTTACAGTCAGTCTGTGACGGATACTACATCTTCCTCCCTTAGTTTAAAAGTTGAGCTTTTTCCCCTGTAACTGTTTAGTTTTACTTAGGTGTTGAGCATTTGTTAAAGACTGCCAAATGAATGGGTCTTTGAACAATTAAGAATAGTAGTAAAACAAACCACATCCCTGTTGTCATTTTTGGAAGAGGAAAAACATTTTTTGATGTTCATATAAGTTAGTTAACCTTTATCTATGTGACACCAAAATGACACATCAATTTAGTAAATTCATTGAGAATAATCCAAGAGGAAATTTAAATGGTCAGCATCCTGAATTAATTCTCATCTATACCAGTTTGAATTCATGTTTATAGCATGAAAAAAATTGTCTCCCCTTACAGGTATATGTTGAGTAGAGATATTTAATATTGTGTGTGTGTGTGTGTGTGTGTGTGTGTGTGTGTGTGTGTGTGTGTGTGTGTGTTTAAACAGCCTTACTATTATAGCACAATTCATCATGTTTGTGTGGATATTTGTAAAGAGCAGAGTAATTTAATAGGTTAAAAATAAACAAAGTGGTATTAAACCCATTATGTGAGGATCATGGAATTTGGGGGATAGAAACCCCTTAGAAATATACAGCCCAGTGCCTTCATTGTATAGCCAAGAAAAACTGAGGCCCAAATTAAGGAGTTTCTGTGTCTTTATTTGCTATTCTTAAAAATCAAGTTTTGATTTGCTAATTCACTGTAGCACTGCAAATCCTTTATTGGAATAATGGTTTTGCTACTATGTTTCTGTAGTTTATATTGCGTAGTGGAGTATCAGGGTTCGCCTGCTGATGTTTGTGTATACAAATGCTCTGCATGTGCATGTGCCCTTTGAATGCTTTTTAAGATTTGGAGCTGAATTTTGGTTTATCCATCATTCTCTTTTGCCTGATTCTCTTTTGACTATTTGCAAGATGTTAGATTGAGTAATAGGGTGTGAATGCGCATGACACTGATAAAATTAAAGTGCTTCTTAATATGCCAAGTTGATACACTATATACCTTATATTTATTGTATTTTTTAACTCTTAACATGAACCCAGTGAGATGCAAAGATTATCATGCTCAATTCATAGATGAGGAAACTGAGATTTGGAGATGTTAAACAACTTGCTCTCAAGGCAGCCAAGTAATGAATTAAATTTTAAATTTGGGTCTACTAGCTTAATATCCTTTTTACACCACACACTCACAAACACACACAAAGTCAGGTATAGATTATTTTTTTTCAGGTATAGATTATATAGGGATAAAAATATATTATTGATTCCTGGCATGTAATACTATTCCTGATCTTTACATTAGATAAGCATTTTTTAAAAACATATTTAAGATAATGATATAAACCATGCCCATCACTTTTCCTGCCTTAGTATCTGGATAAGCTAGCCTTCTAATTTATGTTGGGTTTCAGTGTGATTTAGTGTGCTTCTTTATTATTATTATTATTATTATTATTATTATTAGTATTACAAAGAAAATACAGTAGATATTTTCAAAGTTGTGCTTTCATTTAACTGTAAATCGACAGTCTGTGTGGGTGGCAGTGAAGATATTTTGTTTTCAGTTATTTTTATGTACCTAATCAAACCAAAAGTTGAGGTAACAAAGACGGCTCTGTTAATAACTATAAAATGAAGATGTCCTGTCTTTAACTATAAAAGAAGTTTTGCAGTTCATTGTTAGATCTTTGAAACTTAATATCCAAGAACAATAATGCTAAATTCTATCAGCATCTCTAAAATAAGCAGTATTGAAGTTTTGATATGTCTATTACCAGACATGTGCTTAAAATGTTACATTTTCTAAATTCAGAAGGAAGAAGCAGTACTCTATTTGACACTGACTTAAGTAAATAAAATGCATTAAACAAACGTGGGGATCCAAGCTCTGTTGAGACTGAAATGTTTAACATTTTTGACAGCATCAGCAAATTATCTTTACCCTACTATTGTAATGAGGAAATCACTTAAATAACAGATGAACAGCTAAGTCACATAAACATATATAATAGAACTATGTAATGAAAGTTTATGCTGTTAATTGCTCGAATCTGTCTTAAATGCTTAGAATCATGTAGCAGTAAAGACTGTCATATAAACAGTTTTGTTTTGAGCTTAAAATTATTCCTTTTTGCTTTCATCTGCTATGATAAACAAAGTAATTTTGTAAGCTTTACAGATCAAACATTTACTCCTAATGGTAAACAACATTTTATATGGGAAGTTTGCAACCTCGTCCAAGGCATAGAGTTGAGTCCTGGTGGCCCCAGGCCTGTGATTTTCAATGTTTAGTATTATGATACTATTTAGAGCTGTTCCCATAAGCCAAGATAACAGATCTTAAGTTGCCTAATAAGGAACATGGTGTGTTTTGAAATGTTCTTCAGTTTACAAGTCTTGAACCAAAACGTTCTTGGCCAAACCTTTAGAATTTATATCTATATATTCAGTAAGTCAAATCTTGCACAGACATAGGATCAAAATGAAGCTAGATAGAAACAGAAAAAAAAAAAACACCTTTCTTTCTCTTTCTTCGTATTTTATGAGCTATTTTGTATGACCAGGTGTTTTTCCACGTTAGATAGTACTAAGTATTAGAGAAAGTAAAGCACATCATACTTTTTTTTTTTTTAAAGGTTACTTTTGTTACTGGTACCCCTGTTACTCTGAATAAAAATTTTTAAATTGACCACCAAGTTTATAAGCTTACATGTGGGTTATGCATTTTTTAAATCTGTGATCTCACTTAGACTCAATGGTAAAGTATACACATGAGTTTCAGGTGTATACTTTGAGCCATGTGTCTCACTGTTTATGAGAGAGACATAAGAGAAGTAGCAATTTAATCTTTAGAGAAGATTAGTAACGCTTTGTTATAATTAATATATATGTATTTTTTATGTCAGACTTACAGAAATAGCAAAAGTATTGAAAACGGTTGTTATGTTTACTTACATTTCAAAAATAAATAAGGCCCAGTTAATCAGCATATTAAATATCCAGGTGTGTTTAAAATCAGTTTATGTGGATAAATTTCAGGGCTGTAAGAAAGTATTTTATTTAAAGGTGCAGCTACACTATTGCTCAAATGGATGCTTTTGTACTTTTGTGTGACAATTAACATTTAATGAATGACTTTCTAGACTGCCATTGGTGGTAATTACTATATGTGGTTTATTAACTGCGATCCATTGTTGGATGTGCCTGTATTGATTTGTTTTGCAAACAACTCTTCACATGTTCAGCAGTATTTGTGCATTAGTTTTTAAAGACCCTATTTCATTTGCTGATGCTGATATTGCCTCTAAAAATTTTAGCTAATAAATCCTCAGGTACTAGAATGTCTCTTTGATTGGAGTGATTTTAATTGAATTAAAAATACATCAACTTTTAAGCAAAAAAATTTTGTACCTAGATCTTCAGGGAATCCCGAAGAAACTATACAGTATTGTTTTGCAGGTAAATAATTTATAGAAATTTAGATTTATAGAAGATTTTAGAGTTGCTCTATTATTTTTGGGGCAAAGAGCCGTGGTTTGGGAGGGTTAAATGTCTTTTGCCCAAATCATACAGTTGGTTATTTGGCTATAATAGGACACAAATACAGATGTCTTGACCTACTGGTTAGGGACCCCATGCTGCTTTTAATTAAGGTTTGGACTCAATCCGTTGGTATCAACTTTATGTTTTTTAGAAGAAGAAAACTTGTATAATCTACCATTTCTGAATAAAATAATAAAAATTTAGCCTGTGAGAGATGGACATTGTAATCCAGCTCACTTGTCATCACGTGTTCTAATTTGGCTAAGGCAGTTGACGAATAACTGTTAAAATGTATTGTGTTATTAAAAATAACACAGTAAGACCCATGATTAAATATCAGAGCTGTAATTTAATCTCGAGGGTTCTGGTGCTGTTCATAAACCATTTGGCTTTTTTTTCTGTAACAGATGACGTCAAAATACAGCTTGATTGAATTATGACCCTGGGTCACAGGAGCACCTGCTTGTGCTTCTCTACTTCATGGCCTGTCAGCATTTCCATTACAAACTTTTTTCTGCTTTGACATTTCTAACTTCGAGTAGTTAAACTAGACCGATGGTTGGCATATAAACTTTTAGTCCCCTGGGAAAAGACTATTTTTCCAATAAAACAGAGAAGGTGGTGACAAAGCCCCATTACAAAATACCTTTTAGAATGTTCTTCCTTGCTTTAATCTTCCATTAATTTAAACATTCCTTTTGGGGGTACTTAGCTGAACTGCAGGGCATCTAAATGGAAGGTTTTTAATCTCAAGTTTCTTAGGCCAAGTCTTAAATATAAGACAACTAGAGACTGTTAAACTAGAAAAAGACCTACCTTCTATGAAGGAGGATATCGAAATGATAGCTCTGGACACTCTGGGTTTCATATTGTGTAACATGCTGGCATGCAGGACATAGAAAACATGCAAATTGGCATACCTTGTCCGTAATTACTTTTATACTTAAGATGAGTAAAAACGGATAATGAATGGTTTAAAAAGGTATATTTATTTATATACCTGGGGACTTTTGGCCGAGCTTCCGTTTTGCCTTTCATGTTTTAATATGTAGGCAATGGAGATAGGATATTGTTTTTATCTACCTAGCTAGTTATTTCTCTACCTATCTTAATTCTTATGAGGGGTCATCTAATATATATTTTTAGTACATGCTGTCTACAGATCCTTGTGTTAGTAATTTTACCACATAGAAGGTTTTGTGGGAGATAAGTCCTGCTCCAAGAGGGCATATTTTCTGACAGGAAAGAATAGGAAACCACATTTATAATAAATACTAAGTCTCTAGAACACAAGGGTCATTCATGTTGTGGGAATTTAGATAAATAAAACCTGATGTCTTGCTGGTGGGTAATAATGAAAGCCTCATAGAAAAATTGACTCTAATACCTGAAGGGGCGGTAGAATTTTGGCATGGAGGCATTGGGACAGAGCATCTGATATTAAGATCGTTGCGGGCAGGCAAAGAGAAAGGCCATTGTAAAGGCTGGATTACAGAGAACGCTCAGGAAGAAAGAACATCCCAGCTCGGCAGTGGAGTCAGCTCTGGGCTAGGCACCTGCGGTGACTTCCAGGCAAACATCTGTCTTGGATGCCTGTTTTTTTTTTTTTTTTTTCCTTTTGTGATTTTGGGATTTCCTTGGGGGGTTAGAGATTATAATCCAGTTACTTCCAAAAGAATATGTTTTTAATGGTAGTGTCAGGGTGGAAATTGAGGTTTTTATGTTCTCATTTCTGAATTCTTCCTGTTATATCATTCAGCAATCGAAATTTTTATGAGCCAAAATGATAGTTACTTTGGAGAAAATTATTTATTTAACTGAATTCTGGAAATCTAGATTCTTTTCAGTGTTTGCTGCTAAATAGCTATTTCGTGTTGACAAAGTGATAGAACCTCAAAGCGTGCATCCTAAAACTGAAAAACAAATTTAAAACTCTTCAGTGCACTTCAAGGAATGTTTTATACTATACTCAAAAATATTTCCAGGTTGCAAAAATTCATCATTATAATTTTTATTATCATCACTGCCATCACCATTACCACTGCCACATCTTTTGGTTCTAAAGCTAGCAGGGAAATGTGATAGTTATTATTGCCACATAATATATTCTTAAATGCATTTTAAAAATGTTCTCAAAGATATTGTGACCTTAGCCAAAACTTAATAATGTTTGTAAAAACATTATAGAGTGGTCACATATACCTTTGAATAAAATCTATCACAATTGTATCACAAATGGGAAATATATATCTAACTATCATCCTCTCCTCAAGTATTGATGAGTTCAGGTTAAGGTGTCTTTCTCTGTGACCTCCAAGAATTTTAATGCGGCACGCGCTTCCACTTTCCACAAGAAGCCAGTAATTCAATTGATGGTTGAAATAGGCTTAGGAAGAATTTATTAATAAATGATTGTGCTTGCTACAGAATATAAAAAAGACTTTTATGACAAAGAATTTTAGACCCATTTTAAAAAAATGTCAGTTACAAACCTATGAATTCCCAAAACTACTTCTTCACTTAACAAAAAGAGGGATTTATATTGGACTGTTTTGCAACCCTCAACTTTAAACTCAGAAAAAATTTGGTCATCCAGTGGTAATAATAATATTATAAGAGTGAATGTACACTTTCATATATAATCCATTTATAATTTTGAAAAGAAATACCAAACAATATCAATTTCAATTCTTATTCGAATAATAGTTCTTTGTTGTGTGCCTTCTTGAACATCATTGTCTACTGGCTGGTGTCCCATAACCCTGAATCCTTTTCTGTTCTGTGGGCACTATGATTCTTCATCTAGTTACTTTTAGCCACAAGGTTAATTTTTCTTTTGCCACCTATTTTTACCCTAATTTTGTTAACTTATTTTTTTTTCAGTTTTTCTTTTCAGCTCATGTAGAACTATTTCTCTGTTACATGGGGTATAAGTTTGCATTGTCCCACTTCTGCAGGAGTTCTGTACTTTACTCCTTAGTAATTTTGGTAGAATTGGATAAGGTGAGAAATACTTCATAATTACTTTAATTAATTAATTTTACTTCAAAAATTCCATTGTTTAAAGAATGTTGAAAACTTTGGAAAAGTGAAAGGGATGCATGTGTATCATGCTATATATTTTTTCAGCATGAATATATTTCACTGGTGTAACAATTGAATTATTAATTATTAGTAATTTTCATTTATTCATTTGTCTATACATTCATTCATTCATTCAATAAATGTATTTTGAGATCCAAGATAAGTTGCAGTGCTAGATACTATGGTGATACAAAGAAGAAAAAATTTCATCTTTAGCATTGCAATTGGAGCATGATGTTGCTGTTGTTTGGTTAAAGTTCTACAGTGATTCAGTAGGAAAGTACTTTTAAAATTAGTGATGTTGAAATATAGACTGCTTTAAAAGATACTTTTCAAATATAACTAAGTACAGACTTCATATTTCCAACTGAAACATAGACATCCTAGAATCTGTACATGTGTGTTTCTATGTGAGCATAAAGAAATGAGAATGGATTTGAATGATTATGGAAATTGGACCTTAAAGAGTACTGTTATGAATGTACTTCCACATTTAGTACCAGAGACTCTTTGGGAGGCATGACAGTTATGTTCCATTTGTCCTTTTTGAGAAGAAATTACAATTTGAATTTACAGATAGTACTCATTTACTTCAAGGGCACTAGATACGCACACTTATCTTTTTTATTCCCACACTTGAACTTTTATATTTATTTTAAAATTTATATGCAGAAAAAGTTATTTACTTTTAAAATTAAGTAATTATTTATTGAGCCTCTACCATGTGTCAGGACTATGCTAAGTGCTGGAAGTAAAATGATGAGCAAGACAGATAAGTTCCTGCATGGACTAAATGTTGGGAACACACAGTAACTGAATAATCAACCAAAGAAATGTCCAGTTCTACATTTGAGAGGTGTGTGGCATTAGATGAGTTTGCAGTATGGCTACCTGACCAAGCCCAGCAGTCAGGAGAGGCTTTCCTGAGGCGGGGACACCTGAACTGAGGTCTGACAAATGAGGAGTGAAGTGGGCTGGGGCGATAGGTTCCGTGTAGAGAATGGGACATGATAGTTGGCAAGGGGCTAGAACATGATCTGAACTAAGGCTGGGGAGGACAGAAATGGCCAGATCATGCAAGGCTGAGCAGTAGGAGGCCTTTGCAGTGTGCTGTCGATGGGGTTTGTGCCTGAGAACACTGGCTGCGGCCTGGAACATAGACCTCAAGGGTAGTCAGTGTGGGTGGCCCAAACCAAGATGTGAGGCTTCTGCAGAAATCCAGGTGAGAGATGGAGTTGCTGGTCCTACAGTGTGGATGGTGAAGTTGGAGAATTAACTATAGACCTTATTTGAAATCTGTGACTCTAGCCCCCTGGGGAGCATCCATTGTGGGTAATTGCTTTGTGTGCGTGTGTGTGTGTGTGTGTGTGTGTGTGTGTGTGTGTGTGTGTGTGTGAAATTTCCTATAACTTTTAAAACTTGAAAATCTACTATACTTTTACATTCTAACAATAATTGAGACCTAATTCACCTACCATGCAATATCCACTATGTTTTTAGTAACCAAGCACCAAAGAAGTGATTTTTATTTTCTGAGGAGAGTGGTAAATTGATTTCACAATTCTATTGTGAGACAGTGCAGAGGTGGAAGAGGGAGATTAAGTCAAAAGTACTCTTCTTTCTTACTTAGTGGTCTTCAGTAATTATGTACCATTTAGGCTTCCTATAGCTCACATTCTTATTACCAGTAAACATGATGGTTTAGTTCAACCTGTTGAATTCATTGAACTTTAGGAGGGTAGTTTGATTTATATGCTATTCTGCTTAGAGATCAAAACACTATTATTTGATTGTATTTTTTCTGAGGTGGCCCATGGGGGAAAATGATTAGTTAACTTTTTATTCAGAACCAAATGAAGCTTCCCATTTTACACATCCCAGCTATATCCTGCCTCACTCATCTGAAGACTGCCTCCCCCTTTCACTTTGACCATCTTAATCTTTCTCTGCCTTCCTTCCCCCTCCTTTCCCTCCATTTTCTCAGTAATCTTAGTTTTCACTATTGTGAGTCACTTCTCAAACCAGTGTGTTTGTTAGTTCATTTTAGTTAGGAAAAATATTGTCATCCTTGTGATATATTTACTGTTCAAGTTGAAGAAAAAATAGTTTCCTCTTTCGTCCATCTGTCTGTCTGCCCCCTGACCACCACCACCACCACCCCCCGCCCCATCTTTGCTTAGCCCACTAGCTAGAGTGTTGGGTTAATGCTGTGGATAGGGGTTGGATCCTTACATCTATGCCTTTTAGGACTACTTGCTGCTGGTGAGTGAGTTGGGTAATGCCGATGTAAGTGGACAGCATTCACATGTTGTTCCTGCCTCCTGGAGAATTCCTTCAGCATCTAGATATGCAGTAGTAACTCAGTTAAAAAATAAAGTGAAATACAATTACCTAACCTTTGGAGTAAGAAGATATACTTGTTTCAACAGTATCTGCAATGCTTATTAGTATTATTATTTGGAAAAAATGGTGGAACGTTATGGTTGACAACTCTATGCAAAACAAAAACATAACAAATCACACAAAAACTCTCCCTCTCATTGTCATTCCCCTCTGACTACAGTCCTTTTTGTTGTCCTTTTTTGTAGCAAGAGTTTTATTAATTATCATCTACACAGGCTGCTTTTGAATCCTTCCTCCCATTTGCTTTTTAGTTTAAATCTAACCCCAACCAAATATTTCAAAACATATTTTATCTTGTAATGTTTGACACCTACAAAAAATACATGTAACATATGTAAATTATAATGCTTAATAATGGAGTGAAGACCCGAGGACACACCACTTAAGAACTAGAGCAGTATCAGAACTTTGCCTCTCCTTGTGGGGCCCTTCCTTTTCCACATTACCCCATCTTCTCTGCCAGGATAAATATCTTGTTTTGTCTAAGTAGTTGTGTGACATGTATATATATTCATAAACAATTTGTTGCTTAGTTTTTTACTTGATAGGAGATTATAAAAATGGGATCTTTTGTTGTTTGTGGCATTAGTTTATTTTCACTACTGGTGAATATATCTCAATTTATTCGTATGTCTTCCTTGTAATGAACCTTTGCATTGGTTCCCCCTTTTTTTCTTTTTTCTTTTGGAACTATACACTTTCCTGAACATCTCTTGATGCACTCTTGATCATCTCTTTTGATATCTGTAGGATAGATATCTATGAGTAAAATTGCTAGGTCGTAGCGTTAATGTGAATGTTCAAGGTGACCAGACTTCCAAATTGTTTTCCAAAGTTTGTTACCAATTTACACTCCCACCAGCAGCTTAAAAGATTGCTATTGGTGCACACTGTTGCCCACCTTTGGTGTTAAGTTTCTCAATTTGTATCAATCTAGTGGGTATAAGATTAAAATGTATCTTGTTGTGGTCTTAATTTGCATTTTCCCAATAATTAATGAAGTGAAACATCTCTCTATATATTTATTTATGTTTCTTCATCTATGGAATCTCCCTTCCCTCTCAATTTCTATTGAGTTGCTGGTTTTTATCTTATTAATTGTAGAAGTTCTTGATATATTTTTGGATATTAATCCTTTCTGCCATGCATATTGCAAATATTTTCCTTTTTTATGACTTGTCTTTTTACCCTCCTTATAATATGTTTTGATGAACAGAAGACCTTAAATTTAATGTAGTAATTTTTTTTCCTTTGCTCTTTCATGTTTTGTGTCATGGTTGGAAAATTCATTTCTACCCCAAGGTCATAAAGATTTTCACATATATGCTTCTTCTGAAAAGGATTTTATTGTTTTGACTTCCACATTTAAGTTTTTAATACAGTTGGGACTGATTTTGTAGAATGGGAAGTAAAGGGTTCAATTCTAGGTTTCCATAAATGTCTTGATGCCCATTTGTTCTAGAGTTATGTATTGAAAAGTCCATCCTTTTCCCAGGCATCCACAATACTACTTCTGTAGTGTAATTTTTGTAAAAAATACTGCTAAATAGTGTCATTTTACCTACTTGTAAGGGTCTTTCATTCTGAGTCATTTATTCTAATCTGATGGTCAGTTTATCTACCCTTGCCTCAGTACCATATTATAAGTTTTATACTACATTTTTGGTGTCTGGTTGGTAAAGTCTTACCTTTTTTTTTTTTGTCCCATCTGTACACATTTTACTTTGGGCTGTTTGGTGGCCTGTGTTCTTTCATAGAAATATTAAAATAAGCTTGTCAATGTTTTTCATGAGCCTTTTAAAATTTTTATTGAAATTGCATGGAAACTAATGATCATTTAGAGCGGAAATTAATATATTTTAAAATAATAATTATCTCCACTCATGTATCTCTCCATTTCTTAGGTCTCCCTTGATATCTTAAAATAAAGTTTTTAAATTTTCTTTGTGAGGTCTTGTATATCTTTTTGTGATTTATTCTTAAGTACCTTATTTTTTTTTTTTAGTATTATCAGTGGTATTTTCCTTTAAATTAAATATTTAAATTGTTTGTTGCTGGTATATATAAATGCAGTTGATTTTTTATATTGATTTTCATATTCACCCATGTTACTAAACTCTCTTATTAATTCTGAAAATATCTTTGTGTTTTCTTAGGAGTTTCCATGTAGGTAAAAATATCATGTGTGAATAATGATGATTCTGTTTTTCTTTTCAAACCCTTCTACCTGGACTTTGTTTTTCCTTGTCTTACTGTGCTGTCTAGGGCCTCAAGAGTATTGTTAAAGAGAGCAGCAATAGTGGATATCCTTGTCTTTTTCTTGATTTTTACTATTGATATTGATAGTGGTAACTATTTCATTAAAAAAGTTTACTTCTGTATATATTTTTGCTAAGAGTTTTATTAAGAGCGATATCGATTTATACAAAATGTTTTTTCTGTATATATTTAAATTATGATTTTTAAAAATCTCCTTTAATTTGTTAATGCTGTGAGTGACATTTATATTTTTCCCAGTGGTAAACTCCCCTTGCATTTTTGAGGTAAAACTAATGTGATCATGATTGTTGTAATTACTCTTTTAAAAATAATGTCCTGGACTCAATTTTCTAATATTTTCTTTAGAATTTTGTATCTGTATTTATAACTAAGATTGGCATATAATATTTCTTCTCTTACTGTCTTTGTCTGGTTTTGGCTACAAGATTATACTGACCTGTAAATGAATAGGGGAATATATCCATACTCTTTTCTCTGGAAGAGTCTGTGTAAGGCTGAAATAATTTGTTTCTTGAAATTAGTTAAAACTTGTTTGTATAAATATCTGAGCCTGGTGTGAAAAGATTTGAAACCACTGATACCAATTTTAAAGTACTGAAAATTAGAATTTTACTTTTTTTCAGATAGTTTTAAAAATATATAAATGAATAAAATTATATATATGATGTATGTTTTTCCCATTTTATGTAAGTTTTTAAATTGATTGCCACAAAGTTGAATTCTCTTATTAGCTTTTTAATATCTGCTGATTCTATATTTAAGTTTCATTTTTCAATCCTGATTTTCATTAGCATTTTTCTTGATCAAGATCACTGAAAATTTTTTTCATTTATTAGTCTTCTCAAAAAGAATCAACTTTTGGCTTCGTGGATAATTTTTTTATATGTGTTTATTTACTGTTTCATTAATTTCTAATCTTTATTATTGCCTATTTTCTATTGCTTTGGGTTCATTCTGATTTTTTGTAACATCTTAAGTTGACCACTTTGTTAAGTTGCTATCATTTTTTATTAATAAATAAAATTGATTAACAAAATTCAATAAGTTTCAAGTGTACAATTCAACAGTAAGTCATATACATATATATATATATATACATATATATATATATATGTATATATATATTGCATTGCGTGTTCACCTCCCGTAGTTAGATTTCTTTCTGTCAGCACCTATTTGACCCCTTGTGCCCCATCTACCTCCCTATCATTTATTTTTTTAACTTAAGGCTATAAAATCCCCTCACAGTACTGTCGTCACTGTATTCCATAGGTTTTAATATATGACATGTTCATTATATTTTATTTTTAAGTATTTTAAAATTCTTGATATGATTTAATTTTTGACCCCTTGTAATATTTATTGATGCCTTAGAAATTTTATAAATGAATGTTATTTACTCTTTCATTATTGACATAATTAATCCGTTGTCAGAGAACTATGTGACAATAATTCATTTGTTCTTGTGAGACTTGCTTTATTGTCAGTTTTTATTGATCATTTTCCGTAAATAGTCCATTGTGTGCTTGGGAAGACTGTGTATGACTTGAAAGATACCTATGTGTCCAGAAATGTAAGCTTGTTAATTGTGCCTTATAATCATCTATACCTTTACTAATTTTTTTTGGGGGGTGGGGTGTTCTGTCTGGCATATTTGTCTTTGAGAGAAGTGGATTGAAATAATGCTGTCTGATTATGACTTTGCAAACTTCTCCCAGTGTTTTTGTTTTGGGTTTATACATGTTGAAATCATATTATTATATGCATTCAACTTTAGAATTACTAGATCTTCCTGGTTAATTAAATCTTTTTTCTGGTTTGTATGTGGTCACCCTTTTTCTGCTTTTTTGTCTTAAATGCCTTTTTTTTAAAATTTTTTATTTTTTGGAATATTTATCCCACTTTCTTTTTGGCTGATATGTTTCTAGTGCATCTATTTTTTGAGTTTTTATTTTCAACCCATCCATGTTGTTGTGTTTTGGGTATGCCAGCTGCAGCTAGATTTAATTTTAATCTAATGAGATGATATCAAATTATTTAAATCCATTTACATATTTGTATTTCAGTTTAGGCCACTTATGTAGAATACAGTGGTGCCTCTTGGAATTGTGCATATGGTAGCTCTGTGATTACTGTCATCTAAATTCTTGATTTCCATTCATATTGCTTTTTATGTACTTTTTTCTCCTGTCCTTTAAAGAAATTGATTAAAGTTTTATTTGTTTCTTATTTAATTTTTCTTCCTATTGTTTGGAATTTATTTCTGTTGTTTTAGTGTTACCTTTGAGATTTTACTGTGCATAGTTATCTGACAAAGTCTAAAGTTTTCTGTAGTCTTAACTTTCCTTTGAAACAGTTTTAGAACTGAAAAATAGTATTCCTTTCATTATTCCCCTCCCTACTTAGAGTATTTTATTTTATAGACAACATTTAGATTTACTAGTTTACTAATTTCTTTGCTCAACACTTTCTGTCATTTTTGCCCTTCTTTATGGGGTCATTTTTATATCTGATGAAGAATATCGTTTAGTTTTTAGGTATAGGGATATTGGAGGTCAACTCTTGTATTTTTGTTTATCCAAAATGTTCTTATTCTTGTTCATGAAAGATAATTTTTCAGGGTACACAATTCCAGGTTGATGTTTGTTTTTTTCTCGCTACTCTGATTTTATTCTACTGTCTTCTGAATTCCATTGTGGCTTGTAAGAAGTCTGCTGTCAGCCTAATTGCTAGTCCTTTTTAGGACATCTGTCTTTTCCCTGACTTCTCTCTCTTTTTGTTATTTGGCAATATCATTTTATTAAATCAGCAACTTTTGAGACAAATATTCATTTATTTTTGGTGGAAATTCCAAGCATCTGGCTTCTCCATACCACATTTTCCTAGTGTTTTTTTTTCTGCCTCTTTTTTTTTTTTTTTTTTTTTTGCTGCCTACTTTTCTTCTGCCTGAACTGTAAGTATTGGAGTCTCTTAGAGATTTTACTTGGACTCCTTTCTTCTGCTGCTGAGAGGCAGCATGATGAAATGCCTCAGTCTGGAATTTGATTGGATTGGTTATCATCCAGTTGTTAGAAGTGTGACCTTGTTTTCTTATTGTAAAATGGGTAGAAACAGGGTTGCTGGGAGAATTTAATAATATTTGTCATGCACTTAACTCATGTCTGACACATGGCAGCCAGGACATGTCTACAAATACTCTCATGTGTATTTTTTTTATTTCATCTGTCTCCAAGATAACAGCTCTTATATATATATTGCTTCAGTCCCATTTGTGCCTCCTAGTGTTAGTTTTGTAGAGCCAGTTGACTTTTATATCGAATTTCCTTCTTTCTCTTTAGTTTTCTACATCTTAGGAATGGCACTATCATGTACGTAGTTAGTTGGTTAAACCAACATATGGACATCTTGGCCCCTTCCTTTCTCTTACTTTCTCCCATCTAATCATTGTGGAGTTCTACTCTCCAACTCTACTTTTACTTGTCCAGATCAAGGAACCATCATTTCTTGCCTGGTATACTCTAGTAGCCTCCTAACTATTCTCCACATTTCTACTTCTTCCCTGTTGAGTCCACATTTCAAAGCAACCAGAGTGAGTTTTAAAAATCATGTCAAACAGTATTTCATCTCCCAACTTTGGTGTTTTTCACTGTTATGAACACTTAGCATTATAAAATAACTTCTGTACCTCCTAACATATTTTAAAGGTACCTCTTCAATCTCATTTGGTTCCTTTCTCTTATTGTCCTCTACATTCAAGCTACAATGGACTTCTTGTAGTTCTTGGACTTTGCTAAACTGTTCCTTGATTCAGGGCTTTTGTACATGCTGTGGAGTATCTCTCCCCATACTGTGTTGGGTAACTCCATTCAGATCTCTACAATGTCGTTTTCTCAGAAAGGCTTTGTTTGATCTCCTAAACTATATTAAAACTTTTCTTGATTCAATAACTACTGCATTCATTTAATAAATAATTCAATAAACATTTATATGTACTTTAATTTGAATCTAACAATTAAGAAGAATGAAAATTGTGTGGGACCATCCTTATTTTAACTTTAGTTAAGTAATAGTGTTATTGGAAACCATGAAACTTTATTTCTTTTGTGTTCATTTATTTGATTGTTAAGGTCATATGAATTTCTTATAATTATAAAATAATTTTTTTGCATTTCACAATTTGCATGTTCAATTTATTACCAGATATAATATCAGCCCAAATCAGGGACTAGAGAACCCACACTCAGAGTACCATGTGTCAGGCACTGTAATGTCATTATCTTACATAAAGCCCCGAAACCTGGTCATCCCCAAAGCACTACAAGAGGAAACTGTGACTCAGAACCTCATGACTTATCCAGGGCCATAGAGGCAGTGGGGGTAGAGCCTTGATTAGTCTGGGTGTTTGAACTCTAACAAGAGCGCTGGTTCCATACTTTCTCTCTTATTTCTTCTGTGAGCAAACTCTTAACAAATTATTACAGTGACTACAGTTCACAAAGTTCTTTGACATGTATTACCTCATGGAATAGGTACATGAGGTTCTAGGGTGGCATCATATTATTGACACTTCATTATGGATCAAGCTTTTTATTCACTAACTTTTATTTCCCAGATCATCACTCCGAGGTTTTTGAGTTCACAGATGATAAAAGTTAAACAGTTATTAAGTGAGTTCTCTGAGAAGTGACACAATGTAATATTGAATTATCGATGAGTATTTTTTATTAGCTGGAGAAAAAGAAAACATAACTTGTTAAGTTTCAATTATTGTGTCTATTTTTTGTTTTGTCAGTTGGCTGTCTGTTGATACACATCTGTGACTGAATATGTTTAAAAAATGTAACTAGTATATCTATGCTTGGGTTTTATAGGTATCTAGGAAAAGGCTAAGTTTTTTTTGTTGTTGTTGTTAAAGTTAATTCTTTATAAAGAAAAGTATTAACTAGATAAATTTTCAGTTTGTACTTAGTTATGGCAAAAATCAGGAAAGTGGAACTGAAATTTAAGAAGCGTCATTGGGTGAGTTGGATTCTTTGGGCCAAGTCGGGTGTCCTTGGTCAGACCGAAAGGAGTCACGTGGGAGGGGCTGTGCACATACTGGTGAACTGACTTCTCTGTCCAGAGCTTCCCTATCACCTTTCAAGTCTCTTGCATTCTTTAGTAAATATTTTGATTATTGGCAGGACATTCTAGTTTGAATATACATTTTGATGTTTTGCTATCAAGCTAAAATTTAATTAAAAACATAGGCTAATATTCAGTCCCTTAATGTACAAATTTTACCATTTTACCTCTTACATGTGTAGTATCTAAAAAAGGAAAGTTTATTAAAAGAAGAAATCATTCTTCTCTGCCGCAGACCTAGAAAATAAACACATGTTTCTGAAACTAGAATGACATAGACTAGGCAGGGGTCAGAAGACTTTTTCGTAAGGAGCCAGATTATAAACATTTTTGCTATGAGGGCCATACACTTTCTGTTGCAAGTGCTGAATTCTGCTGTTGTAGCATGAAAGCAGCTGTAGACAACAAGTAAACCAAAGAGCATGACTGCATTCCAGTACAACTTTATTTACAAAGACAGGCAGCAGCTGAATATTGCAGGGTTGGGGAAAGACATGGCTTGCAGCCCCTCAGTCTAGAGAAAAGTGCAAAAAATGATGAGCTTCTCCTCCTAGCCCTGTGATCTTGGACAGCACACTTTTTTAAATCTCAAAAGAGTGAATTTATTCATTAGAAAGGTGGAACAATCATTTTCTTGTGTGGGTGATATCTGTTTTTATATTTTCTATGCATTTACTATACGTAATGAAATATTGAGCATGTGTTACTTTTGTACACAGAGCAAGCTATTTGAAAATTTAAACACAAGCTATAAGTAGAAAGTTGGGAGAAAAATATTGTGTATGTGGAAGAATTTGGTGAGGAATAGATAAGATTCTTTAAGAAATCAGGGTGGATATAAATAGATCAATAAGTATTATGTATAAAGGTCATTATGGGCAAAGAGTGTTTCTTATGAATTTTGTGTCATACAGTACCTAGAGTCATTAATTGATTATTCTATAGCATTTTATTTATACATTCTCTTATCAATTACTTTGTTAAATTTATTGAGCCTTCACTATATGTGAAGGACGATGTTGAACGCTTGAGATAGTAAAAATGATGATAAATAACATAGTTCTTGATCTCAAGGAGCTCACATAGAAGGAGATGAACATTTACATAAAATACTGTTCTACGGTATGACAGATTTTCCATTAGAAGTGTGTATACATCAGGCGCCACTAGGAAATCAGAATTGGAGTAGCAGTAGGTGCCGAAGGACCTTCATTGAGACTGCCATGCTAGTCGAGCCTCGAAGAATGAGTGGGAAATCTCTAGACAGAAGTTTGAAGGACAATTCGAGCTGAAGGAAAAGTATGTTCAGTTGTGAACTTTGCAAATCACAGATAGTTCTCTAGACTAGAAATGCAGTAATGCCAGCAAGTTGGGGATATGGTACTGAAAGTTGGGCCAGGGCCAGGGAGTGAAAGTTAGGGAGTTTGAACATTTTCGAAGCCACAGAGTACTTTGGGAATTTGATGAAAGATGATACTTTTCCATAGGAGAATTTATATGGCATGAAGAGTCAATATATTGCATGCAGTGTTGGGAATAAGGATCTAGAGATCACTTTATGAACATTACAAACTTTCTATATGCTTCCCTTCTTGAAAAATAAAAGGAATTCGTATGCTTTAGTTTAGACAGTCCCTGACTTAGGATGGCTTGACTTACGATTTTTTGACTTTACAATGGTGCAAAAGCAATATGCATTAGGTAGAAACCATAATTTGAATTTTGAATTTTGATATTTTCCTGGGCTGGTGATACGCAGTACTATCCTCTCGTGATACTGGCCAGCAGCAGTGAGCCACAGCTCCTGGTTTACTACAGGGTCACAAGAGTAAACCATCAGTACTCTACGGTATACTGTGTTATCAGCATTTTTTTTTTTTTTTGGATATTGTTTTTTTGAGCATGTTTAAGGTTGCCTAGGACAAACTATGATGTTTGGTAGGTTAGGTATATTAAATGCATTTTCGACTTACAATATTTTCAACTTAAGATGGGTGTATCAGGACATAAACTCATCTGTGTACAAGTGCTTTATTGCGATGCTTTATGCAGATATTCTTGATAAGCTTAAATAGAGTTTTTTGCTTCGTTTTTTTTTATGGGTCTGGGAGTATATGTGCTGAAACTGTTATATTTATAATTTTCTTAAAGAGACAGTTAAAGCAAAATCAAAGAAGATTTCTTATTGGTAGATATCCACACACCTGAGTGGCACTGATGCTGAAGAGTTATAGCTTTTGGTGGAATTTCCTTGTCTGAAAACAGTGCTATCCATAGGACTTAACTCATAGAGTTGTGAAGATCAAATGAACCAATCCATCCAAGTACAGCACTTAGCTCCATGTTTACACGCCATAAGAACTCAATAAATGTTAGCAGTTAATACTATTATTAGAATTGTGGAAAATCCATAATTTTATTTATGTATGTTCATATATGGAGTACTCACAAACACTTGAATTTCTTTATTGAACATATGAATAGTTTTGCATTGTTTGCTGGATAAACATCTGTGTAGACCCACATATTTCTGGATCTTCATGGGTCATTGCTTTTGGAATAAAACTTCCTTAACTGAAATACCCTTCACAGCACTGGTTAAGCTCTTCTCAGTGATAGGTCGCATTACATATATTTATTTATTTTTTTGTATAAAAGAGCAGCAATGGTTAGATAAGTTAACTAATGAATATTATTATGTGCTTTTTTTTTTTTAACAGCTTCTAATATTCAGTGGGGAAATTTTCCTTGTTAAGAGACACTGACAAGGCCAGTTGGCCTAAAATTAGATCCAGCAGCTGTGTTTTGAATCAAGGCCCCACATGTGCACTTCACACTCTTTTCCCGCTGTGCTTGTCTGCTTCTTTATCTTGCTTCAGGAAGCAGCCTTTTTGGGTGAATTCTAACATCCATGTTTTTCCTGGTACGACTCAAAAGATGCTTCCATGTAATTTGATGCTGTGTTTATTTACATTTATGCAGTAGCAAAATCCAGAACAACAAAAGATTTATTTATTTTTCTTACAAACTGTCCTTTAGTATAATTTTAACTTCGGCCGTATATGAAGATTTTAGCCTTTATTCATCTCCCTCCCTACTCCCAAATCCAAAATTATCAATATAAAAGAAAATATGTATCAAAAATCAAACTTTGGAGCCAAAATAAAGGCATTAGGTCATTCTTATATGTAATCGTTACTCAAATCAGCTTTTTAAAAAAGAAAATAAGGTCTCATATTATTTTTGTTAATTTTCACAGCTAAAAATAATTTATGTTTTGTTTTGTCAGTGTTAGTTAACCAGTGTAATTTTATAGCTCCTAGTCCTTTTGTATTTCTTTGCCTTACTGTTTGGTTAATAAACATTTTTTAAAGCATATATTCCTATACACAACATTATCATGATTCGGTTTAAGTATCTGTGGTTATAAGTGCACTTCATTTCACCTAATTAAGTTATTTAGTCATTTACACATTAGCAATGTACTACGTATTCCACTTTTACAGGAACTTATTTTAATTATACCCACAGTTCTGTTCTGCTCCATTATATCCATAGATCAAGCTGAATAATAGCAGTCTTAAAAGCCATATGCTAAAAGTGATTATAGGTCATTACGGCCAAATTAAGGTAACATTTCTGATGGCCACAAGCGGAAGTCTAAGTAACAATTACTTTCTCCTTTTGCTTTGGGGATCTCTCATTCCATTTGGCTCCGATGTTGACAGTTTCATAGTTGGATGCCTGTTGCTTGGCATGTTTTGGTAGTTGCTTTAATCATACTATTTTTTTTTTTTCTGGAAGGGGAAATATATACAACACATACTTTTTATTTATCCAGAAATCTCTATTCAATAAATTTATTGCCATCTTTCTCAAAAAGTTATGCTTTTCCTTTACGCCTCTCTCTATATGCCATTAAGAGCCATGTGGGCAACCGATTCTCATAACTGGAGAATATGAATGTTAGAATGTGTTTAAGTTACTTTTTTGAATAATGAGAATAAAGTGATGTCATTTAGAGTAGACTTAAGTAAGTACATCCCATCCTTCCAAAGAGAAATGTCCTGACTCTATCTCTTTTAATGGAAATTTTACCTAGAAAAACAGTAACAACCACCACGAACAATTTGGCTTTTAATAAGTCAATATTTAATTCTCATTTTGGTTGTCCTTAAGCCATTTATGAAGAAAACAGGACATCCTTCAAGTTTATCCATATATATATATTGTAACTTAAGGATATGTGACTCTAGTGTTGTTAATTTTCTCTCTGAGAAATACTTAGATTTTGTATGAAAATAAGTAATTCTAGATTATTTTGTTGATTGTATAGACGTATAACTAGGTAGATATTTTTAATTATCATTACTTGATTACTTTCTAGTTTTATAATCTATAATTGAAATTAATAAAACTTAAAGGGGAAAACTATAATAAAATATTCCGGTTTTGACTTCTTACTAAGTTAGCTTTTTGCTAGATTAATGAAGATTTTCCTTCTTTTTCAGATTTGCAAGATATAGGCCAGTTATCCAAATATCACTGTGGTGGATATGGAACCTCTGCTTTTTAGTTGGAAATATAAGTTCCCACCAGCTCATGTAATTTTTTAACATTCCCACTTAAAGCGATGGTTCAATCTGGACATGTCAGTGTACAAACTGGCAATTTACCTTTTATGTAAAAGGAGGGTAATAGGAATATACCCTTACATTTTGTTGTATCTGCATTTTTAAAAAACCACAAGAAACAAAGTGGTTACCTGAGGAGGACTGGGGAGAGAATAAAGAATAGTATGGTGGTGATGAGACTTCTGAATGTATAACTTTTTGTATTATTTTGATTTCATGAACCATGTGAATGTGTTTTCTTTAACAGTATTTGCATTTTTTGAAACATGAAACAAAAAATTTGGTGACAGTTACAAACATTTTAAGTATATTTTGGATCGTTCTGTTCAGAATTATAATCATAAAATAAGTTAAGTAAATGCAATTTATAATGTAATCGTTATTATATTTCTATTAGTGCAGTCATTTTTTTACATTAATTTTGGGACAACTTGAAGTGGATACTCCAAAGCATAGATTTGGATATTGCCACAGTATTAAAAATCTTACTGATGATAAACTCTCAGGAAGCCAGTTGTTGGATTAAACAGGAATTTGTTGGTTCACAAACTGGCCCCCAAACACAGAGGGCAAGGAGAGACTAAACAAAGAGGTAGATCATTCCAGGTCACCTCCTCTCTATCTCCTCCAACAAAATTGTACATTTACCTATTGTTTGGTTGATCCAGAGGTTTTTGGAGATGGGCAATGCATTGGGTGTGACACAGACAGGTGCTCTTGGATGACAAGGAGCTTCATAGATTACAGGAATTTACATAAAATTGGGAATAGAGCATTACGTGCCAGGGACAAGCTCAATTTTAAATTATTCTTAAAGTATTTTACTGACACTAGAATTATTTTAACCTGTCAGAATGTGACTAAGATGCCAACAAAATTCTTTTAAGATTTCTAGATTTGTAGGTGCTAATGCACTTGAATTGAATAACAGTGATAAAATGAGATCATTTAGTAATTTTGCTTTAATGAACAATGTGATTGATTTTAACCTTTATTTAAGAAAAGAAAGGTAATATGGACGTGTACGTTTATTATACTATGGAAAAAGTTCCCTTTGAAATTCTTAATACAGTAGGCCTTAAAACATGAAACAGTTCAGTTGGAGAATTTGCCTTTGCCTATTGATAGCTGAAGACCTACTATTGTTAATTTAATATCTTATTGTGTTTTTTAATATAAGACTATTGGGAAATTATGCTGCATTCTTTTTATGGCGATGTTTTGCTAATTGATCTAGTCTCTGAAAATAATGAAATGCTAAAGCCAGTATCATCGTTCTTAAACATTGTTTTTCTTGAACAGGAGATGTGAATGAAATTGTAGAAAAAAATATGCTGTTCTGGAAAACCACTCAATCCTTTTAAAGTCAAAGAGATTAAATAATTTGGAATAAAAAAAAAATCCCATTGGAAGATAAAGGTATATAAGCTCACTTAACTATTAATGATACAAATTAATCTGCAAAGAATTAAAAGCAGCTTTGATAATAGTAGAAGGCACATTTAGTTAATAGGACATTACTTCTCATTTGGGGTTAGATTGGCCTCTCATTTATTAATTTCTGTTTAAACTACAAATAGAAAAAACTTCATTTTTACCAGACTTCTTGTCACAAGACCCAGTCTATAAAGAGAAATATCGTTGATGGAAAACCAGAAAGGCTAAATAGATATATTTGGTCTCACAGGCAGCCCATTAATTTGCTCAAATTAAATATTATCTTTAAATATTGAAAGGTTAAATGTACACTGATAATGGATTTAGACAGCTATTAAGCTGTAATTACTTTCTAATGCAGTTACTAAAAGACATTTGATATAACGTATTGAGAAGGAAGGATTAGGGACTTTACCTCGATTTTAACTGAGAGTTTTATAGCTTTAATTCTGGCAGTTGTAGGAATTGGATAACAACAGTTTTTTTTTTTTTTATGAGAATGCATATGATATACATAAAATTTTCAGTGGGCAGGTCGTTGAGGGACTGCATTTTGTACAGTGTACTTAACGTTCATAGTTTTTGCGAACCTACAGTATCAGTACTATCAAATCAACTCTCCACCCCAAATATTTTTCTATTAGATAAAAGCCAAAACTTTGAAAATGTTGCCAGTGTATGATTTCTACACATCTAAGTTGAATTACTGTGTTTTGTGCCCTTGATATATGGGTACACTAGTGACCAAATTAATTTGAAAATTTCTCAGTCTGCTGGAGAGTTCCATTTAGCTCGGGTAGTCAAACTGATGGCTTTCACTGGCTGGATAGTCAGCTTTCTTTTTAGTAGTTGCATTGTTTGAATTTGCAGGATGATGTTTTCATGGTTTTCCAGGTTGTTTTGTGAGTTGAGGTTTTCAGGTTTAACAAATTATTGTTAATTCAAGAACACATGCTCATTGAGTTAGTCAATTACTTGCCTCTAAAGTTCATGGAAAGGACAAAAAAATTTTGGAAAGGAAATGTAAAAGAAAGCTAGCTTTTGAAAATGTTTTTTCCTTGTCAATGATATAAACATAATCTAGGTATGAGTATGTGTCAGGAAAAAATCACCTGCAGTTAGGATATCAAGCCAAAGTTTTTTTGAATTGAACGAAGAAAGAGAAAGAAACACCCTGCTGTTGACCCCTGTCACTCATCATATTTTTGTATTAATGGGCAGCCTCTGCTATGTTCTGGCTAATCGAAACTATTTTATATTGACATTTTGGTTTAGTACCCCCCCCCCCTTTTTTTTTTCAGAATTCACCTTGGTTTCACAAACCATAATTAAGGAATAAATATGTGTGAAGGTCTGTTCTGGGGCCTGGGAAAAATGTTTAGGTTCTTTCTAAACATGGTGGTAGTGCCCGGGGCACTGATTGACGCCCCCTGGAATTGTGGGTATCGCACTCCCCATGACTGCCCTGCTTGATGCCTTCAAAGAAGAATGTAATGATAACCATACTTTTCCATTGAACTCCCAGGGTAACATCACAAATATATGTTTAATTTTTTGAGCCTCAAAAGTAGCTTGATTATTTCAATTTTACAAACAAGAAATTTTCTGAGAGGGCTTATAAGTGACTTGCTTAATTTAAAGTGGAGTACATGTGAATATAATATAAAGCAGAATATTAAAAATGTGATGAGTATTTCAAATGCCATAGGGTTACAGATGGAGACACTACTTTCAATGACTATAACCAGGGAAGACTTTACAGAGAAGTTGAATTCAATGTGTACCCTTAATTAATAAAACTGACAATATACTCCTTAAATCTTTCCCTGCTTCTAAAATAGATGCTCTGCTCTGCTTTCTCTCTTCAACCTTATTTCACACTAAAATTAAAAATAGTAATTTACATTTCTAAATTTTACTGAGACGGTTAAGTACAGAATGTAATTGCATTACTCAAAAAAGTCTAATGTATAATATTTGTAATCCTTTAAAGTGAAATTAGGATTCTGTCTTCTCAATATGCTATGCTGGATTTAGGTTTCATTTATTAAGACTGTTCTAGAAATCTTTTTAAAAAATTCTGAGCAAGTTTGTATATAGAAAATTTTGTAACTATTTTCTAGCTAATTATAAATAAAAAAATTTTCGGAAAAATTTTAATATGACTTTAATGTATTTTAAGATCAGATCTACCTACCTTTCTTCCTACTCCCCACCCTCCCTCTTTCCCTTTATTCCTTTCTTCTTTTTCTTCAGAATATCATCTCTCTCTTATCTCTTTCTCTGTAAATAAACTAAATGGAAAAATTGGATTGCATTGGATTGGGTTAGATATTATCTAAGGTTATAACATTCTAGGGTTCTGTGAGGCATACTTTAAGACTTGCATATTTAATACAGCTTTGACATATTTTATATTATCTGCATATGCTGAGAGAGGCCACTAGCTTCCTCATACCGAAAGCCTTGAATATTATGATATACCATACTACTCACTCTTGATATTTACTGATCCACTATGTACACAATAGACTGTAGAGCTTTGTAAACTTTTCTATCAAAACTAAAGACAAAGAGTAAATGCATAAACACTGGGAACTTGGGGACTTGGCTGAAAGTTGCCACCAAAAGCTTGAAATTTATCTGCATGCTGGTACAAAAATATCCGTGAAGTTGAAGCTCAGGAAGATGTGTGAGGTTTGATGTTTATCCTGTCTCATTGTGTATTCAGGGCACCCTTTCTATATACCCGGATGGAAAGCACGGTTTTAAAGCAATGCTCTTATGTATTGAAGGGTATATTTACGGAAGTCACAGTAATCATTCATTCCATGCTGCTCTGCCTTCTCTCCTGTTAAATACCATGAGAGTCTTGATCCTAAGGGTTTATTAAAAGCAAACATTGTTGCCCAAAGTCCAGGCAACAATACCACCAAAAGGGGACATTAAATGGCTGCCATATGTAACTTTATTTTCTTCAGAATTATTCATATACTTCGGTTGATGGCAAATGTGGAATTTTGCGGATGTCTCTGAATTACTCTTTTAAAAATGAACCATGCCTTTTTATATGAAAGCTTCCATTGGGTTACTAAGTAGTGGAATTTTTGGGGGGAGACACACACACACCCCTGAAACGAGATTTGACACCTATGGTATTTTCTCCCTCTGTGGTTTGTATTCTCAGTATGACCTACATAAGTACAAATAAGAGCAGCAAACAGGCGAAAAGAATACCCTGGAAGTTTTGTGCTCTACTTTACTTGTACTGTGATTGCTTCTCTTGCTATGCCATTCATTTCTGATTTAAATATCTAATGACTCTCATCAAACAACATTTAAACTTTCTATGAGATCCTGTAAGTGTTCCTTTAGATCATATTATGTGTAACAATGGATGAAATGAGCTTCAATGGAGAGGCTGCAGTTCAGTCTGGGGGTTCTGCAGCTGTTTGCGATGGCAGTAGAACACATCAATTGAACTGCAGCCATCCAGTTTAGTGGCATTTTGCCCATTAAGTAATGTATAAAAACAGTATTACTGGTACAGTATGTTTCATTTCTGCATCATTTTCAGGTTCAGCACTGGCATGTTCTGTGGCCTGCAGTTTTCTCTTCTTGGTGATTAAAACATACACACACACACACACACACACACACACACACGCACACCAAAAACTGAGTACTTTAAGGTAGTGTTAGTAGCATGAATGAAGTTACCAAAGAAATGCCTCTTTAGAAATGAAAAATTGGTCACAAGCCAGTAGTTAATTTATTTTAAAGTAAATTAATCTTGGGGCTGACAAAGAAGTGTAGTGGCTAATTTTCCTAAGATAGGTGTAAAGTCTTTACTGTGTCATAAATGTCAGAATTAAACTGAAACTATTTATAATATATTAGTGACCTTAATTTTATGCATAAGCTACGTTCAATATAACAAATTCAATTTAATTTAATTTTAACCGTCATTTATGAGTGTGAACTAGTATAAGGCTCTCTGCTGGTTTATGTGAGGAATGAAAAGAAGGCTACAGAATAGTTCCTGACCTCACAAAGCTTTTATATAGCATGGTGGAGATAGGTATGAAGAAGTAGGGGTACTAGGTCAGATAGGATAAGACATTCGAATGGGCTAAGGGGTCTTTGCGTGTACAAAGCCAACAGTAAATGACTGTTGAAGTAAGGTGTGTTAAGGAATTCCCTTTGAATTTCAGTTATTTGTATGTCAGTGAACTTCCTGAGATCTGACTAAAATGGTGATTGCCTTTTGGTGTTGTTTAGTCTAACACTCTAAGACTTGATTCGGCATAGAAAATACACAGTTTTTTCCTGTTTTACCAGAAAAAGTAGAAACCAGGAGTTGGTTTCACTTGTGTGCTTTTTCTTTTAAATCTAATTTCTGTCACTTCATTTTCTCCCAAGCTGTTAAAGAGGAGGATATATTCTGAAATATTTTTTAAATAAGTTGGGGAAAGTAACTTGGCAAGTGTGAAGTGCAAGGTTAACCTGTGTTCAGGGAAGACATGGAAAAACACCACAGAGGCAAAGAGCAATAGTTAATGGAACACTGGAAGTTTCTCACAGAGACAAGAAACATGGAAACGGTGACTGTGCTTGATACGAGCTGGAGGAGACGTGGGTAGTGGTTAAGAGGCCGTGTTCCAAAGTTAGGCTGTAAAGTTTGAAGCTCGACTCTTTTATTCAGCAGCTGTGTGACTTTGGACAAGGTAATCTACCTCTCTGATACTCAGTTTGCTCATCTGTAAAAAGGCACGAGTGATAGTGTCTGCTTCATGGATTCGTGAGAAGCAAATGAGATAATTCATGAAAACCATTGATCACAGGGCCACCTATTTAAAAAGAAACACTAATGATATTAGCTATGATCGATTGTATGTGCCACATCATAGAGGGAGAGAATGATTTTTAAGGTGTTTGAAAGAATAACTTATAAAGATGTTTTTGGCATTGACATTTTGGTCACATAGAAGTGAAGAGAGAATGGACATTTCATTCAAAACTATGCAACATTAAATGTTAAGGAGGTTTTTCGGGATAAGCATAATGCTTTTTATTCAAATGTTTTAGAAAGTTGGGCATAATGGATACCCAATTCAATCCATTTTTATTGGAATCAATGAAAATGAATACATAAAGATTTAAGAGGAGGGGGACATTCTTTTCTCCACAGCTGGTCATGAGCCCAGTGTAGTTGGCAGTAAAATGGATTGTTTGGAATGTGTCCCTAAAATCCTGTAATTTAATTTTCATTATTTATATAACACAGTCAGTATACGTGGCACTTTACTACACACACACAAGACCAAATTTCTGGCCTGTGTAATTTCACCAATAAAGATGCTATAACTAAAATATTTGTACCTAAATTAACTGCAGCTTGGTAAGGTTCTACCACTGTGTTCCATGGTCCTGATCAACAAGGAGGAACATAGTGCTGGAGGTGAAATAAGGGGTCAGAAACCGGGATAAATAGTGCTGGGATGGTAAAGGAGCCTGTTTTATACTACATATAAAATTAGGGTCTTTAAAGAGTCCAGAAAAACACATTTTTGCATATTGTCGTTATAGAAAATAGCTATCAAATTGGGTGCTGCTATGCAAGAGGAAACTTTAGAAATGATTATTAAAATAGTTTTCTCTTGTAGCATTTAACTTATTTTTTTATATACTTTTAGAAACACCAGTTAGAAAAGATTGCCTCTCCCAATATAGGTGAGGAGAACATAGAGTGAGATTTCCAGAAAACTCTAGACATCAAACTTGGAGAACATATAGATTCCAGCGAGCGCTTCATGTTAAAAGTTCTGGCGTTGGTGGCCTCTCAGTGAACTGTATTTACTTCTGGCCGGGTGTTGTTCCCACAGATGTATTGGATATGTTTTGAAAGTTTATGATTTATTGGACTTGATTATTCTCTGATTATAGTTCTTGGTTTCTGAGTCTTCCAGGCCAGGAGTAAGCTAATAATTTATAACAAGGGGCAGAAGGTAGTTTTTACAATTGGTTTAGTAGTTTTCCACTGAGTAAAAAAGATAAACTTGAGATTAGCAAGAAGAATCAGAATTGAGGACAGTGTAAGCATTCAGGGTCAGAATTTACTCAGCTTATTGCCACCGGGAACCAGAAAGAATAAGTTACAATTGACCCTGAACAACATGGGTTTGGGCTGCGTGGGTCTAATTGCACACGGGTGTTTTTCAGTAAACACCTGTACTATTGTTGATGCACGTTTGAAAGTTCATAGTTGTGGAGGGCCAACTGTATGCACCTATCTATGCCATTTTACAGAGGAGACTTGAGCATCCGTGGATTTTGGTACCCGTGGGGGCCCTGGCAACAATCCTGTAGTGGATACCGAGGAGCAACTAAGTTCTGAGGGAGTCAGAAGTTATATAGGGGTTTTTGACTGTGAGGATTGGTCAGCACTCCTAAATCCCATGTTGTTCAGGGGCAACTGTATTCTAACTTCATTCCTGGGCGAGATCTCAGTGCCATTACAGAACCTAATTATTTTACAAATCACATAAGTTGCTGACCAGGGCCTGGAGATTACTACCTAAACAAAGATTACCATCTCGACGAAATACCTTCCTCCCCAAGATTCCCTTTCAGAGTCCTTAGAGAACAAAGCAATATAAATCCACATGTTAATCATTAAAATAAACTAAGCAAATCATTTCACATAGTTTCTATTTCAAGATATTTGGATTCACATCTTATCCTAAATTTTACATATTCACGTTTTTAAGCATCACTCAGGCTTGTTCGAATTACTGAGCATTGTAAGAGGCTCAGCGGAACACAGCGGAACACACAGGAGATCTCTGGGTTCCTGAGACTGGGAGGGAGGGTTGGTGAGGTTACAGAACCCTTTTCATTCCCTGGTTGCATAGCAAAGAGTGTGAGCGCTATGACTTTTGATGGGGATTAAAATTCTGGTCTGAATCGAGAAAACAGAGTTGCTATTTTACGTCCTCATTCTTGTTTTTATACATCACCAAATCACTGCACAAATGGCAGTTTATTTTCCAGAAAGGTTTGGGACCAGGGCAGCAGGTCACAAAGCAAAGATTTTATGGCATTGTTTTTCAGCCTTTTTTGGCTGTGATAAATTTCCCCAGGCAAAAGTTTTCTCTCAGTGCTCAAATAGTGTATTAAAAAAGATGGCCTAGAAAATGTTAAATGTCATAGAAAATTTAGGCGTTGTTTGCACCTGTATTTTTTTGTAATTACCTTTCTTAGGAGGGCTTTATTCCAGCGGTGGTTATAGATGGCTAGTTATATAGCTATGTATTGACCAGATCTACAGGATGTCAGAACAACTAGAAATGTTAATACATTTTGTTAAAACAACTGACCAGTTCAGTCTAATCTATCAGAACGTTTTATTGTAAATATAAGCACGAATATGATTTGACAGAAATTATATTCACAGTATAGTTTAAAATATGATTTTGAAATGCATCGAGCCATATAGTCTTTTAGGAATCCTGTCATAGACTATTATTTTATACTATCATCTTTTTAAAAGATGACGTTGATAACATTGAATAGAAGAAGTGCAATTAAAGTGAAGTGCATTTTTAGATGGCAGTACAGTCTGCCTTGCTTCAGCAAAGAAGGTGTTTGAAGTTTAAAAACTGTAAAAGTGGATTTGTAGTAAAGCTCTGTCTGTTTGAAAGTACTGACTCAACAGCTGTTGAGAATTCGTCTGGAAGCCGCACGGAACTTTGGAGAGTGTTTCTCCTCAGGAGCTGGAACATGATCCTCCCTCAGCCCACACAATGCAGGATCTGTGCTTTTCTTTCTCCGATTCTTTCTTTTTCTCCATTTTCCCCTCTTCACTTACTCTGATTGATGGAAACACGTGCTGGGAGCTTTCCCTGACATTCTTTCCAAACACTGAAAGTATGAAATGTTATGGTGGTGCTATGTCTATTTTTGAAAGTAAGGCTGTTAATGTAAAGCTTGTGTTGATATATTGGGATGAATTATAATGGGGATATTATTACAGCCTTCAAAGCTGAAAATTTATTATTTTTCTCACCTACACTCGGTTGCCGATACTTGATCATGGGAACATGCTGTGCATCTGGTTTAATTTGGGGGACTTATTTGCAGATTCTCAAAATTTAGACTTTATCCTTCTTTATTCCTTCCCATGCCCCTTATTCTAGTATTGAAAAACAAGGGGAAATGTAATCCACCAAAACTCACATATAGCCACTCACTCTCATTGTTATTATTATTGCTACAATGAAGATATTTTTGTAAGCATTGACTTAATCATTGATCGTGCAAATGCAGTAAAAATAGTTTGTCTGTTGAAACTGCTCATCATGACTCTTTTTTACTTTTAAACATTTGCTCATAGTTATTCTTGTTTTGAAATCTGTATTTTAAAATGTTAAATGTCTTTTTATATAGGAGGTCAACGTTGAATTTAGAAAATCAGCAGAAATTGATAGTAAGAAATAGTGCAGTCCCTAATGAAACTCTTAAGTTATGAATATGATAACCTATGAGATTATTTTTAAAGTCTCTCTTGCTGTAGCATAGGTTTCTTAGGGACAGGGTCCATGTCTCCAGAGTCATTGCTATATCTGTCGTTTCTGTGTATTTTCTAGCCCAGAGAAGTTATTTCATTATTATTCACTGAATGGGCGAATGAAAAAGTGAACGGGACAACTTAGCACTGAATGTAACAGTAAACGTTTATTTCCTTGGTATCTATTGCTTGACTGAAAGACAAAACTGGTCACAGATTATCAAAAAATACACACATGTACTAATGTGGATAATTGTGAGTATACTATACGTACATATACAACAATATTAATACTAGTTTATAGTTAGTTGGCACTTATTATATGCCAAACACAATTCTAAGCATATTCTATATAGAAATTTATGTAAACTTTATAACCATTTTATGAGGTAGCAGCTAATATTTTCCTTGTTTTGCAGATAAGGAAACTGAGGCACATATAGTCTAAATCACTCTTCCAAGGTTGTGGGCTTTTAACTGGCTGAGCCCAAATTTGACCGTGAACAGTTTGATTCTAGAATTCTTGCTTGGAATCCTGACCTTTTGCTACCTCTGGCATTGTATCGTATGCACATTTCTATGTGACACAGGCCTATACATGATTCACCTCACCTGCTGTGGAAGTTCTGTAGAAATACACTTAAGTTTAAATGTCAACAAAAGCTCTTGTATGTGATCTCTGAGCACTGATCTTGTCCTTTTTTTTTGCTTGCTTATTCCAGTCTTTTGAGTTGACTAGTAAGAGTGTGTGTTGTTTTTTCTCAAGTATTAGATTATGGACCCCAAGGCAACAGGTGATTAATTTCTGTCTCATAAAGATTCTGTTACTGCCTTTAAGAGTTTACCTATAAAACATTGAGTATGCTTATAACATACAGAATTTGGTCTTCATTTGTGGTAGGTGTGCATAAAAATGTATAATTAAGATCTGACCCTAAGTAACTCACAGTGAGGTCTGGGAGATAAACAGATAATTTATGAAAGTAAGAATGAAAAAAAGTCCCCAAAGAGAGAGCATGGAATCTTGGATCTTTTTCTTGTAAAGGATGTTAGGAATTACATTATCTAAGCCTCATATTGGTGAGACAGTTAGGCAAAATCCTGCAGGTCAGGGAAGTCCAGCTCTAGAATGAGTTATTTAACCTCTCTGTGACTTATTTTCCTTTCCTTGAAAATAAGATGATAATAATAATACTCAGCTCTTTCGTTATGTTGTAAGGATTAAACAAGGGAATAAACACACACAAAGTACTTAAAACAGTTCTCGTACAACAGGAAATACTTAATAAATATTATTGTTGAAGTTATCATTTTACAATTGAGAAAATTGAATCTCAGAGAAATTAAATTACTTGCTCAAGGTTAACCCAACTTAGCTGATGACAGAGCCAGGACTGGAATCTTAATGCACGTGTAGTTAGTGCCCTTAGCATATTCAACAGAATTGTTGTGAAGCAAGCCTCCACTTGACAAGTAATAATACATAATTTCTGCATTTACTTTGGGTCTTGAATAAGTGCTGTACTTTTTCCTGTCCATTTTTTCTTTTGGGGAATATATATTTGGTCAATTTCTTAAAAATCGTTGTATGCCAGCATTATGAGAAGAAAAAAAAAACCTTACTATACTTTTTTCCCCATACATAATCCAAATTTCAAATGTATTAATTTTGCCGAATGCCATGGCAACATACATATCTGTTTTTCAGTTCATGAAAGGTATTTTGGGAATTATTGGCTCCTGCATGCTTGAGTGTTTTCGTCTTTCAGCTATAGAAATACACTATGTATCCTCTTCATTTTGTATTTGTGCTTCTATTCAGAATGAGAATAAAAGCAGTTAGTTTCTGGGTTGTAATATTCTTCAGTGAACGGTGGCTTTCTAAAACAGTAACACCTTGACTGAAATGAAAACTCTGCTGTATCATAAAAGATATTCTAATTACTGCATCTAGTTAAAAGGAGAATAAATCACTGGGAGATTATTTTAAGTGCCTTAAATATAATAAAAAAGAATAATGGACGTTGAACAGCTTGACATGTTTGATGAATTCAGACTATGTCTGATTTCTGCTGCTTTCTAAGGGAAAAGGAGAGCATTTTACTTTCATGGTATATTGTCAAAGATAATTTTTGTTGGAGTAGATAGGGGAACCCTTATCTTTGTTGAGCACTTGTCATGTACTAGGCATTAGCCAAAGCAGTTCATTATCTCATTTAATCTCATTTAATCCTCCCCATCCTCGTAGATTTCATTATCCCCATTTAACATCTGAGAAAAATGAGGCCTAGAGAATTTTAAAAACGTACTTCAAAGTACACTGCTGCTAAGTAGGGTCTGGTGTGCCAGCCTATAGGATGAGGCATCAGACCCCACACCCTTTCACATTATGACACTGACTCCATTGTCACAGAAACAACAATTTCATTCCCTTCCATGTAGGATGAGTGTGTCCACAGGAGTTTAATTTTTTGAGCCTCTGTAAAATGGGAGCAATCAGGTTATTGCGAGCATTAAAGGAAAAAATCTGTGTATACCTCTTTGATCAGTACTTAGCACACAGCAAATGGAACAGTGCCTGAGAGATTTTAGGTATCACCAACTGACAAATAATGTGTTCCCAGATGAGCGTAACTTAGAGTTTTAGGTTATGTTTGATTAATTAAATTTTTAATTGTGCCTGTAAATTCAACATTATGTCTATTGAGTTATTCAAATTAATCTGTATTTTACAGATTAAAATGGTGATAAAAGTTGGTAAAAGTATCATAAATTTTCATTGGATTTGCCTTCATAAATCTATAAAAATGTATTTAATTAGCATGGACACAATAGCAATACTATTGTGACAAATTACATGTGCATGTGTTCAAATATATATATCATTGCTCTGTAAGGGGGTGAAAATGTAAATGGTTGGAAAATTAAATCAGAAGCAAATATTCTTTTATTTTTACATTAGTTTTCTCTGTAAAGAATGTTATTATTGGTGAAATATTTTGCAAACATTTTTTATCTGGGCAGTAAATATGAAGCACATCTTCTTTGGTGGCTACCACACTTATTTGTACTGTGTTCAGTACATTTAGGTGCTAGTTTGCAGTCTTTTATCCTTAAGTCTGCAAATGAAATAAAAATAATTCAAAATACATAAAATATATAGATTCTATTATTGCATTGCCTGCTGCTATGAAGAAGATAATGTTTTAAATAATAGTCAAGTAAATTAACTTAAGATTTCATGTGGGTATTTGACTCTATATTCAGTATTCTATTGATGGCAATTATGGAAACCATACTCATGGAAACTCAGAAACAAACTCTTCTTTGCTACTGTTTTCACCAACTTCTAATATTTTTTCCTTAAATATCTTTTGAACTAAAGAATAATATAATATCATATATTCCTTTGTTTATAAATTTTAAAGCTAATTTCTATACATTCACATTTGTAGATATGCACAAATACTGGACTTACTCTTTCTTCGTTCAAATATACAATCTTACCAAATCTTCTACTATCAACACATTCATTCGATTCAGGGATTTTTGCTGTTGCAGTAAATACAAATCTAGTTTAATGGTGGTCTTGGTCTTGGTCTTTCTTAGTCAAGCATAGGTGGAAAAGTATATAAGTGTTGTTATCTAATAATTCTTCTAACTATGTTAAATAACATCATAGTCTTTCTTCTTTGACATGTTGAATCAGCTGAAGAAATAAATAAGTACAGAAGGAATGAGTGTGGCTTTATAATTAGGGATGAACATGTTATGATCCCTCTTGATCCAATAAGCAGATAAATTATTTCACAATTACATTGTTTAGTAAGTGAGAATACTAATAGATTTTTAGGCGAGGTGATGGTAGATAAGCTCGCCTTTCTTGATCTCTTATAACTAAATTTTTATAGAAATTATATAACTACTTACTCTGAAAAATTTACTTTTATAGCTTAGAATTTGTATGTATAAGCATTTAAAGAACTGATTAAATAATGGGTCGGAATCTAATGTGGTAGCATTAAAATTATTTTTATTAAGAATAAAGAATTTAATGTTGAAATATTAAGTTTAGATACAGATTAAGAACTCCTAGTCCTATAAAATATACTAATAGGTATCTGTGTTTTAAAATATTTTGTGGCTACCACATTAAAATCATCCTAATTTATAGTGATTTTGATCAAATTAGATAAACTAGGAAAACATAAGAATTGCATAAAAGAAGAATCTTTCTAATGTTTTTACTACGTTAAAATGCAGTTTGCAATGTAAAATGCCACATAAAGGTTAAACAATGTTAAAGATAATAATGTGTATAATGAAATCGAGGAAAGAACATTTAACAGGAATTTATCTCTTTTTTTATGGTTGTGGAAGGCAATAGGGGATATTCGCATTGCGTTTATTACTCACATGGTAGCATTTTCAAATTCAGTGGTCTTCAGATAGCGTATGGAGTTTACTATGTTAAAGAGGTATATTTTGTGCACACACATGCACACACACCCTCGTGACGTTAGCAATTTTGAAGATCTTTTTCTTAAAATATATTCTTATTTTTGCTGTATTATGTTTTTCTGTTAAAAAAGTAATTCAAACAAAATGAATGTAGGACATAGTCTTTCAAAGGAAAAGGCAGTGATTGAATTTTTAAAGTGGAAAGGATAAATGAAGTCACGACACAGAAGAAATTTTGAGAGACTAAAAACACTGATTTATTAATAAAATAGATGTTTGTGAGAGATGTTGTGACCTTTCATTTACTTTCTCAATTGTGAGATTTTTATATGTTTCAGTCTTAATGTTTGTGAAATAGAGGCACATTTGTTAACTTATTGATATAGCTACCTGCCTATATTAAGAATAGTAAATTTATGTATAAGGAATTTCTTTAACTTGTTATAAAATTGTAGTAATAAGGACTTTTATAATTCCACAGAGAATCTGGTTATATTTTTGATTAGGCAAACTGAGGGATGGAGCGGTATTAGATAATACAAATAACTCCCCCCCCAAAAAAAATATACATATATCAATTACATATCTCAGTAATGACGACCTGTAAATAACTAATGATATTCGTAATCAATTAAAACAGATGTCATCAAGTTGATGAGTTAAACTTAATTGTATTGAGCATCTATTTTCTCTATTAAACAAAATATAATTATTTAGTGAAAAATATTCTATCCTTTATTTTTAAGACGTTCTCTTAGTTTTGGGGATTCTACAGATTTCCTGTACTATGTCCACACCTATATTTAAATTTATTTATTTTGCTTCTTTCATATGCTCCTTTTGTATCTTTCAAAAAAAAAATTCTGAAAACATTTTAATCTGTTTTGCATATTGCCTGTTCCTCATTCTCTCTGTTTCCTTTATGGAAATAGTCTTGGAAGGTTATTGGAACTTTTCATTCTGCATTGTGTCCCTTTGTATCTGTTGTATATTTTCTCTCTTTTTTACCTCTCTGTTTCATCCACTAGACAATAAACTCTATTAGGATTAAAGTCTTCGTTTTATTCAGTAATAAATACCAAGGGTTTATAAGACTGACTTCTTCAGAATGGATAGATGCACAAGCACAATAGACGTATTTGTTGAATGAATGAATGATTTCTGCATAATTTCTTCTGTTCTGAATTTTAGTTAAATCAGCTTTCATTGAGTCTAATCTGCTGTTTAACCCAAGTTCTGTTTTCTTAATTTCAATGGCTACATTTTTAATTTGTCCATGTTCAATTTGGTTCCATTTCAAGCTTGTCTTTTGATTGTGATTTTTTTTCCTTTTTTTGTTTCTATTAACATTTTAAATATATTTTAGTCTCTTTCAAATTATTTTGTTTGTCTTGATCTTGTGGTGCTAATCTTTTGTCTGCTGACTCTTCTGCAGTGGATCGCCTTGCATATGTTTCTAATTTTTGATTGTGAGCTCATCTTCATCTGGGATGATCATTTTCTGTAGACGTCCCATGTGCTCTGGGTTATGGAAGAGTTCTTACAAAGTAGTTTTATGTTAGCTTCTGCAAGTTTCCAAAAAGTTTCATTGGTCTGGGAGCAATTTTTACATTAATTTTATGGCTTGGGGTTCCTGAAGTATGCAAATAGTATAAATTTAGATTCTTCAATTACATATGGAAAATTTTTAGAGGTTTGATTACTCATAAGCAACTCTCTTTGCCCACCAGAGCCCTTACCAGATCCATATTTCTTTGCCACTTCCCTGAATCAGTAACTTGAAATCAGTATTCTTTCCAAATCCTTGGCTTTGTGCAGGAGCCATAGGACCTATCCTCTGTGGGCATTAAAACTCCAGCCCTTATCCCTTCGGTCCAGTAGATCTGCTAATGTTTTCAGTTATGTATTTCCCACTCTGGCTGTGAATTCTCTTTGGGAGAATGAGTTTGGGTATGTATTTAATTTTTTTCTCATTCTTATATTTTATTCAGGGTTTTTATGTAACTTTTTTTTGAGGAGTGCATTATCTTAGACCACCATATTGCTGAGACTAGAAGTCCTCTCTCATTTCTAAGCTCAATTATTATGTGGATATTTATTTTCTTATTCTGAATTTAGTATGAAATGGGCTCCCGAATCTGGAGGGTTTGTTAGAAAAACCAAGCCTTCACTCTTTTATTTTAATATATCAAATCTGCCTATAATCTTCTTAGAGATATAATGGTCTAGAGAAGATGAAAACAGCTTTGTTGTCCATCTTTCTATCTGCTATTTGTTGAAAGATCGCTGCATAAGATATGTCTAACATTGCTGTAATTGTTCTATTCTTTCACTTTAAATTCAATTTTCAGGTTGAGGCACTGGTATATCAGTTGTATGACCAATATAAAAGTCTTGGGTGAAACTGGACAATTTGTCACCCTAATCTGGGCTCCCTTCCAGAGAACAAAAGAAATCCTTTAAAAATTTTCCTACTGTGTAACCTCCTGGCTCAGGCATCAACTATGGTGTTATATTCAGACTTCTTCATTAGGACATGTTTAAATATTTCAAAGAGTAAGGGTAAATTTTAATCTAAAAAGAGAGCCTTGAAATGATTCTGGTCCTATTGGATAGGAAAAATATCCACATTAAGAAGGACTGGGAGAATCATTAAGACTTATTTTATTTAGGTTGTCTTTTTTTGGGGGGAGAAGGGTATGCTGATGGGTTATACTTTTAGAGCTACATACAATATTAATGTGGCTGGGCTGAAAAATCCTCAAGAATGCATTTTACACTGATTTTATTGCAGACATCTGTGAGGCAAAGCAGAGGCAAATGATAGCATACTTATTTACCAGTGATGCAAATGAAATGAGCGAGTGGCAAAAAATCACTCTGAACACCTTTGCCTGTTTTTTCTCGATATGAACTACAGACATATGTATGGACTCTAAATCCAGACTAGCAAATTAGGGCTCATCATCAGGATAATCTTACCTGGGTAGCTCATCATGTACTATAGGAGCAGTGGATGCTTTAGAACTAAAATCTGTTCATCACTCCTGGCTGCATAAGTTCCATTGAAGCCTGGCTGGTGAAGTGGGGCTGTTTCTATAGAAGGGGCCTAGACCTCAATAACTTGTCCTGCAAGTGACAAATTGCCAGCTAGACCCTCCAACAACAACTTCTAGATTATGGAAACTTTAAAAAATTCTTTAGGTCCTTGGCTGCTGCAATTAATATGTAAAGACTCTTCAAAACACACATGCGCAGATAGATGCACACAAACTTTTTTACTATCTCATGGGAATGAGAATCTCCTATGATTAACAGTACATAGTTCAAAATGCTAGGCAAAAGGGGAAAGAAACGGTTGAGAAATGAAGGTAATGTGGCCAAAATTCTAAAACACTTGTTTTCAGTTTTTGCAAAAATTAATACCATAATACTTTGCTTTTTCTTAAAGCCTTTCAAGTCAGAAACTAGAAGTACTTTTAAATATATGATGGAAGACACAAAAAAAGTGTGGTCTTTGTCCAGACTTATTTAGTTGTACCAGCAACTTAACTCAAAATGTAGACTCCCTGGAAATTTAAAAATATTTATTTATTATTTATTTCCTCAGTACTTGGCAGTTCCAGTAATATGACTTCAATATATCATTCTGTCATAATGTCTTATATGTGGGGGCAGCATTCTAATAACTATAAATTTTCTATTTTCTAATACTTAATTCTGAATAATTCTTTGTGTCGACTGCAATTATGCTTTTGCAAAGTCTCTAGTTTTTGAAAGGCTTTATATGTTTAGGGTGGCACTAGGTTAATGTAATTATATTCACTATAGTTCTGTTCTTTTGTAGATTTGTTCCTCTATAGAGCTATGGTTTTATGGCCTGAAGCTGAAAAGAGTTTTTAAGAGCTGTTACTACCCTTGCTTGTCCTCCACACTTCTACTGTTGTTATATATAAACTCATTTTTGAATACTGGAGGAATTGAATTTCTAGAATTCTTTCAAGACTAATATTTTTTTCTGTACTTCACAGTAGGAAAAACATTGACTTATTAACAGTTTAAATGGTCTCTGAGGCCCTTGAAAATCATTATATGAGAAACAACAAAATATTAGTATTGATATTAGTTCTATGTATTCGCTAATGAAAGCTCTATAATTTTGAAGTCTAGGGACTGCTTGAAACATGGATAATGAAAAATAATGCTACTTCAGTGTTTTGCATTTGGGCCAGGTTAGTCTGCTAAAAAAGTATGAAGTACAGTTTTATGTAGAATGTATCTTAGATTGAGAAAGTGGAAACACATTTTTTTTTTAAAATAAAAGCTTTACTAAGAACCTTTTATGGATTTACTAGTTTGTTCTCATTTGTCATTGGACCGTTTCCAGATGTAAAATATTACATTCTTAAAATTGCTATAGATTCTACTATCAAGACCAGGTGCGTGTTGTTTTATAGCCATTTTCCTTCTGACTTTTAATGCTGAAACTCTTAGAATGCCTTGAACTGATAATTTGTTTAACTTTACTATTAATTGGGCCAAGGCGTAACTTTATATATTTATCTCTTCTCTATTCCACATTTTATTTCTGCTCAATTAGTATGTGCCTTTTAGCAAAAAGGAGATGATTTTGCTTTCAGTTTTAGAATTTGCCTACAAGAAATGTGTATTTTATTGCCACCTTTATCACTTGATATAGTACAGATACAGACAGTGAGAAGAAAAAGAAAACTAATTTTTAAGGTTTAGTAGTATTATAATTTTCTTTATTTCTTAGAATAATCAGACAAAAGAATGTATACTACTTTTGTTTCTAGTAAGACAGTTTTGAAAATTTATGTTTACATATCTTCCTTCCCTTTTCTCTTGCTTTCATATTAACTTAAAACAACGTTGGCCTCTATACTTATTGTTTGGCATAATGAATCCAATGAATTTTGATTCATTACTTCCAGCGTTTTTTCACCTTGACAATTTATGGCAGAACCTCATATCTTCATATGCTGAGGTCACTGTCAGAGTTTGCTAACTCATGACTTGAATAACAAACACCACTCAACTTGAATAACACCAGATCAACTGAAGTTGAAAAATAGAGAGCATCAGCCCTGAAATGCTGTGAGACGATTCCTAGCGGATTGCTAGGAACACAGTTTCTGATGTAATGTCATTGTCAGTCTTAGTGCAGATGACAACCCCATTGCTTAGCCACAGTGAACCCCCATTATGGGGAGTTGTGAAAGAGCATGAAGGAAAGAACCAGACTTCAGTTTTTTCATCTGTATGGTAATAGCAAGAATTCCTGTGTACATTGGTTGTGAGAATGGATGAGACACACGAGGCTGCCGTAAGGTAGGTTCTCACTGTTATTTTTTCACTCATTCACTACCGTGTCATTATGTTTACCTACTCACAGGAGAATAGTGGAATACAAAGTAATGTTTTTTTTTTTTTTTTAAGATTTAATTTTTTAGAGTAATTTTCGGTTCAGAGCAAAATTCAGGGGAAAGTATAGATTTCCCATGTAGTCCTCGTCCCCACATATGCACAGCCTCCCCATTTTCAGCATCGCTCACCAGGGTGATACATTTGATACTGGGGATGAACCTAATCATAATCACCCAAAGCCCATAGTTTATGTTAGGGTACCCTCTTGGTGATGTACATTCCGTGGGTTCGGACAAAAGTACAATGACATATACCATCATTATAATATACAGAGTATTTTCACTACCCTAAAAATCCTCTGTGCTCCGCGTGCCCCTCCCCTTGCCAGCAACCATTATTCTTTTATTGTCTCCATCGTTTTGCCTTTTCCAAAATGTCATATTGTTGGAATCATATGGTATACAGCCTTTTCAGATTGGCTTCTTTCATTTAATAATATGCATTTAGGCTTCGCAACAGGATGTTCTGAAAGCTACAGATATGATGGGTTTTGCAGTCTTGGATATGGGCTTTTGAAACTGAAATTTACTTTTTTATTTTTCTCTTTAGCTTTTTTTTTTTGTGTGTGTGTGTTTAGTATTTATTTTATAAACTGAAATTTAACTTTCATTTGAGAAGAGTCCTGATTGGCTTGCACAAGGAGAGGTGGTATTGTGAGAAGGAGATCAGGCAGTCTCTAAATTTTAGGTCTCAGCTCCTGCTCTGCTGTGTGTTACTCTGCCAAACAGTCCGGGTGGACATTCTAGTGGTCAGAAACCTAAGCTTTCTCTTTTCTTGAGGAGGGAAGGGAGTGGGAAGCAACTCGCCAGGAAGTGGAGGGGCCTAGAGTATATTGCCAATTCCACTCCTTTCATAAATGCACTGCCACTTCCTCAACTATATGTCCCCTTCCCAGAAAAGCATCCATAGTGCCTTCACTCTGCTGTAGTTTTATTCACGGCATTTATCTGCCTTACCTACGTGTGCATTTGTTTATTGTGCGTTTCTGTCCTCCCTTCCGCCCTCCATCTAAGTTCCACGAGGGCCAACCCTTGAGCATTACTGCATCCTCAGTGCCTGGCACAGAGTAGGTACCCAGCAAATATTTTGTTAAGAGAAAGAACAAAAGAATGGAGAAGGAAAGTTGAGACATTGAGAAGTGGAGGGACATTGAGGAAGAAAGCAGCAATATGATGATGAAAAGAGTCATACCTCATTTGGGACATCAGAAAATTATCAGTACCAAAAGTATTTTATTAGTGGTCATCATTTTAAATATTTTATACTTGCTCTGACCTGTGTTTGGAAGCGGCTTAGGCATTCCATGGAAAGTCATAGTTATAGTTTTATTAAATGTTTGTGAAAAAGTCAATAAGAGTGGGAGAAGGTCTAGGAACTTATCTTTGAAGATACTTTCTCATGAATTTCTAGCTTAGACTTGCAGCTTTTGGGGGCCCAGGCTGCTAGGTGATCTTAAGAGCAGCTGCAGAGGTCTAATGGGGCCCAGCTGTGCGCCCAGAGAACACACCTTCTCGGGATCACATTAACCTGGGAGACCCCTGCCCTCCCTGGTTTCCTCTGGGCTTTATGGGTCCCCATGGTCTGTTGCATTGATCTTGCATTTTCAGGTTTTATAGCAATTCTAAACATGTGAGGGTACATATTTGCTCTTTGATGTGCCTTTGATAGAAGCCAGAGTGTTTTACCTGTGCCTGCATTTAATAATGATGGGAGGTCGCCTGCCCTGCAGCAGTTTACTCCCTGGGGAGGCTGGTTTAGTGTGCATTTTTTTTTTTTCAGGTTGTCGATGGGCAGACTTTAATCAAGGGTGTTTCTTGTTTTATTTTTGAAAATGAAGTCTATTTAATATAGTTAGACATGTGGTCCTGGGTTTTGTTTTCTTTTTCATCATACCTTGTTCAGTTGTGCCACTTCGTAGAAAAGCAGGTGGGATGGGAAGCAACATACACGGGAAAAATGGCAATACTCATATCACTATATGGTCTGTGATTTCCCGTTTTTTTCCATATTTAATCTTTATCTACATTTCTGTTAGAGGGTAGTTATTATGTCTCCATTTTACAGATGGGGAAGTAAAGGCACATGAATTTTAGAGACATGCTCAGTGGTTATTGTGGATGGAATCTAAATTAGAATTTGGCACTCATACAACTAGATATGTAGAAGAACGCAGGGCGGTCGTATCATTTCTGTGATTCTTTCAAGGAGTGAGTATAACTAAGAGTCTGTAAATGCAACCATAGAACCTTAGGGTGAAAGGGGCCTTCGATGGGGCCATCCACTCCAAGCTGGCACCGCTTCTGCAGGCTTGTAGTGTCAGTGACCTAGCTGTGCTCTGATCTCTCCATTGTGTATATTCTAAATATATCAAACTAATGAGAGAATTGGACAGATCTTCCTCTGCTTATGTCCTGCAGCACTCACCAGAAGCAGTCACATTGTAGTTTTCTATCTTCCTTTGCTTTTTAGCCTTCTTTGGCCACCAGCCCTCCAAAGGAAATCAGCTTCCTTGCATTCTCTCCTTAATTTGCAAGAGCAGCACAGGGCCCTCTAAATAGCCCCTTAGAACCTGGTATGATTAGCGGGCAGCACCTGAGGTTTAGGTTCTGAAGTCTAGCCGTGGTGCGTTGATGATGAGAATGTGATGGCGATGATTATTAGCTCCTTAATCCATCTTTAACCACATCATTAGAATTGACAATTATTTATTGAAGACTCACTTCATGGACTACAAGCTAGGTGATTGTAGAAAAAAATAATGCTGCGGGCCTAAAGGGTATAGACCTTATGTGGTTAAGAAAAACTGAACTGCTTCCCTGTGCTTACTCCTAATTACTTTCTTATTTGAATTTATTAATGGAGTAAATATAACTTTGAAGTCTTTTATTGGGGGCAAACTCTATTTAATAAAATAAAAATTCAGTACATTTTCATCCTAAGCAGGGAATAGAACTAAAATTTTCTTTTCTAAGTAAATGTGCCATACTGTGTTCTCTGTGCTCGAATATAGTATTGACTGGTCAGGGCTGAAGTTTACCAGACTAAGCAAAGTGTGTTTGTGTTAGTTGTCTCAAGAGGACTTTTTTCTTCTTAAACACGAATGATTTGGAAATTCCATAGTAAATCTTGGAAAGTGGAGTATACCCAAACACAATTTATGATTTTTCTAGGCTTTATTAATATCCCAAGACATCTGATGAGAACTGGAGTGATTGACATGAATGACAGGAAAGCACAGACACCGTTTATTAATTTGTTGATTATTGATTACAGCGAGCTGATAAATATTAGCTCTGATATATTACTACTCACAAGATAGTAGTAGCCATATCAGTAGAAAAATTATCCTAATATATCCATGCATAATATATATGTGTGTATGTATGTATGTATATCTGTGTTTCCAACTGTATGTGTCTGAACTGTGACTGAAAACTTCATTCTATCTGCTGCCTTTGTTGGAACTCATAAAGTAACTTTTAATTGTTCTCCTTTTCTGTTATCTACTTACTGAATCATTTCTCCATGCCAACCATAGTGCTAAGAACTGGGAATGAAAAGACCCACAAGACATAGTCCCTGCCCTCAGCGTTGAAGCAAATACCTATTATCCAGCATGATAAGTGTTATAAGAGACTTATATGGAAGATTCTCTGATAGCCTCCAGAATTCCTACTCTGCCTCAGAAACACAGTAAAAAATTCTACCAGAGAGTATTGTTTGCAATCAAGTGGTGGTTTGATAGAATGTGTGTTTCAGGAAGGCCCTTCCCTGCATCTTTAGTTTTTCTTAATTATAATTTCTTCACACATTTGTCAAAAATGTTTGCTGTTAATTTTGAATACTGATTTTCGTGTGTGTGTGTGTGTGTGTGTGTGTGTGTTTTAAGTAGATATCTTTTTCATTTCATTTTTCTTCCCTCCTGGCTTTTAAATATATTTTAAAAATATTTTTATCCATATCTAATTTCTGCAACTTTTAAAAAACTTTACAAGCTGTCACCTCCTGACCCCCTTTTTCCCTTAGTTATCTCCCCCCTCCCAGGGCCACCTCCCTTTCTTTAGAGCCCCCGCATAATGCTATTCCTTTACAGTCCAGCCATCTGCCTGTTTTAGCCTCTTCTTCACTCTCTCTGTTTCTTCTATATAGATTTCCCCATATGTCTGCTTCTTCCTTTATCCACAAGTCCAGACACTCCTCCATAGCTTTCTTACCACCCCATCCTGGTGTCCCGTCTGTTCATAAATAACTCTTTCATCCGCTTTGGATCCCCAACCCCCACTCTTTCTAAAAAGAGTGTGCAAATAAACCTAAAGTGCACAGAGCCAAAATGCACAGCATAGTTGTGATTCAGAATACACTTTCTCCTTCCCATCACCTATTTTATTCCCTATTCTTTGTCGCTTGCTTTCTTTGTACGTATCTCCCCAATTTCCTCTCAATATTTGTGTAGTTCTGGATGTGAAGTCATTTAATATCTTCATGAGACAATTTTTGCCTCTTCTTGGTAGACCATTTTGCTCTAACCAGTTACTCAATCTTTCTGTGCTGCCTAACAGTTGCTATTCTTGGAGTAGTCACGTTTGAACCTTTTGTTCTTCAGAAATTAACGTAATATGTCAGAAACAGCAGTCTCCCTGCCTGGGTGCTTGGCAACCCACAAGTCTGTGGATATGTTCTTTTGTAAGTCTGAGTTCTAGAATACGTACCACAAAAGGAGTGTCAGAGAATAACCTGAAGAAATGGCAATACTGAGAGCTGTCAGATGATCTAGATGTTTATCATGTCCCATATCCTCCTCTTAGCATTCTGTGCTAGTGACAGTCTCTCCCTCCTCCCAATTCAAGAGTAAACATTGACGATTTGCTTCCCTTCAGAAATGTGTTACTGTAGCCATCGCAAAGTTGTTCCTAGTGTCAGTGATAATTTTATATACGGAGTCCCTGCAGAGATTTAGATCAGCAGGAAGCAAATCTAGGTAAGAGTACCTTGAAAACTGATCTACAAAACAATAAATGCTAACTATATTATTCCCTTTATTTAAAGAAGAAGTCTGAGGTATAACTAACTTGATTATATGGTGTAGCTAGTAATGACTAATGAGTTATGCCATGGCTAGGACTTTATTCATTCTCTCTCTCCTTCCTTTCTCCCTCTCCCCACTCTCTCTCTTGAAATAAAATAACTTAGGGATTAAAATGCTTCACACTTTATTTCAGTAAGGGTGAAATGACATGGCAAAAATGAAAGGTGGAATTGTTTAATCCTGCGATGTTGAGAAAATCTGAACTCTGTAACTCTCCCAGGGTCTTTAGGGAGCTAAACCAGTAACACAATCAAATGTCTCTGAAGAGTGAGACATTAATTTGTTTTAAATGCCTCATACTATCAAAAGAGTTCTCTTTGTTTGTATTCCAGAAAGAGGTTTTAACTTCAGTAAGAATATCAGAACTAAAAAAAAGAAAAAGAGAAAGAAATGTGAAAAATGAAAAGACATTGAAAACAACAACAATCACATACCGCTGATTCAGGTTATTTTTGGAATTTAAACTCAGTCAGTAATGAGGAAATGTGAATTTCTCGAAGAAATTTTTCTAGGCTCAGAAGTATTTCTTTACTGACACTGATGCTATAGCCCATCGTGATTAATATCCTTATCGTTATTGAGTTTCTGTGGATTCTAATCATTAGATTTGCACAAATCTAAATTTGTGCTTTATATATATATTTGCTTTTATATCTTGTCAAATATGTGCTGTTTGTACCTCTTAGAGCCAGGAAGATTAAAAAAATCACCTATAATTTAAGGACAGTTTTTGGTTATGAACAAAGTTTCAACGTATTTCTCGATTTGTTGACTGCAAGTGTACAGTATGTACCTCTGGGTTGTGAACTAGATATGAATGGGTTCAATTATGATGATGGTTCTAAATGTGTATTAGTAAATAGAATAAATCCTAAACTTTTTTTTATTAAATTGTTTTTCTTACTCATAACAAATTACTTACCAAAAGTCAGGTACCTAAAATGTAAGTAATAACCATCCTCCAACATAATCAGTCTCTAAGCGTGCACAAAACATCACGCATCTTATAGATCATAGGGAAAGTATTTCTTCACTCTTGAGATGGCAGTGGTAAGAGAAGTAGCAAGCAGTCTTATATGACAGATTTTTCAACTTAAACCTTCTTTCTGCTAATTAGAATCATGTGGTCATCGCATACTTTTTTTTTTTTTGAAACAAATTTCTAAAGATTCAGCAAAATAGTTTCCGGGTTACCTTCAAGCAGGTACTAATATCTTAGCTCTTACGTCTTCATGTTCTTTTCTAAATCAACTGTGATCTATGAGAGCTTTGTTCAGGCTCAGTGCAGTTGGTTTACACTGAAGGTGTGTCTATACTTAACATTTTTATAACAGAAAGTATGTTTTTGCCCTCATTTCTGGCTTTTTATTTGTTTGCCAATTTTAATATTCTCTTGGCAAATTGGAAATCTTGGGTGAAGCCATTGTAAAAATTCCTCAGATGTTCCAGTTGGATTCACCTCTCCTTCCCCAAAAGAAGTCTTGTTCAATAATGTCTATATTTTGTTCACTTAGCCTGAGTTTATTGAGTTCTTTTGATGTACAGGGCATTGCGCTTCCTAATTGCTGGAACCCTGAAAATTTAGAGAAAAAAATACCTCATACATTTGTTGTGTGTTTGTACTATCTTCTGGTTGAATTTGCACAATACCATGGAGGATGATGAATTATAACCATTGATGGTATTTATAGATCTCAGAAGAACTAGAGATGTGAATTTGATCTCTGCTGTCTCAATATTTCTTATTCTTTGAAGGAATGCATTTGTATTAATATGAATAGTTTCTCACCAGTTTTCTTTCTGGAGAGAAAACACTCACGTTTGGACTTTAATGCAGGACGGAGATACTTCCAAATTCTCTTGTTGTTAGGGGCCCTTCTAATCTCTGCTCACCTGATTTCGATGAACCCACCAGGATGTTTGACCCACCAGGATAGTGGTGAATCTGCCACTGAAGTTTTACAGATGAGTATATGAAAGTGGTATTGGTTCTGGGGTCAACACTGCCTTAAGGGTTCATGTTAGAATGAGGTTGCCTCTCTGGTGACTTTGTAGCCTAACTGACTGAGGGAGACGTGTACCTGAGATCAGCTACTTTCCCCTTGTCTCCTCTTTTCTCTACTATGTTGTTTATAGAAAACTTGTCTCAGAGGTGTGTAGTTTCACCTTGACTAGACTTCTTGAGTGAAATATACCTGATGAGACTTCCTAGGATAGTTTGGTTCTAGCATCTGGGTGCCCTGAGCCTGGAGCAGGGTTCTTGACTTGGGGGTTCCTGGAGGGAGGGGTCTCTAAATGTGTATGCACAGCTTTATATTTTGTGGAAAGGCAGTGTCTGGGGGAGTTTCTAAGGTTCTCAAGAAGATTTGGTGACCTAACAAAGTTAAATCACATTGCCATGCAAGAATGATCAGGATCCGTTTTACAGTTAGATCTGGCCCCAAAGTCATCCTGTTCATAATTATTCCAAAAGCCTCAAAACAACTCAGAACATTGAAACAAATACAAGAATACAGAAGACCTTTTCCTAGGTTTGCTTCAAGGATTTTAGATCAAAAGTCTTTAGGCCATATGTAGAGTAAAATGTTTCTGTGGCCCTTCCATAGGCAAAAAATTACCCAACTAATATGGCCCCACAAGATGTAGGTGGTAAAATGAGGTCCAAGCATCAGAAGGCAGAGCAGCTTTTACCATCAGCTGGATCCCTCGTTAAATAGACAAGTGTGATGTGTGCAATAAATGAATTTTGGTTTATATTTCCTGAAGTGCAACATTTATTTACTCTGCGGTTCTGTAACTACATTGTTAAGTCCACTGGAACTCCAAAGATAGAACAGGGATACTGGTGACACTCAAAAGTATTGTATAACTGATTGACAAAGGTATCCGTATGATGTTATGAATGGCTGCATGATGTCAATACCAAATATCTATAAAGGGCACAAAAATCCTAGAAAAGACACCTCTGGTTCCGGAGTCTTTACATCTGCTTCACAGCACCTTCAAGGAAGTGTGTTCGCAGATAATTATGATCAATAATAATGACCCTCAGCTCATTTTCTCTTTTCTCATTTCTCTTTCTTCCTCTGGGAAACCGGGGTAAGCTTCATTATGAAGAGAAGCACCTAGTTGGCAAGGCAGAAATGAACTTTTTATTCCATCTCCTTATAAATGAGGGTGGTTTACTACATGTACAGGCTTTGGCCAGTGGTCTGGGAATTTGGTTCATTGTTAATCTGAACTGCCTTTAGCCTTTTTAATCTGGTATTGTAATAGGGACGTAGCAGAAGGTAAGGACCTCTTTGGCCTCTAGTGCCAAAGAACAGCTGGTTTGAAACTCAGTTCTTTGACTTAATGAAGTTATTTAACTTTACTGTGCTGATTTTCTCATCTATAAAATGGGGTTATTTATATGTATTTTGCAGGGTATTGGAAATTAAGTAAGATAATGCATCTCAGATTTCTACCATAAACAAGGCTTTCACATTTACTTTTCCTTATTAATTAAAGGGTGAAGTAAAATAGGGAAATTAGAAATTTCATTTACTTGGTCTTTAATTTAGAATATGATATTTCTCTAGTAAGGTTTTCTTTTTCTTTTTTCTTTTTTCCTTTTCTTTTCTCTTCTTTTCTTTCTTTTTTTTTTTTTTAAGTACAGGGTCACTGACCATTGGAAAAAAATCAATCAAAAGTTAAATGGAAGTAAAAAGCAATGTTAATTTTTTTTTTAAAGTAAAAATTTTAAGTGTAAGCTCACTTGATTTGGAATCGATAAGAGCATGTAAAACTTCATTTAGACAACAAAAGGGATACTTAAAACTATACCTAAATCTGACATACTAGTTAGAAAACCTGGCTTAATAGCAAATTAAGGGAGGATAGAGTAAGAAGAGGAGGAAAAGGGATATGGCAGCTTTCAAGGAGAAAGGTAAAAACATGCACATCCTTAAAAATAGGAAGGGAGAATTGATGGGAAATCTAGGAAAAGAAAGAAGGGACTGAGAAAGGTGAAAGGAGATGGGCAGGAAAAGTTCTGAAGCCTTAATTGACTGATCTTGTCACACAGCTGTTCATTTGAGTTGCAAGCCTCAGAGTATTTTCCTTTTTATCACTGTCTTTTGAAATGCTAATTAGATAATTGACCATTGTTCACAGTTCTTTGGTTACTTTTTATTCTTAAACTTTTAGAGACTAGTCCTTGAATGGGATACTCAGAGTAGCACACCAGATGGGAAATTATTCTCTGGCCTCTAGTTGCCAAATGACCACCACAGTGGTGCTTGAGGTATATGAAACCCAGCTGAGAGCCAGATCAAGCCTAAGGGTTGGTTAGCACATTTCTTGTAATAGTCCTTCATCAATAGGTTTTTATTTTGTAATGGTGAAGGCGGGGGCGGGGGGCTGCCTTTTTATACAGATTTATCAAATTTAATCAATAACAAGTCTTTTGACCACAGAAAGCTCATTTGAAGAATATCTACAAATGATTAGCAGGACATCTTTAATTTCACATGAAAAACAATTGCCGGCATAATGGTTGAAGAATATGTTATTCTTCTACTTCTGCCCTACTTAATTCATAGGTGTTTTGTTTTTATAAAAATTGAATTAGGTAATGCACATGAAAGTATCTTGAAGAATGTTATACTCAGCACAAATATAAGATTTAATATTATTGCTTCAGATAATTATTCATAAATACCACTAGTACTAATATATCTGTGGATCTTGCAGAAAAACCCTCTTGACCAACGGGTCGTTATCCAATAGAAGAGATGCCTGTTCTACATATTTTACAAAGTATTAATTGTTTTTCTTTTATATTCTCAATCTGATATCATGGAACCTCACTATCTTTTTGCTCTGGAGAGACAGCAAAATAACATGGCTGATCTTTTCTATGTAATCATTAAAAATTATTAAAATGGATGTTATTGATTTCAATGATGCCTTTTAAATTTTCAATGAATATTTAAGTATAAATTTTCAGAAGCTACCTGAAAACACTTGGAGTATTGATGGTATTTGCCATTTTAAATTTAGGTAAACTAAAATTTTATTTGGCATGAAAATCACAGAAAATTTCTTTCCCCTCAGTCTGTTTTTTGAAAAATAAAAACATGTTTTTAAAAGGAGATACATGTGCATTGTGGAATAGTCTACTACAAACACCGAAAAATAAAAAAGGTGAAAATAAAAATTCTCACTTAATAATTAACCATTGTATAGTTGATCATATTGTGGTAGTCTTCTGTGTACACACACACACTCACACATACACACACACACAATTTAAAATATTTATGCAATTTTAGATTATTTACGTGAACTTTTATTTTTGGTTATATAAACTTTTTGTTTTCATATTACTCTTGCATTATCTTTTTGTTAAATTGAGGATTTCTTTCAGATACATAATTTTATTGTTTTTTGAATTTAACATTCTTGTTTTTATGTTTCCTAATTTATTAATATAATTCTAAAATATGTTTTGTTTTGCCTCCCCCCCCCGCCCCCCGCAGACATACATTATAGAATTCATTTCCCACGAGCTGACTTTGGGGTTAAATTATTTTATTCTCCCCTCCCCCCTCAGCTTATGAATTTGTGTCAGACTATAAATTTAGCTGCATTCCTGCTTTGTTGATATGCAATATTCTTGTTGTTAAAAGTTTCTGAATAGTTATTAGTAGTTTTGTTTCTCTCTTAGTATAAGAACTAATTGGGAATGCTATTTAAATTTCTAAGAGATTATCATCTTTGCATTTTAAAATGTTCATAACCAATTTCTAGGTTTATGGCAGTGTGGTCAGCAAAGAAATAGTATAATTTCTTACACTTTTTTTGTATTAATAAATGGAATTGTGTGAATTTTTTAATGACTATTTGAAAATGAGGGTTCTTCTATATATTGTGCTTTTTAATTCTTTTCAATTTTTAAAAATTCTTACTTAATTTGATCCCTTGTGGACCTAGAGAGATGTATTAAATTCTTTCACCAAAACGATATCCTGTCATTTTTCATGCCCAGTGATTCATGATGGCTGGTTATTTATGGTAGATTATATTTCCATCTTTGATCCTTAGTACTCTCTTTTTTATTATTATTATTTCCTTGATTTTCTTTTTATTCTAAGAGAACTTTTCAAGTTTGTCATTTACATACTGACATATTTTCTACAACTTTATGCATATTTTAATTTGTCAACACCTTTTTTCTTACTACATCATATACTTTTACATCTCTTCCCAAATCTTTTGTCTTGGCATCTGTTTTATAGAGATACTCCATTTTATATAACAATCAAAGTTAATATTTTCTAAAATGTACTTTTATTTTTTGTAGGGAGAAAATGGTTTTTTTAAAATCTTGTTTCCTTTGACTCATGAGACCATATTCACGTATATTTTCATCCATAGATTTTTTTTCCCCCTCATGACATGTTTTTTAATAAGGTGAACTTTAGCAGCCCCAGATCCACCCTTTTATATTCTTTGTGATGCTGGGGAAAACTACATTTGTTCTCTTCCAGAACTGTACATCTGCATTTCTTAAGCCACTCATCCAGCCATACTGGTTCAAGAGGGCAACAATCTTCTAGTTAGCTTTCTAGTTAGCTTTCTAGAAACTTCATAAGACTTTGGAACAAAGATGATAATATCCTGACGGCTCATATCTTAAAAAATGTTTTCTTTGTTTATTGTAATAAACTTAATTTCATCTTCTAAGTGCTGTGTATGTCACACTTTATCAAGGGTAAAAGAGTTATTAAAATAACTTGTATCTTTTAGGGCAGTAGTGGAATGCCTAGGAAAAGGCACAAGGCCCTCATCAGTGAACTCTCAGTGGGGAAGCTGGGGAAATAAAGTAAAGATGGGAGTAAGCCAACAGTTCTGCTGTGGTTTTTTTGGAGGACAGAGAAGGGAGGACATACGTGGGAGGAAAGAGGTATTGTGTTATGAAATTTGACTTAATGTGCAGTTTGCTTTTGATTTTTCAAAGCAGTAAAAGGGCTTGTTGATGGCTGTATTTAAGGTCATTGCAGTGCATGAAATGTAAATCAAAGTGTTATTCTTTACTAGAAGCTGAAAGATAACATTTACATAACATGCTTTTAAGGTAATGAGTTAAGTTCATTATTTCTTTATTACTGTAACTGTTTCAAGAAAGTTATTTTCATACTAAAAATACTCCTGCTTGAATCTGATTTGTCATAACTCTTACATGACGTTATAATCTATTGTTAGGAAATGATAATTCCATTTATTTTTGTTTCATGGGGAAAATTGTTAACCAGCTGTTTCAATCTCTCCAAATAAACTGGCTTCCAGAATTTCTGGTTAAGTAGCAATGCTGATTGATAGGAGTGTCACCATTTTTCAGACCCTCTCTGCCTTGTCACTGTGACATAGTGCAGAAGCCAAATTAAGAAATTAGAGCAAAAGAAAAGATACCAAGGCCTAGATCTTTCATAAACTAGATGATTAGACTCTGAATTGTGAAGAATAGACTGAATGAAGAAATGTTACAAATCTATAGTGGCTTAAGGAGCACAGTGATTTCAGAGTGAAATCTTTTTCCTAACTTTTATGGTTAACTAGTAATAGGAATAAAACTTGGAGCAGTCCCAGCAAATTGTGTTATGATTCATGCCTACCGAATGACAGCTTTCCTCTGTTATTCCCCTTAACCTACCTATCACTTTTTCTGTATGATTAGATTTTCTTTAACCAGTTCTTTATTCATAACTAAAGCAGTGTGTTCCTGTTATAAATGTCTTCATTTATAAATTCACAGAATATGATTTTCAGGGGAAAATGTAGCTCAGTCAGCTTTGCATAGTTTATATAATGTGATAGTCTCATATTTACTATGTAGTTAACAAGAAATAACTGTTACCAACAAAAATCAGAGAATTTAAAAACAACGAACATTTTGCTTGGGAGCCTATGTATATCTCTGTATAAATACATGTAGACATCTATAAACATCATCGATCCTCCTCATATGCCCATGCCATATATATGTGGATGTGGGATGATGCTTGTTTTTATATATACAAGTCTATATTTATATAGCTCAAGAAGTGAAACATATTGCTTTTTATTTAAGTGACTCAGTGAGTTTATAGACAAGCTTCATTTTATAGCAGTTTATCAATGCTGGAATGATTAGATACCATTAATGATTTGGTCTTCTGAAGATCAATGTTTGACAGATTAAGTTGATCCTTAGAGACATTCCTATGCCCTTATGTTTGGTAGAAAATCTGGGAAAACTATTATTCTTTGACAGAAATAAAATTTTGCTTTGGTTAACTTGATAGATTTAAACTGTGTGCTTATGACAGTGCTTTCAATTATTGTGAGTGTGTGTGCATGTTGGAGAGGATCTTAGGGCATAGGAAGGTTGAAGGTTAGAAGATTCACGCAGTGCTAAACCGAAATTTCAATTCCCTAGCAAAGTATAGAGGGAGAAATTGAAGCCCTTAATTTCTTTCTTTTTAGAGTAATTAAGTAACCACAGTTCATTTTATATGTTCTGTATACAATATTTTTAACAGCTTGCCTTTGTAGTTGGAAAATGACACCTAGGTTTTCTCAGGTTTTTTATTTATGGCGTCAGTGGGGACTGCTGATGGTTAACTATAGAGGAGACAATGAGGAGACACATGTACTAAGCCAGAAAATTCCAAGAAGAATGCAAAGGCCCTAGAGTGTTTCCATTCAGCATATAAGTGAAACGTATACAGTGGCACCGCTCTGCCTTATGGCTAGTCAGTGGTCCATATTATAAATGTATAAAGGTGTTTTTATTTTTTTAGCCTAAAATATAATAATAATCTTACATTTCTCAACATTTGTTAAAGTACCTCAGAGATAGTTTCAAACTCCACGTGTTTTAAAGCTCTGGTAATTGAGGCAGTTGTAGCAGGGTTTCTCAGCGTTAGAACACATCTTAATTTTTCAAGATTGAAGATCTAATTGGGAAGCTGACGTTGTTGATAATGTTACTAATGTAATTTACTTTCATACTGTTCTGTTTTGTCCCTACCATCTTCCCCTTCCCCAAGCCCCTTTTGCTGAAAATTGTCAGAGCTCTAATAATAATGTGGTGAGTTAGTTTTGGTGGAATGCCTATTTTTCCTTGTATGGATGTTTGGATATGTGTAAATACGTAATAATACAGAGAACTAAATCTTCCTTCTTAGTAAACTATAGTGACATTTCTATTTATTAAAATGTTGGATAATTGTGAGAATATACAAAACAGAAATATAACTTGAAGACCCTGACATATTTCTTTATTCTCTCAAATTTTATGTAGTAGATTTACAGCAAAAAGCCCTCCAATGACTACTAAACGCTTTTTGCGTTACTAAGTAGATTTTGACTTTTGTTTATGAACATACATATATATTCATTAAATTTCCTCTTCCAGTGTTCATTATCACTGCTCCCTGCTTTGTTTGCCTTCACCTTCGCCTCCAATTCCACTCTCCATCCCGCTCTGGTGATCCGAGAGGCTAGCCCTTGACGGTCGCGTCCTCTGTTGCTCTTTCTCTCAGTCTTCTGGTTGGGGTCAGCCAATAAGCAGCTTTCTCTTTCTCTTTACTTTGATTATAAACTCCCCCCACCCTTTATTTTAGTGATAGTGTATTGTTTTAGGAAAGCTTATACTCAAATTTAGTGAGCGTTTTCTGTGCATCAGTTTCTGTGCTTTCATGGTATTTTATTAGCCCCATTTACAAGTCAGTAATACTGAGGTTGAGAACGAATGATTGCTTAGGGTGACAGACCTAGGAAATGGAGAAGCAATCTTTTCCATTGATAGCCCTGCCTCCAGAACTCATTGCTGTGTTTAAACTGTTACACACCCCTTCGAAATTTGCGTTTTGTCACACACACACTCATCATACACTACTATTCTGCAGAAACTTCTTTTAAAGCCAACTCGACTTTAACCATCAAGTCTAATTTGCTAGTCTCATCTCAGTTATATTTATCGTCCTGCTTCCTGGGAGGCGGGTACATTCTTCATTAGTCTTTCTCCTTTTTTCCTCCTGATATACCAAACTCCTGTTCTCTTCTGGCTCTTCAGCATTTAGATTTGCTCAAGTCTCTATTGTCTTCAAATTAAACACACACACATACCCCAAATTTTGAGACTAACCTCTGTCCTCATTTTGTTCTTTTCTTTACATAACCAAGTTTCTTTGTGTAACAGTCTTGATATAATGTATTGCCATTTGGCTTTTTTCCACGACACACTAAAAACTCCACATTAAAGTTGCCAGTGTCATGTCCAGTTGACATGCTTTGGCCTTTTTACTGCTTGACCCTTTAAAGCGTTGGACCCTGGACCACATCCTTCTTCCCTAACCCCTGCTGTCTTTCAAAACTCATCCAAAGGTCTACCTCTTCTGGGGAGCTCTTCTTAATCCTCCAGACTAATTCGACTGACCTTCCAGTGTACCCTCTGTGCTTGCGTTTTAACAGTTATTTGTTCAGCTCTTATTTTTTGTCACTCTTTACATTAAATGTTGGTGATACAGTGCCAAACAAAAGATTACTGTCTATAGGATTTATGGCCTGCTTCTGTAATTTTGGCAGATTTTTACTCTTGTTGAAGTTTACCCTTAAAATCATAACATTTACAGTAATTTGTAGGGTGGGAAGGATCAAATGAGCATGTTTATTAATTGATTAGCATTGTGCCTGGCACATGATTAACATTCAATTATGTTATGTTAATATTAATAGTAATAAATTTTACACTACCTATGAATTATGTATATATCAGATAGTCTGAATTAGAATACACATTCTGCTATTCTATAAATATTATAAATAAAAGGTAAATAATACACATCAATTGCTTTATATGTCAATATATTTTTAATTTATCTTTTACAAAATTACGGTGTTTTTCTTTTGTTTATTTGATGCTCTTCACTTACAAAAAGCTCTTGTCTGTTAAAAATTCTGTGCTAAGGCTGCCTGGTGCAAAGCTCACCCTGGAAGAAGCTTTCATTATAATAGGCTTTTTAAAAACCAGTTTTAGAGTTGAAATATTAGTAACTATGGATTTCTTTGAAAGTTTTCTTTTTGGTGATTGATTTGGATTAACTGTCATTAGATTAATTTTCAGGTCTTCTTGGCCTTTGGTACTGACCGGCATGGTGATGTGTGTGATTGTTCTGTGAGTGTTTGCCTGTGTAATATTTCCAAACACATGCCCAATAATTGAGTCTTTATCAGGAAGTAAACATGGAAACCATGTTGCTTGGTGCCATGATACTCCTGTTGTTGCATTGTCACCACAGGATGCCATCAAAATAGTTACAAAGAATGTCAGCATTTATTAATTTGGTACTATTCAGAGAATATTAACAAAGGAGAAAACATACAGTAGAAGACTGAGGGGAGATGGAGATAGGAGAGAAATCTGGTGTTTGAAGAATGATCTTTGATCTTTAGGAGGAGGAATACATATCAAGAGCTTATCTATTCAAAAGCATTTACATGTGGAGCAAATCAAGAACATAGATCTTACTTATCTTTCTAGATTATAGTTTGGTCTTGGACAAAGGAATAGCCAGGCATCTATAAAAGGGGATTTACATGTTTATGCTAACTCAATTAGCATTAACAGGGGCTTCCAGTAATTCTGGCTGTGAAGCCTCAAACAGTCATTTATATATATTTTCAAAAAGAACAAAAATATTTTTAGGGAATGTTGTATAGAGAGAAATAAAAGAAAAACGTATTAAATGTTGTGGATCTGTTTTAAAATTTTTATTTGTGTTTAAAAATATTTTTTGTGTTCTGAAATATTATTTCAGGAATAAGTAGCTTTTTTTGATTAAATAGAAGAAAGCAAAATTACATCATCTAGCTGTTAAAGCTTATTACATTTTCCTATTTTATTGTTGGAAGTCTTGCAGATAGATGTTCTTTAACAAACTGAAGGATGTATTTGTAGTCTAACTGGTAGCTTCGAGAGTAGTTAGATATTTATGAAAAAAATTCTTGGAAGCAATACTAATTATTTTTGAAATTTTTCAAAAAAGATGTTGGTTAGTAAAGCTAAAAACCCTTTCACTCTTTGGTAATGATTTTCCTGGCTTATTCACACAAACTTTGTGGTAACTAAAATGTTGCAAAATTGAACATGTATATGGAGACAGGCTGTTGATGATAAAAAAAAAAAAAGAAAAGAAAAGAAAGAAAGAAAGAAAGCAGAGGGGCCGGGAAAGATAAGGAATGAGTACAGCATTTTAAAAATGAGCTCTTTGTCTGCCACGCTTCATCATGCCCAGATCTCAGAAAGGTTTTGCCCAGTGAGAATAAAGAAGCCATGGGAATTACCCTGGAATCACCCACCAATAAAAAGGATAGTTTTACTTTAGTGAGCAAGGGTGGGACGAGAAATCAGCACTAGTTAATGATGCTTTTTTATCCTCTTCATGACAGGTGAATATTTGCATATTTAGAGTGCTGACTCATTGGGGGAATCACAGCCTAGCTGAAATCCTTAAGGTGATACTTCTTTATCCTATCCTCTGTCAGGGGATTTTATCCAGTGTGAGAGCAGCGGTTAAATTCCGGGAGTTTGTTACCAGTTACTCACTGGCCTGATGCTCAAGGCCAATTGCCTCTCCTCAGTGTAACTTAACTCATTATACTCACTCCTATGCTCAAGAATTTAAGTTGTCTGCTGAAATCTTACTAGCTATTCAAGGAGATGCCATTGCGTCCTGCAGGCATGATCTTTCTCATCTGTGAACTTTTATAGTATTTATTGGATTAATTCTTATGACAATTTTTACATATTTTATGCCTCATACTTATTCTTTTAACTTTTTATTTTGGAGAATTTCAAACATATGCAAACAGAATAGTAAAATAAACTCTTGTGTATCCATCATACAGCTTTGATAATTATCAACATTCTGCCTTTTTGGAATCACCTATACATCATATTCTCTACCCCTATTTGATTTAAATTACTTTTGAATAATAGATTTGGAGATCCTTAAAGTTCAGGAATGTCTGTCTGTCTATCCTTTATGTTTTCTGATTAAAAATATATCCTCATTGTTGAGATATCCATTGTTAATATTTTGAAACTGAAGATTCTAGTCTTTCTTTTTAATAACTTAATATGAAATTTATATATTGCTTTAAAACCTAACATTTTACTATATTTTCCAGTGTCCTTGAATATTTTTCAAAACATGATATTTTTAAGGCCACATAATATTCCATCATATGAGTCTTCTATAATTTATTTAATCAGCTTCCTGTTGTTGAGCCACTGTCTCAAACATCCTTGTACATGAATATTGTCCTAATTTGCAAAGATATTATTAGGAAAGGAAGGGAATCATTAGGTGAAAGGCACCTCACTTACCTTGCCAAACTGCTTTCCAGGAAGACGGTGCCAATTTGCATTATTTTTATCTTACTAACTTGGTAGTTGAAGAATGGTATCTGATATGTTCTGTTTACAATTGGTATTTTCTAGATTATTAATGACATTGAACATTTTTCATGTTCATGGTTCTTATTTTATGTGCAAAATAAGGTGTTATCTGCAATTGTAGTGAGTGGCACATGCCACTTTAGTTTAGCTCCAAATCTGGTGCTTTGCAGCAGTGATCAATTATTTTTAGTATTTCACAAATGAGCTTTTGCTGTCTTTGGAACCAGAATGGTCTGCCTGAGTGCAAATTACATTAGCTAAGAGTTGGTCATATTTTACTTTTTGAGCATTCTTTTTCAAAGTTGTCACTCTGTATCATTTTCTCCCTTTAAATCAGATAACTTCATTGAGAAATGGAATTCTGTCTGGAATTATTTAGTCTAGGTAAAAATTTTTGTACAAGAAAATACGCTCTCACATCTTAATACATTTTTAAGTTTAAAAAAATATTTGTTTAACACAAAAGTTTTAGATTACTCATTATATTTGACCGAATTTATTGTATATTTAAATTTCTTCTGGAATGAGTTTAGAACTCTGTTTTTAAAGTGCTTAGTGCAATTTATATATCAAGTAAAATAAAGGTTGCCATTTCCATGAATTTTTTAATGCTAAGATTGCTCTTTTGCTATGTGAAATTTCCAAACTCCAGAATAGAAGTTGAATGAAAACATTTACATTAATAAACTATTGTAGGTAAATATTTTGAGTTTCAGAAAAAGCAGAAAATGCATGTTTACTATTGGAGTTACTTTATTACCTAAATCTAGATTGTAAATCCAAAAGTAAAACTGGCATTTTATTAAAATCTCTGCACTTCCTTGCTTCTGATAAAGTCATGCTTTGTTGAACTACATTCAAATATGTTGAAAAATAATTTAATTCATTGTGTTGAAAAATAATTTTAAAAGTATATGTGTTATGGGGAAGAAACACTCAAAACAGATCTACCCAGACATCAACAGGATATTATTACCCCAAAGAAATGACGACAGTTTGCCAGCTTGATGCGTAGAGGAAGGAAATTTACAAACATCTCCAAGAGAGGCATGGTGAGCAGTTGAAGGAAATGAGGCACGTCCTGCTTTTATTGTGCTTATTGGAGTGGGATTCCCAGAAGACTGAACAAGGCTGTCCTGAGACCTCTGTTTGGCAAAGACCTTGTTGACTCATATTTTATTTTTGTTTCTGTGAAGGTCTGCTATTGTTCAGATTTCTAATGTAGCTCATAAATGCACAGCCAGTATCTTTTCCTGTTCTCTTGACTGATGTATACAAATAAATGAAAATCTACTGTCATCATCAACTTGTGTTCTCTTTCCATGAAGCGAAGATTAACAAATGAATCTGCTTTAAAGAAACGCCCTTTAAGTAGAGATCTCAGTTCACAAACTTTGAAAGGTGTATTTTAGAGTTCTAATCACCAGATATGTTGGGGGGAATTTATTACTCCTATTTATATGAAAGAGGAAACCAGAGGTAAATATTTACATAACTTGTGTTTTGAAAGCCTAGTTTTCGATTCAAAAATGTGATCTATTGACTTCTGTGTCCTCTGCTTAGAAGCCGAATTACTGGACATTTTTGATTGAGACCTGTTAGAAAGACTTCCAGTTTGAAATGCCTGGTTTAGGATCCTGGATTCATTATAATGCTTTGATATATTTTAAAATTTTCTATCAAGTTATATGCCTATATATGAGAAAGTTATCAGAAATATTACAAACATTTCTGCTTTTTGAAGCTGTAACTATTTTGACGTGTCTATCAAAATGCTTAAGAGGGCCATAACTCTTTAGCCAGAGAAATACGGGAATGGAAATCTTTCTCGGTCTTCTGTTGTGACTCAGTCTGAGGGGTTTTAGGTTATGAATTTGTGCCCTTCACTTTGAGTCAGAAGATGTGGTTACTGTCAGTCTTATTCATTGAGTGACACTGAATACAATGTCGCAGGACACTTGGCCTTTGTTTAATAGAAATTTAAAGGAGAGAAACATGAAAGGGAAAAAGAATGTGAGAAAGTGGAAGGCTGGTGTTGGTAAAATTTGGTTTTGCTTTCATTTCCCTTAGTTGCTCCTTAGGATTATTGCTTTAGCTGATTTCTCCAGTCATTTTAATGAGTGAAAAATTCTAAAGGAAGGTGTTATTTCAACCCTTCCAAGGTATTTTTCAGGGTAAAGATAGGGACTGATCACCAAAGGAATGTCCCTGGATGAAGTTCTAACATTTTCAGTTCCTGTGACTTTTTTTTTTTGCCCCATTTTCCTTTTACATTTAACTCAGAACCCCAGTAATGTCTGGTTGAATGAAATTCCTATGGGAGACAGGCTGGGTGATACTTAAGTGTCTAAAAGTGCTTCTGAGTCAGGATTTTAGGAATGATGTTAACTTAGCGGTAACCCTCTATTGTTCTACTGCAAAGGGGCTGAGGATTTGGGGGCAGTCATTTTCAATGTCACATTAAGCCATTAAAGATTTTGCCCTTGATGACCTGAGTTGCCTTTAAACTATTTGTTAGAGGAAGTCATTCCCTGAGATCTTCAGTTTTCTAAAAGAACTGAATTTGATTTATAATTCTGAAGGTTTCTTTTATACAATATGTTGATAGGGGACATCAAATATTTTCTGAGTAGTTTTCTATACAGTGAATTAAGGCTGAAAAATAAGCAGGAGTCCCAGCCTCTGAACTGGATGTGTGTAGTGGTGGTGGTGGGGTGTATCTGTGTCCACGTGTATGCGTGTGTCTTTAACATACATATGGTTTTGTTATTGTACCTGCTTGCTTTTAGGTAAGTATAGGTTCAGCAGAGCATAATTTAGATAACATTAAGGCTTTGGATGTCTTAGGCCTGCAGTAATATCATTTATAACCTGCCCTGTACCTAATATTGCTTTAGAAAGTCCGTAATACTTTCAGGTAGGCAGTTGATAGTCAATTCTTAATGCTCCTTGAATATTTATAGATATAAGACACATAGATATATTTTCATTTCAGTTAATATGATTATTGGTCTGAAATATTCAAAGTCAGCCACTTATTGAACTCAGAGTAGAATATTTTTCCTGTTTAAAATATTTTAAGATTTTAACAGAGTCTTCCTACAGTCTTTCAGAAAAGATTTACTCTAACGTTTACTTCAGATCGTCTGCTTTAACAGTTAATCAAAGTACAATTTAAGTTTGTTTGGATTTTTAAAAGTCAGCACAATTTTTTAAAGTAAGCACATTTCCTCTAGGAATTGGGAAATGAAGATTTTTGTAGCACTTAACATGTATTGCAATTTTGTTATTTGCAGTTTGTTGTTATGTGTTCCCAGGAATAAAAGGGTATACACAGCAACAATGTTTACTGTATGGATTTCTGGTATTTTAGAATTAAAGAGCCAGTGCAACCTGGGAAGGTCAGGCTTTCCAGCATGAACTCCGTCCGTATAATCTCAGCTCTACCACTTACTACCTGGAAATGGAACAACACAGTTATTTAATTTATCTGTAAAAGTGAAATAATACAACTACCTTCTTCATCAGACTATGAAAATTAAATGACTTAATATATCTAAAGCATTTAGAACAGTGTTTAGCTCATAGTAACTGCTCAACAATTATTTTCAAACTTTAGTGTGATCAGTTTGGGAGAGGAAAAACATAATGGAGCTGTTTCTCAGTTACCATTCGAAATCATGATTACGTTAGAAAATTCTGTGAAATATTGACACTCAGATGTCATTCACAGTAGTGGTGGCCATGGAATGGCTGTAATGAGGAAGTTAGGAGTGGCAGCCTGCTTAGAAGGAGTGGTGTGATGGCTCACAGATTCAGTCTCCTTAGTAAGCTCACTGGTCTGACTTAGATGCTTACAGATCATTTTAAAGGAGCAAAAGTAATATTCTCAAGATACTGTTAGTTTCACTTTAAATAATAATGAATTCGCAGTTCCACATATTAAATCATAAGGCTTGAGAGGTATTTTGTTGGAGGGGGTGGAAAGGTTTGTGAGTGTGTTGTGTGTGTTGAGGGCAAATTCCCCTAGCTACCTTGTCCCACTGCCACTGTTCCTCTGGTTAGAAGGCCCCGCTGACCTCTCCTGAGTCTGTCCTTTGCTCCAGGTGAGCATCAGCTTTAGGGTGGGACTTTAGAGGTGACAAGTTTGTATCAGCGTTTCCTTCTCATTCAGTCATTTCCAGGTCACGTGGGTCAGTTACTCTATCAGTCGGGCTGGCTCAGCCTAGATTACTTTTTAGGGAGTGATGAAGCAGACTTCACACTAACACTTGTACCCAATCAGTTGCTAGATAGATTACCCTCAATGCAGCCAATGCACCCAAAATCTCCTCCCCAGCATCGCCGCCCCGCGGCACTTCTGCCTGCATTGGAATTGAGTCCTTTACCTTTGTGGCTGCCGCCGTTGGCATTGCCAGGCAGGTTTTGTAAAACTTCTCACTTTTTACCGGCACACGTCCAGGTGCCTGTTAACTTGCAGCTAAACTACACAGAAGTATGTAACTCCTTGGTAAGGAAAAAGAAAAGATGATTAGAATAATTGTGCTGCAGTGAATGAGTGCATCTTTGCCTGTGGAAATAACAGTGTGTGTGTCTGTGTGTGTGTGTGTGCACACGCGCATGTGTGGGCATTGTAATGTGTGTATTATCGCTTATGTTTTTCATTGGACATTTGGCTTCATCTTATAAAAAGAAAAGTGTTTTTGGAATCAGGAAGCTGATCAAAGGATTCCTGAATATAGTTTTTTGTTGTTGTTGTTGTTTGTTTGTTTGTTTGTTTTTATAAAAAGTCTGATTCTGCCTTGGGATTAGGGAGTTGCAGCCAGAGGTCCTTCTGGGCTTGTTGGAGTTACACTTATTAGACAGCCTACTCCACTCCACTCCGCAGGGAGAGGAAGTGCTGTTTTATAACGATCACGTGGTTGAGGATCGTGGAACCAGAGAGAAAACTGCTGCTCTTTGATTTCTGCTGTACATGATCAATATTTCTAGATCTCAAACAAAGGTAAAAAATGATCTATCTGGTCTTAAAGTAAAACTGAGACTGAAGAGTTTAGCCTCAGGTTCTGAAATCTTTGAAACTAGAAGAACAAGCTTCTCCCTCGTTCATTTCACAGACGAAGAAACCATTGCTGGAAGAGCTGTCTCTGTGGAGCTAACATACTGAGCACCCAGGTCTAGAGCTCAGGCCTGCTGACTCCAGGGCTAGTATTAATAATAATATGCATTATTATTATTATTATTATTACAATAACTTTTCGGTTAAATCCCCTATCATACCATTCTAGTGGTTAAGCACAAAGATCGGTCTGTGCATCCTGGATTTGAAAGCTGGTTCTCTATACCTTAGTTACTTGTTCTAGTTGCTGTTTCTCAGTTTCCTTACCCCTGCAATGGGGACAATAATTTCATAGAATTGTTGTGATGATTAAATAAGTTATTTCTTATAACCTATAAGAATACTTGATGTTAGCTATAATAATTATTATATTGTAATTATATAGTAATTATTTAATTGTTAGTGATAACATATTGTTTTTAGACACTTTAGCCTGCTATCCAGCATACTACAATAAAAAGGTGGCTTTGTAGGAGAGTAGGATTCCATAATCATCTAGTGAAATCGGGGTCATAAATCATTGGACACCTTGCTTCATTTTTGTGAGAATTATTTGGGTTTTAAGCGCTCTTGGTACTGTGCTGGGTTACCATCTGCTGTTTTGTGCCTCTGTAGGCTTATTCTCCAAGGGAATGGTGTGGTGGAAAAAAAATGCCAATAACCAAACTCCAAAATGTATCCTGTCTTGTTCACATTTATAGGACAGTTTTATTGCTGTAGGTAAGACGGATAACTGGGCATTATTCCAACATCTTGGCAGCTTTCCTTTTTCAAGGTACTAATATTAGGATTAGCATGTTGTTTAAAGCCATTGCCTTTCTGCACCTTATAACTGCTTGTTCATGGGGGAGGCTTGAGAGATTTGAATTAGGGCTTTTCTGCCAAATGTGGGAGTGGGTGCCTATTTTGTTTTACTACTTTGCCTGGTTTTTAAAGTTGAAACTATAGTCTGTTTTGCCAACAGACAGAACAAATCAGAGGCTGTGTGAGCATGCTGTGTATAGATAGGGTATATGCAGACGGGGCGACGAGGATGTATGAGTGAGAATGGCATACCTCTGTCATTTTATTGTTTTGTGTGCTTCCATTTATTTTCAGTATTTTTACTGATGTTCAGTGGTACAGTGATTTACCTAATCTATTATGTTTCTAAATCAAAGCCTGGATGGATTAAAATTATATAGTCATTTTCTCTAAAGCATTAAAGAAACATAGTGTTTGCATTTACCAACATAACTAGTGATTAAAATATTTTGCTATTTTTATTCAAATTTTAGAGCATTTCTACTTTTTCTAAGAGCCTGCTACTACAAGGTATTAGTAACTAGCACTCTTCATGTAGAGAAATAATCAGTCCTTATGAATGCATGTAACACTTTCTTTGAACTTCTCTTATGGAATTAAAAGAAACTTTTTTTTTACCTTGTATCATTGGACTTTAGGGAGCCAATATGATATGATGAAAAAAGCATGTGCTCTGTGTTTAGGCCTGGCCATCATTTTAGCTATTTTGCTCATTCCTTTGACCTTTGGGCAAAACTCATCATTTTCTTCCTGAGGCTCAGTTTTCATCTTCACTTAATTGTTAGAGATTCAAAGAGATAAGCTTGGAAATGATTTAGCCCCCATACATGCTCAACAGATGTGAGGTCCCTTTTTCCCATGTGTACATTTCTTATTTTTTTTACAGATTTAATGGGAGCAGCATTTATGGATTCAACATTATATATATATATATATATATATATATATATATATATATATATATATAGGCTTGAAACAACAGAAATTTATTCTCTTACACTTCTGGAAGCTAGAAATCTAAAATCAAAATGTTGGCAAGACCATGTTTCCTCTGAAGCCTCTAAGATCCTTTTTTTCTTTTTTTGCCTCTTCCGAAAATCCTGGGCATTCTTTGGTTTGTAGATGTATCACTCCAATCTCTGCCTCCATTGTCACATTGTCACATGATCATCTTCTTATATGTCTGTGTCTTCACATTCTCCTCCTTCTGTTCTCAGTTCAAGCTATTATTCTCGTAAATGACCATGCTACCTAATTTTTGCTCAGTAAGTGTTATGGAATGAACACATATTTAAACGAGCAGAGGAGGTAAGAGTACATTAGGGGTATTCAAGTAGATTTCAAAGCAAGAGTGGCTATGCCATTCCCTGCTCCCTGCTATATGTTGTTAAATCTACAGTTCTTATTATCGTCATTACCTAATGAAACTGAGCTTTCTGGGAATGTGCTAGAATATAACTAGAATTCTGTAATTTGATATGAAAATTGTGGTACTTGAGCTGGTCATTTGCTAGGTGTTGGTGGAGGTTATGAATCAGGGTTAGGTTCTCATTTGTGCAGTATCCCCAAAGAGCTCTGCCAGAGGTCAGGATGCTATTGCTAATATCTCTGTGACCTTAGGACATTGACCGTTTTTTGGCTCAGTTACTCATCTTTGCTATAAGGAGGAGGATGCTTTTTCTTCCCTCTTAGGTTGTTTTTGAGAACAGATGAAATAAGATATGAAAATTATCTTCACAAGTGTAGAAGAGATTTGGTGGTAGTGGTGGTGGTGGTGGTGGTGGTGGTGATGATGATGATGATGATGATGAAGATGAAGTTGATGCCATCAATAAATAAAATCCAGACTGAATTCATGCCTTTCTAGCTTGGCATTTACAAGAATGCATGGTGACAAAATTTTTTTATTTTTGATGTTCATTGTATTTTATCTGATTAGGAAATGAACCTTTAAAATTTGACACAAATAACTAAATTGTTTTCTTTTTTTGGTGAAGATTGCTTTAATTTTAGAGATATATCTGGTTAAGATCACCTTACATGAAGATTCTCAAAGTTGTACTGTGCCTCACTAGTAACTGAAGTAGTTCAAATAAGACATTCAGAATGAAAAAGGATAAATCAAAGGTAATTAATATCTATTGGTAAGGAGTTGGCACATACCAAGTGTCAACAGTAGGCATTTTTTTTTATAAATTGAAATGTTACCATGGAATCAGAGTATTCCACTGTAAGGCTGAATATCTGAAGATCCCTACTTTCAAGCTGTCTGTTAAGATGAAGTTAATAGTCATTTTACGTATCCTGCTTGAAACCTCTTATGCTGTGAACGTTTCCTGTCTATTAAGAAATAGCTTTAGAAAAAAGAATTAGTTAATTCCTTAACTTGCAAGTAACTTTCATGTATGTTCCTTTTCTTATATGTGAATCAAGTCATCTTTGTGAAATACATGAGATATCATATGTACTATTATAATGCCATTGGTTGCAGTTTTCAATGTTAGAGTTTTATGTTTACATTTGCCTATATTGTCTGGCTTTGTAATCCTTGCTTTAAAAGGCATCTCAAAATAGCAACGAAAGAATAAATTGTGAGTTGGGTGTATTAGGTTTGTATTATCTGTTTATTGAACTGCTTCTTTATTTGGTTACCAAGGATGATCTAAACTTCTAATCCAAGCTTCCTTTACTGTGTCACATTGTTCTTTAAATGTCATGATAAACTTAATAAAAATATTTTCAAGGTACCAGTGGGGGGAAAAAATCTATGTGAGATACCTAGCAGTTAAATTTAAGAACTTTAGATATATCCTGCTATAGTGAAAACTAGAATTCAGTAACTTTAGATTTAAGGACATAAGGTTTTGGAGGAGGATCCAAGATATAACATTGAACTCCCTTTCTCCATAATGAAAAAAAGAGTATATAGAGAAGAAAAGATATGACAATTAGTATATCTATTTTGGTTAGTTTTTCACTTAGGGGACTTCAAATTCATATGAGAATTGCTAAGGGAAACAAGTTATAACAAATACTCTCCTTTCTTTGTAAAACCTATAAAACACTATTTTTGAGTTGCTACCTATCCATGGTCATTTTTCTTTTTCCACTTCGTTGTTAGTGTTTGTGTGATGGGGAGGGGGACGGCTATCTTCTGGATGGGGTTGCTCACAATTCACAAAGCCTGTCCCTCCTTCTGTTGAAAGAAGGCACAGCTGAAGTCAGTCTCTTTGCCTTTTCATGATATGGGGATGCGGGGAAATCAAAGCCGGCAGGATGAAAGCCCCAAAGCTTCCTGTTTCCAGCTGTTTTCCTCAGCGAAGATTTTTTTTTCTCCCAAAGATGATGCTTCCTTTCAAGGGGTTTTTAATCTGCAGACTGTTTCCTCAGTTTATTTCACTACAGTAAAATGTGTTCCCTCTAGGTCATATCTGTCTCTTTTAAAACCCAACCTGTCCTTTTCACTGGTGTTAGTAGCTACTCAAAAGAACAAATGTGATTTATACAGTTCCTTTAATGAGGTACAAAGACCAATAAGCCTTTGCCACGGGAGTTTCATATTTTTGGTTGCTTTATTTTCATTTATGAAAAATTTTAGATGCCAAAAATCCATTGAGAACACTATTAATTTGACCATTTAATATTTGTAAACAAAGCAGTTAAGAGTAAAATATGTTGTCATAGCCTTAAGGTTTATTGTGTTTTTTCCCTTCGAAATGAAGTATAATGATATGTAATTTGTTTAATGTAAATGCTTAACATTAAAATTAAGGCATTGGAAATTGCATAAATGTTGAAATGAATATTAAGAGTGGTTTGATTTCATTAAGTAATGATGGGAATAAAAATAGGACTTTTTTACTTATGGTTTTTATTTCACTTCTAAATGACATTCATAAATTCTGCTTCCTTTGGGAATAAATGAAATATAAAAATGAATTATTTTAATCACTCGTTAAACATGATCCAAAAGTCTTAACTAGACCTTCTACCCATTTCCTGGATCTTCTGGGCTTCTTGCTTGAGGATAATAATCATTATATATTGACTTGTACTTAAGTTATTTGAGTTACGCTTAAATGAATAACAATGTGAATCAAAAATTCCCCAATGTCTTTATCTGTTGTCTTTCCCCAAATATTTATACTTACTTCCTAAAAATGGGGGACCTTACCAGTAAGAGGCTTCACATTGTTGCCCTGTTATTGGAACTAATTTTTTGTGATATAATGAAGCCAGTGGCATATGGGGGAGAACCACCTCATTTCATTTTCACTTTAATGTTAACTCAAACATATGCTTTTGAATTGAAGTGGGGTCTCAAATGCCAATATGTGTTAAAAGAATTAAACACTTAAAAAAAAGTCCCCCCTTATTTACTCCTGTTGCCTGCCGCTCCTTTGAGGGTGAGTGGCTGATAGGGCTTTTAAAATCATGAGCATGCCTATTTTATCTGTACTGTTTAATAGAGAGCTATGAAAAAAAATGGCAATTAACATATTCAGACAGAAAATCATCCTGGCTGAATGACTCATTAAATAGTCGTATAAACAGGATGTGCTGAAATGAACTGGTACAAAATTTAGTTTCATTGGTCTTTTTGCTCATTATCAGCACTTTAAGAAGCAGACTCGTGGGTGCTTAGAGGACACTTAAATTTCTTTTCTCTTTATTTTTTTCTTAAATACTTCTCTCCTCCTCCACCCTTTCGCCCTGCCATTCCTAATTCCCTGGCAGGCCAACATTACCCGTCTAAACATGAAGCGCCATGTTGGAAATCAGCCAAGTTAGAGGCAAGAACTTCTCAGATTCGTCTAGGCCAGTAGTTCTCAAACCCAGTTGACAATCAAAATGTACTTGAAGGTTTTGTTTGTTTGTTTGTTTTGTTTTGTTTTGTTTTGTTTTTTACATATACAGACATAATGGAACCTTATACCTTGGCATTCTGATTCAGTTGATCTGGGGGTAGTGCCTGGGAGTCTGTATTTTAATAAAAGGTCCCGATAGGTTTAGGATAGCCGGCCAGGATTGAGAACTACTCATGATTTGTATCGCCTCAGGGTAAAACTCTCCCCCCAGTACCTGACCTGTGGCCAGGTGGCATCCTTCACAGTTGCTTGAGGGCCAGCAGGCTCAGTATTAGAATCACCTTGGGACCCTGGGACAATGCTGGTGCCTGACTCCACCCCTAATTAAACGGAGGAATTTTAAAACCTCCCTGGGTGGTTTTAATGTACAGTCAAGTTTGGGAACTTCAGTCCTACATAAACAGACAGAGCTAGGTATAGCTGAAAAAGTTCTTTCTAGTTTTCTTTTACAAGGTGCTTTACTCTGTGCTAAAACTCCTCTCTTTGCCCCCACACCCCCACCCTCAACCACACACACAGCTTAAACCCTTTGTTTCTACTAAGGCTTTCATCATTTATTGGTACCCTGTTCTCAGGTGGGACTGTAATGTTCTGCTCTCATGTTGTAGCAGGTTCCTATTTCTTCCTACGTGAGTACCACATCTGTTATGTGCAGATGTGTTGGTATAGTGTTAGCACCCCACAAAAGCTAAGTAAGAAGGATGAAGAGCAGGATAGCAGTTTAGCAAAGGAAAAAATATCCATTTATCAGGTCCCTGTATGCGCCAAGAAGAATTCTGAATAGATTTCTTCTTTAGAAAGTTGTGACATTAAGTTGGGACTTTTAATTACGTTGACTAATATTAGTATTTCTTGGACCTGTTTTATAAAAGAGAGATCAGTGCATGAAGGAGGATTAAAAAAAATCCCCATTTCAGGGGAAGGAGGAAGAATTTCCACAAGAATAATCTTGCAGATAGGTACATGAGAACTATACTTCCCACTACCCAAAAGTATGTAAATATTCCCAGGCTTTAAGGGGTATTTGCAAGTAGAAGGAAGAAAAGCTCATCACTTCATTCTGCTCACTAGGAAGGAGAAACCCATCATCTGTAGGAAGGTGGTGTCTTCCATCTTACATGGAACTTTCCACATGTCAAACCCCCTTGAAGTTACCAAGGAAAGATACCCTTTAAACAGCAAGCAGATCCCAAGTTGGTGACAGAAATGGAAAGTAGACTGAGCTCCCGAAGTCTTAGAAACCAGGGCTTTGCCTCTCTGACCTTGTGGAAGAAGAAAAGCCAGCAGCCACTCCTTGTCACTAGCGGGGACCACCAGTGGGGAGATTCACTGACTCCCCAGTGTCTTCACATCTTGTGGCAGAGTCTTGCGGTGACCTCAGACTTCGATGGATGTTCTAGTGCTCATAGTATTTCTGAGAACACTGAGGTTCAAAGAGGTTTTCTTAGAGAAAACAGCTGACTTTGGCTATGAGAGTAGCAGGAGTTAGGACTGTCTAGTCAATACTGTATGACAGGGGGTGGTCATGCTTTAGAGTCTAGGCTTGTAGCCTGGGTACGGGTGGAGAGCTCACTGTCAGGGTCATGCAAGGGGTGGGTCCACACTTACCGGGCCCTAAGTGCGAGCACCTCCTTAAATATTGCACCTGGATGCTTCGTTTGCTTCATCCCAGACCCAGCCCTAGTAAGTAGCAACGGAAAGAGAGGACAGGAGAACCATTGGTAATTTAAGTTTTCACATCTTTGGCTTTTTTCGCTATGATTGATCAAGAGCCTCCTTGCAAAAATATCTTGGTAGACACTCAGAGAAGGAAACTTTTGTGTGACTGACGTGCTGGCAGTGCCCACAGCCACGTGTGTCACCCCGGTGGAAGATAATTGTCCTATTATTTTTTGTCAGTAGGTATAACAAGTGGGTAGTGCTTTGTGTATTCCACTGTGATGAATTAATTTTGTGTTCATTGTAGTAGCACTGATCATAATGAATTAATTTGGTATTCATGTGGATGTCAGAGTTTTTTTTTTTTTTCTCTTCCAGTTTTCATGTAGCTTTAGTTAATGGATACTTTAGAAGTGTAACACATCTGATCCTGTTCTCACATTAACTTCTCATAACCCTCTCCCCCATACTGTGTGGTATTGTTTGAAAAAATATTTAACTTAATGTTAAAATAATTAATATTTTAACAATATTATATTAGCGTTAGCATTTTCTCTGCTTTTATTTTGCGAAATTAGGGAAATAGGGTAAGTAGTTATGAAAAATATAGCTGTCAGGTTTAATAATATAGTTAATAACTTGTGTATTTTAGGTTGCTTTAAAAATTTTTTAAGCCAAATGTTTATAATTTGTAGCTTTATTGAAGACAAATATTGCATTTCCTTATGCAAATATGAAATAATGAAAACTGCATGCTATATATAATAGTTTCCTCCTCTTTTAATTTCTTCTCTCTTTTCCTCACCGACAAGATTGATAAATGTATGTGCATATATTATTTATCTGTTCATGTAAGGACACATAATTGGCTATTAGATATGGTAATTGCATAAATAGATCTTATTCAAACTCATTTCCTTTTCTGTTTATAAAATAAATGTTTTCGTTAAATTGGAATATATACTGAAATAGAAGTGCCTGATTTAGGATTGAGAAACCAGGTACCCAAACAAAAATCAGCTAAAGCTTGGAAAACTTTTTACCAACTTGGGCTTTAACCTGTATGCTGCTGCTTAATTTGTTCATCATGTTGCTAATTATTGAAGGTATTTATAATAGAACAAGGGTTTCCTTCATCACTCACCCACCTGCTTGGCTGATTTGCTCCCGCTGGGAATGTGGTAGAACCTTTTGAGAATAGATTTTGTCCTTATGAGCACCAATGTGCCATTTTGGGTTTTTCTTTAAATTTAAACTTGGAAATAGTATCGTTCTTCACATACTCCCTTGTGGCTTTAAACAAAATTTTTTTTTTGAGAATTCTACAGCTATTGTGCACTTTGATTCTGAGCAGCAGCTGTATTTTATTCCAGAGTGTTGTGTTTTAGCAGTCGATGGGTCTTGTTAGATATTTTACCAGAGTATATAAAGACATTGAGACTCAGTTGCAAATGGCAAGGACCACGTAACTGAGTTGCTATTGCTTTCATTATTTTTGTTATTATTGCAACAGATTGTACAGTAATATGCTAATAAAGATTTATGGCTTCGTGCAGCAGGAGGAAATGTTGGGATGGAGGAGAAAACTCATGTTAAAACAAATGTCTATAGTAAGAGGAAAATACAACTTGAAAAAAGGCTCTAAGAGAATTGTTTCTAGTATAAATATTTTTATTAACATTTGCTATGGTTTGAAGATCTTGCAAGTAATTGTTTATGCATTTCTGAAATTTAGATGTGTTGTATGCCTATATGTGCATGGTTGTTCTTGGAGAGAGCTCTTTTCTTTTTTTAGTTTTTTGTTTTGTTTTGTTTTTTGTTGAACTGGAACATAGCTATTGAATATGCAATGAACAGAAAATTTATGGAGGGCAGAATTATGAGTATCTGAGGAAAGTTTAATTACTTTTATAATTTAGATAAGCTTCATAATTTATTGTAACACACTGTACTTTGGCACAATTTGTAACAATTATAAAGCACTTGAATTTAGGTTCTTTACTTGGCAGCTATAAACAGAGTTAGTTAGCTGTAGGAAAACTTTGAGCATTTACTTTTCTTCCCAGGCTTGCATTAAAGCTTATGCTGTAGTGGTTTTGTTGCTCCTCTTTTAATTGACCACATTTCTGCATTTTATTTCTCTGAAAAACATGTATTACAATATAGCAGGCTTGTGGTTGTAAACAGAGAAGGAAGCCGGCTAAGAAGGGATGCGAAGATGTCTATCAGTGCCCAAACCAGGGAAAGGAGAAACTCGAGAAAAGCTCAGATGATGCTTGCAGATGATTCCGCTTGAATTAAAAAGAAAAGATCTCACCACTCACTGCCTTATAAAGAATGGATCCTGAATAATGCAGACTATTCAGAAATCAACAGTATTTTTTAAGGAATATAAGTTTATTTTCATAATTAAAAAAGGAGCAGTGTAAAATAGCTCCTTTTCCTCTTAGGTCTGATTATCTTGCTTTTACAGAAATTGCTGCCTAGTATACAATTTTATGACATTGCTATTTTCTACAAAATTAATCTTATTTGTTGTCCTTTTTGTCATGCCTTTAACTGTGTATTTTTGAAATTTATTTATTTTGTTGATAATGAAAATAATGAATGAAGTCATGAGATCTCAACTGATTTTGATTGTTCCCAAAGAAGTCTTTCTTAAAAGATATATTTGTTTGCAGCTCAAGAACTTTTACATTCACATTTTCCTTTTTATTAAGTAAACCGTAGAACATAATTAGCCCTCATAAACCTCATATTTGTTTAACATTTCTTATAATTAAATGAGCATAACAATTTTGTTTAATACTTTGAACTTTCAAAAGTACTTTCATATTTATCGTATGTTTAGAACAAGATTAAAAAATTGAATTACAGTCGATAGTAGAAATAAGTGATAAACCAACTTAGAAACTTTTGAACCTCAAATATCTTCTTATGTTCTCCCATTGTGGGCCATTCTGGTGTGACCTATGGGGACCTTGGTTCTGGTTTTAGATTCTTTTGTGTTAGCATAAATTTTTGATAAGTCACTTGGAGAAAAACACTGAAGCAACTCATCTATTGGCTTTAATGAATCAACAATCTGAATCAAACAGGTTATGAATTGGTTAAAGTAAAAAACCAGTAGCCCTGTGGTTGAGCTCTGAATGATTAAAGAACCAGGCCTAAGAATGCGTTTATTTACTTTTCAAAAGAAAGTCAAGACTCACTTCTTTGAGCTGTGTTGCTTTGTCTAGGTTCTTTTCTTAAAAGAAAGGCTTCATTATCTGTTTCAGATCTTTATAGATGTTGCAATAAGGTACTCTTCTCATCATATAGGATTAAAAGGATCAAAGCTAATAACTTTGAGACACTTTAAAATTTAAAAAAGGTAGTTTATTATCTCTGTTTTCCTTTCAAGACTTATGTTCTTACAAAGGTACAGTGTTTCTGATTGAATGTGATCCTACTGGTAAGGATCACATGTACAGAATAATAATTCCCTTGTCCAGCATTCTCTGGGTTGTTTTAATGTTGCAGGTAAATGTGTTCTACTCTGCGAATAAATGTAGTTCTATTCACATTCCTGATGACTTGTATCCTTAAACCCTTTTGTTCAGAGTATTATTGTCCTTTATCCTGAAAAATGTCTGTGATTGTAGTGCCCTAATACTGTAAATCAATGGGGACGGGATTCAGAGCCTGCTAAGTAGTGTAAGGCAACCCTTTAAATGCAAATGCATCAGGGCTAGTTTTAATGTAATTTTAATAAGGCTGAAACCATTTTGAAGTAGACTTAAATCATAATACTAATCTCAAAAGACTCTCTATTTAGCTGAGAAGGCTCTTTATTCTCACTGGCCATTTTTCCTCTCTGTGCATCCAAAACACCTTTCATCTGATTCTACAGTTTTCATTCAGAATATCTTGTTTCCCCCTTAGATGGAATACATGTACAGTTTGTGTCTTCTCTCTTAGTTGGAGACGAGCCTGTATTAGCTGAAACTATTTCACTTCTGTTTCTTCCTGGTTGTATGTTACTGACATACAACCGTTTATAAAGCAACTAAAAAAAATCAAAATAACAAAAATTTAAATAAATAGCTATATTTTGGCCAAAGAAGTGAAAATCTAGCTGTCAATGCTGACCAGAAAACTTAAGAATATAATTTAACATTTAATTAGGGGAATGAATACAGAGTCATAAAAATGAGAATAACATTTACAAAATGAAGTCCGCCTTAAAATCTAATAAATTGCCATATTTTAAATTCCTGGGTTTCATCAACTTATAGTATTTCAATATATATGAAACATATTTTGCTGTTTATATTTGGACTGATGGGAAGGGTGAAGGAACATTGCCCTGGTGAAATAAAATTGGCTTAGGGACTAGTTTAACAAAGGGTTCCAGAAACCGAAGGCAGGAATCGGGTGGTAGGATTTTCTCATATATGTTACTGCAGCATTCCCTGTAAGGAGACAAAGTAATTTTGGTCTTTGGATATTTAACTTTGAATTTGCACATTAATTTATAATAATTTAATTAAATAGTATAATTATAGTATACATCAAATTGTTTATAGATTAATTTTTCCACATTTTTCTGTGTCTAAGAATTGTCAAGGAGATGCTTAAGTGTTAAATTCTATACTATATTTCATTGACTAGCTTTTAATATAGTTCTTATAGTTCACAAAACAGTAATTTATAATTTCAGTTACTCTAGTTTCCTGTTGCGCTTTTTGAAAAAATAATTTATGCTAGCTCTTTTTAAAACCTTATTTCAGTAGAAATAACATTTCTATATAAAATTATTCTAAATAATGTTACTTTAACATTTAATAGAAATCTTATTTTGAGTTCATTCCGCACTAAGCATTATAAAATTCCGCAAGAGGGTGACATAATTTGCAGTGATTCCCAAACTGCTTTGACCAGAGAATTCCTTTTTCGTGGAATATCTGCCATGTGAAACATTCTGCAGAAAACAACTTTGGGAAATGCTAACTTTGCCCCGAATTTGTTTAAAAAAAAATTTTTTTAAGTTCTTGCAATTTAGCAGTGGCATCAAGTTTTTTGTTTTTTAAATAGTGTTCACTAATTCTTTTACTTTGCTTGGGACAGTTTCCTAGGATAGCTGTGATACTCATGCTAACCATATTCTCCCCTTGAAATACTACTTGTAATATGTGAACAGATAATAGAGTCAGCTTTGCAAATACGTTAATACTGAATGGTTGCTATATCTTAGAGAGATTTGCAGCTATATCAGTAGTAATATTAGAACATCTTTTTATGGCTTTTGTATATATCCTGAGGGGTGTGTGTGTGTGTGTGTGTGTCTGTGTCTGTGCGTCCCTGTCCTTCTATTACACTCACAACAGTTTGGTCACAGTGATGACCACTAGGTCTAGAGCAGGGACTTGGAAGTACACCTGACTTTGAACTCCAAGCAGATAATGTAAATGAGTGAAGCAGACAAGAGAAAGAGGTGGGTATAGGGACCTGGGACATGCACTCTGCAACTCACATTCAGTCAGCATCTCCAAGAATCCTGTGCAGGGCAAACGAAATATATTTTGGAGCCAGCAATGTCTTGTCCTTGATGTGAAGGTAAGAAGTCAGAAGACCTGAGCTCCAGGTCTCGTTGTCCCCCTCCCTCCCCAACTCTCATTTTTTTTTTTATGGTATGTTTGTTTAATTTGCAGCTAGCTAGCAGAAAATAAGCTGGATCTTGTTGAGATCTAAACAATGATGTTTTAAAGGTTGTACATACTATTTATCAAAAAACATATCAAAGTATGATTTTAGCAACTTCTATAAGAAAGTGCAAAGTTTATCCCCACGACTTTCCTCTTTCCTGGAACTTCAAACTACTGCTGCTGTTTTAAATTTATTTTTTGTTCTTTGTACATCCAGGAAAATACATGACATTTTAAAAAGTGTGTGTATAAATGATTGCATAGCAGAGCATGAGCATTAACTCCAAACAATGATTAAGTGAAAGTTAGAAATAATAGCAAGTGTTGAAGGTTCTGGAGGTACCGCTTTGAACACATCCTGAGACACTGGCTAATTCTGCACTTATTTGGACCTTGGTTTCCATTTCTGTGATCAGTTTTGGACTTGTTACTATCTGATATCCTGTTTGGCTCTCAGGTTTTATGAAGCTGGTTTGAGATTAATTTAGGTCTGTGATTGACACGAAGGGGAACTAGTCCCTGGATGCCCTCAGTGCTGAGATAGTATTGATTTCTCACGTATTAATACAACTGTGCAGAAGTACAGTTGGCACCAATTGGAAGAAATGCTTAACAGGTTCTGAGGATAGAAAACACTTTGCAGTCTAAATTTCTACAATTCCAAAATTCAGAAAAGCTTCCTTTTGATTAAATACACTGCCCTCAAACACACATGTTCATTTTCTCTGTCTTCTACTTTGACATTCTGTTGGTTTAACTTTATTTGGCATATGAGAGTTTTAACTTGGATTTTAAAGTCCATATGCAGAACTAGAATGTGTCAGAGAAACCTAGGAACATGTCCATGAAAGGAGTTACGAAGCACATTGTGTGTCCTTTAACATCGAGGTATAAATGGAGCCCATTCAACCATTAGTTAAGTGGTAATAGGGAGCAAGTGCCTGATTAGGTTACAAAATCTGTATGTGAACTCAGTATGTGAAAACATAACACTTGATCTTCACCACAGCGCCGCGAAGATTCAATTAGAGGACTGGTATGTACCCAGATTTGGGGACATAAAGGGCAACTGGATTTGAAGGAAAGATGGTAAAGAAACACCTGCAAAAATCTGCTTTTCTGTGCAACAGACTGGGTAATTGCATATGCAGATGGATAGTTAGGGATATAATTACTTGATTTGTGAACACAAATGCCCTTTCGATTGTGTGAGCATTGAATTTTGCAGTGACAGGTGCGTGAGGATTGCTGTGTGTGTATCCCTTACACCCCTGTTTAAATATTTGGCCTGGAATATATCTTCCATTCATCCTGAATGTAGCTGCTCTCCCCCACCGGTGATCTGGGGGAATCGTTACAGCTCTTAATGTCTCTCCAACTTTTTCTCATAATAATAACCTTAATTTGAAACCTTGACTGAAAGAAGGACTGCATACGGGCATGTGGTATAAGGGCTTCCGAATTATGCACAGTAATTCATTTTTTTAAAAAGCTGCTGGATGTAACTCATTAGTTTTCATTGTTTTCTCAAAATAAGGAAAACTATTAACCAACACTACAGACTAATAGCCTGGAATTTTTTCCCCATAATCAACTGAAGTTTAATGGAAATCATCTTTTGAAAGACTTCATTTTTTCTCCCTTTTTCTTAACCTTTCCATTAATACTTTTGAGACATTTTTTTTTTTCCTCATCTCTCCTAACTAGCTTTCTCAGTCATTTCCTTTCTATGTCGACATTTCTGTATCACACTGAACATGTTCATCAAAACACTTGGACGGTCCAAACAGGATATTTTTTTAATTGAAGAATTTGTTAAGCACCTCCTTATGTATGCCATGTCATTGCCATGTTCCTGTCCCTGGCCTTACGGAGAAAGTAGATGGCAACGTTATTGTCCTCTCTGACAAGGTCACTAATGTGCCAGGACTGCACAGCAAACTATTGTCATACTTTATATGATCATATAGGTTTTTTGACTCCAATATTAAACTGGACCTAAATTATTTTTTTGTCAAGAATGTTAATTTCAATGGTTGTTAATATTAATAACACTACTTAGAAAAACTTGAATGTACTAGTACTCACTTCTATGTGCATGATATTCTGCTAAGTATAGTGTGTCAGTCATCTCATTTAGTCTGTCAAACACTATATGTTATTATCTCCATTTTGTAGATGAGGAAGCTGAGACACAATACAATTAAATGTATTGCCCCTACTATATAACCGTATAGTTAATGAATAGAAAGGGATTAGAGTTTGAAAATATGTGCCTCTATAGCACGTTTATTTTACTGAAGTCACATTTGTAAAAAATAGATAATAGGTGTGTGTATAATATACACGTATATATTATACATACATACATGTGTGTGTGTGTGTGTGTGTGTGTGTATATATATATGTATGTATGTATATAACTTGAACCTGCCTTAAAGAAACTTAATCCATATTTGCCTAAATAGAGTCGAATTAACCACAGAGATCCCTATTTGACTGATTTTGACACTTGATGGGGAGACTTCACACAAGTCTTCTACATATATTTTAATTTCTAGTTTGTGTGTGTGTGTGTGTATGTATGTGTGCTCACCGTTCTTCTAAGGCACATTTTCTCAGTAAGATGTTGTTTCATGCTTTTTGATTAAAAATGTAGGGATTAAATTTTGCCCACGAAAAGGTGTGAAACTGGTCCTTCGTGTGCCATTAAGAAGTACCATGCCTGTGGGTGATATAGCTGTTGCGTGTGGAGAAGGAGCTGGCACACTTGGCTCAAATAATGTTCAGAACCACCTGCTTTGAATGTGGTCTGATTGAATCAGATGACGGCTGCTTTTCATCACTGCGTCAGGATTGGGATGTGGGGGAAGTGTTTTATTTTGATATTTCACATGTGCTTAGGTGTTTGCGGTTTCAGATTGTTTAAGAACAGGCTCTCATCATTGAGTGTTGCTAAATCTTGTGGAAGAGATCTGAAAGAAACCTTGAGTATTTCTAGGTCTGTTGAAAAATCATGTCTTCTTGTGTGGTGTAGTTGTGTTCCGGATGCAGATTGCCTTGTGGAAAATGGCAGATAATTTTCCCTCACAAAAGGTTCTTTCCTTGTCTGCTTATTTGTTGTATTTATACTATTTTTTTATAGTTCCTCCTCATGCAGTTTACTATCAGTACATTAACTGTTACTACCACCAGGTTCTCTGGAGTTCTTGGTGCTATGTGGGCTCACTTTTCTTCTTTGAGGGTGATAGTTAACATCCACCTTGATACTGGCCTAGGACTTGAGGTTCTGAACATTATTATCTCTTTGGGCACTGTCAGGCAAGGCATTCCCAAAGAACCTGGGAGAGATTACAGCTCACTGACTGCCATCAGAACGTGTTAGTGGGGGAAGGTCAGGTGGGTGTGGGAGAGGCTTGGTGAAAATTCTGATTTAGAGCTACTAGGAATATGTTTGTTTTAACAGTGATCCAGATGACTGATAGAGTTGGTCTGAGGGTCGGTCGGAATTAGGAGAGCTCCTAGTCTAATTGACATCCCAGCATTTCTCATACTGGGTACCCCTGCATCCTAATATGCTATCCATTTTTTGTACCTTGCAGATTCCTGGGCTTCACTGAGTATGGTGCCCTGGGACCAGCATCTTTAATCTGCCCTCCTTGGGATGTGCATTTCTACTCAATTTTGAGAACTACCGCTACAGAGATTTTGAGTTACAGGAAATTGTGGAACAAATTGGAGGGTTAGAAATCAGCATCTAATATCTGTACAGATACACAGAATCCTCAAAATAGGGAACAGGTGTGTTTGGAAAGCTTGTTTTGTAAAGAGAGTCTTTTCTCCCTTTGATTTCTCTTATTTACACTGAAGCCACATTTCTGAATTAAAAAGAGAAGGTAAAAAATAAAAAGAGCAATAACAAAAGATTTCCAAGGCATACCAAAACTGTGGGGAGCCAGCGGTTGTTTCCCTTTGTTTTACTTTGTGACAACTGTTTGACCAGCCTTTTGCTTTGTCCATCCAGTCCTCTGCCATAGAGGATGTGGGATTATAAGCATTAGAGACACTGGATCAGTGGGATCATGCTCCCAGCCCTGGCAGTCTCTAAAGAAGGAGCTAGAGCCTTAGGTGGCGAGAGTTGCTTTCATGTTGGCACACAACTTTCAGTTCTTATCCCAGTTCAGTTGCCCCGTTCTGCATTTTTCTGGCCACTATTTCTTTCTTTTTTTCCTCCATCCCCTAATTGTCAACCTCTTTTGAGGCCAAAATCTTGTAAGAAAGACTTCTAAAAACCAGTTTCACTCCTGTTGGTCAAAACGTTTGCATAATAGGGAGCCATGGTATGTTTTGAAATTTATATATGTATTGCTTTGCTTTTCTCTTGTTACTGAATTTTTGAAAAATGCTTGGCATATGAACACCAAAAGAGAGAATATATATGTGTTCCATTTAAAGTGAAAATCCTGTTTGTTTTGTATATTAGACTAGAGCCAATGAAAATCAAGGAACTAAGGATTTTCACAACCAAACTGAATATAGAACTTCATAGTTTTTTATTATGAGTATAAATATTGAGAATAGTTTTGTTTGTTTTTGCTGGTGCAATTTTATAGTTTTATCCTTTTAAATGGGGTGCAAAGCTATCCCTGGTTATTTGTAAAGTCTTTGCAAAATCATACATGCAATAAATTATCCATTTGATTTGAACAAGTTTTGCAATTATTTGTGGCTTTAACAGGGGCTTTTGGAGGGCACTGTGTATATCTACCAGCTAGTTCTACTTTTTTCTCAAGAAAATGGAAAGCTTTGTACACAATCCCTTTAGTAAACCAGTAGTAAATTATATGTCATGTAGTTGAGTTATGTTACTGCAAATCTGCCTTTTATTTTAAAAAGATAATAATTCGTGAATTTAATTTCATAGATTTTTTTAAATGTTTTAAATTAAGTTGTTTTTCCATTCTTGTCTTTTTTTATAGATCCCCCACTCAACGTTTTAAAGAAATATATTTAATGACATGTAATGACATAATTAAAAATATATAAAATCCTTACTGGGAAAATTTATTATATTGTGTCTTTATTATATTATGCCCGTATTAATGTATTTCCATTGATATTAAAAATTTTCTTTTAGTTGATAATTATTGTCAAATTCCATGATTTTTACTTTGTGATTTTTTTTTCTTATGGCAAAGATTCTGAGTTTTAATGCTTACTAAATTCACGTATTCACTCGACAAACATTCATTGAGCTCCTAGCAAGTCACAGATCTAGGGTCTGGGCCGCAGGTGTACAATTAGTTCCCCTGTCCTGAAGTTTCCATCCTGTTGTGGGGAGTCAATAAATAAGATGTCAACCAAAAAATATCCATCTATCTATCTATCTATCTATCTATCTATCTATCTAAATATTGACTAGTGATAAATATTGTGAATGAAATAGCAATGTAAAAAGTCAGTGAGCATAGTTATGGGGTGTGTAGGAACTGGACATTCTCTTCTAGGATAGCCAGAGAAGGCCTCTCCAAAGAAGTGACGTTTAAGTTGAGACCCTGAATTATTGTAAGGGTTTGAATTTGGGGAATGATTTATATTGTTTGCATAGATTTTTGAGGACAGAGTACAGATTCATAAAATCCTATGTGTGAATGCTATTGAACTTTATCAACTTTGGTTATAGATAGGAAAAATAATTTGCAAATGAATTCACATTGATGTATATTAAAGTTGAAGATGTTTAGAATACACTATTGTACACATGTATTCCTATTTCTCATCCTATGGTAATGAAATATGATATAAAAAGATAAACCATGTCTCATCAAGGGCCAAATTAAAGTCTATATTTGCTTCAAGAAGGCAATTCATCACTTAATATTAAGTAGTTTACAGATTTTATTTGTCATATGTCCCACCTACATAATTAAAGCCTTAAAGTTGAATTATTAAAAGATTAAATTCTGTGTAAGTACTTTGTGGGGAAATTACATTTCAGTTTTGTGAAGAATTTGTACTTCATTCCTTAGATCTATCTATACAGACCACACTGATATGTGTAACTGATTGCTGTGTGTGTGTCTGTGTCCCTCGGTGTACTCGTTCATTCATTTATTAATTCTGCATGCATTCACTGAGTGGGAAGGATGTTTTCCAGGAGCAGGGAAGACATGGAGACCAGACAAGCAGAGGTATATTGGGTAACAGTGAGGAGTCTGATGTGACTGGACCACAAAAGGGAATAATAGCCTTGCCTACTCAGGGTGACACAAGAAAAGAAGGTAAATACAGATCACCAAGCACCTTGAATGCTAGGCTAAGGAATTTTAACCTTGAATGCTAGGCTAAGGAATTTTAACTTTGTACAGAAAGCGGTGGAGAACCACTAAAGGTTTTGTATGGCAAAGTGACAGTTGTTAATGGCTCGTGATAAGTTGGAGTGGGGCAAACTGAAGTCAGGGAAACTGGTTTTCAAATCCTTATTATGAAAGGAGGCAGTAGGAGAGGAAAGGAGAGGGAGAAATTGGTAAAGTCTGCAGTAGTAAATTCAAATAATGTTGAGTGAAAGGTTCGTGAGCACTGCTGATGGAGAAGATCCAGATCTCTGCTTTATCTCTCCCTACTTTATTAGAGTTACTCTTTAGTGAAATAAAACCGTTCTTGATTTTTCAGTGTATCTTAAGATAAAGCTTTACCCTTTGCTACCTGGGCTCTCTCTATTCTATCTTTTTTTCTGGCCATACCTTGGAAAACTTTTTGGTGATATTTTTGTCAACTGCATGTTTTGTCTTTCTAATTCAATTTGAGCTCAGGATTCATAATTTACTTGGAGAGGCCCAAACTGAAAAATAAGTTGTTTTCAAATATATTTAGGTAACAGGACTTCTTATTTCCTTCTGTTGAAGTGGGATATGAATGGCTCTTGAGGCCCCGGGAAAGTCCACAAAATTTTATTTAGACCAAAAAAATTGCAAAACTTCAATATTATTAATACTTAAAGATGTTTTTCCCGGAGCAAGAAATATGAAGATCCAGGAACACGATCTCTGCCCTCAGCTCTGTTACAGTAATGACGAGTGTGTCATGCATCCTGACAATGTGGTTTGCTCACTTGTTGATCTGGAGCAGAGGTTCTTAACCTTCTTAGAATCAGGTACTGCTTTAAAAAACCAATATAAGTTATAGACTCTCTCTCCAGAAAAAATGCATCCGTCTAACTACATGAGTAAAAATTTTCAACAATCTCAGGAGTTTCTGGATCTCCGTAAGGCCCACACATGGATCTGGGGGTCTGTCTGGAAGGTCACCCCTCTGCCCAGCTCTCACTGCCCCGCTCCGCCCACCCCCCACCCCGCCCATTTTGGCAGTGCTCAGGCCATGTATGTAGCATATGTGTAGGACTGATACTGTTAAATCAAGGAGAAGATGCTCTCTTGGTACCTTTTGCAGCCATTAGCTTTACTGGTGCTAAGTGCTCATTAAGTATTTGCTGGCTGATTGATATTTGAAAGAGGGCCACAGGGGATAGGAGAGGTGAGAGAGAAGATAAATATGCATAGCAGAGAAGAATTAAATGGAGAATTATAGGATATATAATTGGTGTATTTCTTGAAAATGATGCCTCTGTGGGGCTTCAGATGGCTAGAAGATGATGGTCTTTCAGTAGGTGAAGTCCAGATGTATCCAGAGTTGGTATTTATTGTTGAAGAACCTTCATGATCATTAAGTTCATAAGCCTGTTTCTAGGATGGCAGAGAGGGGATCTACTGTTTCTTTTAGGATATTCTTAGTTGCAACAAAAGAAAACCCTGACTAAAATTGGTTCAAACATGAGGAAATATACTACTTTATGCAACTGTTCTGAAACCTCTAATATTTTCCCTCCTCTGCATACTGGCTTCATCCTAGGAATGACAAGGAGATTATTGCTGTAGTTCTATTTATTCATCATGCCCAAACAGGAAAATGTCCAGAGAAGATAAAAATCATCTTCTAATTCGTCTCTTTCCTTAGAGCCAGGAGACCTTTCCCAGGAACCCAGTGGCAGATAATCCTTAGTGATTCTCGTCATTTTTAAACCTGCCCCTGGCTAGGGGAAGGCAAGGGTGGTGATTGGCAGCAGTATTTAATGTCTACGCCTGGAACTAGAGATGAAGCCACCTCCTCCTGATCCACTTGGAGGAGGGTAGCTGGGTGAAAACAGACAAACAACAACAGCAACATTCCAGTGTCCCCCCCTTCCCCCCTCCCCCCTCCATAGGTATATTATGAAGGAAGAAGACTGAATGGATATTGGATAGAGGGAACTAATAGTATTACTGCATCTTCTGATAAACTAGTGTTTTGAGTAAAGTAGAAGAAATGATGGTCGTATTTTTATAATCCAGCTACATCTATGTTATTTTCTCTACCACGACGTATGGGAAACATTCATGTGCTTAAATCTATGTAAGTGAATTTTACAATAGATTTTCTGTCTACATGGGGACTGCTTCCTGTCAGTTTAATTCTGGACCATACTGTCACGCACGGTCAAGAGAAAGGTGAGTTTTAACAACTTGAACTGATGTCGAGTTTGCCTGGGCTGTCGGTCATTTACCTTAGCACTTTGCTTCACTGGTGGGTTAATTGTTAAGTGGCTTGGTTATGTATTCTTATCTTTGAGAATTTTCAGGTATAAAGTAATACCTGAAAGTAATATAAAGTATGCATTATAAAGTAATGCATATCATCACCTTTTTATATGTACCCTTCATTTAAAATTCCTCTCTATGTTTCTATGTAGGTAAAGAGGGGGTGGGAAGAGTACATCAAAATGAATTTTAAAAAGTTCTCAGAGTCAGCATTAATTTAAACAGTAGTTTTCTTATGGGGCATATTTAACCCAAAGGAAAAGTCACGATAATTAGGAACTTGGGATTCTGAGTGATTTGTGAGGTGAAAAATAACTTTTTTTTTCAGAGAATATCCTTTCTCCAAATGTGGCCTTCCCAAACTTCTGAGGATGTAACTTCTATTTAGAAAATGGTTGAGAGTCAGTTTGGAAAGAGTTTAAGAAGAGAAATTCTGAGTTCTCCCTCCAGCTCTTCCAATACCTTTTTTTGAGGACTTGAACCACCACCTGCATTTCTCCGATATGTATAGTTGTCAGGGAAGATGAAATACTGTGTGAAAGTGTTTTGAAACTCGAAAGCAGTAAACTGCTGTAGGGTGTATTTATTATTGTGACTGTGGTGTTATTACACTTGAAGCAGAACTTTAAATATTAACGATATTCTTGTTCATCAGTGGGGAAATGTTAATGGGAAGGTTTTTAAAAACTGTTGAGCTGTAACTGCTGTGTAAATAACGGACACAGAGCGCCTAACCCAGATTGCGGAAAGCTGTTTTACTGTAGAAGTAACAGTTGTTTTTCTCCTCGGTCCTGAGGTCAATGATTATATAATGTATATCAGATCACTAGGGTACATATCAAAGTGAGCATAAAGAGGCAAATGTTTCCCTTTACAATGACCATATAAGAGATTATTTCTCTCAGGGGATAAAACATACATGAAGTCTGACTGTTTTACTGCATTATTTTTCCTATAGAAATCACTGAGCTTCAGATTTGTACATTAACTCCTATCTCATCATGTGACTGGCAAGTGTTTCAATGTGTTAAGGTTTCTGATCTGCAGGTTTCCAGCTAAATCCTAATCCATACTTGTATTTTTGTGAAACAAATTATTTAAATTATGGAGAAATATGTGTTGTATGTAACATGTTAAGCTAATCTTTGTGGTATACCTGTGGTTTAATTTATTTAGTTAGATAGAGTGAAACATGAATTTTCATTGTATTAGGTTATCTTTCTCAAAGTCATAGGAGCTCTGCAAAATGTTTTGTAAGTTTAGGAATTCTGTTAGTGTTTTTGATATTTTCCTGTGCACATAGCCCATTTGAGAGGCCGATGGCCCAGCCATTCAACTAAGATGGTACTGAGTCCTTCCTTCCTGTCCGGCAGCATGCTGGGCTCTGGGGGTAAGGTGGACAGCAAACAACACCCAGTTCTTGTCTTCATGCAGCCTAGTGTTCAGGGGGCAGAAAAGAATCACTTGCCAATCATGAAAATGCAAAATTCAATCTGTGACAAGCCCAATGAAGGAGAAGGACAGAACACCTGACTAGGAGGACAGGAAAGTGTCCCCCAAGGAAGTGGTGATGCAGCCAAGAGTCGACATGGGAGTGAAACAGGCCACGCAGGGAAGTGGAGTGGTGGGAGTGAGTCAGAGCGTGTGCCGCTGGAGGATATGCGTGCAGGTTCTGTGGCAGGAGAGCCAGTGGTGTGCGTGAGCATTGTCAGGACGTGGGACTGGAGGAGAGAAAATGAGGTGTGCGTGTGATCACCACGATGGCCCTGAGGTCCGTAATTAAGAACTTCGCCCTTATCCTGACACCAGTCAGAAGACTTGTAATTATTTGAAGTACAGAGTGGCATGATGGGATTTGCATGTCCATTCACAAAGCCCTCTTTGTCTATAAAATGCATACTATGTGCTCATACACTAATGGCACCTGAGGCTCTATCTCCTACTGGTTGTCCCACTAATGTATACTCTACTCCTCCCCCAGTGTGTGGTAACCTTGTAGTTTGTATGGGATTACTACATCTCCAGGGGACAGCTGTGATTGGACTATACCAGTCAGGGTAATTCTGTCCCCTCACGGTGGTTTTTAATTTGGGTCATCTACATCTTTGCGACTCCATGCACATTTTTCCTGGTTTTAGAGATTGGTTCCATGATGGTCTCAATCAAGGCAAAATTCAAGAGGAATTTTGCTCTTTTGTGACCTCAACTCTCTCCAGGTAAGCAGGGGAGTGAGGAAGCAAGCTGTTCCAGAAATCCCATGGCCATGGTGGATTCCAGCTTTAGGGTGAAGGTGACATGGAGATGGCACAGTGGAGGAATAGAAGGAACCTTTGTCTTTGCTAGTATTGTGGATCAACTGGATGTGTTAGCCCTAACACCTGCTTCATGTCTGGAATTTCCAGTGTCTGGGCCAGTGCATTCTCTAGATGAGGGAAGTTTTGACTAGACTGTACCTAAAATTACCTTAATCTATGTGCTGGTACATCTCACCAGGATCCCACTGCTTTCCTTCTCCTTTCTATACTCTAAATTGCCAGTATCTCCAAAATAGTGACTCTAGCCAGTACAACACTCCTTTCTCTAAAATTCTTCTTTTTTTTAGTAATCAAATACTTCTTTTTATCTATGTCTGCCAATCTAGGTTATGTATTTCAGAGAGAAAGAGCCCTAATTTATATTGATTTTTAAAATCCTTTTTGGTGTCAGATATTATGCTATCATAACAACAGTAATCATCATAAAAGTAGGAGTTATACTTATGTGTTCCAGGTTGTCTGGTGATGTTTTTCCTAAATTATCTCTAATCATCACAGCAGTATTGGAGGGTGGACATAATCATTCCCATCTTACAGATGAAGATACATAGAATCTGAGATGTTAAAGAATTTCTCCAAAATTACACTAGTAGCCAGCAGCTCACCACTCCTGGTTACAAGATAATGGTCGAAGAAAGAATGGCTAATGAATGTATTGTGTTTATTTTCTTCAGACATATGAGACTGAGCAGCCTGAGAACATTTGGTGCTCAGAGGGAGGAAATGCTAAGAGGGGAAAACAAGTCTGAAAGGGAGAGAAGGATAGTTCAAAGACCAATTTCCCTGCCTCACAATATGACTAGTGCCAGTTCTAACTGCGTATGTTTGCTTTGCTTGGAAGATAGAATCATAGTGCCAAAATTTGCGGAAGTCTGTTTTGGAGGATGCATTAGTCAGGGTATGCTAATTACTGGAACAAACAACCTCTAAACTTTAGTTAACACCACAAAGGGAATTTCGCTCTAGTGCACAAGACCTGTGGGGTGGGTTCTGTTGCCTGTGGTCCTTCAGGTCTGGTTTCTTTCATGCCTTAGCTTGGTCCTCCCCCATGGCCTTGGGGGTTCCCTAGATTCTCTGTATTGGGCTGAACACAGAGGAAAAAGAAAGTGTATGGAGGGTTCCATGGGAAGTTTTAGAGGTCAGTCCTGGAAAAGGCAAACATTACTTCCTCTCACTTTCTGTTGGCCAGATCTTAGTCACATGATCCCACCCTGCTGGCAAAGGAGGGTGGGGAATTTAGAATTCCTGTGTGGTTGCAGTTGGTCGAGGTAGAAGTGGGGACGAGTGCAAACATAGTCTCGTTTTAACCATAGAGGGTTTCACCAGAGAGCTGAAAGGTTGGTGACTACTAGTTTTCAGATGCACTGGGTTTTCAACTAAGGCAGTACCATGTGGTACACCCTCAGTCTCTAGAAGACATTGTGTGTGAGGCCTGCTGATGGCTTTTAACTGGGAAAATTGTTTACCTTCTATGAAGAGAAGATAATGATATGCATTCCAGAACTTATTTGGGAGACTAAAGGAAATCATGAAGATAGAAGTAATTTGTTAACTAGAAATGGATATTCAAATAATAATTATAGCTGCTTATAGTTTTAAACTAAAATCAGACATGTCGCTTGGAAAGAAAGGAAAAATGCTAACACAGAAAAGATGAGGTAAAAAACAGTAGGAAGTAGGATATCAGTACTTTTTCTTTGGAAACTCATTGCCATGTTTCATGTAATTAATTTCATTTCCTTCAATGAAGCGGTTGGTATAAATAGTATAGAGGTTTTCCACTAATGCATTATTTAATATTTTTAATTTTTACCTTAAAGATTATAATATTTTTAATTTATAAAACTGATTATTTGTAAAACTGAATAGATCTTCTTTTTCAATATAATTGTGAACTTTTCTGTGGTTTCAGAGCAACTGCTTTGCAGAGTCTTGCACGGTGCCTTGAATTAAAGTGAGAAAAAGAAGCTGAGTGGTGGGTGGGCCTTTGAAAGATACAATACATTTGATGCTATGAAAAGAATTCGTTTTATCCAGTTTTGCATTGACTATATGTTGCTTTGATTTCATTCTGTATATATGAGGCTTGCAGTATTTCTTTTCTTTGGCTTTCTTATTTGTAACTGCAGATTTAGTGGTTTCTTTTGTGTACCACTTGCATCCCAGAATTTGGCGCAACAGTTTTGAGTAGCTGAATGATTTATCGAGGACAGATCAGCTGAAATGTGGCTCAACTTTAGTAAAGCAGACGGAATGACATAAGGTTAGGTGACTGATGTGTGAGTTTTTGAATTTGATTTGGTTTTACATGGAAAGGTTGAAGCAATGATCCATGTATTCTAATAAAAATCATCAGTACAAATCAAATAAAATCTGGCTTAGTGGCTATTTTCCCACTGTATCACTCATGGCTAGCCGATGCTGTTACAGACCACACTTGGCAGGCAGTGTTTTCTCCTACATCTTAAAGTAGTATTGCCATCTTTGCTATGTGAAGAAGGCATCTTTTCTAATCAAACTTTCTGCTAATCTCATCAGATAAATCATTATTCTCTACTGACAGCTCTGGCTTCCCCTGAACCCCTTCCCTGTTTCTTGTTTTCTCTCAAGATGCCTGGTTATTGTCATTCTTCAGGTCTTTGCGTCTATCTCCTTTCAAACTAAGGACATTTCTGCCATTCCTGAAGAAGAGCTACAGCTTTTTTCCATTCTACTTAGTGAATTAGTAAGACCAGTACATCATAGCAGTTCATCTCTTTCTGACCAGTAATCTGTTGGTTATCAGAAGGGCCAGAGGCAGCCCACATCCAAGTTGCAGAGCTACTAAAAGAACAAAATGCTTATTCCCATGAATTTGATGGATTTAAGCTTAAGAAAATGCCAGTTGATTCTTCTTAATGTGTTTCAGTTTCTACCCCTAAAAGCTAGACTAGTAAATTAGTGCAGATGTATTTGGACTGCCTCAGTTTTAAGAGTGTTTTAAAGCACTTGAAAGTGAAAGTAAGAGTAGCAGCATGATTAAAGCTACAGTCCATTTTTGTCATAGACCCGACCAGCTATATCACTATATCCTCGGCCTTTCTCAAGCCAATGCAAAACTTGTGTCATGTTTTGGTGAAACGGTGCTGTATGAGATACAGGGAAGCGCAGAGGGGAGATCAGCAGCTTTCTTTGCATTGCTGATATGATTTAAAAATGCATATTGCTAGATATGAAAACTCAGTCCTTATAATACTGTCTCACTTTCCTATTTTTGTAAGTATTCTAATGAACTTTAGCGTGTTTTATGTTGCCTTTAAGTTAAAGAAGAGAATGAAATGGCATCTTGTATATGGGATAACTACCAATTTCTTTGTTTGATTTTTTTGTTTTCATGCTTTAGAAAAATGATGTTAGTCTGCTTATACTTAAATATGCAACTTCTTTTGATCTCAATTTCATACTTTCAGTGATTCCAGATAAATAATTTAAAATGAGATGAATATACAAAAAATCATGTTGGAAAGTGGAAAGCATAATACAAAAGTATGGTTACATCATTATGAGATAAAATGTAAAATCCTTTAGGTCACCAGACAGACTTCTCTGGTTACTTATGAGACCAAGAAAAACTATTGCCAATGTCTGCCAGGCACTTGGCTGAAAAGGAGTTGCAGGGAAAATTTTCTAAGCATTTGTAAGTCAGAGTTGAAATCTACCAGCAATGTTCAGTTTATAAATGACATGGGTTTCATACAAGGGTTAAAGGGACTATTTCTACCTCACAATGATGACAATAAGTTAACTCACTCAGTATGCATATGTTCTATCAAATGGCCAAGTTCTGCTCACGGTCTTTTGTGTGCTCAAGTTTTCCCCCTTACTTTTTGACTGTGGCTGGTTCATATGTGGGAACATATTCTTCTCGAGATGTCAGTTTACTTCCCATTTTAAAACTTTTTAGGTCTGTTATCCACTTTTATTTTCCCTTTTGCCAGTTTATGAAATCCACACTAGATTTTTTTGTCTGTCATAAGCATACTTCTCTTTCTACTTGATTTTAATTGGTAAGTGCTCCTGCTATGGTGGATCTCCTTTTTCACACAGTGGTTTGTAGAATGTGATGCAGAGAGGCAAGGGACAGCCATTCAGGGCAGCGTTGACTCTGGGATGGATTATCTAACCTGGCTTTAGGCATTGCATTGATTTATAAGTAGGTTGCTCAATCTTGTCTTTATCTTGGCTAAATTCTTCAAAGTTAATAGTATAATATGTCTTTATTTATTCTAGTTGCTGTCCTCCCCACCCCTACTAGTTCACACTGCTAGTACTAATAATTTTATCCATTGAAGTGTCACTACTGCGTAAATAAACAATTGAGGAATATTTCTTAACTAATTCAAATAAAACAGGAATTTCAGTCTAGTTTTGTATTTATTGCCCTATATTCCTATGATTTTAAAAACCAGTTGATCACAGTCCAGAGGATCTGTAAGGCTGCCTGGGAAACTATTAAAAGTTATCAATGATATGAAGTTGGGGGGAGTGGATATTGAGGGAATTTTCACTTTTTACTTTATACACTTTTGTGTTTTAATTTTTTTCAATAAAAACAATTAAAAATTAGTTGTAATGGTCTTAGAATATTTCTCTATAGATTGCTGATTTAGCTGTACAGGGAAACGTTGTAATTAAACAGTGGAGAATTCCCACAATACCTTGACCAGGTGATGAAATTAGAATAACAAATGAAGGGAGCAGACCACAGGCCATCACGTGGCCCTGCCTGTGATATCCTGGGAAAGACACAAGGCTGCTCTGGTAGTATTGTATCCACCTGAATATAACCATGAAGAAGCATCAGATAAAATCGAATTCAGAAACATTCTATAAATAACTGGCCTGTATTCTTCAAAAACACCAATATGACAAAAAGAAAAGAAGACTGAGGAACTGTTACTGATTAAAATAGATGAAAGAGATATGCTGATTAAATGCAGTAAGTAATTCTGGATTTCTTTTTTTTTTTTTTTTCTTTTTTTGTGAGCTTAGTTAAATTTTTATTACACTTGAGATCAGTTGTAATTCATGGACTGTGGATTAGGTAAAAGCATATCAATTGTAGATTTCCTGATTTTCATAACTATACTGTTTTCATTGTTGGGAAATGCACACAGAAGTAGTAAGGGATAAAAAGATATGACTGATACAACAACCTACTCGCAAATGCTTGAGACACAACAGATTACATAGTTTTAACAGCATCGTAATTATAAACTTTTTAAAATAAAAAAAGTAAAGAAACACGGGAAAAATTTAAAAATATATGCATATTTTGAAGTTCATGGAGGATTTTGATGGTTAGCCACATTTGGGAATCACAAGCCAAGATTACATGTTATTGTTTCAGAAAGAGTTGCTAGAATCATTTTGAGATTGATCAGGTGCCACTAGATAAGTAGCAGAAAAACTCCCTCAAATTTGGAGTGAAAGAGTGAAAATTGACTTTGTTTAGTTTGGGGATATGAACTTGGTACAATGTTGTATTTTTTGTGAGTTTCAGCCTAGTCTGAATTGACCAGGTGACTTACTGTTCTTTATATGTCACAAAAATTAAATGTTCTTCAGATTCCATTCTCTCACAATTCTGATTACGAGGTTATATTGTATGGTTGAATACCATACTGTATATTTAGGCAAAACACATTGTGTTGAGCTTATTAAGTAAGAATAAAGAGATTTTCCCCCTCATCCAAGCTATTACATTTCACATTTGTAAAGTCTTTCAAATTCATTTTTAATGGACTACTTCCCTTCAAATACATGTGGAGATAGATTTATAAAATTGTAAACAGTTTAGGCATTTTTACACATTTTCATTGTATGTGTTTGATACTGATTTACCTCTTTTTAATTGCAACAGAGATAAAGAATTAGTAGTTTAAAACAGTAGGAACTACATGTTCTGCTGTGATCAAGGAATTAGATAATCTGGCTTGTTTGTTTAAGGAGTCTGTATCTTGAGACTTTTATAGGGCAGTATTAAAGCTCTGAGCCTTCTTATTATGCCAATACCCAGAAGATTGCTTTAATGAGAAGTAAAGGGCCTTTTTCCAATTACAAGGGAATAACTGTATTAAGTTCCTGTGTTATGTCAACCTGCTTTGATTTGATTACTGCAAAAGAAATGGATTTATCTGTCAGTGTTACTTAATTAACCCTTCTCATTGATGTTTTGCAGAGTAATATAGTGTGGTTTGCACATTTGAGTCTAAATACAAAAAAATTGGCCTAAAAACTAAGACATGACCCCTAAAGCTAACATGGAAGATTGATTGTTTGTCATTGCCAGGTCAGAGGCTGCAGCATTAAACATAGGTGGAAGATTGGGATGTTGAAAGGATAAAATGAAAATCAGTTTATGGGAGTGATTATTGTAAGCAAAAGGGATTGTGCTAGAAAACTGGATTTTTAGGGAAGATATTTGAACAATTAAAACTATTTGGCTTCACCAATATTAGTCAAGCATCAGGAATGGGAGATAAGATGAGACAAGGAAAAACAAGAGACACAGACTTTTTTAAAGTATAAAAAGAAAGAGAAGAAAAAGAAGAAAGCAAGAGGAATGGATGCCATTTGGGAAAAGTGGACCATTGTGGTTATGCAGAGCAATTATAGCCTACAAATATTTCAATTAAGCCAGCAGCCCTTTCCCAGAGCCTCACAAATGGTACTCTAGGGAGAACAGAGTTCTAGGGGGAAAAAAGAAGAAAAGATAAAATTGTTATATATTTCATCTTGGCTCCTTTTGTCTCTCTGTTGGAATAAATGTAATAAATTATTTATCAAATAGGCATTTTTAAATATCAATTTGTATATCTTAAGTCATTAGAGTATAATGGATTTTACAGCATAAAAATTGCATGTTTCAGTTGAAAAATACATGTACATTTTAGCAGAGCTATATTCTGTTCTATTATGAAATGAAACATTTTAAAATTTATTCCTTTGTTCTTTAATGTTTTATTTTCTGAAGTACCTGCCTTTTATTTCTCACATTTTGTGATATATATTTGAAAACACAGCTTTAAGAGGTACCAAGCACCTAGTTAAACATTTCCCCAAATTATATTCACTTTTAATTTAGATACTTTGAAGGTTATCTATGTAATATTGGAGTTAGATCGTGTGTTTCAAAGTCTTCAGATATGACAGCTTACTTCTAATTGTTATTCTCAACTGATTTTGAAATAAATTCCCCCTCCCCAACATTATCTTTGTAAGACTGATATTTATTAAGTGCTTTTAGATCAGTTCCATTTCAAAAAGTCAGAGGAAGCATGTAGAATTCACATTATTGTACTCTTGCCTCGGTTGTTCATGGCTGTTGTTTCTGGGCTCTTGTTTAGAAAGATGAAATCCAGAAAAGACTGACTTCCCTCTAAGAGGAAGTCCCTTGCTGGTTCGTTTCACAAATTTGAAATGCAGGGGCGCTATATAACACCCAGGTCTCCATATTTCAGGTTAGATTATTCAAGTTAGATTGTCATTGATATTTCCAAATTATATGGATTGCCATAAAGACTTCAAGGTTACCTTTGTCTAAGTTTCATAATATTACTCTACTCACCTTGAGTTTCAAGAAGATTTCTGAGTTTCAGAATAAGGAATACTACTGGCATTTTTAGAACACAATAGTTATGCATTTTATTTAGTTACTTTCATATTATTTAAATTTCTTTTCCTGTTATATAGCATTGAAAAATGCAATTAACTCCATATTTTAAATATTTGAGATCACTTCATGTACGTTTTTAAAAAATAGTTTATTTTGAACTTAAGGAAAATGGTACTATTTTAAACAGTTTTCTAAAGCAATGGTCCCCAACGTTTTTCACACCAAGGACTGGTGCTCCTATGAGAATTTAATGCCTGATGGAGCTGAGCAGCTGCAAATATGGATGGAGCTTTGCTTGTTTGACTGCCGCTCACCTCCTGCTGTGTGGCCTGGTTCCTAACAGGCCATGGACCAGTACCAGTCTACTGCCCGGAAGTTGGGGACTCCCCTTTTCTAAAGGACGCATTAATGGAAGTTTAAGTTGGAGGTTAATAAAAGCTATAATATTGAAATTGCTCCCCTCTGAACAAGTTTTCCCACTATACTTTTTTCCTTAGTATGTCCACATTTTGCCCTTTCTTATATAAATTATAAGGATAGCTTGTACTTAACTTCTGAGTTTTCAGGTTTGCTTGATAAGGAAAACGTTAGTGCTGAGAAGGCTAGTGTTGACCACGGTGATATGAAAATGGAAAGCCCAGGTCCCCGTTCTTTGTATTTGAAGGATCTTAGAATTGGGTGGGATGCACTGCCATTTGAGAAGGGCTAGAAGTTTCTCGTCACTCACTGCTCAGGTCACTCATTATGAAGACATCTTGTTTCTTAGAGAAACAAAAAGAGGTGGTCATGGTTTTGTGGGCATTGTCTATCAATATTTGAAATGCCTCAACTCTTCCTTCCTCTATCTTAGAACTCAAATTTGACTTCACATTACTCCACTTAAAGCTCTCATTGTGATGGCTGCTAATGAAAATGTGCACATCCTTAACGCTCTTTGCTGATGAAATATTTTGAACTCTAAATTCATCTGGCACTGACGGAGAGCATATGCCATCTCAGTTTGTGTGGAGGGCTCAGCCAAGGGTTCTTCCTGGACTAGGAAATTAGTAGGAGCCACAGATGTATGCAGTCTGTGAGTCTTCATGATGACGTGGAGGATATTTAATAGTGTCTGTTGTTGCAGAGCGAAAGATTTAAGACAGTGTAGACTTCAGCATGTTTCAGAGTGATTATCTTTCCAGGAAAAACTTCACCTCAATCCCCCAGTGCACTCTGATTGTGTAGAAGCTTTCATCGGGAAATCAATATATTTCTTAGAAGAGCAGGATTTTGTAGACTCTTAGAGCAATGCAAAATACCCTTTTGGTTGTTTTCTGGCTTCATGAAACTCTAGGGCTTTGGATATTTGGCATGATCTGGGCGTGATGTATGGAAAGAACCAACACATAATGCTAATTACCCCAAATCTTCAGAGTTAGGTAACTCTCATGCTTGTTTATTTCCAATCAAGCTTAAACCTACACAGTACTTAGTCTGTGTTGTTGAGTTGGGCCATTGTTCAGCTTACATAGCTTATGACAGTGTCATTTATAGAGCATACAGAAATATGTTGAAATGGTGAGATAGAGGATATTCTAAAGGTAAATTAAGTCATGAAACAAATCTAATGCTTACTAGATTCCCACTGTGATTGTGCTGTAGAGGTTCATGGAGAAGGTGAGGTTTGTTTTCTTACACGTATTGGCTATTTCTAAAGTCCAGGAGAATATTTGAAAGTCTCTCACCTATTTAGCAGAACTGGTAGTCATTAAAAAGTGAGACTCAGGTTTCCTCAAATAGATCACAATTTTACATATTTATATAGTTTAATTATCTTAGGTTTGGGCAGTATTAGTAAATTAGATTCTCATGGCAGATATTGATTACTGAGTATTTACTGTGGGCCAGGTACTGCCCTAAGTGTTTAGCAAGTATTAATTAACTTACTGACTTTAATAATAACTCCTTGAAGTTGGAATCCTATTATCCTCTTATCTCCTGTTAGATGCTTACTTTGGATGGGTCCTGGGTTTCACTTCTGTTCTCTTAGACCCAAGAGGCCATTAAATTTTCTAGGTTGGCAGATGTCCTCAGGGCAAAAATGTCTTTTCTTCCTCCCTGGGTTCCAGCTTTCACTTTGATTTTGGCTTGATAATTTCTTACTCTCTAGTCAACTTATTGGTATCATAAGAAGATTAAAATTTTTTTATCCATCGTTTTAAACTTTGTGTGTGTGACATCCAAGTATAGATGGAAATCTAACCCCTTTTTTACAGTTGACAAAAATGGATTCAGAGAGGCCTGGAACTGGCTCAGACCATACAGCTGTTTAATGCAGAGTTGCTACTAAAATCCAGGTCTCTATCTCAATTCCTGCAGTGTTTTCTGATATTTGTCTGGTCTGATAGTTTTGATCTCCTGGTCCATATAAGCAAAATGGAAATTTGAGTAATCAAATCATAAGATTAATGAATGTGGATGGGAAATCATAGAAATTAAAAATTATGTCTTAATATCTTTTCTCTAAGTGGAGTATTTGGTGCTAATCCTGCCCAAACCCTGCTTTGATGTTTTGGTGTTGAAACGTCAGACATTTTAGAGGGGGCTTATACAGAACTACTCAAATAAAATGAAAATTTGTGGATTGTCAGGCCGTCTCCTAAAGGAACTACCAATCTCATGAAAGTTACCATGTTTGTCCTAGTTTTGGGTAAAATGAATAAGAAAAATCTTGAACAATCAAGTCCATTTCAGTCTTGTGGAAGAATACTTTCTGTCATCCACTTGCTTTTTTCCTTTCCCTCCTGCTGCCTAGGTTATTGTCTTTCTGTTATTTATCCTCATCTTGGATAGAGGGTGGCAACAGAACAAGGGAAAGGCTCAAGAACTAAATATTCAGACTGCTGCTATCCTTGGCAGGCTTTCATTTATTACTATGTGACCTTAATAGATTTCCTGACAGTTTGTTTTTTTATCCCATGCTAACTGTGAATTTTGTTTCATTCTCCTTTTCTCATTCAGTAGAATTTTTATCTTCTCTAGTTTATCACAATGTACATTTTGATAAGCTCATAAGAATTTTATTGTTCTCCTACTTTTCTGATCTCTTGATTTCTTCAAATATTTCCTTTTTGTGTTGTATATAATTCTGTAATCTTTTGTGGACACAAGAATGGGCATAAACTCCCAAATATATACATTCACTCTGCCTGGGGAGAAGTAACCGGAGGTCATATTTGAACTGGTCATGGAGGGATCTGAAGTTCTTACCATGGGGACATGTATGTAGTGGAGGAGACCACTCACTGGCTTTAAGTAGGAGCAATACCTTTGTTGGCCAGCTCTGCCATTTATTGTCACCTTGGGGGAGTTTTCTATCCCATTGAAGCCTCAGTTTTTTCATTTCATTAAAATAGGGATACTGTTAGTGCATCAAAGTGCTTAGCGTGTAGTATCTAACACATATTTAAGCCCACTGAATGTTAGTTATTTTTTGAGAGATGAAGAACAGTTCAGGCAAAGGGAATAGAAGTACGAAAACATGGAGATACATCAAAGTGTATGCAGTGTTCAGGTACAGCAGTAGGGAGTAAGGACTGACCAAGTGAGGGCCATGTTCAGCTTTTACATAAAAAGTGAGTCTGGGCCAGAACCATTGGGAAGCAGATGTGATGGGAGTGTGATTTGAATGCTTCTGAAACTGGAAACCTAGGCAGAGATTTCAAGATAGGGAGTGAGATGGGCAACTGTTGGTGGTGAGGGGCTTGTATCTTGTCTTGTGTTCCCAATTGAGCAGGCTGCTGTATCCCAAACTCCTGTGTATACGAAAATTACTTGGGAACCCAGATAAAAACAGTTTTTTTTTTTCTTGGTCCCATCTCCAAAGAGCAAAACTCACTAAATCTGCAGTGGACTCTAAAGATGCTGATTTTTGAAATGAGCATGCCAGGTGACTCAGATGCAGGGTGGTTGTCAGATGCATTTTGAGATGTGCTGGAACAATTGTTGAGGAAATGCATGCTAACTGGCAGATCTGATAAAGCTTGGTGGGAGAGAAGATGGAAATAAAAAAAAGTAACATGTTTATATTTATTATGAGTTACAAATATCCATTCTGTAGCCTTATGTCTGCTTGCTTGGATGAACGAGCACTAGTTATACAGATATTTTTTTCAAAGATAAAATGTAATCAGAAATCATATGATTATTCTATTAGGTTTGGGAGAGCTAGAGATCTGTCCTTACCTTCTAGATCTAGCAGGAGGCCAAAGGATGGAAAAGCCTGTTAAAAAGAGAGCAGTAATAGGGAGGAAGGCACAGCAGCATGAGGTCAGGAAATGAGAAAGGTGGAAATGGGAATGGATGGCAAAAGAGCAGTCAGATTTGATTGGTTGGGAATCTATTTGTAAAGGAACCCGACCAGTATTTAACCTGTTTTGAAAAAGCTAGACTTCCAGCATTTTTAATTAGTGGATTGCTCGCTTTTGAAATTGCCCAGTTGGGAATACTCAAGTTTTGATGTGTTTTATCTGCTTGCTAATTAGCAGGCTGCTTGGTTGACAGTCATTTTACTTTATTTTGTGGACAGAAGATGTATACGCGGGTCTCTAGAAACATTCCAGCTCAGGTCTGGGTTAAAATGCATAAGTCACTGTGTATTTAGTAAGAGTTCATAGTGAATTATAAATCAAATTCTAGTCTGTCTGTTCTCCAACTCGTTCTTTCTTTTTGCTCTTCAATATGATTTTTCCTCTAGCACAGGGCTTCTCAGTCCTGGCACAATTGACATTTGGGGCCAGAACATTTTTGGTTGTTGGGGACTGTGTCGTGTATGAGTAGGATGTTTAGCAGCATCCCTGGTTTCCACCCACTAGATGCCAGCAGTGCCCCTTTTCCCCCAAGCTGTGACAACTCAAAATGTCTCCAGACTTTGCCAGATGTCCCCTGGAGGTCAGAATTGCCCCTGGCGGAGAACCACTGGCCTGACATTACTGTGGTCCTCTTTCCTACTTGTCTCTGCTTACTTTTCATGTTCAAAACCCTCTTTGAAATTTGAAAAGATAAAATATGTCCAAATAATATGACCTCTTATGGTAAAGATAGGGATTCAACTCTGTTCCTGCATTATTTTTTGGCCAAATTGAAGAGTAGAAATCCCTCCAATTAATCCAAGCTGGCTGTTTCAGGTGAAAAGGAATCAAGGGGCATCGAACTTCCGAAAACTTGCAGTGTTTGAGAGATTTTGTCACTTGGACTGTTTTTTTTTTTTTTTTGCCCACTGAAATATTTGATTTTTGTTTAAGGATGAAGAGAACCATGTAGGCTACAAAACTTATTCATGTGAGAATTGAGAGGGTTCTTCTCTGTGTACCTCAGTCAGCGCATATCAGATAGGCCAGGAGGTTGGGCTGTTCAACAGTAAATTTGGAGAAGGTATTGCACCTTCTCTCCTGATTAGATGACTCCCCAGTGCTTTCTTGACATTTCTTAAAGCTCATTGTCCCTGATTTTAGCTGTCCACAGGGGACATCTGTTTGCAGTTGCAATACCTTCTGAAGCACCAGGAAAAAAAAAAGAAAAAAAAAAAAAAAAAAAAGGGAACCAAAATAATTGGTTTAAAAACGGGAGGAATTCAAGTTTAGTGACAATAGTTTTTTTATTGCTGTTGCTATTCCATCTCTTAAGATATTTTCTAAAATGCTCAAATGCCATGTACCCTACTGTACCCCAAAATAAATCAATTAATTATACTATGATTATTTCTGCTGATAATAAAACAGCAGTAATAAAAGGAATGACAGTAGTGCAGTAAGAGAATAAACAGTATCGCTGAAATGTTAGGAAACACAATAAATGGGATTATGTCTGCTGAACCAGTGTTTCACACCTCCTCCTCCAATTCTGTCAGAGGAAGTTTGTGATGGCCGTCTGTTATCAACCGTGATCAAAATAATAGAACAGTAAAACTTTTTATACTTATAAAGGGTCTTTCATCAAAAATCTCAAAGCTGTTTCTAAATATAGAGTGGCTGATCTTTAAAACACTTTTATGTTTGAAGCACTTCAAATGATAACTTAGCAGTTACATCCTCCATCCTGAGTGTTTGCCGCTCGAAGCACTAACTGAGCACTTAGTAATCTGGTCAGCATTAGAACTTTGCTGCTACAGGATTTAGAATTCCAACTTTTCGGTAGTTCATGTCGGTCTCTTCATCATTATTTAGGAAATTAAAAGATTGTTTTAATGACTTTAATTCCCGTATCTCAATGCCCAGATTAAAGATTGTAGGCCAGGTGGTCAAATGTATTTTAAAAAAATTAAAAATCTGAGACAGTGCTGTCTTAACTTAAAAACCTTCGAAAACAAAATTGTAATATCTTTGTACTGGTGGAAATAGACAACGGAATTTTTTTTTTTTGGGGGGGTGGCAGTTCTTGAGTTTAAGAATATTTTGGCATGGGTCCTGCCAATGTAAGTGTGAATGTTGACCTGAATTTAACTTTTTGTGTGTGTGTTAAGGTTGTGATAGTGTATTTTTACATTTATTTTGTTCAAAAGATTTAAATAAAACTTTAAGTGCAGTTTCATGTCTATAAAAGTTGATGCTATGAAACATTGTGAAAGATGGAAGTAATTTTTATGCTCATACCTCTAGTTCCTGAGGGTCTAGTTCATTTCTGCTGTGAATTTAAATGAGTTAATTTAAGTAGATGGGTCAGAAGTCACTATCATTGTAGTAGCCTCGTGCCTGAATCTTAATTAAAGGCAACAGGAGATTAATTTGAAACATTAATTTAAAAATGCATATACAAAAAGAAAGAATTATTGCAAGAAAGCCTAAAGAACTTTCTCTTGTCCCTAGATGTAGAAGACAGAAGTAGCTCAGGGTCCTGGGGGAATGGAGGACATCCAAGCCCGTCCAGGGTAAGTATATCTAATCATTTCTTCCATAACCAGACATCTCACATATGTAAATTGACAAACTGAAGGTGAGTTTCTCTCATGAACACACACAATTGCATGGATATATATGCATAGTAAATTTAATGAGGATCAGCTTGTGTTTGGAATTTGTTTTTCATTCTCTTATTGGATGCTATTATTGAATTTGACACCTGTTCCACTTCTGCTAACCAAAAGAAAAATTCTTTATTAAATATTTGGCCTTATGTTGCCAGTTATTGATCTAGTATTATAGAAAATTATTTGTTGTAGATGTCACAACTTTGGAAAAAATCCTAGTATCTCTGTAATGTATTGGTATAAATATAGACTACTTAATAATTCTAGTGACATAGTATGAAATTCTAGCCTACCAGTATAATCTATATAATATATGTCAGTTGATTTCCCTTTATAAACATATTATTCCATCAGTAGTGCATCTGGTCACCAGTTGGGTTCATTCATTTATTTGGTCTCAGCATTTTGCCACTCTTTTCATGGTTTTCCTCCATGATTTGGTTATTAGTTTGGGTGTAATGGGAAGACCATAGAATGAGGTGAGAGTGGAGTTATTAGGCAATATGTGTTCTTGTATGTATATGACCTTGGGCATGTCATTTCACCTCTTTGATTTTCATTTTCCTAATTTGTAAGATGATGAAGTAGAACCAGAGGATCTTTTATGTTCCTTCCAACAGCTTAAATATGTGTGATTTGATATATAATCTGTCTTCCTTCAGTTGAATCATTTCTAGGCCCTCTAAAATCCATGTCTGCTTTTATAATATACATATAATACCCCAAATTAAAAATAGAGCACATAGCTAAACAAACATCTGCACCTCCACCAACCAGCTGTAAAGATAAAGCATTCTGTAGGGAGGGTAACATTTTACTCTTTAAGTGTTCACATAAATTTAGGGTGGGGGGAGGTCTCTATTTAGGCATAAGAGGCAAGAAAGGTAATCAGGCTGTGGAAATGAGGACATTTCAGCAAGCCACAGTTACCCATTTCCACCTGTCCTTTGGCCTTGTGGTTCTCACTCTAGTCTTCAGAGTATAGCAGGATCTCTAAGCTTACCAGTAACTTTGTTGAGCCCTGCACCAGCTGTCGAGTTTGACATTCTAATGCGTTATATGGATGGGTTGAGGAAATCTTTCCTCCTCCTCATGTTACAGTCTGCATTTACAGAAATAAATCCATTCCCCTGACAGCAAGTGTTGGAGATGAGAGTGCTTTCCTCTATTGTTTAGTTCATTCAGACTTACTTAATTTCCTGTGATTTCTCAGTTTAATACACATAGTACTTTTAATTATATTTCTGAGAACGAGGTCCATTTAGGATCATTCTGACTTTTATTTAGTTTTCATTAACTGTCCTGTCACTTTTTTTCAGGGAATATGGTGGTGAATAATTTTGAATTAATATTTGCAATTTATGTTTTCTAAATCCAGGGAGTTTGGATGAGACAGATTACTGTGGCTGACTTGTACCTGTACAATCATGCCAAGTCTCTCTTCTCTCATCTTAAAGTGGTGATGTTATCAGCTATCTTGCAGTACTGTGCTGAAGTTTAAATTAGATAATGTAAATTAAGCTTTTGGTATACTCTTTAGAATGAAGATACTTAATAAATAATAATTAGTATTATGCAATGCTTGCTGGGTATGGAATAAGTGAGTTTAAAAGCCATGCTAGGTATTTAAAGTGTGACTTCTTTCAACATACTGACACGTTGACAGCATTAGATTACAGTATCGTTCAAACTAATTTTTATAAATGAGGAAAATCAGTTGAAATGAGGTTGTTTGGAACTTTAAGGAGTCCAGTTATTCTCTAGTGAGGTGATGTGCATTTTCATTTTTCATGCAGCATCCGCCTTTTTTGTGCGGGCAGATTCTGCCCTTTGGCTAGCATGCCTACTGACACCTCTGAGTAAATTTGAGTTAGTCTTTATGGGCAGTGCAACCAGCTGAGCAGATGAGTATTTTTTTTTTTTTTAGTTACTTAATGCACCTTTGTAGACTGATATAGATGATTTTCTTTTCTATATGTCATTAAATTCCTCCATTAAAAATAAGTGATTGGGCTGTTTAAAAACATTAATTTTAAATTCCCATTAAAACAATGAGTTAATCATAATAATGACAAATTTCTGCCAAAAATTATGCCTGCTTTAAAAATATTTTTTTGTGGCACACTTTCTCTAAATCCTGAAGTACTAATTTATGCTAAAGTTTTGATGATCATTCAGAGTCATATTATAATAATTTTAACATTCTGTATGTTAATTACTTAGGGAATGATCCAATTTTCTTACAACCACAATAATGACTATAACAAAACAGTGAAATTTCAATATCCTAAAAACCAAATGTTGTTTAAAGGGCTCTACATTGGTCTTCCAGAAGTAATTCATTACAGGCTATGGGTAATTTTCCTTTATAGCACAACTTTGCTTTCTTTTCTTGTTTCTTTTTAACAATTTTGGCTTATCAAAATAAAGACTTTTAATATTTGCAATATATTTTATCAGGTGTTTTCCATGTATTATTTCATTTAATCATGCTAACAACTTCATGCAATTGGTCCTATAATTACTATTCCCTAGATTTCACAGTAATTATGCGGAAAATTTGAACTCTGCAGACACTAGAGTCCTCTCTTACCCAACATGCCTGTAAAGGTACAGGTTCCTTACAATGAGGTTCGCAAGTCGGAATGGTGGACTCCCGTTTCTTTGAGTCAAAAAGGTCTCAATAGTGGGAGCATATTTATGTGCTGATTTTGTTTCACGTAAAATTGAAACATGCTGTATTTTATTTACAGAACTATGGAGATGGGACTCCCTATGACCACATGACCAACAGGGACCTTGGGTCACATGACAATCTCTCTCCACCTTTTGTCAATTCCAGAATACAAAGTAAGATGAATTTTAAATTAATTTGGTTTTCTTCATGAATATGTTTTACAGTGGAAGGGAGAACACTAGCCCAGACAGATGTTCTGTTTTTAGGAACTTGGATCTTTGATCATTTCACTATAGTAATTTTAAATTATAGGAAAATATCGATAGTGTGCTTGGTAATAGTGTATAAAGGACTAACTTTTATAATCATGTGGAATTACAGAGTTCCAGTGATACAAAATCTACATGAAAATTTTGTCTCCCTTAGATACAAAGCACTTTGTGTAATTTCAGCATTGCAACAGTAGTTTTCTAAGTTAAAGTTGATGAAGTGAAAGTGGTGAATATTTAGAATAAAATATCATTGGCCTGCCAGTTGGCAATGAGATGTAGTATTAGCTGTGAATTTTTATTAAAAGATATCATAGAAAATCCTTTAATAATAAGGGTAGTGTGCGTAAGTCAAGCAGTGGTGTGTTCAAGTTGAACTGTAAAATCTGGTCATGAAGGCGTGAACTTTTTAGTGCACTAGACATCCTACTTCGCCGGAAGCGAGCTGTGTGAAGTTTGAGACAGTCTGCAAATGTCCAGCATGACCTTCCTGCTGGTATTCTTAGCATAGTTTTCTGCTTTTATACCCTGTAGGATGTTTGTTTAATAGCAATAATCTGAACAATGAAAAGATAATTCATAATGGCTTAAAAGGTCTCAAAAGCTGGTTGCCTTACTTTTGATTGAAAAAAAAGATCTTTGTTTTAGTAAATGTGGGTTTTTAACAATATTAGTAAATCTCTCTAAATCTCTCAACTTAGCCAAATTCTATTACAAAGTCATCAATAAATAAAGTTAAGTTTCTTGTCATAAGTTGTTGGACTCCAAGGAAAACACACAGCTGTAATTATATAATTTTGAAGCCATAATTACAAATGCTTCTAAAAAACATCCTGATTTTTAAGCCTTGGAATTATCTTGTTACTTAAGGTGTAGAGATAGTCCTTGAATCTCAGTCTCCCCCCCCCCCCAAAAAAAAAATCACCATTAAATCTATCTCAAGGAATTTCAGGCATTTAACCCAAAATAGACATAGCAGAGAAATATTAGCAATTTATTTTTACTGGGTAATATATGTTTGTGTGTTTAAGTGTCATCCCAACTTTGAGAACTACAAAGCTGTCTTTGATGATAGACTGTTCTTATATTTGTGCTTTGTTAACTTTAAAATGGTAAATTTCATATTTATGTGTTAACTTGAAAGCTAAAATGAGGATCTCAGCTTTTTATCAATTGTCTATAGAAAAGTGCAGCACATTTCCTGTTTTCAAGATTTACAGATGCCGATGACTAAATATATTTATCGACTCAAAATTTAAAGAATAATTTCAGGCTCTTCAATGACTAGTAATAATTTTAAATTCTGATGGCATCACTTCTCTATTCATCTTCACCCAAAATCATAAAATAGAATAAAAATTAATTTGAAAATAAAAATCTTAAGTTGCACCTAAAGAGAGTATGTTAAAGAACTTCCTTAGAAAAATTCTAAAACTATTTTCTGATGAGCTAAAGTAAAATAGAATAAATTACTACTACTATTTAGAAGTTTGTTATATACATAAAAAAAAAGTGTTCCTAAAGAACAACTTGATAAGTTAATATCACAGAACACACAAAGCAATACAAAATGTTAAATAATTTCTCTTGTTCATGTGTCCTCATGGGCAACTGTTTTACAAACCAAATTTGTTTTTCAGTCCAAATAGTATTTAAAATAATATAAGTAGGCCGAGCGTCTAGAGCTTTAGGGGAGAGAGTTCTTTTCACTTAGTTGTTGTTTAAGCTGAAAGTCGATGTCAGCTGTGTTCTTTTATCCCGTCTGCCCTCCTTCCCATTAAACTCTTAAATATGGAGGCCAAGACCGTCTCCTGCATTGTGATAGGAAATGCTGCAATGGCCGGAGGCTCCCACCCACTGTTCCCATGAAAGGACTTCTCTGTTAGATAAGCTGTCTGGTCTGAAACATGGCTCTTTATTGTTTACAAACTGCTACATTTTCCACCTCAAGCAGATTTTTGCACAGAAAAGAATTGTGTTTGGGCTAAATGGTTTATCTGACATTAACGGCGCAGTGTCAGACTGGGGTCAGGGAAGTCGCCCTCGGAGTGAGAGGGCACGGCGCAGTGTGCAAGAAAGGAAGAAGGGAGAAAAAGACATTTAAACAACTCTGAAATACCTTGCATTTTTAGTTGGGAGAAGAATTTTTTCAAAATATTTTTAGAGAACCAACTATGATGCTACATTAAAAACTCGTCCCACCCTTATAATTTCTCACATCCCAAACGCCTTCTTGATTGGCTTGAGTATCTCAAGGCTAGATTTGGGAACAAAGATTCTTATTGATTTTTTTTTCAAGCTGTTGTTTATTTAAAATGAAACCACTTTTGAGATGAGTGAACTCAAAAGTTCTGCTGCATCTTTACAAAGAGAAGATAGGTCATTTTCAAGAAATTAAAGACAACCAGTTGACAAAGGGAGACAAAGATAAAATAAAACCCATTAGTACAGCAAACAGTTTAAACTCATAGAATATATGGTATATCCTAAACTGTTTTTTGTGTCCAAATCCATATTCTGTGTCACGATCTTTGTGGAGGTTTTCATTCTACCAAAAGAGGTTATTAGACTTTAAGTTTTGACAGTATTCCAGTATCCACTCTCAGAATCTTTAGTTTTCATTCAGATTACAAAGGATTTCTTTACATGTCAACGACTTAATTCTGTTGTGATGTCACATTAGGGTAAAAGCTATAGCATCAGGAATAAATCAGCCACTTTATTGGACCAGATTCTCTATTGTCAAATCAATCAGACCTGTAACTGAATTAGGCGTCTGCTACAGAAATAAGTGACACTAATTTTACGGGAAAGAGTTATTAACTGCAGATGACCTGATTTTTTTTTTATTTTTATTTTTCTTGGTAAACTATTCACTTAGTGAGATTTAGTTTATTACAAGGAAAGAAAAAAATAATGAACCACTCTCTCCTTTTGTGAGTGAATTAATATTATATATTTTGTTCTTTATGGCAGTACACTATTTTGGAGAAATGATGCAGGCATTGCTAACATTCGTTCATAAGTTCTTTTATGGTCACCAAACCCTTTATTACAGTTCTGAACTTTTTGATTTTACACGAATGGTTTTATATAAATGTTACAGTTTTTATAATATAATACTTATGTTTGGCACCACAATAATGAAACTCTTTGTGTCTCAAACTTATGTAAAATGGGTTATAATTTATAAGAGTAATAGAGTGTCTCCATTCATTTTTTTCAAAATAAGTTGCATATCTGAATATAGTACTCTATTTGATAGTTTATGAATCCCTAAACTAAAAATAAACAAATGAGCACATGTGTGCTTGTGCGTGTATGCGCACACAAACTCATATTATGTAGATGGATTAATGACACTTCTTGGTTTATAAGGTTGTACTTCTCCTTCCATTGCTGTTTGTAGTGGAGTTGGTATATAGAGTTTTGGAAGCTGATGTTGTGTACATCCTTTAAAGAAGAACTTAATTAAAACGAACAAAACAGCAAGCTCCTATTTTAAAAAAATAAGTGTGCATGGATTTTTTTTTCTTTTGGTGTTGGGGAGTCTGGAGGATTTGAGAAGTTTATTAAGTACTGAATCAGCTAGGTAACATCCTGCATCGACCAATCGATGTACCCTCTTACCTGACATTTTCGGAGTCCTCACTCATTGCTTTCATTGAGTAGAGACAAACCAGTTTGCGTTTTTACTTGTTTGAATTTCTAAGTCCTGTTTTGTATTAAAGAGAAAACAAATCGCTTCTTCCTTGTGACTACCTATGATTATTAATGATAATAATATACACTTGATCTGTTAGAAATTTGTTTGCTGCAGTTTTAAATAGTTTGATTAAACCTTTACAGGTGGTCAGTGGGTGGCTTTCAGAATATGCTGATAGGACAGAAGGTTCATGGGTCTGAGCCTTGTTTTTAAGAGGACTATGTGCTGTGGAATAGTTTGCAAATCCTGGCAAGAACTTATATGCAAAGAGTATGAATTTTTAAAACACTTTCCTAGTTTTTTTTTTTTTTTTCCTTTTGGCCAGGCATTAAACTTTTGCAAGTAATTGCACAAATATTTTTATAGTGGCATACAGTGTATTTTCCAGCTAAAGGTTTTTGGTCCAAGGAACAATCTAAACGTGCATTTTCCTTCTATTGTTCCAGAGCCTTAATTGAAAACTAGATCGTTTGAGTGAGCAAGTTGCCAATAAGATTATAGACATGCATTGGTAACTGAAGGATATGAAAAGTGATACTTTTTACGGTTGGGTGCAACATCAGCTGCTGTGTTTTCACATGTCCTTTTGTGAATGATTCGGTTTCCTTATTGTGGTTTTTGGTTCTAGTCCCACTAATGGTACTCTACCAGTGCACTAAATAATTTCCCACCATAGAGTAACTGGTTTCTAAACTAGCTCAGTGGAACATTTTACTGCAGGATTAGATCAAGGTTTCAGGCAGAACTGAAGAAAGCTGCTGGCTTATAGGATGACCTTTGAATCTCATCTGGGTTAGCGGTTGATATTTTGATTTGGTTACTGTGGTCATATTGTGACAGCTGCTAGCTCATTATAATTCGGTTCCAGTACTCTGTTGGCCTAGCAGGAATATTTAGGTTCGTATTACTTCAGAGTGTTTATGGCTACCCTGAGTTTAGCCCGGCATAAAGGTGAAGTGTTGTGAGCATTTTCAAATCGCAGTAGCAGAGGCTAGTGGCACACTCTTCTTGTAAAACGGCAAATGTGAGTAGACGCTAGAACAGGGACTTTTTCTTTTTATTGTAAAGCTGGAAATACCCAGTGAAGAGGCTCTTACTAGGAAAACTGTTTTGAAAACCTTAACCTACAAAGGAAAAGAATGACCACAAAGAAACATAGCTTTTTCAAAGCATGGGTAAGATTTAACAACCTCTTGGTCAGATTTTTTTCCCCCCAAGCAGAAATGTAAGTATTAAAAATAACAAATCCTGTGCAATAATGGCAATTACTTGATGTTCAAAGTACCAGAAGTCAAATAATATTTTAGTAACTTCAAGAAAATGAAATTGTGAATATGAATGTCAACTCTAGAAATTTTAGTTCATTTTACAGTAGTCTGAAGTTAGAGAGTAATATCAGGCTGCTTGAAAGTTCATTAGTTAGGGATGTCTGTGCATTTTCACTGTCTTTTTTTATGACGCTTTGTAGCTTGAGGTTATCTTGATATCATCTGTTTTTTGTTGAACTGATAATGTAGCAACAAACAATTTCTGAAAGAAGAAATGTTCAGTAGTGGTCTTACTTGTTAATTTTCTTTGGGAGTTTTGTTATTTTTATCTGTTAAGCTTAAAATATCATCCCAAAATATTGAGTCAGACTAAGTATCATCTGAATGATTTTATTAATCCTGATTTTGAACTAAGTCTGGAACTCAGAACTGACTTTTCTTTTCTTTTTTAAATTTATTATGGTGACATTGATTAACAAAATCTGATGTTTCAAGTGTACAATTCAATAGTAAGTCATATATAATTGCATTGTGTGTTCACCACCCATAGTTAGATTTCTGTCACTAGAACTGACTTTTCTGTGTTTTGCTACAACTGCCTGTGGGTCGGTCAACTACTTTATAAATCTTTAAATTAAAGGCGACCTCTGAGATAACTTTCTTATGTAATGGTTCGTTGGTCTTTTAGGTATGCCATTTTATCCTTATACTATATTTTATCTTTAGAGATGTTTTATTGTTCTTTCTAATCCATTCATCTCTATTTTATGATACCTTCAAGTAACTTTGCAAGTGATATGTTTTCTAAATGTAATTTTTAAAGACTTTTTTACCTCAGCTCATTCCAAATCTACAGTTAAAGGATCAAATTGATCGAGGATAAACTAATACCCTATTAAGTTACATCACTAGGAGAAAAGTATTATGCATGGACTGATGCTTGGCACAGAGTTGTAGGATCTTTTGGCACAGAGTTGTAGCTGTTGAATGGTTGTGTTCTTGAATAAATCAGGGAATCAGATATATAGAGTTTAAACCCCAAATGAAAAGCCCATAAATTAAAGTCAGGCCTACATCTTACTCTATTAGAAAGAAAACCCTAAACCAGAGCCAGTCATAGAGAAAGTTATCCTGTGTTACTGTATCCTTGACTGTCCAGAATATTTTTCTAATGTCAGGAAATAGACCATATTACAATGTGGTAGATTGCAAACATACCACAGATTACTTTACCAATAAAAGGAAATAAGTAAAATCAATATTTTTTGAAAGGCTACTGAAAAAGGTTGTGTTTTCAGTATTCAGATAAAGTAACTTATTTCCTCTTGTCAGGTCAGTAAATATTTCTGTTCCTCTTTCATTGGTCTTCCTTTCCATTTAGCTGCCTGCTCTAGGGTAAAGCATAATTAATGCTGTGATAATTAAACATCTTTATAGTCAAACTAGGTAGACTAAACTAAGCTTTATGAAATTTAGAAGAACTGATAACAGAAAAAACATTACTTGAAAACTGTAGTTAACAGAAAAGTGTAGTCTTCTAAATACCAGAGGAAGATTTCTCACAAAGAAAGTTATTGACCCCAAGGGAAAATAAATCATTTTAGAGTCAAGTAAAAGTCAAAAACAGTTTGTATCAGGTAGGGATGTTTTTGCTTGGAAGTAATGGAGAATGTGATGAATGGTAGCTTAAGAAGACTTTTTCTTGCACTAGAGGTCTTGTGGTAGGCCGCTGCTAGAATTGGTTTGCAGCTCAGTAATGTCAAGGCTGCTATCTCCGTGATTCTTTTGTCCTTTTCCTCATTGTCTCAAGATGACTGTCACTGGCTTTCAGGTGTCAAATCTGGGCTTGATGCAGAAAGAAGCAGGGAAAGGTGAGTCCAGCAGTGTGACTCCCTTGCCTGCCTGTAATCTATGGCTGTTTCTAGCTACCGAGTTTGGGCAGGGGGATGGGAACATACACAATAGTTTCTTCAGCCTCTTCAATGGAAGGAGACAAGAAAGGAGTCGAGAATGCATATCGGACGTAGCAACTTACAGAGTTTATTTAGTTTCTTTTAAGAGAAAAATATATAATTTTCTACTTAACAGTTTTGAAATTAAGAGCAAGTATCAAACTTTTATGTAATAAGCAAAATATAAAAATGGGTCTCAACTCTAAATTCTGGACAGCAAATTAGAGAGAAAGATGAAAAGATATGGGGTGGGGAAAAAGGTATTGAAACGGGGAAGAAAGAGAAAGTGCACGCATGAGAGTCATGCACAGGCAGAAGGAGTCTGAGGCGTGCTGGTCTCATTCCATCTGTAAGACCTGAGCCTTCATTGTCTTCAGCCCTTGAGCAAGTCAGCAGATAGCCAAAGTCACTCCTCTTTATGTCTGAATTACCTAGAACCTCCACTTTCATGTTTCTGACTTGAATCCCTGCCATGCTATCCAGAGCACCCTGAGCAGCAGGCCTGTAGCGCCAGCCACCAGCCTTTTCCCCAGTCCCTTCCGTGGTCTTGGGTAGAACCTCAGGCCAGTGCCCACTCCCACAGGCTCCAGTTGCAGCCATTCAGAGCAGGCCTGGGGCAGCAAGTCCCAGGACATGCCACTACAAGTGACAGGCAGAGATCGTTCTCTTGCATTGCTGCCAAGTAGCCTCCCAGGAAGTTTTTTCCAACAATGTGCCATGTTACTGTGAAGTACTAGACAAGAATACTCACTGCCCGGGGCAAAGCAAAAAAACAAACAAACAAACAAAAAACCTCTCAATTTTATTTTAATATGCACATAGTTGTATTTGTTGATCTTTCATGTGGAAGATTAAGTCCAACCAAAAGACAACATTTAATTTTAGTCAACATGCCAAGACTGCATGAAATTGTGTTAAGAGCTGGATCCAGCTCTTGGCCAGAAGTTCCCCACCTCTGCTGAACACAGTCGTGACATGAATCAGGTCAGTGAGAACACAGGCAGGGGGAAGGACCATCAGTCATCAAAGGTAAGCTGGATATGAAACAAACTGTGTTTTTATTTAGTAGTAAAGTTTTTCTATTAAGTTTTTCATTGGAAAGATGATTTCTTTGAATTTTGCATAAGCTCGATACCTAAAATTTGCCTGTGATAGCATTAACCAGTGAATGGAATTTCTGACTGGATCCTTGGGCATGGGACTAAACACTGCATTTCTCAAACCTCTCACCACCCCTCAGCTCCAGGAGAAAATATCAGTAGAATTACTGAGTCTGTGAACCTAATGTCCATTAAAGCATGTATCTACCTGAAATGCTACATTGACCTTCAGTACAAATAAGCCTATTGTCTTTGTTCACCCTGTAACATGCATGAGGACCAAAGAAGCAAAAGCACTCAGTTTTAAGCACTATAAATCTTGAGAGTCATCATGGAATAGAGTACCAGGCTAGGGGTTACTGAAGCCTTAGTCTTGGCTTTTCCACCTCATGGTGATGAGACTTTGCATAAATTTCTCATGAGCCCCAACTTTTCCATTTCTAAAGTAAAAATAGTAATATCCCCCCCCCCCGCCCCCATGCTTATAGTTACTGTGAGCGGAGCAATGAAATGATAGACTTTGTAATAACTGCTCTGCTGTGTGACTGTTACCTTATGGCATTATAAGGCTACACATTGGTACTCTGTCACTTTTGTCTGTAATTAATTTAAAAAATCTATATTTTTGGGTCTTGGGTGATAGCAGTTTTAAAACACCTTACTTTCTAATGGGATTGGAACAGAAGGCAAGAACAGGTGGAGGTAATATAGAATATTAAGTTCTGTAAACATCAAGACCAAAATGGAAAGATTTCTTTCTCAGCCAAAACAATAATCCTATAAAATAAGTACCTCTTTGAGGACAACTTTGTTGAATGCAGATGCACCCCTTTGTGAAGTATTTTCTTCCAGCCATTTTTCTCCCCAACTTAAATGTTCTCAAGTTTCATTGTTACACTGGGCTAAGAAACACCTTGGCGTGGTTGGTGCCCGAGGGGTTAGGCTAGCAAGCCCACTGACAAGTTGAGATTTTTACACCTGCCTTGTAGGCCATCTGAATAATGGAGTAACCATTAGGTAGGATGCTTTTCATCAAGAAGATGCTATTACACTTACCTTCCATGTTCTTGGGAAGGTGTTTTTGGAGATAGACTTCTTCCATTTCAGTTCACTCTTCTCCGAAGAAGCTCGGCATAGAATCCTGCCTCTGCACGTGATTGTTCTCTCATTCCCTTCCCTCTCAAAGCCTTCCGAGTCTTTCCTAAGATCTCATTTTGTTTTCTTCTGTATAATGTCAGGCCTGTTGACCACAAGTTGCAAAATGTCTGGAGCATGGATTGGGATTAAACTAAATTGATTCCTAACACTAAATAAATAGAGCTCAAGCATTTTTCATCTTCTTGATGATTGTTTATTAATCACTCCTCAGTTCCTTGACACATTTATTAATAGGAAAAACTGTAAGGAAGCTTCACATTAAATCATAAAATATAGCCAGTTATTTTATGTTTAAAATAAAATTTCTAAAGCTTTCCTATAGATTGACTATTCCACTAAAACTCTAATGTGGGGAAGTGGGCAGTGGTGGGCTGAGCAAGGCTTGTTTGCATTTGGGTGTTGGTATGGCTTCCTGCATGCTGCTGTCCAGTTGTGTGATCTTGGGCAATCTGTAGTGCTCCGACAGAATTTCTCATCTGAGTAGTTGCTCGGTGTTTAAATGAAGTAACGTGAAAAGCAACTGGCACTTAAATTCAGTTACTGTGAATTACTTTATTATTATACCTACTTTTATTTTACCTAGGCTGTTTTTCTATTTATTGGGTCTGACCAGCTTGGCGAAAGTGATATGCAAACTTGAGACTCACGTAGTCCATTTGGCAAAATGTAGAAGTGATTAATTAAATGCCACCCCCTCACAGTCCACATTAAAGCTGAATGAAAATAGACAGGCTGTAATATTCGATAACATTTGTTGAGGAAGGTGGAGACAAAAGAAGAGAATGATGAGAGAGGAAGAGACATAAAAAGCTGATTTCAGAGCATTGTGATCGCAAAGTATGACTTTCTAGCATTGTATTATCAGCATTGGAGTGGCTATCTAAGTCTGAAATTACTAGGTTACTAATTGCTCCTGCCTTTTCCTCACCCTGACTATTTCAAACCAAGCTGTACTCTTAACAGTTCAATAGCCAAATCTGAATACTTTGGATGCAAGCATAAACTCTTTATGTGTAGCTGATTGTACTTAATTGGGGAATACCAAATTGTGGAAGAAATTTTATTGGTGACCCTCTCTCCTTCAGAACTTTCTGAGTAATTGGAAATGAGCCTAATACCCATATTTTTGGAAGCCTTAAGTGTTGGTCTCCTGACATGATCAAATTCATGCTTTTAATTGTGTGCGTGGTTTTTTTTTTTTTAACTCATTGCAGAGTTTCTTTTTTCCTTACTTATTGATGATCTCACAAATATTATTTGGAAATTGAGATGGAGTGGGAATAAATATTTGCAGTATCTTGGCAGACCACTCAAGTAGCCAGGGACAACCTCAGTTAGGCATCATAGTAACTAATGATGGGAAAATACTGACCCATTAAACAGTAGTTTGCTGAATAACCTTTTGGTGATCTTGAACAAGTCATTTTTCCTTTTAACCTCAGTTTTCTTATTTCTATCACTGACCTAACTCATGGAGATGTGGTCAGAGGGGAAAGAACTCTCTGAAATTTTGTTACTTCAAAAATAAAATGGTTCTAAATACATATTCTTTTGTGATTACATTTTCCACTTACTGCAAACTTCCATTTATAGTTTGAACACCAAATTGAAAATAAAACAGAAGAAAATATCCTTGCTCACCGTCTTTTAAAGGCATTTTAATAGTTAATGAGATTTTGCCCCATACACTCAAAAGTGTCATTTGCTTTTGAAATAAAAATTTACACTGTTCTCTCAGCTGGGCTGCTACTAGTTAAAGGGTGGAATTGAGTTCACACCTGCTTTAGCATAGAAAGAAGCATCTCTGTGACTTCTTTAAAATATTCTCAGAGCAGAATAAGAAAGAGAGCTCACTGTTCCCACAGTTGTAACTACACAGTAATGTCCTTTGCAAACACTAAGGAGGCTGCATTATAAATTAGCTATAACTTACTTATATTGCCCATACCTAGATGTGCCCCCGAAGTTCCCCTCAAGGTGGAATGTGGTTGTAGAAATGCAGTTGGTTTGCGTAGGCAGTGGTTGACATTAATGTTGTGAAGTGTACATATGGGAAAATCTTTGCATTTGCTGGGCCATTTAGCGTTCAAACACGGTTCGTTAGCCAGGCAAAGTACAGTGGCTTTTCTGAGTGCCCTAGTTAAGGGGCAGGACGTGTAAAGTAGTGTACTCTTAGGTAGATAATTAATAAGTAGTATAGACTTGTAAGGTTATAATATTATATATATATATATATATATATATATATATATATATATATATATATATATATTTCAGCACCTGTTGAAGTTTTATCAGAGCACATCACTTTCCCTTACAACAAGGGAGGATTCCTCCCTATAGAAAAATAAAGCACTTCCAGTACATATGAAAATCTTAACGACTAAGGGAGGACAGATTTTTATATCAAATGCTATTTTCCATGCTCACTGGGATTACACAACATATTTTAGCAGTCAAATTTAAATAGCATCCCTATACAATTCTATTTGTATGGATTTGACTGTAGATGACACAACACTGCTTAGAAAAAAATATTTTGGTGAATTTTAATATTTGGTGACTGTTGACTTGCCAAAGAAGCTCCCTCATAATTCTCTCCACAAAATGATGGGGATTTTTCATTTTATAACTTCTTCACAAGTAAATGTTCAGAGGGATAGCCTTTTCTAGAGGTTAAATTGGAAGGAGTAGAGAACATAAGACAGAGATCCTGAATTCAGTTTTTGGCTTGGTTGTATCATAAGCACTTTTTTACACCTCATCTCTTAGCTGTCTTGATTTTTAGATGGGGAGGAAGCACTCTCTTATGGCAGTGAGGGAGAGGGCAAATTACATATTTGAGAAAGCAAAGCAGAATATCTTAGTGCTTTTAAAGTTTGATTGGCTTCTTGATAAATAAAATTAATGTGTTATTATCATGTCTGCAATCAGATGGTCCTCAGTATGTGTGTATGTATGTATGTATGTATGTATGTATGTATGTATACATACAAACAATTAGTAAACTAGTTATCTGTATCTGTATCTATATCTATATCTATATCTATATCTATATCTAATCTATATCATCTATATCTATATTGTATTTGTACTAGCAGCTAACCAGATAATAAATTTCAACACTTAAATTAGTCTTTGGTTCATTCATTCATTCACTCAACAAATACTTGTGGAAAGTCTGTGTCATACCAGCCCTATGGTAAGTATTAGTTAGTGACATGCCACTTTTCTTACCTTCATTGTGACCCACAGTCTGTGGAAAGAATCAGATTAGTATCAGATAATTATAAATCAGGGCATCAGGAGAATTATTGATGAGTATGCATGGTGCTGTTGAATTGTATATCTGGGCTATCAACCATCAGCTTCCTCATAATAATGGCTAAAATGATCCTGGTGCTCATTGTGTACCAGGCATCTGCTAAGAACTTTATACATTTTACCTTGTTTGCTTCTCACCATAAACCTCTTTGTTAGGCATTGTCATTCTCGTTTACAGGGGGACAGTTGAGGATCAGAGAGATTAAGTTACCTAACTGGTGTTGTGTAGTGAGTAGGTGGCAGAGTCCAGATTCAAAAAGCTATATACTGAACTCCAAAGCTTTTATTCCTAACCACCTTGCATTGCCTCACTTGTGGAGAATATGGAAAGAATTCCCAGAGGTGTGATCACAGTAAGCATGTGTTCAGCTGCAAGTAATAGAATACCTGATAATAGTAGGTTAGTTAAATAAGGATGACTTTTCCCCTCACTGAAGGGGTTGTTTAGGGGCGTGAGGTTGCCCATGTGGATTCGGCACATCATTATTGCCGTCCTCGGCATGCTGACTTTAAATCTTCCTCTTTTTCTGTTACCTTGCATTTCTTGCAAGATGGCTGCTGATCCCCTGTTATCACCTCAGAGATCACAACAGAAAGCAGGAGGGGAAGAGATCAGAACTGCATCCATACCTACACCTATCTCATTTCATCAGGAGAAGAAAAAAAGGCATTTCTATAATCTTGTGCTAGCAATATATTGGCCAGATCTCTAACAGATATCTACTTATAGCTGCAAGGGAAGCTAGGAAAGTGAACAGCATCAGCTGACCCTGTGACTCAAGAGTCAGGGAAGAGAGAAGGGGCTTGGGAATGGTATTAGATGAATCAATATGAATTTTGTTATATTACAAGTGATAATGAATGAACTGAGTCTTATAGCATGGGTTAGAACTAGCTAGGAAAAAAGAAAATTCCCAGTTGAAAGAAATGCTTGTGCAGAGGTGTGAGAGCTAGAGCATGTTATGGAAAGCCTGAAACTGAGGTAGAAACATGGGTCCTAAGAGCAAGGGATGACAGAGGATATGGGCTAGAATCCTGGCCCCTGAATAACAAAGGGTCTTTCTTATATGGCAGACGGAGGAAGTTGAGTTTTCAGTGAAACATGTGGTGAAATACTCAAGGGTTGATTTTAAATAGTGGGATAACATGATCTGATTTAGGATTTAGGACAATCACTCCTGCAACAGTGTGAATAGGAGGCAACATGAGAAGCAAAGAGATTACTCAAGAGATGATTACAGCAATTCCAAGGGAATTGTTGAGAAATTGAACTGAATCAGGAAGAGAAGGATGTAAATTTGAGTGATATTAAACTGAAGGAAATGGGTGAACTTGATAATGGATAAGGGAGGGGTCATCCTTGGTTTCTTGGTAGCTGGCTTGAGCTACCTAGTGGATGGTGGTACTATTCATTAAGATGTGTAAAATGGGAAGTAGCTTATGGAGGGTTAAGATGACAATTTCAGTTTGGAATATAATGAATTATTGAGATGTCTGTGGGTGGATTGATTTGTGGTTCTGGGCTGGGATTGCAGATTTGGCATACAGTATTCCATATTTGGTTGTTGAAGTCATAGGAATGGATAAGTTACCAGAAAGAGAAAAGTGAACTTAAATTCTGATTAGTCATTTTTTTTCTCTCTAAAGATCTTAAATTGAAGGGGAAATGCCTCTGTTTCATCCTTTCTTTCCCCCTACAAATTTGATATTTTAAAGAAAATTGGATAATTTTTGATTTGATCATGTAACTTTCAGTGTTATTTTTAATCACTCATCCCTAACATACTATTTTCAAATTCTCTTCCTTTCTCTCTCTCTCTCTCTCTGCTTCCTCCCTCCCTCCCTCCTTCCTTTTTTTATTCCACTAATATAGGTTAGTTTAAAACACCTGTTTCAGAGAACTTAATTTATCCACCATATTTAGAAGACATCATAGATTCTTAGAAGTAGAATGGAAATTAGAACTCCTCTTGTCTACTTTCTGATTTACATCAGCTTTCCTTTCAGTGTAGAAATCCATCTACATGAGGCCCTAGCAAATTTGTTGGCACACAAATGACATTATGACTAATGTATGAATGAATGGATCCCCAACAGGCATTCATTCCTCTGCTTGGGCATTTCCTGCATTGGGGAAGCTACTGCTGACAAGGCAATTCATTGCATTGTGACAGCTCTGACTTTGGTAAACTTCTCCGTACTGTACCTGTCAGCCTGGGGTACTCATGTTTTTCTCTGAAGCTACCAAGGATTGTATATTGTCTCTCTTTCCACACATTTCCCAGGATGATGATCCTCGCTTTTTCCAAATGTGTCATTGGAAGGTGTTTAACACATCATAGATCATGTTTTTACCACACCTCATATTCCTGGTCATTGTTCTCCACGTGCGTTCTAGTTGGTCTCTTTCCCCCTCCAAGTGGTGAATACAGTACTTACCACAGTATTTCAGATCAGATTAATCAGTAGTGGGTCTGCTTTTATTTTTAGTATTAATGCAGTGTAAGATTCCATTTGTCCACCCATGTTCTAGTTTTGACTGAAAATTGAGTTTGCAGTCCACTAAAATCATTGTGTTTTTAATATTAATTGCTTTGTGATCAGGTCTTCCACATCCCTGTGTAGAATGGGACTTTATATTTATACTTATTAGATATCTTCTTGTTGGGTTTGGTCTGTGAATGTGCCCTGAACCCATCCTTTCACTCTGCCAATACTGGAGTCAGTGTGGTGTGCTGCTTAGCAGCATGCACTCTTGGTTTAAATCCTGACCTTACCCTTTCCACATGTTTTATTGATCTGTATGTTAACAATAATTATAAAGTCTGTTAAGATTTTTGGATGAAATAAATGAGGTAATGCATGAGTAAGGCATAGAGGGAGTACCTAGAACGTCATGAACACTCAATAAATGTTCACTTTTATTACTGCAGTGGGTATGGTAAGTTAAAGAGCGCTGTTTCTATAATTGTGAATCCTCTTCTTTACTGTCAGTGTTCTGTTCGCTGGAGAAAAAGCTTAAAACAAATGGTTCTTCTGTGATCAGTGGAAAAAGCAAATGTAATTCTTGGTTTTGAGTTGTGTGATTAGCTAGATTTATCAGGCAATGAATAGGATGTGATGATGAATAAAGTTTCTGTTGACTGATAGTTATTAACTGGCTACTTTGTTGGGCCTTATGAGAAAAGAACTCAAGACAAACAAACAACAACAAAAATCTTAAAATTACCTGGAAAAAAGTCCTAGGTGTCCCTTCATCTACACCTAGTTTTAAGGCAGAAAATTACAAGGCAAGTTAGATGTTAAATTATAGGTGGCAAAGGTTATATGAAAATTTACATTAACTCTGAAGGTAAATTGAGAAGTGATTATATCCTTTACATAGGGTTTGCCAAAGGATGCCTTTAGATTTAGTCTATGAAAATTAGACTCATGACAACTTCTCAGGAACACAGTTCTTGTTACAAAAAGATCCTTGGAGAGCCATGTGTGAGCTCCCAGAGAGTTTTAAGAACAGGACCCTACTACGGGGCATAAGCTGGTAGCTAGGCCTAATCAAGATGAGAGGATAGATTAGCATCCACCAACCTGTTTTATAACCAAGCAGTGGGACCTCATATAAGGTCCAGGCAGACCCATGCCAAGGTTAGGTCAACCAGACTTGTTTTCATAATAAATGTCACAATGGTGACAAATCATCAGAAACACGTCAGCACACTGTTTATAGCTCTAGATTTCTTTCTGGACAGACCTTCTTTCACTTCTTCTGTTTGGTCATATGCACAAAAAGAATGAATGGCGCATTAAAAATGCCAGCCCATTTTGGTTCATCATGCAGTGTGTAGGACTTCTGTAGACTCAGGCTGAAAATGTCCCTCCATGTACCTGGCTTCTGTTCTGGTCATTTCCTTGTGTGTAGATTTTGATCTGGTGCCATCAGGAGAGGGAAGTTAGCCCTTCTGAGAGTGAAACTTTCACAATTAATTGTATCTGATTATTTGTAAGGCTTGAGAGGTGGTTTAGTAGTTACGGAACATTCAGACTTTCTCTGTAGCTTTTACAAACCATCATGACTTCCTGCATGTTATTTTGCATTGATACCCTTTGCCACTGCTATATCTCAAAAGAGCCTAGACTTGTGGATATTAATCCTTGGAAACTAATGGGGGTGTAGTATTTATTCAACTACTTCCCTTTTCTAAACCAAAGTAAGGTTATATTTTTTCACTTTCATAGACAGACAAATTGAGATCTATAAAATAAAACGTAGTCTCCCTCTTTTTTCTTTTTCAGATAATCTGTAGCAAATAGCTCATTGGTTTTCTGTAGAATTGCCTTGTTTTAAAAATCAAATTGAAGACCAACTTGATTCTGCCTGCAGAGCAAAGCTATCTGCCTTTTTAGAAAATCTGGATGGTTAAATTGGAAGCACGTTCTGCACATGGTTTAGCAGTTAGTAGCCTGGAAAATGACCCAATAGCCAAGATAGTTTTTTTAATCTTCATTGTAAGTGCTTGTTTAAAGTTTAAGCCTGTAATTGACTATTTTGCACATTGTTCATTGTTAATTCTTTTCAGGCTATTATAGTTTTGTAAATACATTGCCTGCTAAGTTGCGTCAGTAGAGGAACATTAGTGCTATAAGAAAATCTAGTTAAATGTGGTGCTTAAAAACATTACCAATTAGACCAGATCACCATGATTCTTAGTGATCCCAGGAAAGTCCCTTTCTATTTGTGCACATTTCCACTCATTTAAAACAGGTATGACTTTTTTCTTTTCTTTTCTTTTCTTTCTTTCTTTCTTTTTTTTTGTTAAGGGGAAGCACATAAATTCATACTATGCTGGGACCTACTCAACAGTTTCTTCTGGTTGGTGGCTACATTAGTCAGTATTATTACTCAGCTCTCTTAGTTTGTTCCACATTAGTGGGACAAAATCCTTCTACTTAGTGCTTTTCTCCTATTTATTAACTGTTATCTATCAAATAGCTTAAGCCGTACTATTTTGTTTAGTTTATATTTGAGAAATAATTTTTAACATACACCACACTCAATTTACTCTATTTAGACGAGTATGATAAGCACTGTTTAGAAAGTCAGGGAACTTCCTGATGTTTACTCTTTTATTTCTTAGTTTGGAAGAACTGGACATCACTTGAAATTACAGGTACAAGCTAATACTGGCTAGTAATTAAAGGTTACAAACATTGCAAAGGAAAAAGAGGTAAATTTTTGCCTGTCAGGTAGTAAGGACCACTAGAATATGGATATGATGGAAAATAATGACATAGATAAAATGTGATTTATCTGTGTATGATATAGGAAGAAAAATAATATTTGGAAATGTACTGAGTGTAGCTTAAGGTATTTACCATTATGTACAAGAGGAAACTTGCGTAAAACTACTCTTGATTAAGTTTTATGTGAAACAAAGGATATGATTATAAGTGTAAAATTGGAGAGTATTTTAGGAGCATGATAATAATTCAGCTAGAGGCTTTGGCAAGTCTTTGGTCAAACTAGAGAAGGGAAAGAATGAGTGGGGAAGCTTGTTTTGGTTATGCAGATGTGCGACACATGTCGGAGTTTGGACTTAATGGATTGTTGCAGTGGATTTGGTCATCAAGTGATGCTTTTCATGGCAAATATTGATCTAAACACGGAAAAATGCAGAATGCATGTAGGCAGAACTACAGCCTTTCTGTCCTCTGAAACAAAATTTAATAGTCAGCTTTGAACTTTAGACCCTATAATACAGAATGAGAGAAAAAGGGGTTAATTAGTAAAAGAAAAAAAGCACCTGTGGTAGGGCACGCATATTTAGAGATAAATTCAATAAGCAGATGCCCAAAAGTTATGCTTTGTAAGAGTAAATATACTATAAGGATATTCCAACTATTAGGCTAACAGAAATGGGAACTGAAGAGCGAAAGCAATTATTTACTAAGAAAGAGGCACAGTTGACATTGAGTGTTATAGAGGAGGAGACTGGCATGATTACAGGAAGATATTAAGAATGTCAAAAAATATCCCCAAATTAAGAGTGGAAAAAGGAAGAAAGACTGCCTATGAGATGATGATAAATAATAATGAGTTATTTCTGAAAGCACATAAAGAACAGGAGGTCCGAAAAGAGGATTGTCAAGCCTTGAAGAGATAGAAAGGGTAATTTATTGACAGGCAATGAAGACACTGCTAAAAAATAAATGAATTTTTCACCTCAGTGTTCACAAAAGAGGGTGGGAGACAGATGCCAGAAACAGACTTAAATTTCCCAGGGGAGAATGAAGGAAATACAAAAGAAATCAGGGTCATGCCAAAACAGGTGAGCAAGGGGTGAGAAGAAAAACTAATAAAACCATAAAATTTAGCAGTTGTCACCTGGAAATCTTGAAAAAAGTTACAAGAATAAAGAAGCTAGGAAGGAGAAGAAAAGCAATTAACTGTGTTTCTTAGATTTGTTTTATCTGGCTAATTCATTAGACTGTCCCTTTTCAAATTTACCTTTAAAGGGAGTAGGATAAGATACTTAAAAAATTAACTTAAGTAGCCTTTGAATAACCAAAACATCTTTTTTTATCCCTAAGTTCCAAGTCTGGGTTACCCCAGTATGCCTAGTGTTTAATAATATTAAGTATTTGTTAAATGTTTATCGTCTATTTTTCCCAGAATAGTCGCTAAGTCACTTATTCAGTCAGTATTTATTGGGTATTTCTTAGTGCCAGACACCGTACTAGATCTTGAAACTGAGCACTGAAAAAACAGATGTGCCCTGAGGGCTTTTGAAGTTCTTTCTCCTTCACTCCCGTAAACCACCCTACCTCATGCCAGGTGAAAGAAAGGTCATTGATTAATTTTATCATCATTCCTGGTCTTATTTTTGACGGGTTTCTTGATGGAGACTGTCTGGAGAAGGGTGGCCTCTTTTTTTTGCTGCATCTGTTTGCTGGGCTGTGCACAGTGTGCACGCCTGCTTCCTCTTCCTAGTCCTCAGCTGTGAATCTCTTTCCAAGGTCACTAGTTTCCCTAGCACTCCAAACCAAACTTCTTGCTTGTTACTCCCTACCAGCTGCCCTTGAATGAATTTAGGAATCCTTGACCTCCTACTGATGTTTTCAGATTCCCAGAGTTCTTGCTTTGGACAGACAAGATTCTGTACTTTCAAATGTACTTTTTCCTTTCTCCATTTTTCCCGCCTTCTGCATTTTGACCTTGTGTGTACATATGTCCCATCCCAGGCTGTCTCCCTTGTAAATACCCTATTTCTCACTCTTTGTCTCTATAAACTTGAGGGCTCAGTAAACCTTATCTCCTAAAAAGGCCTTTCCATTTCTCTTCCCAGAATTAATGTTTCTTTGCTTTGTATTCAAAGGTTACTTAAGTCACTCATTAATATAAATACTTTGTGAGGAGGGCTTCACTATTGTCAGTTGTTCCTTCTTTCAGGTATTGCTTCATTTGCTACCTAAGAATGGAATATGAGAGATGTTTCGGGGACATTATTTCTGAGCATGTAGGAGAGGGACAAAGCTGTTACTCACCTTGTTCCTATGTCCAAAACTCTTGTAAATAAGATTTATCTCCAGAGCTATCTTTCCTACCAGGACTGCAAGTGATGACCTTTGATTGGAACAGACTCCCTGTGAGCTCATGATTCTTTTATGTAATTATTCTGTGTTTAGGTGTCTCTGAAAGCTAGTAGGCTTATGTTCATCCATAGAAGAAGGATCAACTAGGCTACGTCACTGTATTTCTGTCATTAAAAACAATCTTTTATATAGAGCCAGTTGCAATTTGATTGGTTATTAACCTGGGAAGAGGTCATTATTTTGGGGACTATCAGACTTGGGTGAGTCTATCATCTTATTGGGGGTGGGGGAACTAACATACAGGAGACAACTATATAATACATAGCAACACCAACCCCACCCACAAGTGCTATAGAAGCAAAAGCTGGGCAGAGAATGCCAGAAAGAAACTTTGGTGCACCTTGGTTTATATTTACTTTGAATATCGTTTTATCCAACTGTTTTCTAATGTCCTTGTGTATGAGATACAAAAGCATATCTGATGAATGGCTTTCTTTACCTGTCATCCCGTGGCCCCTGAACTCCATAAGTAATTATGAATACATCTTGTAGATCTTCATCCTTCCTTGCTGTACATCTGTTAGCTCTGGACCATTCACATAATATGGATTCCTGGGCTCTACCTACAGACGGTTCTGTGTTTGGAGGTCTGGGCTGGGACCCGAGCATCAAACTTGCATTTGGTGACGCTGATGTCCTGCCAGGTTTGAGAATTTCTGACCTACACAGGGCTTCAATGAATTGTCTTTCTAGTTTTCAAAACTGTTCATTTTTTTAAAAACACATTCTTATTTTTAAATTCTATTTGTTTTTTACTCAATAAAACAAGTGATCACCTACTTAGCACCTAACTATTTACCATCAAGGCATTTTTATGCCATAAATTAATAACTTTTTCTGTCAAAGAACATGGATAATTTTTAATATGTTAAAATTATGCATACTTCCAGAAAGGGCTGAAATTATGTCTATTTTTTAAATTTTATTTGCCCTTTAAATCGATAGGCTTAGTCTAATGGCTCTAAAGGTTTGACTGAATATGATGTGAATGTCAGACATTCATTGTTATAGATTCACAAGTATACGTTATGTATATGCAGTGGGAATGTTTTTCTTGTACTGTAGGAAAATTGTTGATGTATTTTTATTAATTTAGAGGAAAGACAAACCAAATTAGAGAAAAGTTGGCATTATAAATATTTCAAAAAAGAACATTTATTGTTTTTATAATATACAGCTAAGACTAAATGACTTTGAAGAGGAAAGCTTGGCCTTATACAGAACTATGAGAGAATAGCTAAGAATGCTATGAAAATAGCCACAAATTGGCAAGTGTGTTTTTCTCAAGTGCTTGGGTGATTTTGTTATACTTCGTAATATTAACTCTATTGTCTTGTACAATCTATTGTCCACAATAAACTATTCTTAAAGATTACCTGGTCAATAGAAGAAACATAAGCCCCAGTTGTTGTAGCTTGATTTTGAGTCTTTCCCCCCATAACCTGTGAAATGGTAAGGTGGATAATTAAGGCTATTCTGTTTTATGTTCTATCACCTGTGGAATGATAGAACTGTTTTTGTTTGATTTGAGTTTCTCGTACACATACTGTTTTGATCACATTATTATGAATGCACAGCTGACCTCAAGCTGCTCACAGCCGTGGTTTCATAGCTGTTCACAGGAGGCTCCAGTTCACGTTTGCCATGGTAGTAGATAGACTTTTTGTGACTGTTGAATTCTGTACACTTAGTTTAATAAAATTAAAATGCAGAGAGAAACTCAGTTAAAGGCTTATTTATGTTTTGTAATATGTGGCCTAAAGTTAAAGAAAATATATGGAATTTTGGTATTTATTTGTTTTTGCACATGTCATAGTATATTCCATTCTGTCATTGAAATTATTAACACCTGTTTTTATTTAGAATTTTTGGCAAGTTGAATATATAACCTTTAGAGAGAGTTAAAGTTCTAGTATTTGAGTGAATCATTAATCATGTGAAATTATTTCTCAGGATATTAATAACATTTTTTTATCTGTGAACTTGTTTTCTAATCACAAAATCTTGGTTGGTGAAGTTTTATTTGAAGGCATATTCCATTATTAACAGGCCAAGAATACCTATAACTTATGGAAAGGTCAACAACATATTGCTGGATTGAATTTTAAAGTACATTGTTTATAAGCTTATTTGACTTTTTTCATATGTACTAATTGGTATTAGTTTCTCTGGATATAGACGTGTTTCTTATGATTCTTTTGTACATTCGTGTTCAGTCTTTAAGTCTTTCATTAATTCCATTCATCACATATTTATTGAACACCAGCTTTGTGCCAAATACTTGGCCTGGCTTGGTGCTGGGGATACATACTTAAATAACATGTACTTGGACTTTAACTAACATGTACTTGGACTTTAACTATCTGTCACCATGAAGACACAGGAAGTAAACAGGTCAAGAGAAGTCAAGGGTTCTGTGGAAGCTCCTAGCAGGTAAGGACATAGCCCACTGGAAGTTAGGGAGATTGACATCTAAGTTCAGATCTGAATGATCTGGAGGAGACAGGCAAAGGGCGCAGGTGTGGAAACAAGATGGCGGAGTGTTCCAGTTCAGGGCCTAAGAAGTTACATCTGCAGAAGGCTAGAAGTAAGGGAAAAGATTGGGCATTTCTTACAGAGCACTGAAGAGGGAGAGTGAGAGGGAGAGGTTCTCCACAGCCACGAGAGGCCCCTGTGAAGGGGCCATGCTCAGCATCTGTCATTCTTTCAGCAAATATGTGCTCAGCACTATGTGCCAGACATTTGGGACACATCAGGAAACAAAGCAGAAAGTAATGCTTGCCCTTGTGGAGCTTTTATTCAAGTGAGGAGGAGCAACCAATAAACATGTTGCTAGTGGTTTTGAAATCAGGCCAGAAGCATGTGTAGTCCAAACGGTTAGTCTCAGCAGTTACCAGTATCATTGAGCCAAATCAAAGACTCTTTAATAAAAATAACTTTGCAATCATTTCCAGTTCTGGTCTGATAGCTACAGATAAACTTATTGATAATTCAATATATTTACAGAGAAAGTTGGAGATTACCTATAATTTATATTTATTGATCGCTCACTCTGTACCAGGCATTGGGCTAAACAATGAGCATATCACATTCCAGGAAAGTACTGAAGTTCGCTGCAATCAGTATTTCCAGTTTATCAAAGAGATACACCTGAAGAGTAGAGGGCTTATCTACTCTTCAGTAGTAATGTTAGATGAGAATACCTGAGAAGTGATCAGTATGAAGGGGTTGTCCCATATTCCTGTTTTTAAAACTCATTACCAGAACCAGGATTCTTCCTTACGGCACTTTGATGAAATCACTAAACAGAAAAAAAAAAAAAAAAAAAAAAAAGCTCATTTTTTTTAAACCATGCAAACAAACAAATATTCTACATAGTGATTGAAACTAGACATTTGCTTGTCACTCAAAATTAATTATTGTAATTAACTAAGTTTTTGTACAGTGAATACTTTTTTGGTGGAATTAATAAGGAGCAAAGAGAATTCCAGAAGTCAGTACATAGAAGGAGAAGAAATATAGTTGAGCAGAGCGAATGAAGAAAGATCTGTTTGAGACCCTATGATTTTAAAAGAGCATTGAGTGAAAATATTTGATGTGTGAGAGGTATTTGGAAAACTTATTTTACTCTGGCATTCTTAGCCTGATTTGCATTATTTCCTTTAGAATAAAAGTTGCAAGTGGGTAGGAATTATGCCTTTAAGTGTTAGCCTATAAAGGACTGGAAAACTACTCAAGGGTAACAGCTGAAGAGGAAATGGCTCTGTCAGTGTCATGCACATGGATGATTGGGCACATAAGGGACACAAGCAGAGAGAAGGGTGCAGAGGGAAGAGGTTGTAAAACAAGGAGGCTTGTTTGGAACTAAAATATAATAGCAAAAGCAAAAGCCTTGGGCATCACCAAGGTGATGTATTTTTTTCTCTTAACATAATACAAATGCGTACAGTTGAAAATGTGTGGTGCTTCTTGCATAGATGTTGCTGTCACCAGCAGCACACACAGTTGGATGTCTTTGGAGAAACAGTTAATCTTACGGTTCTCTGTTCTCTTTCCATGTCACCGAAGACGTGCATTTTCAAAACAACCCAGATTAAGGTCCAGTCTTTATATCTGCGGTAGAAATATAAAGCTTATTTGTTCACATAAAAGCAAATTAAATTTATGCTCCATCAGTATTTAATTGTAAATAATGACAGTGGCCTTTGTCCAACAACATATAATGCATTTCGCTAATGTCCATAAATGTTTATCAGTATTCTAATGTGTTAAGAACAGCCGTTTGTTATTTGCTCTTACTGTGTGCCAAACGTTGTGCTGTTGTTTGCATATTTTATCTTACAGCAACCCTTTCTGAGAAGTATTTATTATCCTCATTTTACGAGTAAGCAAAGGTGAGGGACAGAGAGGTTAAACTAATTGAGATGGAGGGAGCACGTCTAGTTGGTCAGTGGTATGTTTGGGATTTGCACACAGTCCTGCTGTACGGTCGCACGCGATCTTGACCAGCACACCCTACCGCTTCTCTGGCAGTGCAGGTAGATGTGACAGGTAAAAAAGTGTTAGAAGTAAGAAAAAATTATACATAAACAGAAAACAAGGCTTAAAAGACCACACTGTGACTGCAGGTTTAAAAACAAACAAACAAACAAACAAACAAAAACAAAAAACAGCGCTCTGTTAAGCCACAAGAATAAAGAAAAAGACCTTTTAAGAAGAATGATTAAGGGTCACAAAAGTTGAGGGAAAATATCATCATCATTATTTTTTAGTAAGAGAAAAAAGCGAGGCTGATGAGCACAGAGCCTATCGCTTTGTTAACAGGAATGCACACATAGGTGAGGGCTTGCCCTTGCCCACTGCGCTGCTAGCCTGGGAGTAGACTCCTCTGTGGGATTCAGGTCAGTATGTATACCCAAGTAGTTTATAGTCTTTGACAAATTTAAGCAAAATACTGTGAAAGCACTTAGGAGCCATTTAGAAACAGAAGTTGAAGCAGAATCAGAATAATGCATTCTCAGTGGAGAGGGTCGAGTGGAATAATGGATTCCTCTGAAATATTGTTAATCTAGTTTGTTTGTTTGTTTGTTCACTTTTCGTGAGACCCTGCTTCTGTACTCACTCAGGTATGGTTTGCATCCTGGCTCAACCACTTACATATCTGGCCTTCCTTTTTCTGAATGTGGGATGGAGATAACAAGGTCTGCTTCACAGTGTTTTGAAAGTCTCTAGCCCAGATCTGACATGTGATAGGCCTTCAGTGGACCCTATCTAGTCCCTTCTTCCCCTTTGTCACTTATTTGACCTGACTGAGAGAATGAGTAAATACAAATTTTTGTTGACTGTTATTGATGATGAACATTATCATTTTTCGGTGCCAAAATTCTGAATTTCTAATCTACCTTTCCTATTGACTTTCACAGTATTAACTTTTCAAGCTGTTCTACTCCCTGCCCTTCTATGCTTTTATTTCCTCTTGCTTCATTAATTATGCCTTTGGAAGACCCCTTGACTTTCATTGTCCCATGAGCAGTTTTGAATACCCGTTTGTGTCATGTTAGAATTTGCTGCAGTCAAGGAAGCGTTGGCTCTTGGGAGACCACCCCAGTACCTGCAGTCTAACCTGGATTCCCCGTAGACTGCTGGTGGTGATGACCTGGGTCTAAGTCATTTTTTTTTTTCTCGTCACCATCCACCCCTGGCTATTTATTATTTTTACTCCAGGTCTTCAATGTTCAGTACAGCCTCACCACAGTAAATGGATCTAATAGTCCTCAGAGGAGGAAACAGGTAGAAGAGAAAGTGGCAACAAAGCGTTGCTTGATTTGAGATAGTTGATCTTAGACCATCTGCCACAAGCTTCAACTGGCTTGTTCTCTCATGTCTTAGAAGAAAATGTGGTCCTTCTTCATTCTCTTCGACAACCCTCAACATTGGCATCTTTCAGCTTATTATAACTTTCTTGCCCTGGAATCTTTTTCCATAAATCATTTCTTTTCTGTTCTCTTTCATCACCTCTTTCCCCCTTGATTCCTTCCACTCTGTGTATAAGTGTGTAAATGGATCTTCTACTCCAAAAGTGATTGTCAAAGTGTGGTGCATACATTACTTACTTCAAGTCATAGGGTCATATTAAAACTGGGACACACTTTAGACCTATGAATCAGCACTTCATTCGTGTGTAGTTCCCAAAACTACATACTCTTGAAGGTAGCTTGACATCTTCTAAGGCAGCACAACTTTATTAAATTATATGTTTTTTTTTTACTAGCCTAGTCTTTTCTTTTCACCTTTTTTTTGATTAAGTTTTTGGGGGTAACATTGGTTAATATAATTATATAATTTTCAAGTGTATATTATATTATATTATATTGTGTGTTTACTGCCCAGAGTCCAGTTTTCTTCAGCTACCATATATTTGATCCCCTTTACCCACTTAACCCTCTCGTTACCCCCCTATATTTGACCCCCTTTACCCTGTCTCCCTACCCCTCCTCCCCCACCCCACTACTAACCACTACTCTCTAGTCCTCTGGTAACCACTAGTCTATATAGTCCATGTCCATGAGTCTCTGATTGTTTGTCCTGCTCATTTGTTGCTTTTAGGTTTATATCCCACATATAAGTGATACCATGTGATTTTCAACTTTTTCTGTCGGCCTTATTTTGCTTAGGATGATTATCTCGAGGTCCATCCATGTTGTTGCAAATGGCTGTATTTCATCTCTTCTTATGGCTGAGTAATATTCCATTGTATATATGTACCACAGCTTCTTTTGCCAATTATCTGTCATAGGACACTTTAGTTGCTTCCATGTCCTAGCCACTGTGAATACTGCTGCTATGAACATCGGTGTGCAAATATCTTTTCGGATATGGGTTTTCAGGTTTTGGGGGAAGTACCTAGTAGAGGGATTGCTGGATCATATGGTAGATCAATTCTTAGTTTTCTGAGGAACCTCCATACTGTTTTCTATAGTGGCTGTACTAATTTGCAGTCCCACCAGCAGTGTATAAGGGTTCCTTTTTCTCCACATCTTCTCCAACATTTGTTATTACTAGTCCTGTTAATGATAGCTATTCTAACAGGTGTGAGATAGTATCTCATTGTCATTTTGATTTGCATTTCCCTAATAGCTAGCGATGTTGAGCATCTTTTCATATAGTTATTGGCCAACTATATGAATCATTTGTTTTTTTGTTGTTATTGAGTTGTATGCATTCTTTTTATATTTTGGATATTAGGCCCTTAGGAGGCATTGCTTGCAAATATATTTTCCCATTTGGATGGTTCTCTCTTTACCTTGTTGAAGATTTGTTTTGCTGAGCAGAAGCTTTTTCCTAGCCTAGTCTTTGTGTCTTTTGAAACCCCCTCACCCCCTGCCCAACATCCATAGTGTCAAAATCAACCAACTCTTCTGCTCCTCTCACTACTCGTCTTTTTAAGCTGTTTTCCTCTTTTGATCTTCTGCATTGTAGGCATGGGAAGAACTTTGGGTTCGGTGTTAGAGTGGGGTTTGACTTCCAGCTTAATTTTTTAGCAGCTCTATGATATTGGACTACTCATTTATCTTCAATAGGACTCTGCTTTGGACATTTGCATGGCTAGTAAGTGGCATTTTTGATTTCGGGGCCCAAACATAGTTGATTTTGCTCTAAGAATCAGCTTCTCCCAGTTTGCTGGTGGAAAATTTAGAGATTACACCATTTTCCAGAGTTGTGGCCACTGGATGAAAGTCAAAAGATGAACTGCTTTTTGCCCATTTTGCCCCCGCCCCCACCACTCGCGATCTTCTCCTACAATAAATCATGGTCAGTTTGACATGGCAAGTACTAGAAGAGAGAAATTTTCTCTAGTGAGCCAGAAAATGCAACAGGATCTATCTGAGATTGATAGACATAAGTGTTTGATCCACTTCACTCTCTGCTAGAAAAATATATTTCCTTGACAGCTGGAGAGATCAAAGGTCTAAAATTGTGGATACAGAGAGATGAATGTTCTAATATTAATATTATATGAATAATATAGTAACATTTAAGGTCAACATGTCTAATTCCCTCTGTCTGGGAACCCCCCAGCCAGCCACGTGCAGAGAGAGGAATTTCAATCACAGAGGTCTCCACTCCATGGAAGCACAAGTAGCCATTACCTGCCTGAGAACAGCTGATCAGGCCAAGCTTTAGTAGTCTGATAGATCGTGTCAAGAAAGAGTAGAATCTGCAGATTTGGGGGTAGAGGGCCAATCACCTGGACTGAGGAAGACTTACTGATGACCCGATCAAATAAATGGTGTTTTCAAGAATTATTATTGGAAGAGATAGACATTTCTTCTTGAATGAGAGCAATATGATGGTCTAATATGTCACCTGTTAACCAAGAAAGGGTATGTATTTTGTCCTAAGCCAGGGTATGACGTATAGTCATTCATGTTATCGAAAAAAATGTCACAGGACTTGTATCCTCCCCAGGGACTCTAAGGAAATGTGGAGGAGAAGGGTCTGTGTAATGCATGCAGCTGGTGTTGCGAGTGGCCCTGGGTTTGGGTCAGAGAGATTCAGCCACCACGTAGGTTGTTTCACTTCAGATAACCCTGTTAAGGGTTAATTTTACTTATATGCATCTGTGAGCTCTTGTGATTCTTATCTTCTTATTTTTACTTTAGATGTATTTACTGATTTTTAAAATTTCCATCATTTTAACTTTTTACTCATAAGATATATTTAATATCCTTATTGTTTATAGTTCTTATTTAATTAGATTTTAACTTTTTCCATTTGTCATCCTCTTCTATAGGTTTTTCTACTTTTGTGTTTTCTGGTTTTTTTTTTTTTTTTTTTTTTTTTAAATCTTATTGAGATGTTGCTATATACCTTCCCTCTTCCTTTGGCTGGAACTCTCATTGACCGAAATATCTCTCCAGTATGAATCAGGAGGTTCACAGTTTAACAATCTCTTCTAGCTTACAAGACTCAAACTAAGGGAACATGATTGCTTCTTGACAGCAAACATTATTCATCCTCTTAATTTCAATACTTGTATCCTGAAATCCATGGTCTGTGATGAAATGGAGGCAATTTCTCTGAGCCTTACCACTCTCTTCTTAAAAATGAAGATAGTAAAAAAAAAAAAAGAAGATAGTGATATCTACTTCAGAGCATTGTAATGAAGATTAAATGAGATATACATCTGGTGCAGGAGCTAGAAATATAAGATTCTTATAAATCTAATTTCATTTCTTCTTCAATTTGTGTAAAAGTCCAGGGAACATCAGTAAATGTCTATGGGCGAAGGGAGAAGATCATGAGTTTGGTGTTAAATCTGAGGGTACTTTTAAAACATTCAAGTGACGATAGCAAGTAGGCAGTTGGAGTTAATGGTGTAAAGCTCAGAGACGTCTGAGCAAAAGGTCTATAACTGAAGAGGTCTTCAGCATATAGATACTCGTTGAAGGTACAAGATTACACATGGATCTAGGAGCTAACAATCGAAGAGTTCCCAACATTTATAGTCTTTTGGGTGAAAATGAATGAGAATGCCCAAAGAGTAGGAGAAAAAGAAATGCGATGACATCAAACAGATTTTTTAAAAGAAGGGGATGAGAGTCTTTGATTGCCATGGAAGATGACAACTGAAGATTGTCTAATGTCTTTAACTATTTTAGAAAACATTGTTTTTCAAAAGTTTTCTTGGAGAAATCATGAGATAGAAAGACTCCGCTCCACATTCTCCAGAACTAAGTTATCTTTCCTCTGACCTGGTAAAGATTTTACCTTCTATATGTCTAATATGATTTTTCCTCTAGAGTTCATAATGATAGTTGTTTGTATTTAGTTTCATTCCCATAATAAATTATTAGTTTCTTGAAGACAAGTCATGCAAAGTACCATATTAATTGCACCTAGTAAGTACTTAATAGTTCAGTCTTAGAATCATTGGTTCTAACAAAACAAGGCATGTTTGTCTATTCATCGATCCACTTCATTTATTCACTGAACAGTTGTTTATTTACCAACTTCATACCATGTGCCAGGCATTATTTTAGGCTATGGGAATACAGTGGTGAACAAAGGATATTCTCTTTCTGCATGAAATTTGCATTTTGGTGGATACAGATAATAAAGAATAAATGCATGCATATTCTGAGTACTTTTAATGTCTTATTTGTTTCTCAGAACAGCACATGACACACATGTTATTATTAGTCCTATTTTATTGATGAGAAAATAGAGGCACCAAGCTATTCAGTAACCTTCCAAGGTCATCAATTCATTAGAAGTGGATCTGGGATTCAGACCCAGGCACTTTGACTCACAAATCCATGCTGTTAATCACCCCACTGCACTGAAAAGTTGTTTGGCACACTGTAAACTAATATTATTACTAGTCATTATTTCTCAGCCTAGTGATCACTTATTCCAATTCGGATGAGGAAACAGACACATACCTATTTATTGGTAAAACTAAATTTAGAAGCCAAGATTTAGTGCTTCTAATCCGATGTGTTTTCCTCACATCATACCTCTTCTTTATGGGAGGAAGTATGGAGGGAAGAAGAGAAAAAGGAAGGATGGAAGGATGAAGGAATGGTCAAAGAGAAAGGTTATATGAAAGAGATGTAGAAAGGAATTAAACCTGTTTGATTTTAAGTTTTTGATGCTACCAAACAATGTCTGATTTTTCAGGTTTTTTACCCCTGTGTTCTCAAAAGGGAACACCCTTAAACTAAGGATACTTCCATTCACAATAATCATATTCCATTTCATAGACTAGCAAAAAGTATTTCAGGGGCTATGAAACCCTAGCAATTTGAAAATAAAAAAACTATATTTTAGAAAGAGTGTTATCACTGGCATTTATATTAGGAAGGCATTGATTGGAAGATATACTAGAAGGTTTGTTTACCAACAGCCAAAGTCTTTGAGAGAAGTGTGTGTGTGTGTGTGTGTGTGTGTGTGTGTGTGGTGTATATAGTAGTACATACTTATATCCTGGTATACATTTTTGGGGAGAAGGTATTGAAACATTTTTCTAGGATGGGGAAGTTTCGTACTTACACAAGGATGTTCTGATATCAAGCACCATGTTTAAGCATCACAGATATACACTAAGCAAGGGACAGATGCACAAGGAATTTAAGCAGAGTTTTTCTAAATGGCAAATAATTAGAGGGGAACAGATGCATATGGGCAGCAAAGGATGAAATGAGGTACCACGAATTTTAAAAGGGAAATAGAAATACATATGTAGAATGCAGTTACACTCGAAGATGTTTAAGCCTAGAGGGTGTTCTCTCCCAGGTTCTCTGTTTTTGTGGGTTTTGACATTAAATTTTGTCTCTCTTTACCTATATTCCCCAAAGAAATAGATCATGCTAATCATTCCAAAGTGGAAAAGATTTTCTTTCGAACCTCCGTTTTCGATGACTTTGTGGTTTGCATGTCTTTCTTCTCCGTCCCCAGGGCCTTGTCCTTTCACAGGACTGCCAGGATATGACATTTCATAACAGTGTCGCTTCTCATTTATTTATTATTTATATCCCATCTACTTCCAAAAGGGTTTTTAGGTAGCTTATCCATAAAAGACACCAACAAATGTGACTTTTTTTCTCTTGATTTGCATTTCAGGCTGGACATTGTCCTCCTTAAGAACAACCCTACTGTAAGATGGGTTGTATCCATCTCAGAACTATGCTGCACACCATTGATATCAAAAAGGAAGCAAATCTCCAAGAATAAAGTAGAGAAGAGCATTAGGCATTTCCCATCTTCCTGTAGCGTGGTAGTTTAAACAGCAGGGGCACTGAGCAGAGCGATTCAGCTACCCAGCAAAGCTGAGCTGTAGCACCTGATCATTATCCTTCAGGTTTAAGATTTACCTGTTGTGCTCATTGTAACAAAAGAAATGAAATCTCTGTAATTATATTGGAAGGGGGAGGAGATCATGTTTTAGTTCCTTTGATCTTGAGCTAGAATAGGCTCTGCTTTTGGAAATTTAATTTGAAAGAATCCAACGTACACATCTGCTTTTTGTACTGCAATTTCTATTGAGCTTGAAAATAGAAATTTATTAATGCAAATGTGTAGAGTCTGTTCCTTGAGGAAAAAAAAACATTCAAAACACAAGGTGATCCTTTCTGCATAGCTGTGGAAGATTTTAATAAATATGTTCTCTGTCTTTCTTCTAGAGTTCAGAGATGAGGGTCCTTGTTAACAAGGACTAAGCTTGAAAATTACAGGACACATTGGGGAACAGAAAGATTTATGATTACTTCAATATTGAAAAGTTTTTAAAGGACAAATTAGATGGTAAAGAGATGAGAAGCATACCGAATCCTCAAAAGAAAAAAAATAAACCAAAAACAAGTGCGTCATCAAACCATTTTGAGAACATGTTTGAATTGATGGTAGGGCCCATGCTAAGAGACAAAGCTTGCATTTCAACGAATCCAATCTGCCTAGTGTTCTGTAAAATTGCCTTTGCCTGTAAATGGAATGGCATGCAGATTTTAGGTAGGACATTTTCTCACCCCAACTAGCCTATACTCTTTATTTTTGTACTATTACATGAAACTGCACATAAATGACACTTGACTTAATCCGTAGAGTAGCTGGATTGCATGGTCTATTTTTATTAACTTTTTCTTGTTCTCGGTGTAAATTTTCCAGTAAAGCCTAAAATGTCATGAGCATTTTGGGACATAAATCCTTTAAGCTATTTTGTGGTCATATAGTTGTTTTTTGTAGGGTTTGAGTGCTTTCCTAAACTCCTTCTCATCTCCAAATGGGCAAAATAAATTATAAATTGTTGAGAGCATTCAGTCACTAGGTGAGCAGTCCCCTAAAGCTGGGGGAAGTGTCTATCCATTTTCAATTTTTCGAGTATGTAGAGCTGGTTCCTTATATTTGTGCTCTTATCATTAGATCTCAGAAACTTGGTTGTAAATTACCTAGGCTTAAGAAGGAATTCATGATTAAAGAGTATATTGAGTCAATAAAACCAGTCTTTTTCAGTACGATGGGATGGGATTTTTCCCAAAGGTGGAAGGTGCACTTCAGTGGTGTATATTGTCATTCTATTCTGCATTCTGTTGGTTACTTTATTTCTTCTCACTGAGATTTTTGTTTGTTTTTGTTTTGTTTTATTTTTTTTAAAGGAGCAGAAAGTGCAATACATAAAGTTTTTGAATTAGGAATTCTGAGTTTAAAAGAGGGAGCCTATCGTTAACTTGCATCTGACTTTATTTTTGTTACGTTAGCAGGATAACTGGGACCCTTGCAAATGTACAATTTCACTTGAGTTCAGTGATTCCTGGGTGAGTCTGTGTTATAGGATGTCAAAGGCCATGGAAATTACTTAAGACACAAAATGTTGAGACATAGTTTGCTCCTCAGAGGTTTTTGAGTAACTAGAGTTCCATCTGAACCAATTTTGGGGGGCCATGGCATGCACTGCTAACCATGTCCCATTAATTAATTTCTAACATTTTGTTTTAATTGTGACTTTGTCGACTTATACACATCTTTCTTCCTTACCGGCAAGAAACTCAGAAACAAAATTTCTATTTCTAATGGCAGACAGTTGGGGTACAGCAACCAAGCAGTCACCCTTAAAAATTAATGAGCTTAATGATGGTTAGAGAAGTGATTGTGATGGTGGTTTGGGAGGGGAGGGGCCATGGGGACGGCAGAAGGAAGAAGGCTGGACTCCTCACAAGTGACAATGATGTGAGCCCCTTCCTTACCTCCCTCCCCATTCTGCTATCTCCCTCCCCCCAGTCGCCACCCTTCTATCCTCCTCTCTTCACGGGAGCCAAAGCAGATAGAAAGACAGGGCGATTATGAAGACGTCAGTTGGAGCGTAGGCAGGCGAGAGGGCGCAGCGCTCCAGATGAGGTCCGGGGGGAGCTGAGGAGGGTCACTCATGAACGACCGTGTGTGTGTGTCTGACAGACTGTGAAATGGTGCGTTGTTGCACGGCTGCGCTGCACCTGGGCCCTTCATCTGTGATTGATTGGTTTGGTCATGTGTAATGGTCCCATCTGCTCTGTGTTGTTTTTCTTTTTTTACTTATAAACACCGTTCCCAGCGGCTGAGAGAGGATGAGCTATGTTTTGTCATCTTCACTTACACTTTAGCTCAAAAAAGTGGTCAACTAGGTAAGCTCTAAAGTCTGTCCAAGTAGTGTAGCAGGAAAGTATGGGTTTTCCCCTTTACTTGGTTTGTGTGTGTGTGTGGTGTGTATGTGTGCATGCGAGTGTGCCGTGAGTGTGCGCGCCCTCCTGCGCAAGCGTGTGTGCCTGGAGTTTTCATGCTGCCTGTTAATATTTGAATAGTTCATGAACCACGGAAGACCAAAAAATCGCAGAAATGATTTGCACAAATCTGTGTATTGTGACTTACTGCGGCGAGTTTTTTTTTTTTTTTTTTTTTTTTTGTAACAGAGCCAATACTTAATTAAAACCGCTGACATCATGGTGTTATAATTAAGCGTGGCATTAATTAAGCTGGAATAACGATTTTTTTTTTATTAAGAACTGCTTCTATTGTATACAACCGTTATCGGCTAAAAACAAAATAATTTTAAAGCAAAAATTAATTCCTTCTAAAGGAGCCCTTTTCAACTTCCTCAAAGTCCGGTCTCAGGACTGTCGTCATCAGGACTGTGTGTGTGTGTGTGTGTGTGTGTGTGTGTTGGGTGGTGTTGGGATGGGGGGAGAGTGGAAGTGAAATTTGTTTTTTTCACCCAAAAATGCTGATCGGCTCCTGGCATTCTGATGGCTAATTATGCATCGGAGAGCTTCGACAGCTGCATTCATCATCATAAAATGTAATAATTAATGACATTCCAACAAAGAAAAATATGCAAATGAGGACTCATTAGCATTTTCATATTCAGCTTTGATAATGCTTTTGCTGACAAGGTTGTAATTAATGAAAATTCATGTCGCAGTCAGGAGATTGGATCGGTTTCATTCCGCTCACAATTCCCAAATGCTTGCATTATGGAAAATCGGCGGCTCTGCCAACTTTTCAGGGAAGAAAAAAAACACACACACACACACTAAAAGCACCAGATGCAAATTAATGGTAGGGAGTCTTTAACTCTTTAAACCACCCCCCTAAATTTCCATCATAGGAAACATGTGATGAGTTTTAACCTAAGAACTAGATTCTTTTTTTTTTTTTTTTTTTTTTTTTTGTAACAGCAATGAAAGTACTTTTATTTGTGACCCAACTATGAGGATTTCTGGCAAACTTTTTTTTTAATATTAAAAAAAAATCCCTCCACCTTTTCCCCTCTTTCTTTTTCCCTTTCAAGACTATTTAAATTTACATAGTAAAACATGTTAGGACAGCCAAGACCCAGCGTGTTGTGTTCTGTCCTCTCGCTGGCAAATTTACGCCACGACAGTTTATTCATCCACATGCTTTTTGGCGACTCTTCATCACGTATTTGTGCTTAGATCTTCTGGTGCCTCCCTCCGTGTGCTACCCATAAGGTCGAAAGAAAATCAAGTATTCTATTTCTCTCTTCAGGGTGAGTTTTTTTTTTTTCTTTTCTTTTTTGGATGATGGTTGTTTTTTTTTTTTTTTTTTTTTCCTTAGTGCTTTTTCTCTTTAATCTATTCCCTTTGTGGTTTTAGTGTAAGAGTTTGGGAATGTGCCCATAATTCTCTCACTCAACACCTCTGGTTTAGTGTTGTGCTTCAAACGTAATTTTAAGAGACACTATACAATCAAAATGGATACTCAAAATCCCCAGAACAGAGATATCGACAAGCATTCAGTACAGAGAGCTGTTTATTTATAAACCCTCTGTGTGTTGCTTTCAAAATGTGCGACTATAGACTGGCAAAAAAAAAAACAAAACAAAAAACAAAAAAACACTTAGTACCACCCTGGTACTATGTTTTGTCATACTAACCTAAAGTTAAACTGAAAGTTCTATCTCACCCACATTACAAAGAAAAACCTAAACAGAGTTCTGACCTGATTTCAGATTTGATCTTTAGGTTAAAACAATGATTATTACTCAGTCACATCTTTTTGCTGAGGCAGATATGTTAAAAAAGATAAGGGTGGGGGGAGGCTTGTATAAGGATTGAGAAGAGGGGAGAATGAAAGAATATTTCTTTATAAATTGTCAAATTTATAAGCATTTTCACTCTGAAATGATAGAAAACAACTTCAGGCAGTTCCTAAAATGCAGTTTCCTGTTTATTTAAAGTTAAATTGTAATTTTCAAAGTTGTTAGCCCAGCATAAATAAAGAGTATAAATAAGCCTTGTTAGGAGAAGATTTTAGAAACTTTGATATGCTGCTAGGTCTTATTTTTTAGAGTATCTCAGTAAAATAGAAAGTATCATCAGTTATTTAATGAGAAGATTAAAGTAAACCTTTTTTTTCCTATTATGCAATTTAAGATGACTAGATTTCTAATCCTCATTAATCTCAGAGTTTTAATAAACAATTTTATTTCAATCTCTTTTTCCAATTTTTGTTTTGTGACAGCTTGTACACGATCGTGTGTGTGTGTGTGTGTGTGTGTGTGTGTGTGTGTACACATTTGTTGTGTCATGTCTGGAGATTATGGTGGCTCTGTCTCCTTTCCCTTAAAATCTATTGTGTTAAAATTGGCAGAAGAAGGCTTTACTTCCTTTTTTTTCCTTTAGTTTACTTCTTTTTTACGTGGGCAAACTGCCCATCCAGATGGTAGACTTTCACCTGTAAGCAATCTGAAACAATAGGTTAATTCTCAGATTTTATAGAGCTTTTTTATTTATTTATTTTTTCATACAGTACAACTAAGTGCAGAGTCACTAACTACTCAAGACAATGTTTCCTTTTTTTTTCCCTTTTAAAGCACATGCTGTGATTGGTTCTTTCCCCCCCAAAATCTGCATTTTGGGTTCAATTAAAATCTGTGGCTTTAGGCACTTTGCTGCTATGGTCAAAACCACACCTGATGAAATCTTTGACCACTTCTAATATGTGTAAATGAGGAAGTGATGGCAGAGTGAAGGAACAAGTGTTGATCTGCAGGTTAGTTGTTGAGAAGCAGATTGTTTTGTTTTTATAATTCAGTGTTCCACTGGCTTTGATGAACTCCCTGTTAGTTTTCTCCTCCCACAAAATTCATAAATGTTTGCCAACTCATTCCTTCCTAAGTAGTGCCTAGAATGGTGTTAATGACTGGAATCCTGAAATTCAGTTTTGTTTTCAGTGCGGCTTATGTGACTGAGGGAAACTGGAGAAATTCTTTGAAATGGTTTGTTGACCCATTATTTCCCAAAGCAGGTTTTGGGGGCGTTTTTGGAGTAGAATATGAAAGAGTAAGGGGTTATTAAGGATGGCTTTTACTAATAACAATTGTAATCATACTGTATTTACAAGTTATTTTTTAATGCTACCCCCTTGTTTTTATATCTAAGAATCCTGTGTTGGCACAAGTTATTTTTGAGTTATTTATGTAGTAAATATGTCTCTACTTCATTGTCTCCCCTGGCTGATTCCCTTGGGAGAACATTTTTTAAAAGTGCTCTACTACTATTATACCTGTTAACATTTGGGAGCCTAGTTGTGGCATTATTTATTGCTTTTTCTGTTTCCTGTTTTGCACATGTTAATTCCTGGGGGCATTTTCTTCTTAAAAGTGATGAGATTTTCACTGTCCGGCAGCAGACCACATTTATGGGAGTTATTGAACTCTGAAATAGGAAACCTGTGGGTGATCCATTTTACCCTCCCCAGAAACTATTACTTCAGTCAAGGAGAATTACAGTCCCATGATTAAGAATTTTGAAGTAGTTGTTTCACTAAAGCATTCACAGATTTTGTTTCAGGTATTGCAACAAAGTCAACATTTGTTTGTGGCCAGCGAAGCCAGTGTTCCTGGCAGTATTCTCATCCAGTTGCTTCTCAGATTTCCCTTGCAAACTTTCCCATTGGTTAGGGTCTGTGGAGAGATTTTAATGGCTGGCTGGTGGAAATGTTTGAGAGAACATTTGCGTATCAAAGCAGCCCAAATATTTGCAAAAATGTTTGCTTGAGAAAAAAGAATCCATTTAGGATTAGGAAGTAACTGCTTAAACATTTTAAAAAGCATTTGTGATTTCCTGAAGTGTATTATTCATGAGCCAAGGCCTAACTTGAATTTCAGGGGTCATCCTGGAATCCATATTTTTAAAAAAGTATATAAGATAATAAATGTTTTGCTTTATGATTAATAACTGTACCTATATGTGGTATAAAAACGCAAATAAGAGAAGACAAATACATTTTTAAATTAATTGGTTATTATTTAGTCAACCTATAGAACAAAAGATGAGAAGAAAGGGCCTCATGAAATGATGAGATATTGAATAGCTCTTTCATTCTTTTACTGTATTATGTATCTTTCCCTCTAAAACACAACTGAATTGCTATGATATGACATTTCGTTCTGTTGGAGTTCATGAGCTTTCCTGTAATAGGAGTGATTTAAATGGAAAATCTTTCCCTTTTTTTCTTGGTAAAGAGTTTAATGTGGCTTTTTTTTTTTTTGTCTTAAAATTATTAAAGTTTTAACTGCATTTCGCTGATGGTTTGGGAACAGTACATATAAAACTCAGTGCAGGCCAGTTTTTCCAGTTTCTTAACAATGTCGGAGTTGAGCGTTGACAATTACTGTGCCTAAAAGTCCCTCGGATCAGGTGTTATTTTACCATCTGGACATTTTAATTAGTAATAAAAATGTGGATCTGGATACACAGAAATAGGATCTACAGTACACAACGGCCCATGCACTCTGTTGGTGCTGGGGTGTGTGTGGCTATGTCCTGTGTGTGTGTGTGCATGTGTGTGTGCGCGTGTGTGTGTACACGTGCACTCATGTGAAAGTGTAATTGTGTGTTGAGTGTGTATTCATTCCTCCTAGGAAACCCAAACATAGATTCTGGTGCCTTTTTCAAACTGGGCATTATCACAATACCAAAATATTTGGCTGCTTTTCTTGAATAAGAAGTGAAAATGTATAACATATATGCTTGCATTCCTACATAATACTTGCCTGTATCTTTTTAATGCTCATATTTCCTCATGTTGTATAGGGCATGACATGGTCATGCAATGCTGACATTAGAGGTAGGCTTGGGCAGAAGATGTGGCTCCTCCAATTCATAGCTAAATCTTCTTTTCCCCTCCCACACAGAATTAAAGTATTAATGATAATAGTTATGATGCCCACCTAACAGGATTGTGATCAAACTTATAAGTGCATGTATGTGAAAGCGCTTGATAAAATACAAGGAGCTATAATTGATCTATAATACAAATTTCCAATTCGGAACCCACATACCATCTTCAACTGATTGACTCATATTTAAAAATAAGAGATTTGCAGAGATAGGATTACATTAGATTATTAACAAAGAGTAACTGTGGGACCATCAGAAAATGTGTTCATAATCTTAAACATGAAGCAAAATGACCCATTTTTGTAAAGTATTTGGATATCCTCTTTGAAATAATGTTATTCTTAATTAAGGCAGAAGTAGGTACATTTGAGGGAAATCAACCCTCTGGAGAAAGAGAGAGTGAAAACAGTGTAGGGAAATGAGTTCCTAGTGTCTTCTCCTTCAGAAAGATGCGTACATGCTTCTCTGAGTTATTATGAATTTCAAACCAGTGTGAATACTTAAACAATAATGATTGCTGTTTAGAAAAGCCTACCCATTACAATTTATTTCATATCATATTTGCTCAAGAATGCTTTATGCGTCATCTCTAGGAAGTGAGGGAGTTGATAAAATTTCTGTTTGACACCAGGCCAGATGAGTTTGGACACTTCTGTAGGAAGCTTTTTCAGTTTTTATTACAGGTCCAGTTCTCTTCCTGAGAGTTCTTCAGGCAAAATAGGAACATTTTTTTTTCTTTATTGTTTAATGGTATGCCATTGTATAATGATACTGTTTTGGTCATTTCATTAACTTAATCTTCTCCCTTAATATAATAAGTGCACACCTTACTTATACTACCAAGTAGATTTGCATTACATTGTTTCTAACAACAAATGTTTATTATTATAGACAACCTGGTTTCAGAGTCTTTGGAAAGCTCACAAGACTTGTCTCTCAGACATGGGATTCGCAGGAGTATGCAGTGTTTCTTCTTGGTTTCATGTTAGGAGGAGCTAAATTCAACTGAGATAGTCTTCTATTAATCCATTATCTTGGTTAATATTAAGTAAACCACAGAAGAAACAGGAACATGCAAATTATGACTGTAGAACTCTGAGGATTTTTTGGACTCGAAAATGGAAACTGATTTCATTTAATGCTAGGTCAGTTTTGTTGAAAATGTCCCAACCTAATGACCACTTCCATTTACATATTCTAATCTAGTGAACAGATAGGGCCTATAAGTTATTTGTCCTAAAAATTTTTGAATGAGGCTACAGGTCCTCTTGAAACTCCATTTCATAAAAAAATGGTCATGTATACTATAACTTTAGCTTCTAGTCACGAGATTACAAAGAAATTGTGGTACTCCTTTAAAATTTGTCTCCTAAAACAGATTCAATTGAAAACTGGGGCGGGGGGGAAGCATTTAAAATTTAATAAAAAATAAAGTAATTCAAAGTAAAGTCTGTAGCCAAACTCCTTAATTGTGATGCATTTGCTGAGTTCCCCTCTTCCATCGTCGGGCCTGCTCTGATGCCATATGGCCTACCATGGAACATTTAACTTGTCAGATATAATGGATTGTCCTGGAAGCAGATTTTTGCTTTGAGCACTCGGCTCCTTTCTTGCATTTCACTCTCAGCTCCAGGCTGCAGGATGAAGGATTGTGGTGGAAATGCAAAGAAGAGACACACAGTTGATTCCCCTTAAGAGAGTGACCTATATGCCACAAAATTTTACCCACGTAAAGAGGCATTATCTCCATCACTGGCCTTAGCAGGCTGCATGTCAGAATCGTTTAAGTGCGCCTGGACTTAACAGATTGTGCAAACATTTCAGAATTGAGTGCTTAGGAATAATAAAACATCGTCATTTTAACTTATGCAGAAATGGTGTAGCCATATCAGCCAAATGATAAGTATTTTTTGTGACCTACATGTAACCTAAACCACCTGGTTTGTAGATACTGTAAATTAAGTTTGATTTTCAAATATAAGAATGCTTAAAAAAAAAAAAAAAGACCTGGTGGAGATGTTACATGATCTCATTGCTGTTGTTTGGTGACTAGAGGTGAGATTGAAACCATTTAGGTGGATGCATAAGAGGCAGGTAATTATCCTACCAAGCTTTCCATCTTAAAACTGAAGTGCGGGCCTTCGTTTATTCTAAACTACTAGAAACTAGAGACTGACCATCCTGTGGTATTTAATTTTTATCTGTAAATATAAAAAATATAATATTTGATGTTGATTTTAATTTGGTGCTCTCATGAGGTAATTTATTTTTTTCATTTCAATTTGTAGTATTATTTCTGAAATCAAAAGGTTGGAAAGTGCTAGGAGTAATTTGTGACTTTTGTATTTCTGGGGAAACTTCTTTAAAAAGTAAACAGTTTCTTTTCTATATGTACATGGATATACATAGCTACAAGGTACTCTTCTAGTATAATCTACTGGAACCCCAAAGCAAGTATTAATAATACTGAGACCCAGAATAGACAACTTACAGATAATCAATCAAGTACAAACCAGTGGAAAAATAAGTAACTTATATGTCTCAATTTAACTGTAAAATGGTATATGTTTGATCACTCCAGGGTTACAAAAATTATTAAATTTGTATATGACACATGTAAGTACACTAAAACTCTTATTTGCAAAGGGTAATTTAAAGTACTCACCAAAACATGTGTCTGAAGTGTTAGAAATTTAATATGTAATTTACTACTACAAATTTATGTATTATAGATAATTCTTAATAGAGATCTATAAAAATTATGGTGGCCTTGAAAACTGATATAGCCTTACTTCTATACAAAGAAGAGTTATTTCTTTTAAATGAACAGCTTTCCATGAAACAGCTAAAAAATTTGTTAGGGTTTATATTTAACAAAAAAATGTACGTGTGTATTTCATACCAATCTTTAACTAAGCACATTTGTTTTATTAATGCCACTGGTAAAATGATTTTCTTCCCCTTTCTGTACTCAAATTTTGGTCAGGCTCATTCCTAAATGAGTTTGAGTGGTGCCTGGCCAGAACCAGCTCTTGTTGGGGCATGTGCGCCCTCTGCTGGCCGCTCAGATTGGAAACGACTGGTGTGTGGGGTTCTTAATTACTTTTCAAGGTTGGGTTTTTTTTGTTTTTTGTTTTGTTTTGTCTTTGCACTTTTATACAACTAATCATATATTTGCAGTAATTATAAAGTTGTAGGTTAGTACTTTGTTTTTATTTGGAAATGAAGGGTTTTTATTATCGTCGTTTAGGTTTTTTCTAAAATTTGCTTTTGCTAAATAAACTCCTAAATAGGTTAAATAACATGTAAAATATATGCCACTCTTGAATTTTTCAGTGGTTGATTTGATATTACCATTAACTGTATTTTCGTAGTAACACCTGGCTTGATTAAACTTAAGAATTTTTGTTGGACAGACTTGAGCATGGACTTAAAAGGTTAAATCATCGAAATTTTGAAACATTACTTTTTGTGGGTAATGGATGTGGTAGGCAACCCCTGCTAGAGAACTCCCTGATAAGGTTGCTGGTTTTCACTTACTTCGTGAAGGAACATGAGCTTATATTTGCATCGTAATATTTTATAAAGGCATTTTTGGTTTCCTGGTAGACCAAGTTAAGTGATCCTCCCTGGCAGACATTGAGAATGGTAGTTCGAGTGGAACCTTTTTGGTTTGGTTTTGCCTCTTTGGGTTACTGTTGATAGAGTGTGAGGTATCAAAGGAGCAAAGCACTGGTGGTCTCCTCATTCCCCAGCCACTGGGCTAACGACGCGAGGGCAGCTGTGGAGGGGGCACCCTTGCCTCTCTGCCGTGGCTCGGATGGAGAGCATCCTTGGGCCTGATAGTGAAGACCAGGGCTCTGTATAAGGAACGTGTCTTAAAAATAGCAATGATTTTTGTTGACAAGGTTTTATCAAACTCTTTATAATAATTACTTATGTATAAGTGATTTCTACATATCTCTAAAACAAGGTGATTGGATCAAACAATATGGTATTATACGGAGAGGATGTTTTAGATCTTTACAGTTCTTTTGTCTTATATTGCAAATTTCTCTAGTTTGTAAGCAAATTCCATCAAAACTCCCCCAAATATGAGATGATCCAAGAGCTTAGAGCTAGGGAAGGGGTAAAGTGTTATCAATAAGTATTTTTTCCAGTTTTCCATCTTTCCAATTTTAAGTACCAATTACTTTAAAATTTGTTTTAGATAAATCATAACAGTATTTGTTTTTATTTAATTAATGACAAACTGCATTCTAACAAATATTAAGTTTCCACCAAATCTTTTGTATAAGAATATCATCTTCCATAGAATCTCAAATGCATTTTCCTGTTGCTACCTGTGAGCAAGATGAGGTTGTGTTAGGTGCTCTTCCTCTGTGCCTCTCATTATTCCCATCATAACCCTTACTGATGGACATTATTGGGTTTGCTCCCCATTTCAGCCCCATGAACTCTTACCTCTTGTCCATCATTGACTCTCCAGCAGCCAGCACATGGTACACAGAGACACCCAACAAATAATTATTTCTGAATCTCATGTTTTTTGGACCTTGTTTATACTTATCAGTTGATCATTTTTATAAGTTCAAGAAGTGAAAATTGCCGTCTATAAACAACTGCTCCACATAGTGCGTTTTATTTTCTTACATATTTTTGATAGGACGATGTCACTTTTCTGACTACTCCCCTTCTTCTTTCTCCTCCTGCGATCATCTTTTCCTCTGCCTCTCCTCTTCCTTCCTGTGCCGCCCCACTCCCCATGTTCCTCTCCTGATTTAGTCATGCTTATATATTCAGCAATTGGAAGGCTTTCCTTAAATATCCAGTGTGGACTCAGTGGCTCGTGTGAACCATCGCCTTCCTATAACAGTGACTGGTTTCACGGGGGAGTCGTACTCTTAGAGGAGTTTGGTCCTGTCTGCCTGAGTTTGGTTTTCATAGGTCCATTCTCTTAAAGTTGATCTTTAACAGCAGGCTCAACGCTTAGCGATTTTCCTACTGTTAGTCTGCTCTATGGATGCCCTGAAATGGATTTTGAATTCTGAGTATAATACTTGTATGTAGTAAACATACGTATGAACTGTATTTAAAATCTTCATGAAAACTCCATCTCTTTTATTTTTGTGCAGTCTTGAGTAGCGCATATCAAATGTGTGTATTTCTTTAAGAGATGATAATTGTTATATTCTTGTTAGCTGTAAGCTCAGCTTGAAAACTGAGGCCATCACCTATATTCCAGGTGCTAAAATATGTAATTTCCTATATAAACACTCTAGCTATAGCAAACTTTTCCTTTGTTGTCTGTTGTTACACTGTACTTAATTCAGAGTTTGGCCATTATGATTTTTTACATTTCATACATTAGCAATACTTTATTAGAACATCACATTTAATGGTAAGCAAATTTATTGCTAAAAGTGATTTGTGTGGCAAAATGTAGCTGCTGATTTTCTTAAATTTTACTAATAATTCCAAATAATTTAGTCTAGCAATCAAATCTTACTCATATAATGTTGTCTCCACTGCATCTGGCCAGAATGTCACAGATCTCCAGAGGGATCAAAGAACCAGATTCTCTCTCTCAAAATAGGCTTGTAGTGCCTCGGTAGAGCAAGGACAGGGGAGAATATATACATGGGTGGAAGGGCCCTGTTAAGTCAAATCAAGTAACATTCACTTGAGTTTGATCCTGGAGTCTAAAGGTGACTTTAGTCGGTCTTGGGACAGAATGGAGAAAGATTTGCTTTTGGAGAAGTGGTCGGGGTGCTGATTAGAAGAGGAGCAGCTGTTTATCTCCAGGATTCTCATGACTGCAATTCTGTTGTTTTTTAGGGGAATCTACTTGGTAATGTGAGATTAATTTTTTAAAACAACCAGTCTTTGTTAGCAGAGATGAACAAATTTAAAGGCCTAGTAGGCTGCCAGGAAAAGGTTTCTCTGACTCATGAAATGGTTATATAGTAGCTATCTGAAAGAGCCTCAGAGATCAACAATTGTTTGTCTTTTTAAAAATCTAGCTAAATAGGTTGGATCAGGTAGTAATTAATTTTTTGTTACCCACCTGGTTCCCAGGTTTATTGGAATTTCATCTAATGTAACCTTAAAGACTGTGCCTGTCACTTTAATTGGTTACTCTTATCGCTGGCTGGTTAGAGTAAGCAGGGGAATTTTATTGAAAGAAACAAAAAAAAGAGAGAACAAGAATGCCAGACCAACTCCAGTGAATGCTCGTACTCTGGGGTAGAGAACCCAGGAATCTGTTTTAAGAAAAGTCTTGCCAGTGATTCTCATGATCAGCAAGGTTTCTTATCCTTAGAATTGAATTTCGGGGAATTTTTTCTACGCCCATCCTGTGTCTGCCTTTGCTCCTAAGAACATAGTGAAATTATTTTATTTCTGCTTGCTTTTGATACCTTTAATATGTATCGCAAGAATCACATTTTCATCATTTTTATATGAAAACTATTGTTTCTTCGAGTAAGAAAATAAGATTTCAAATGCACATGTTGTCTCTTCAGAGGCCACACAAGTCCTTAATTGGCTTGGTTATACCCAATCATCACAGACACAAACTGCAACAGAAATATAAAATAGGGTAGGCAAAACTGTTAAGATCTTATTCACGTAAAGCCAGTGGTAAGTTACGCATTAGAAGTAAGTTGAGTGATTTCGAGGTTGCCCTTAGTCCTTCAGGTCTCTAGGGGACTCTTGTACAAATTGCTGATTCAGAAAATCATTACTCTGGTGGCTCAAGTGGCACTTTAGTGGCCTTAAAGAGTTATTTGACACACCTCCCCAAACAGCTAAGTTATCCCCATGATTATGTTGATTAATTGCACACTCTGTGGAATTAGTGTTATTTTCAATGAAAGATTTTCCTGCATTCGGAAAATAAAGCATAAAACTCATGTACTTTAATTTGATGATATTCGCACATCTCCTAAGCATAGCATTGAGTGAGGGGGATTATTTTGGCTGTTGTTGTATAGGGCACATGAATATAATGTAAGGCAGTATTTTTATTCTGCATTAAGAAAGTAGTTTTTGATCTACTCCAGGATGGCCACTGAAAACGTTTATCAATTCTAAAATTTTCATCCATCGAAGGACTTGAGAACTCCTCTTTGACTTACTACAAATTGAGTTAAAATTATTTGAGGGAGAGTTATGATACACAGGGAGAAGAAGACAATATATGCTGATCACACATCTAGAATACTGCAAAAAGAGGTGCATATTGTAAGAACAGGCTTTGGTACTGGAATTGAAAGTTTCTGTTCTCGCTTCATCTCTTAATATCTGTATAACCTCTTTGATTTGTATAAACCGGTTTCCCTTTCTTAATTTTAGTGACCTCATCTATAAAAATAGACATTTAAATGTCCATCTAAAGAGTTCTTAGGGTGTGTTGTCTTAAGCGATGAAAGTTAAATTATTTGGCTTACTATATAGTGATTTATAAATGTAAATGCTTTATGGAGAATTGAATAACGATTCTGAACCATGAGCAGTCCCCCAAAATGATGAGTTTTGATGATGCCTCAAGTTAATCAGCGTATCTCGGATCTTAGTACGCCCACTGTTGTGAAGGCAGCACAGTGTCTAGACGAGAGGAGGTACATTGATGATGAAATGCAGCCAAAACTCATCATTTTCCAGCATCAGAGCTATAGGTCATTACTGAGTATTCCATTTTAATGATTTAAGAACATCAGTGAAAAAAAGGACTAATGCTCGTCTTTTCTGGGAAAATGGCTAGCTTTCTATTCCTCATTATTCTTTGCTACATACTATGTGCCTAATCACCTTTTTCCGCACTTTTTTTTTTTTTCTGTTCTCAATGTAGAAAGAAGGGAAGGAGGAGAATTTTCTATGGCATGAAATGACTAGTTTATCTGCTAGAATTAAGTTCTAATTGTTTTGTCATTAAATTTACTAAATTTGGATTTTTTCATGCCTATGGATGAAGACAGAGTTGTCTTGGTGTAGTAAGATTCTGTAGGAGAGAACCAATGTTCTATGAATTTTAGAAATCAAAAGAATAACATCAACTTCTGATTTCTTGCAAACCCAGACTCTTCTCTCTAAATGAAGATCAAGGATAATTAAGATTGACCGGCTAGTTAGAACAACGAAGGTGTATCTCATAGAAATATCAGAAAAAGTAAAAAATGTTTTTAGATCAATCTAAATAAAATTTAATTTTCTAATTTATCTTATTTAATTGATATAAAATTGCAAACACATATTAACCCAATACGTCTTTATTGTTAAGTTTTTTGTAATAGTAGTTCCTAAAGTTCCTTGGGACTTGTATTTAAGAGACAAAAAGGTAGGGGCTGGTATGTGTATTCAAACAAATTTAGGAAAGATTACATTAAACTAAATTAAGTGTCTTCATTACAGGACTTTTCAGAAACTTTAAAATGCCAAGATACAATGTAAATTTCTGGGGGAGGGATAGAGATAGCTTGTAAGATATACTAGGCCCTTTTAATTAGCTTCCCTTTTGTTTTCTAGAGCTGGTCGAGGGGTTACTATTCCATAGAAGACACTTGTGAGCGATGTTGTGTTGTCCTATATTATAATTATGATTTTACTTTTACTCTTCTCTTTGCATTTTAAACAATCATATTCTTCACATAGGGAATGTGTAGCGATGCAGCTTCCTGCCATGTTTTTGCTAATTAGTTGCTTCATGGAGTTAACGTGGAGATCGTTGTAGTTTATTGTATGATGCACAAGTTCTGGTGTATAAAGTACCTGGAGACCTTTTAGAAGTACAACACCATGTAAATGTAAATTATCACCACCTATAAGACACTTTCATTAATTTCATATCAAATTCATGAGTGTTTTGAGCTCTGAGATTTAAGAGTTCAGTGTTGGGCTTCTTGCTTATTTATATATTTCCGCCCCGCCCCCGAGTTTAAACAGCAGCACAGAACAGTGCTAAAAGGGGCACAACCGTTGGAATCAAATAGCCAGGATTTGAATCCTAGTCTATCACTTACTTCCTGTGTGATCATGGACAATTTTTGTATCTCAGTTTCCTCATCTGCAAAATGGTGTTCATATGACTCATGAGGTTGTTGTGCAGATGACATAAATCAGTCTACATAAGCCCTTTGTAATGTGGTAATAATACATGACAGGGACTCAGATATTCTTATTTGAGCAAGGGGAGAAAAGAAAAGGCAGGCATGGTAAAGGTAAAATAACTCTAAATAATAACCTTATGTATATATTCAGAACCAGTAAGAATCGCAGTGTTTGCTTAATGAAATAGTCTTCTCAATATTAAAAAAAAAAAAATAGGGATAGGTTGGTGTTGGGACAAGGACAGAGATTTGATGAGTTCCCTAGTTTGATAGCTGGGAACAAAAGGCTCATTCTTCGTGTCCCAGAATGCGGATTAACAGCGAAACAGGCTTGCTTGGTATTGTCCTGCAGCATCAGATAATTTTCTATCAAGGATTTTCAAGGGATATGTTTCACTTTATGGGTACATCTTTTTCAGTGATAGGTAAAATATATATTATTTATATATAATTTTAAAAGTGGCCTTTTAAGAATGAAAGGCTAGAACCCCAAACATGATCTTGTCATTATCCTACTGGTCAACCACTGGTGGGCTCTTCTGTGTCACAGCCTACCTCCAGAAATCATAGCATCAGTGAGTTATTCTTGTCCCTGAGTCTTTCCATGCATATTAGAACTGTCTGGTGTAGCCATCCACCAAAGGTAATAGTTCTTAGATGCAGCCCTGTGAATGAATGGACTTACGAGACCATTTTTTTCTTCACGTAATATTTTCATTCTCATCCAATTCCCTGGACATTTCCTACAATAGGATACTTTGAATATATTGAAAGAAAAATTAGAAGCCATGGAAAATTATAGAAGAATATAAAAGTATTAAATTTGGAAATATATAGATATTTGTTAACCATACTTCCCCCAAATTAAAAAAAACAAACATTTTTCTTTATCATTCTTGGGGCAGCCATATAAAGGGTTACTGAATAGATCAGCAAAAATATCGGTCTTAAAAAAAAAAATTGAAACTAGCTTACAGTGTATTTTCTGCTTAAGTTAGTTTTTGCAGGGCACCAGAAGGAGCAAGTGAATCCTTTATTGATTGCCAATTGGTGTCATTTTTAATAATTAAATTTAAATATAGGTTTTAGCAGCCGATGGGTTCAGTTTGGACGGAACACGTGTTGACTTTCCGGGTTGTTTGCTCACTGTAGATGCCGACTTACTCCAGAGAAGGGCTGCACGTTGATCTCCTTTGTCTCTGGAAGGATTGATTGACGGATGTTGTGTCTGCTCATTTACAGCGTTTTTCTTGTTTAATTTTTAAAATTGTGACATAGTATTACATGTTCCCTGTATACATGATTTTTGCAGAAGGAAGTTGTTTAGCCAATATGTCGACTCAGTTTGTGAAATCCTCCCTGTAGCTTTCATTCAGCCTTCACTGCACCACTCCATTAGGTCACATCATTCGTTTCGTGCACGGCAAAGCGTTACCAGCAGCAAAATTTAACATTTGGTCCTCTTAGGTATAAAAATGAATCAAATGCCTGACAAGATTTATTTCTGGTCTATAATTCAGAATATCCCCCACACCACCACACACACCCTTTCTGGGCATACGACAAACGTTACTAACGGATACTTTTAGTTTTTAAAATATGTACAACAGTACTTCATGCAGTAAAAGACTTGAGCGATTAATGCTACCCTTATGCCTCTTTTGAGTAGTTTTAGCCATGGGGCTTGGCACTGCCACCATTGTCTCTGTGCCAAAAAAATATCCGCAGCGGCTGTCGCATTCTAGTACTGGAGGGTTGTCTCGAAAACTCCACAGTGGCTGCACCGCATTTGTTCATCACTGCTATCTCTTTTAAATATTGGAAAAATAGAATCTTAAGCTCTTTCAAAGCTCCGTGGTGGTTGTGAGGATGGGGGAGGTGAGTGGCAAAGAATGGAGAGAGGGGGGAAAGAAGCTGTCTGCACCAGCCAGTTGGTGTAAGTGACAAAAATCCATGCCCGACATAGAGTAAACACAGATATTTAGGAGCTTTTGTGTTCATGAGCATAGATAGTTACTTAAGAATCCTACTCAAACATGTTATCAGCGCTCTTGAAAATTTTATTATCTGAAACAAATGTTCCAGTGAATTTTAAGCAGAAAATCAACATCAAGACCCTAGCTAATTTTTAATGGACAATTTACACAAAAGACATATTTATTTTCCTAGAAACCGAGGTGTCATTGTAAAATGGCTGCTTTTTGTCATTAGGAAATGATAGGAATGGATATAATACATTTCAGAAGGTGCTTGGGTTTATCCACAGTCTCTGATTATTTTGCTCCCAAACAGGGGTTTGGGCTCCGAGGGCAGATTTATAGTTGAATTTGGGAACAAAAAGATGTAATAAAGTTAAAGGCTTACACTATCAGAATGAAATGTGTTCGCTCGTGATCTCTGGAGCCATCTATTTGATGGTAAAAGTGGATGGTATAGATGAAATCTTTACAAGGAGCATAATCCTAAAAAAAAAAAAAAAAAAAAAAAAAATGCGCACCTCCCAGCCTCCCGCTGGCTGCACTGCCTCTTTGGTACCTCGCAGACTTCGACAGAGTCCTGGACGGGTGCCCATTGATGTCATGGAAACACTCAAATTACTGAGAATGATTCATGTCTATGCTGGTCTCTTATCCTCCCCCACACAAACAGGAGTAGATTTTTAACCCTGACAACTTGTAATTTGCAGTGGGTTTATTTTTGTATCTGGATAAATATTTTTTAACAAGCAAAATTAAGATTAAGCAGTCTGTATCTGATATGATAGTAAAGAATGCTGGGCCCGTGTAACCAAGAGTACTTTGGGGAATCTATGCAGCATGAATTCATATTCTTCTCATCTTTCCCTCCTGCTTCTCTCCCTTCCTACCCCCTTGCTCTTTCCATTCTGCTCTCCCTCTCTTTATTTCTCTCCTTTCCTTTCACTTCTCTCTCCCATTTATTCTTATTCATATTCTTATATTCTTCTCCTCCCTTCTTCCCTCCCATACTTCTTCCCTCCCTCCCTTTCTCTCTCTCTCCCTTTCTTTCTTTCCCTCTCTCTCTCTCTCTCTCTCTCTCTCTCTCCTCCTTATCATCCTTACTATTTGCACTAACATTCTAGCTTTAAAATAATGAATGGAATAACTCTTAACTTAAATATATATATATATATATATATACACACATATATATATATATATATATACACATATATATATATATGTGTGTGTGTGTATGTGTGTGTGTGTGTGTGTGTATATATATATATATATATATATATATATATATATATATATATATATATATAAATTGAGACAAATCCTGATAGAAAAATTCATCTTTCAGGTCTATGTGCTGGATTCAAGTTGGGAAATACCAGGTGGTGCAATTCTGCAGGGGATAGCTCCAGTGATCCCTTCCAGAGAAGGAAATAGATAGCCTTCCCTTCTTCAAACTGCATTTTACATTCAATTTTTAGAAATTACCCAAAACAGGACACTAGATGTTTAATTTCTTAGGAAGTCAGGGAATATTCTACAATATCTGTCTGTCTGTCTGTCTGTCTGTCTATCATCTACCTGCCTGCCTGCCTGCCTGCCTACCTACATCTATCTATCTATCTATCTATCTATCTATCTATCTATCTATCTATCTATCTAATCTATCTATCATCAGTCTTTATTATCAATCTATCTATCTATAATCTATCTATCTATCACTTATCTTTCTGCCTTTTTTGCTTGCCTCTTTACCTACCTCTCTACCTGCCTTTCTAGTTGTTAAATAAGTGAATATAATGTCAAATTTAATTACAGTGCGCTTGTATTGAAGCTTTTTGGACGCAAGAGCTTAAGGAAAGTTGTATGTCATTTGATTGCTTACAAAGGTTGAGTCTTTTTTGTTAGTGATATTTGTAAAGAGAAGTTAAAGGGTATCTATAGGTTATATTTGACTTACACAGAAGAGTAACAAATATATCTGTATGACCATTTGCACTGCCGAAAAGGTAAATGAACCTTTTCTTCAAGGTAAAATCCTCATACAATTAAAGTTATTCTCTTATATCTCCCAAGACCGACAGTTTGTAAGATGATATCCTGTTTCATTAGAATTGAAACTGATATGGGCATTGATTTTCTACTTTGCACTGTACCAGAAATGAGATGTGGGGATATTTTCCCAAGTTTGAGATGCATTGAAATCAGTGGAAAAGTTCATGCTGGGGGACAGAGGGTTAATTTTAAGACTTGGGTATGGCTTTCTTTGAAAATCATCTTCCATTTTATATATGTAGTGACTTAGCTATAAGGTACACTTTTGAACAGATATAAGATTTATTAACGATGCATTCTTTGTGTGGTGTCAGGAAGGCATAAAATTATAACATTGTTATTGAACTAAAAGATAAAAAAATGACTACTTTTACTTTTAGCATTTCTGTTGCCTTGGGTTGAGAGGGGAAATTTTGGGGATCATAAACTTTAGACAGATATCTATTTATCCCCTCAAAATACTAGTTTTGAAATTTTCCATTGAACAAAGAATAGTGTAGTCCTAGGTATAAAGTACCATGTTCCTTTAAACTCTAGTCCCTAAGAAAGTATACTGTCCTTCAGTCTCAGGTGGGGTGGGGTTCTGGGTCCTGGGCCATGTCACTAGCCCATTTTAATGTCCTGGTATGGATCAATTTTCTGTGATGACTCCTCGTATGTCACTTACTAAACTCAACTGCTTAGATCTCTTGTAATGTGATTTCATTGCTTTCCTTGCTAATTATTAAGGCTAAACATACTTTTTAAAGAAACAAGTGAGCAGACTTATTTTTACCCTTAGATATGACCACATAGCATCTGAGGCTGTATGCATCTCTATAAAGCTGTCTACAGATAAAAAATTGTGTTGTTTGAATGGGAACAAGATCTTCACATTCTATTATCTCATGTCCTGCTGGACCTACTAGTAGAATATGAACTTGGGTTCAGCATGGGCAATTTTTCAAAAATCCTCTTTCCCAAATGTAAATTTCATCATCTTGATCATGATGTGATTTACTCCTGGGAAAGGGAGTTTAAAAACAAAAAGAGAGAGAAAGAGATAGAGTCTCAGAATTTTGAATAGTTTCTTTGCTGTATTCACCATCTGGAAAGCCTTGATTGATTAGATTTGGCCTCACCATTAAGTGTCAATATAATCAATGGGAATTACTAGACTAGGGTCATTACATAGATAATTTGCCTGCTGTGTAAATAAAAATAAAATTGTTTAAATTTTGTGAGAGAGAAAGAAAGTGAAAATAAGGAATGACAATTTGTTTGTTAGAGAAAGTGGAGGCCATTGGAATGACAGTTTTTGGAAGTGTGGAGCAGTTTGGCTAAGAATAGGAATGAAGGATATTTTTTTCCAGTTTATCATAGCCAGAGTGAGGAAGTGTTATTCCTTCTCTTGCTTGCATACATTGCCAGTAGTGCCTACTTTACGTATGTAAACATCGGAGAAGAGAAGTAGATGTCTGTTACCTGGAAGAGATTTTTTTAAAAGGAAAAACACAATTTATAGTTTTTTGTTTGTTTGTTTGTTTTTCTCTTGGCAGGTAAAACAGAAAGGGGCTCATACTCATCTTATGGGAGAGAATCAAACTTACAGGGTTGCCACCAGGTAAGTGAGAATCTCGCGTGGGGAAGGGGTGAGAGAATTAACCTGGTGGATCAGTTTGTTTTGTAAATTAGATCATACATATTAGACCGTGAGACTAAGATGCCCTGAAAGTCTGCCGATGCCTCTTTCTTGTAAAAAGTAATGAAGTAACACAGAGCTTGGAAGTGATAAACACCTCATCTTTAGATCTTTGGCATATCAGAACTACATTCAATTCACTGGCTTGTTTTTATTTTTTAATCCATCAGCCGGTACCAGTGGCACTGTTTGCAAACCAGCGATGCCGGTTAAAGTGATTCTATCAAAAGAGTTTATTTGCAATTAAGAACTTAAGAATTTCTTACACTGGAAATACTTTGTGTAGCCATTTGTCAGACCCTGGGTTCGGGTGGCTATTGCCCTAAATTATAGTTTTCATAGGGGCTGTATGATGTTGTGTGAAAACAGGGTTGTATTGAGGGATAAAAATGTCTGTGAAAATATGATTTGTTGTCCCTTTTTGTTTCTGAATTGTTTTTGGCTGGAAGTCAAGGCCAGCAGGCTAACAGCAAAGCCGTCTCAAGGGAAGCATGCGTGAGCTAGAAAAATAAGAGTACTTTAATTAAATAATAAAATGCCAGTGTAATACAAAGGTACAGCATGTGTGTGTGTGTGTGTGTGTGTCTCTGTGCACTCTCCATTTGCATACTTTTAACTCTCCAGAGAAAGCCCAGTTCTAAAAATACTATCAAGAGCCAAAAGTATAAGCTTTGTTTCAAGACAATTGAGATTTTATTGATGCCTTTTTTTTTTTTTAATTTCAGTATCGGTATTAATCATATGTTTAAAACCGTTTTTTTTTGTTTTTTTTTTTTTTAAGATTTAGGTTTTCTTTTCGTAAATGCATTGATTTTTTACTTTGGAAAACTCTTGATAGAATTGAATAATCCTCTTTAATATTCAGAGCTTTCTACTGTTTTATTATTCACCCAAACAGAATATATGTTCTTTCTGTGTTGGAAAGAAAATGCTTGTTCTCTTGAACCCTCGCACCCTCCAATTTACTTTAATGATATGGGGGAAAAAATCCACTTAAAAATTTTAAAATGACTGTTTTAATATATCCTGAAAAATGCAAGCAGTTTTAGTAATTAAATAGAGCCTGTGAAGGAGGTTTCCTTTTCCTATCGGTCATATATTACTAAAGGTGGAATTTTGCTGTTTTTTTTTTTCCCGGATGTATTTGCATTTTTAAAGTTTACTCCTTTGGCTCAGCCACCAATGCAGTCATATTCAGCTTCTAAAAGATTTGTTGCAATGAGGTGCATGGTGCTTGGTTAAGAACTAACTCCTGCTGCACGAGCTGCAGACTCCAGTTCATGGCAGTTTGTTTGGAAAGAATTCTGCAGGAAAGACATTTACAGCCATTCCAGTGCAACGGAAACATCTTTGGAATGTGAGTGCAAATGTTCGGGGTAGATAGCTTGGGCGACAAGCCTCCCAGTGCCGAGTCTCTGGTGTAAAGCTCTCAATTCCTGCAGAAGAGCCTGTTCCTGTGTATCTGTTTTCTGAGGGTCAAGGCAGAGGTCGTTAGAGTTTTGGGGAGAAGAAAGTTGACAACATCCTTCCTTTCTGCAGATGGTCATGGCAGAGGTCTCTGTTTTGCTGGGCCTCTTTTTCTGGTCAATGAGAGAATAGGCTTCCTCGCCCCTGTATCCTTTCTTACTAATAGGAATTGGCGTGATTCCTCACAGACACAAGATTTCCTCTGCTGAGTAAGCGCGAGGCCCCTTCTCTTGTGAAAGCACCATCCAGACCGGCGAGTCTGTCTGTGTCTGTGCGGGGGCACAGACCCTCCCTCGGTTTGTGGGAATACTTCCCTCGGGTGAAACTGAAGTTAATTTTTTTGGCACACACAAGGTGAGAAGTGGAAAGGGGCAGAGGGTGGAGTACAGAGGTGGATGGACTGGCATGTGACGGCTGAATTTCTGGGCCTGGAGATCTTCCTTTTGAGACATTCATGTCCAGGAAAATTCTGTCGTATATAGGAGTATGATTGCATATGCTTTTCTTAAAAACTTCATAATGTAGATGTGGAGTGTGGATTCTTTCATTCTTATTTCTGCTTCATGGTTGTGAGCCTTGCAAGAACTGACTATCTCTGTGCTTAGCCTGGTCTCAGCAATATCCATAAACAGTGTGATCACTGATGGATAAATAAAAGAGCGAAATTTTGGAAATTCCTTGACTGAGGAAGTAGGAGCTGGAGAAGAAAAGTGTGCATATTCTGCTTTCTGTGAAATTTGAGAATAGAACAGACCATAGCGTGTTTTCCAGTGAATGGGTTTCTCTGGCCGAATTGTTTTTTTGAATCCCTGTCTCCAATATCAGCTATGCAAACCAAAAAGAAAGGCAGAGTCTTGGTGTCTTGGGCTTCAAGTCTAAGTAGCAGATCACAGCTGAAATGATTCCTCCCTATGTGGCAAGGTGAGTGACTTGCACGAAGGGGAAGCTTTTGTTTTCTCCTGACTACTCTGTTGTGGGGCATGGGGTGGACAACCTTTAGATGACAATGCCCTAAGGAGCTCCACAAGCCGCTTTATCGTATAATAACAGTGTATCCTGTGGACTTAGGGTGAGCACTTAGGATGAGCACTGTTACATGTGAACTTGCTTATTTCAGTCCCAATAGCCTTTTGTTTAGTGTAGAGAAGTAGTGGTGGTAAGCAACAGGTAGCTTTCAAAACACTGTCCTGAGAAATATGTGTATTTTGTTTCAAAAATGTATCAGGTTAAAAAATTTATAGATGTATCTTATGTTTCTCTTGAGGATTTAACACTAATAGTGATAGACATGTGGATATTTTTTAAAAGTGAATATTTTAGCCCAAAATCAAAAACTGGCAGGTTCTTTATTATTAATTAAGTTATTTTCATTAAAAATAGTAATGAGATAATACAAATTTATTAATGCACTTCTACATAAAATTATTGGAAATTATCATGGTGACTTTTTCAGACTTTTGAAATTGTATAGAAAACGAACCAATAGACAAACCAAAGCAGCCAAACGGACTTTTTTTAGTTCTCACTAAATATGGCAAAACTAATTTAAATCAAATTGGGGTACGGAAATCACACCCAGGCTTAAAATGTTCTTGCCAAATTGCAACTTCCTACTACTTTTACTGGCAGAGAAAATAAAATTTATAATGGAAAATCTGACAGAAATAAAAATGAGCGGAAATAAAGTTTTCTCAAGATAGTCCAACCTTAATATGATAACCTATAGCTAATATAACGAATGGGGATGACTGCAGAGGACAGAAGGAAAAAAAAAATGTCGTTTGCTTTTGGCCTCTTCTGCTGCTTTGAATAGGATATTTGGCGATTGCAAACTTTTTTTTTTTTTTTTTTATCTTGCTGAGATCTTTTGTTTTTGAATGAGATGATGATGTCAACACAAATGATTGTTATTAAGGCAGAAGTTTTCCCCTTAAATGGAAATTCAGCATTGATTATCAGGAATTGTTTGTTTTTCCTTTCTGGGATGTAGCCCAAGTCTAAAGCAATGGTTTCATTATTAATAGCTCCTGGACAAGGTGTGTGTGTGTGTGCGCACGCGCGCGTGCGCGCATATGCATGTGTGTGTATAATATATGGAAAGCTGGGCCCTATTTGAGACCAGTTAAGTCGATTCTTATGAGTTGGGCCTTAGCTTTTCCCCCAGGTGATTCTAATGTGCAGCTAGGTTTGGTGATTTCCTAGAATGTTCTATAGGACTATACTATATTTTAAAGATTTGTGTTCAAAATCTGGTGTTGTTACTGACTTGAAAAAGCTTTCAGACTTCTTGCCTTAATTTGATTATTCAAGACATAGAAATATATGGCATCTGTACTTCATTTAACAGGCAGTGAAAATTAGTGATATGCTAAAAATCAGTAAAATGTCTTGAAATCTTTATACAAAATTCCATAACTGAATGTCCTAATCCATATCTTGTTTTCTCTAGTCAAGTCCAAGGCTTTAACCTCATCCACATTCTTTTTCTTTCTCAGCAAATAATCAAATAGGTCTGTGCTGATAAAGTTATTTGATGTTTAGAGCATAAAAACCAGCGGGATTTAAGAATTAGGCCTAATCTTGAATACTTTTGTTAAATTTCAGAAACTTTGAAGCTATAGAGGAAACAGACTTTCTCTATATATTATTTAGTTTCTTCATAAACCTAGTCATTTTTGATTCATTGAAATTAAATGTAGAATTGGTTCTGAAACAAACTACATTTATTTTTCTTTGAATTATTTTTATTTTTGATACAAAATGAATGGCAAATTACTTACTTATAAAATTTTTGTCCCCTTTAACTTTTTCTTAACTAAAGTCATAATGAAAAAGGTATAAGCATAAAAGGCATGAAATCCTTTCCCTTTTTTATGAAAATGACTACTTAGGTCTTGTGTAAACAGAAATGCTTCTTGTTTTTAATTTGACATTAGGCTTAAGAGTGTATTCGCAGTGTGCCATAATTCAGTCCGGGTCCTGTGCATTCTTCCTGGGACCCTCTGCCTTCCCTGGACGGTGCTATGTGCTGTGCTTATGTGCTGCTGTAGCACTCTGCTTCACTTCATGGTGCTTTTAAAATTTGCCATTCTTTATATTTAATCAAATGCTGGTTTCCACCAGGATTCTATAAGTCCCTGGAAGGCAGGGGTCATGTCTGCTTTATCTGGAGCCGTGTGGACTCTGTGCCCAGCCTGGTGAAGACTGTGATGACCTAATGTTTACTTCTCCAGCATCACTTTTAGGAACCATCTCGAGAGTAAAGTCTCAACAATGTACCAGAACCACACAGTGAGCCTCATTTTTATACCTACGGAAACCAGAAAATCATACCCTCTCAAAGAAAGTGCTTAGGAAGCCCTTCCTTCTAACTTGCTATATGGACCCTAGAGAGACCCAGAGGCCCTATTATGGAGAATCCCCTGTCACTTACTTTCTAGGAGCTGAGTGGCCTCACCGTTCTAGGCCTGGACATTCCGAAAAGAGTCGGTGAGGGAATTATGGATGTTTGGTTTTTCTGGTGGGTGTTTTACTGGAACCAAAGGTCAGAACCCAGGCCTGTCCTTTTTGAATGTGCTAGTGTGGATGGTGGGACAGAATATTTAAAATTCTGACAGTCTCAGATATCACAGGGCCTGAGTTTACGGTGCATATGCCACTGTGACTCTGGCTCTGAGTGCTGTTCTTCGGGCAGCAGCACGTCTGTTTGGAGCATCGCTGTGGGTGTACCCCTCTCCCAGCAGCCACCCGACACCCACCGTAGGGGATGATAGAGCCATTCTTTCATTGCTTAGGTTAACAGATATTTATTGGCCCTCTAGTGATGTGTTAGGTACTATGGAGAAAAATAAAGGAAAGCTCGTCTGGATATTAATGGGGAGAATCAAGTTCCATGTATCTAATTAAAACATTTTTTTAATCTTATAGTATATATTTTCAAATACTCACAAAAGTTGAAAAAACAGAAAGGCATGTACTCACCATTACATTAAATTGTTCTTAATATTTGTTATATTTGCTTAATAAGTGTATATATTTATATATTTTTCATCGAATGATTTTTAAATGGCAGATCTAATAAAATTTCACCCCTAAATTTTTTTTAGCGTGTATGTCTTAAGAACACATGCCTATTTAACTAAAATATGATCATCACCCCTAACAAAATTAACAATACTTTCCTAATTTAATACCCAGTCTGTATTCAGATTTCTTCAATTGTCCCAAGAAAATGTCTTTAATAGCTTTTTTTTTGGCATTGCATTTATGCGTGGTATTTGGTCTCTGTGTCCTTTTATAATTTATTTTCTACTAGAGCAGTTTCTATAATTTTTTAAAATGATTATTTTCCTTAAAGTGATGAGGCCAGTTGTTTTGAAAAATATGCCCTCCCTTCTAGAATTGTTGGATTGTTTCTTTGTGGTGCCGTTTAATTTGTTACTCAGTATCACTTGTCTTGCCTACAAATTGAAAATTAGATCTAAAGTCTTATTCTGACGAAAGATAGACATTTTTGGCCTGAGTATTTCATAGATGATGCTATGTGCTGCATAGTGCATTCCATCCAGACACATATAATGTCAAGTTACATTGCTATTGGTAATGCTAACTTTAATCACTTGGTAAAAATGGTACCCTCTACCCTTCTCCCCGTTCTCTCCCTTGTAAATAAATCTTTCCCTTCTGCAATTAGCCAACAATCTCTGTGTTGATACTTCATCATTGGCAGTTATCCTTATTCCCCAACAAGCTTTGACCTGTTCATTTTAGCATGCATTAATGAAGCTTGCCTAAATCAGAGGTTTTTGAACTAGTGATTTCCCATCATTCATTTTATATTTATAGCTATCATTCTTCTGTAAAGAACTTTCTTTCATTGTTCATTTTAGCATTGTCAATTTAAGTGCTTCATACATATACAAGTATAATGTTAATAATCTTTGCATTAAATATGGTCCCTTAACTGGAGAATACTGGGAGCCTTAAAGCCTTCTTCAAATCTCTTAAGGTATATTGGTAAGAAAAGTAGTTATGGCTCAGGCTAATGGTTAGAAGAACTTTAATTGCAGGAGGAAGAAGGTGATTATACGTATGTTTCCTTGCAAACTAAACTCTAGTTTTTTTGTTTTTTGTTTTTTTTTTGCTGAAATTTGGAACTTTGCGACAGTCTCTGTACCTCTAGCAGTTAGATTAATGTTGCCAGAAACACTGGAGTTTCTGTAGATTCTCATATTGCCCCTCTAATTTTAGTAATTATTCCTAAAGTTCTCACAAGGTTGACTATCGGTGGCTGACCGATGGAGTCTAGTGGGCGATGTGATTGATGTTCAGTGAAGTTGTTCTGTCGATGATGTTTGAGAGCACAGTTCCAGCCCCTTCCCCAGTCCTTTCACAACCCACACGTGGCTGATGACTGCATGTCAAAATGAATGAATATCTAAAAGTTTGTTCAGGCTTAATTTCGAGGAAGCCTAGAGGATTAATATTCGGTGCCAGTATAAACTTCCAAGGCCATTATTATAATTCTCACGTAATAATTAAAAAAAATAATGCTCAGAGAAGTAAAGCAAGACAACCCAAGGTCCAACCCCATGTAAGTTTCAGAGCCAGGCTTTGAATTCTAAAACGTCTGATTTTAAAGCCAGTGCTTGTCCCACTGGGGTTTCCTGCTGTCCAAAGCGCCTGATGAGGTATCTGGGCTCAGAGGTTGGTGTTAGAGCCCATCAGGAAAACCACTCTGGGTAGCTTCCGGCCCCACCGCAGACCCGAGCCTAACACGGTACGGAACAGAGGAGGCTTCACTCAGGTCTGCTCCTAGAATTCAGGGCGGACTAGAATTCTGAATGCAGTTGGTGCAGGGAGGCAAAGACGGGGGTGGGGCACGCTGCTCCTGAACACTCAGCCTTTTTTTTTTTTAAAGTAAACCACATGTGTCTATATGAATAAATATTCTTTAACATCCTCAGAATTAGCATATGCAATTTAATTAAAATCAATGAAGATTTTCTGCGAAAACGGGTAGAATATGCCAGTTCACATTTTAGCACGAACACTTGCTTAAAAATGTGTCGATTATATTTGGGCCTTGCTTTTTGTGCAATGCGGGCAGAATATGGTTTGCTATTACACAAATTTAGGTTTATCATAGATCCAATTATTATTCCAAAAATGCAAGAACTACTTAGAATGAAATTCTGAAACAATACCTTTGACAAGCTCTTAAATGTGACCCAGTGATTTTTTAATGATGGCATTTAACTCATATATTGTGAAATATATGAAATAACAAGCATGTGTTAGAAGCATAGGCAAGTTTTATCCAATAAACAGTTCAAGACAGCTAGTGCATTAAACACACACACACACACACACACACACACACACACACACACACACACACACAGAAATTGCTTTCAGATGATTTTTTTGAGACACCAAAGAAATAGAGTTCTGTTATCCAAACCGAAATTTCTCCAGAATCTTGGAATTAACTCCTGTCTTCTTATGAAAAGTATTCAGAGGTTTTAATAACTACTAATAATTAGGACTACAGTTCATCTTTATATTTTTGATATGTAAAGAGAAAGAAGAAAACCAATTAATGACTAAACAATTTAACACTGAGATACACTTGATAAAATTTAATGTTGAAATATATCTGCATATCACATAGAAATCTGTATAGCCCTATAGCTTCTTTTCATAAGAAAGACAATCTACTCACAATTCAGCATCAGGAAAACTTTTCAAAATGAAATGGCAGAAATATTTATTACTTTGTCTACGGTCATGCTTGAAATGGTTCCGTCATTAAGAAAATATCTCCTGAAACTCTTACAATTGAAACCCCAAGTTAAAATAGTGGGAGCACTGGAAGATATCAACAAAACCCCATAACTGTTTTAGAAATAAATATGTCAGAAAGGGTCAGGTAGTGAGTCTGCTGCTGTGCCTGGTAGTGGTACCCTGCTTAGAACTGAAGAAGCCCATCCTTCGACAGAGTGTGTGTGTTCTGGAGGTTTATGTGGATTTCTTGACATATGCTTTCACTCACAGATAAACTAAACTGAGCTTCCTAAAGCACGGACCTTTTATGTTCAGTGTGTTATTTATTGTCTAATGGAAGTGGTTTCCTGGGAAAAGAAATCCAGCAAGAATACATAGTTGCATTTGCTTTAACATCTCTAACACAAAAGTATTCTTTCATGGCATGGCACTTATTTTTTGTCTGACATTTTTGTACTTTGTTAATAAAGGGAGAAGTCAAACTTTGGTGGGATAGCATCTTTCACCTGGCACTTCCCCAGATTTTACTGAATAGAGTATATCACCAATGTTATATTGTTATGGTTTTTAATAAAATCTATATATCCCTTGATTCCATTAACTTATCTTTTCAAAAGATATTTTCCAGTGAAGGATTTCTGTGACTTTTAAAAATAACTAGGTGTATCTTATTTTCAACCCACCTCAAAGCCACATTTATGTGAATTTGGGACAATGACAATTCAATAATAAAGTAATTAAGGAAGAACATCGTCGAGGTTTTCAAACAGTGGTCATCTTCTAGAGCTCTAGATGTGGGAGTCTCTGTGCGTCGGAGTTTGACTGCGCATGCACACAGAATAACCCAAGCTCATTTGTACCGTGATAATGAACAGCAGGGCACTGAATCTTTCCAGTTTTATTGGTATTGTATACAGTAAGTTATTAAATTCCATCTCTGTAATACACCTGCAGTAAAGTAACAAAACATTGCTGCACTTAAGGAACATGTGTGTGTGGTACAATGCCCTCCCCCGTCATTTCAGCCCCCCCCCCCAACAGCTGCTTACAGATTTCAAGATCCATTGTATATATTCCCTTGAGCCCACCTCTAATAATCGAGACACATCTGCCATTGCAGTATTATAGACATATGTAGTTTTATTGAAAACTATACCTGTAAAAAAATTAAATAACTCCTACCTCAATTAAATTGGCGAGCTACCTTTTGCAAAGATCATATTGCAGACCTCCTGAGACTCAATGAGTTCATTTTATTCTTATATTACAAATCACTAAATATGTTATTTTTATTTAGCCAAGTTGCTAGCGTTTCTCATACTTTGATGATAAGTCACTTTCATCTATTCTCACTTTTGTTTTGTTTCCCCTTATCTTTACATATTTAAAAAATAATAGCATGCAGGCTTTATGAAGGAAAAATTGAGAGTCTGGCTACAATAAACACAGAATAGGTAAGGGAGAGGGCCTTAGCAGGCAGCTTTAATTCTTACATGATTATTAAATAGATATAAAGGTTACAAAATTGTGATCAAAACTTTAACTCATCTAGTGATTTGATAGAGATTTTTACAAGTTTCTCTGAGATCTTTTTGATTATCATAATGGTAGAATGGGAAATAATAGGAAGAGGGAATGAGTTAGTACATTATACAAGCATATGTAGGTGCATTCCATTGGATTAAATCTCTTACCTTAACATTTACATTTTGTTGAATATTGGGTCAATTATGAATGTCTATAAAATATTTTTTTTTTATCTAAACAGGAATAATAGTCAAATATTTGGTCAAATAAAAATATATCTGAGCATTACCTCATTCTCACTTAAGGTATGCAGAGTGTCTATATAGTTATTTATAGTGAGTTACTCATGCTACTGTTACAGTGATTTAGCTAAGAAGAAAAGTTTGTAACTTTGCTTCATATTATCATAGAAGAGTCGAAAGACAAGATGCCCACTCTATGAACAGGAAGAAAAGTATATACCCTTTTGGAAAATATTATTCCAAAGGAACTGTGTGTGAGTGGCCTGAGGGAGTGAGAGATGGATCCCTATCCCCCGCGTGAGCATAGACTCGGAGAAATAGATCCTTTAATGACAGTTGAAAAGTAAATAGTTTCACAGGATGAAGTCACAGATAAATATGAACTGATAGTTGCTGTAGAGAAGGTCAAATATCAGGTAGTGTATTGATCACCAGTCATGTTTAAATGATGGATTTTCATTTTTGATAAGAATATTGATTGAAATTAGTTGTCGTTTGGTTCCATGGGGGGTTACCTGGGCCTGTGAGTTTATGCTCAGTCTGTAATCAGCTATGATTACATGCTCCTCTCATGGTTCACAAGGATTCAGTGTTTAATGGCGTTAAAAGGCTGACTGCTACATAGGGTCATTGCTTTCAACTAGGAACTCAAACCCCAAGAGAATCAGAATTTAAGATCTTAGAAGGATTTCCACTTTATAAGTTTATCAGTAGAAAAATACATTATAAATTCTAAACAAACTTTTTGAACAAAACTCAGGCACAAGTTGGGGAATACAACTTAATTTAGTCCATACTCCTTTGAAGCCCCATCCACTTAACTCTCTTCCCTTGGATGCGATTGTCTCCTGTGGAAATATCTATTACCAGTACTTTTGAACTGTGAAGTCTGTTTGTCACACTGAGCTCTGCAACTCTAGACTGCCACGTGTAGAGTGACCGGTATGACACAACATCAGTGGTAAATGATTTGCTATGGATGGTGACATGTGGCAAAGAAGAATATCAACAGCTGCTACTAATAGGTATCATCCCTTAAGGAGTCTTTCTGCATCTCTGCTATTTATCTGTCTCAGCCAAAGAGAAGTCACTAACATGGACCTGTTCTTCTCAGTCCTGTTCCCACTTAGCTACCAAGTAAGATTTGCTTGAATTTGTTTTCAGAGTACAAGTCCTGGGTGCCATTTTGTCAATGGAAAGAATATATATGTTTGGGGTTTTGTATGTGGGGAAAAGGGTTACTCATTGATTTTTTAAGAGATCTTGTTCTTTATTCCCTTTTGCAGATAACATGTAAACCCTATCATTCTTGGACTCCAAACTGACTCCATTTCATACTTCATTACAAAGCAGATTTTCATCTCATTGTATCCTAGGTAACTGTATTGTCCTCTAAAGTTTTATAGTGAGCCTTCAGAAGCTCACAGATGTCAAGATTGGAGGTGCCTATGGAGTTGCATCCAATATGTCTGTTACCTGGTATAAATAATTTTATCTGTGCTCTAGATATTTATAGATATTGCTCTAGAAATAGAATGCAGATATATCACATCAGCTCTGTAGAACTTCAGCCAGCAGTCAGAACATTCTAGAATATTCAACAATAATATATTCCACCACACCTTCATTTGGGTGCTCAGTAAATACTTATTATGGATTAGTACTTTATATCCCGCCTCCAAGATTATGATCCCACTATCTTGGTAGAGGGCTTAAACTAAAAGTATAGTTACCTAATTTGAGACCCCAACACATAACTCTTCAAGTTCACATTCTTACATCTATTTAGATATATTATTCAAAGAGCTAGAGTAAAATTTGGCAATTATTAGCTAATTCATCTAAGATGCTGTGCTTTTGACTTTGAATTTTATTGATCGAATTTTCCAATGGATTAGTTCTTTTCATCTGTGTGCATTGGCTTGGTGACCCAGCCACCATCTGAGACTGTTCTGTCTCCCTCACCCCATAAGCCCTCACTTTTCAGATTTCATCAATTCTGCTTTAATACCAATAAATACATCCTGTCCCCCACACTTCCATTGCAGTCTCTACTGCTCTACTTACCTCTCCCGCGCCTTCTCCCTCACAATGGGCCACTAGAGTGATTGTCTCCATAAAACCCTGATGCTGTTACGGCCTTGCTTGGCATCCCTCCATCTGGAGGCTTTTGGTAGCCTGGTCCCTGTCATAGCCTCCAGCTCTGTCCTTCACATTCAGCACTTGCATCTTGTGTTCCAGCCATACTAAGCTGCTCGTAGATGGTTCTGTCTGTCTTTATAAGAGCCCTTCCATTGACCTGGAATATCTTCATCCTGCCTCTTGTTCTCCTCCCTTTTACATTCCTTTTACCAGATAACACACTTTCAGTCCAAGATTCAGCTCATGTATTGTTTCCTCCAGGGACCCTTGGTGTCACAACCAGGCCAGAACAAGGTGGCTCTCTTCTGTGCACAGGTAGCCTGTGGTGCAATTCTCTATCCTAACAGGTGTCATGCTCTACAGCCAGAGAAGGCCAAGGACTAGGCCTGTCATCTCTATTCTCAGTGCCTAACAAGAGACACTCAGAGTTTTCCCAAGGGTTAGTGGACAGATGAGTAAAATGAATAAATGAACCAAAAACAGTAACAAATTATATAAATTGTGAGCAACTACCTTACATTTAAGTGCATTCATGCAAATTTCTTGATTTAAATTAATTATGCCAGTGACTTCGGTGAGGTAGGAACTGTTTTTAACCCCACTTTATTGATAATGAAACAGACTCAGAGCAATTTTGTCAATATTAATAGTAAGTGGCGGAAATGGGATCAAGGCACAAAGTCCTTTGGCTCCAGATTTATCGTCGTCTCTATTGCTTCTTTAACCCTGGATAAAGTCGGTGAAGCTTTCTGTTATAGCAGGTAGCCTACAGTCTTCTCATAGTTGGTTCCAGCTCTCTTCTCTCTGTTAACTTGGGGATCATCCAGCTTATTGGCCTCTTTCTGTCAGTAAGAAAGACTGCATTTCTGAAGAGAGTTTGATAAACCTAGCAATCTATATATCAAGAGCATTGTCTTTAGAAAGCCAAAAGAGAACATTTTCAATGTCTCCCATAAGTAACTGCAAATCGCGTACCACGTGGTGCATATTTCCTATGTAATCTGTTACCTGTCAGTGGTGGTAACTCTGTACTGAGCTGGTTTGAAAGGACCACGGTGATGATGAAATGGACCATGGTCCACGTGAGAATGAAACGGCCTTGAAGCTTGGGGTAAAGTGTGATACCAAGCGCATCTTGTCCCCCAGGTCTCACCCTCCTTCGCTCTCCCCGTGCGTCTCGCTTGGTGGAGGGTGGACAGCAACAGGGAGGAAGTAGGTGAGTTGAGTAGATCATGATTTGTTTATGCTTCCTCCACATGATCCTTTTCCTTTTAACCTTAATAGGACGTGAAAACAATTAATAGCGATAATGAGTTTAGTTTTTGGTTATGATATTGAAATCCTTAAGGAAAGAAGTTAGAATAAGAAAGGACCTTAAAGGGCATGGTGCCCAGGGCCGCTGTGCAGCAGCCGGGCAGAGACTAAGGCTCAAAGGTGTTAAGGGGCTTTTGTTGTCACACAGCAGACCTCACTCATGGACCCACAGAAAACAATTAAGATTCCAATAGTGCATAAGGTCGAAATTTTTCCTGGTGTCTCTGTAGCCTCTTAATTCCAAAGAACACAGGGCCACCCTTGCCCATGAGGTAACAGCCAGAAGCAGCTGGAAGTACATCCTGAAGAAATTTCTAAACGAGTGTCCCTTTGTTCAGCTACCACTGAATCGCATTGTCACAGAGCCAGAGGGTGTCGTTTGCTTGTAAATACTGAGTTTTTGAAATGTCACTGTAACACTGGAAAAATGTTGTCTCAAAAGGTTGCCAAAGTGACAGAATCCTGACATTGTAAATACCAGCCAACACAAGTGCTCATAAATGACAGGAATAAAATATACTTGACTAAATCCATAATAATCGCTGATAACACTGTTTACCCTCAGTGACCAGGAGCTGTGAACTTGGATAAAAAGCACATGTGTGCAGATATCATTAATGTGTCTGAGCCTCTAGCCATTCCAGAATATTTTGATGGAAAAGCTCCCTAAATATGTAAAAGCTTTACAATAACTAAGAAGCAAATGTGCAAGATAGGGCGTCAGGCAGCCCTAATGGAGCTGGAGAGCACCTTGGCTATCTTCAGCGCCCCAGAGGATTGATAAGGCCGCCATTGTTCTGGTCAGAACCAAACCGTGAGCCAGGCCGAACAGGACAGTCAATTTTCTATTTTCAATAGATGTGATTCCTAGAAGGTCCTTTTGCCACAAGTAAGAGCTCACATTTGTGCCATGTTCTCGAGAGAAAGAAAATGTGGAATGAACTTAGAGATTAAGACCTCAGAGCTACAAAGGCAAGGATCCCAGGAGAACTTGAACCAGACTTTCACTTAAGAGGGACGGATCGGCAGTCAAGGCTCCCTCTGGTCCTAATGCTTCCATAGCCCAGGCTTTCTCTTAATAACAGCTTTCTCCTTTGCAGGAATGATTGCCACCATTCCCCAATCCATCCTAATGTTAAAATGGTCTCTGGATATCAGGGGCTCTTAGAAGAGATGTATGAGGTGGCAAGCCACTGTCCCTGAGCCCCTGTGATGTGGTTACTCTCTTGCTCCAAGCAACCCTCAGATCCCTGTCTTCCCAGGAACGCTCAGGGGACAGTGGAGACTGCATGACAGGGGCTGGCCCCTCCCAGTTTTTCAACTGGTAAAAGAGATGCGACTGGTGAAAGAAGTGGGGGAGTGACATGGCAGCCACCGGAGCCGCTGTCATCGCTGCTCTCCAGTGGTGCACAGGGAAGGTCGGGGGCTGCCTGGCATGACCGCCTTGGTTTTCATACTTTATTTCTTGACATGCTCCTGTGTTGTTTGATGTTTTCTTCTCTCTCACCCTCTTTCACCGCCCCCACCTCTCTCCCTCTCCCCCACCCCTTGTATTTTCTCTCGTCTTCATTTTTCTTTTTTTTTCTTTTTTACAGTAAGTATTGCTTTCTTAACTAAATGTGAAACGCTGCATTCGCTATTAGAAATACACAGTGCAGATGAGATTTAGGGAGAACTACAAAATTACACATGGCAAATTGACATTGGACCAAGAACTTATGGCGAGTGTGCTTCTGGGGTTTTTATCTTTATGAAAGAATATGTAAGAAGGAAAACGTTTTCAGTTAGAAGGTGCCCATTTTCGTGTTAGCTGGAATGGTGGTGAAGAGTTTAAAATGATCTGAGTGTCCATGGCAGTGTGTCCAACGCTGTGTGATGTTGGTGTCTATGAATAGGGTCTATGTGGATGATAATGCAGCTTTAAAAGAGTTTGGGCAGAGGACAGAACAGGAGTGTCCCAAGCCCTTAGGAACTCAACTGTGGTGGCCTGGCATCCTGGTGACATGGTCATTCAGTCCCGCCGTGGCGATTCCCTGGATGGGGACCCAGTGTGCTTCTCGAGATACCTAGTAGCTGGCAAGGGGCAGGGCCTGCTGTCCTGATTTGACTGGTGAGGTGTAGGTGTCGGCGTTGGGGAGACAGTGGGTGGTCCCAGACTCTGTCCTGGCACAGCTCCTGCTTGCCGGTCACAAATGCAGACAGAGGTTGAATTGCTCCTTACATTTCCCTCAAAGAAAGACAGCTTTGTCTTCCCAAGACGAGCTAGAAGGCAGCGGCCATGTGGACATTCTGCCGCTTGGCCACCCCGCAGCGATGGCCTGATTGGCTGTTCTCTCCAGGCCTTGACATCTGTGGGTACCTCCAAGACTCAGAGCTAGCACAGAGCTGGACAAGCCTCGAATTCTGACTTTTTCTTTGACTCTCAAAAGACAAAGGACACTCGTCCCTAATATCTGCTCCATCCACTTCATTTCACTCTTCAGTGATCTATTAAAAATCATTTTATAAAAGCCTTTGGGGGTTTTCTTTTTGGCATGGCAGGTTTGGAATAGCCAAAGACGAAGAATTAGATAGAAGCAAGCGATCAGAGCACACTGTGGCGGTGGAAGATCTCAGCTACATTAGACTCCGTTTCAAGGATGTTATATTTTGTCAAAATTCATCTTTATTTAAAACAGACTTTGGCTGTTTCGACTTCTGCGTCACAGGTGGACAGCCACAAATTTGACTCTCTATCCACTTTGGTTATCTCCCCTTGTTTTTCTTTCTGATTCCTCTGCTTCCGACCAGCTGCTCTTTTAGAAACCAAAGAGAAGTAAAAGAGAGGGAGAAAGAGGGACGGAGAGAGACAGAAGTGTTTTTACTACGAGTGGGTAAAAATACCTGTCAAGCTCATAAGGTAGCTCCTTAGTGAATTTAGCATTTAATTGTTAGTTTAGAGGGGATATCTCTGAGCTTAAGAGTTAGCAATTAAGAAAATAAGTACAAGATTTGGGGAACTCATTTTTCAATTCTCCAGATCCCCTGAGTTTCTTCCTTCAGCTTCTCTTCCAGATTCAAGCCACCTCCACCCCCCTACTCCTAATAATTACATAGTGGTTAAAGCTCAGATTTCAGCCTTCTTTCCCAGGATCTAGCCTCAAATTGCCCCCTGGTGGTGAAGGGGGAAAAGACAAGATGGAGGATAGGGAAAAGGTGATAGGGAAATGGATCATTTTGCCTCTTCTTTTCTAATACATATTTCCAGTTACTTATAATGGGAATCAATATAATTCAGTCCTATCGAGAGCCAACTCTGAATAGGTTAGATTGTCACTGTGTTTTCTTTTGGGTCATTTTGCTACAGGGATTTCTTTCCCTATTCTTGCTTTACAGTTTCTTCTGGTCTGATTTTTGTTTGTACATATATTGTATTGGTCAGAGGCTTTGTAACAGTACTAGAAACTCTGGGGACACACACACACACACACACACACACACACACACACACACACACACACCCTGGGCTAGTTGAAGACTGTACATGCTGTCACTTCTTGTGCTGGCGTGAGCAGTACTGGGAAGGGCTGTGATTTTATAGGCGAGCTGATTAGCCAAGCACTTGTCACCTCCGTTGCTGCTCATTGGCCTACCAAGTGTGAGCGTGTCATCTAATTGACAGCTGTCTGTTGTCAGAGGGCCATCTTTCCCCCTTCTCAGTTTGACTGAACACAGCAGAGACGTCTGCCCTGCCCGCCAGCCCTCAGACTCGGAAGGCAGCACAGCTGAAGAGCTCAGGAAAATATTAACCCATTGACCGTCTTGGTTTGGTGTATTTTGGCAAAAAAAAAAAAAAAAAAAAGTCACTTTTTGAAGTGACTGTAAGTCCACGTAGGTAGAGGAAGACATGAGATCCAGTTTCATGATGAGTTAGGTTGTAGAGTATCAAATGCCTTGGTCGTAATTGGCCATGCGGTTTCTATTGATGTGAGTATGTGGAATTGGGATGACAAGTTCATTTTCTTCATAGATCCTATGTTTCATGGTGGGATTAGACAAAGGCAGGGCCATATCTTAATTGTAAGATCACGGCATTAGTGTCTTCTTCAAAGGTCGTTTGGATTGTGTAACAAGAGTAGTGCTTAGATACATATGATTTTGGATACGAAGTTGCTCTTTTTCCTTCTTAGCTGAATCTGCTCCTATTTGGGGCAGATTCCAGAATCCCCCTGAGATCATAGCTGATGTATTTCATGGCATGTATGGCTAACCCTGCAGAAAAGTGAGATGCCTCTCTAGGTCATTTTCTGTAAATTAGAGATGTCGAGCTGGACTTTCGTTATAGGGAAATCATATAAATTCTTACACAGATTTCAGCGTGGGAGTCTGAATGTTTCTTTCTTCACCTTGTCACAGTATCTTCCAATGAAGCTCTATTATTTGAGCAGCTATTAGGACCTATTAGGTACAGCAAGTAGACATGCAGGGCTTGGTGTGGACTGAGTCATGCCAAAGATGCTTCCTACACTTGGAAATTGTTTAGTTGAAATCATAAATTAAATTCAATCTTAAGTTTCACAGGAGGAAAATATTTCATTGCATTCATTTATAACATTTATTTAGAAAGGGATGATATGTGGGAATATTGAATTCATTGTTTTACTTCCTTGGCTTTACATAGTTCATATTTATTATCTGCAACTTAACAAGCCTTTATCTCTGAACCTAGGTGTGACAGGAAAATCTGAAAAACCTTGGGGCGATTTGTTTCAAACTCTTTGTACTCTACTGCTATACAATTGTGGTTTCATTTGAGGGATAATAGTATTAGAGGAAGGAGCGTAGTTAAACTAGTTGGAGAAAATCCAGATAAGTAGACAAGGAAGACTCCTCTTCTCAGTTGTCTTTTATAGACTAATATAGGATTGATTGAGCACATTGTTTAGAATCTAGCAGCTCTTAGTCTGGGAGTCAGATAACTGAGTCCTTGTCATGCCTGTAACCCTAAGTAACACCTTTTTTAAGGCTCAGTTTCTACTTCTGCCAAATGAGGGCTTGGCCTGAAAAGTGTTTTGAGATCCCTTCTAGCTCCCAGTGTGGGTGATTATCAGAACAGGGAATGAGGAAGGAGAATATACACTGGCAGTTTTTAGGTATTTCAGAATTATTTGACACATTCCCCAAATAACACATATAAGGCAGAAACTCTTTGCCCTTGAAAAGAAAAAGAAATACAGAAAGTATTTGAGATATATACTTAGCCTCTATTAACTTTTTTTTTCTTAATTTATGTTCAGTATGATACATGATTTCCTTAAAAAAAAATGATACATGATTTCCTTAAAAAAAAAAAAAGGGTTTAGTAAAGGTGATGAGGGAAGAGAGAGAAGGTTGAGTCAAATGGAACTTGTGACCCTTCTGCATAATTACTGTTCCTCTTAGAAGATGGTTTTCTCTAAGATACTTAGAATGCTGTATCAAAGCATTCTTTATGCTGCAATATTCAATTGATTCTAAGGCACTTTTTTCATATTTTAATTGGAAACATTTTTTTTTCTTTCTTGGTGGTATATAAGATGCCATTAAATGTATCTTATATTCATGGCATCTTATATTTGATGAAATACAATTCTAAGAGGAGGAAGCAAAATTTTTTTTTTTCACTAAGAGTGGCTAAGTGACTTCTTTACTTCATTGCTGACTAATGCTTTGAATGTCTTTTTCATTCATTTGAAGAATTTGAATTGCCTTAGGAAGGCAATTCATGAACAAAGCTCATCCTCCCAGAACTCTGCACTTAATGCCCATTTGAAGGAAGGAGAGAAATATATGCTAATATATCCTCATGTAGAAGGGATATTCTGAAACTAATTTAATGACTTCCACTCCTTGGCTTTTGTCACATTTTTCTTTTAAGAGTTGCTCCAGTTACCTTAAATCAGAGATTCCAGGTATCTTCTGCAAAAGAAAGTCAAGGTTCTTTGCTAATTTCCAAGCTGAAACTATTCTCAGTAGTTAAATATTAGCCAAAGCTGTCAGTAAACTGCTTAGACTTCACTTTTCTTTTTCATACTTTTGGAGTTTGCTGACACTTTAGAGATCTTCCAATCAAAGTTCTCATTTCACAAATGAGTAAACAGAGGTAAAGTAAGTCACTTGTCCAAGGAGTTTCCTTAGATTGAACCTGGGTAGCCTGATGCTCGTTTTTGACATTCGCACCACTAAGCTCCATACAGTGTAGGGAAAATGGGATTAACTATATGTATTCTGTACACCTTTTGTTTGTATTTCTGAGTGTTCTACTTGGGTTTCTATGAGTGAATATAATTCAGTTTCTTTGTTTTGTGTCTGAATGCTACACTTGTTTTTCTGCCTGCTACACTTTTAAATTCATAGACGATTTAACAAGGAACAAAAGCCAAACTTATCATTCACAGTTTAATACATATACTCTATTTTATGTTACAGTAACACCGTTTGATTATTTTTCGGTGAACTCTCAATTGCTGAGGATGCCAAAGCAGGAGCCCGGAGGCTGCTACAGGCTGATGCTTACATAGCATGTTTCGCATAAAAATTTGTCAGTGTAGCTGATGTTACAGTCACTACTGAGGCCCGGTTTGTTATTTCTCCAAACCTCGGTGTTTTCATCTATGAAATGTGAATCTGGATTACTTAAAATAGTAAAAAAAAAAAAAAAACAAAAAAACTTTAAGGTCTTTAAACATGAACACAATTAGAACACATTACATGTTAATATCATACACATCCACTTACTAAATATTGATGTAAATAACATTTTAAATTTCATAATGATTTCCCAAGACACTTCACTCTGCTTGCTTCAGAACTGTTGGGATGAGAGGAGCTTTGAATCTTAATTATTTCTTTTTAGTCAATTATTGTATGATTTTTTAAAAATAGAAGTATAGTTTCAAATTCTTCATTGAAAGAGGTGTGAAGAGTAATATATTGCTAACATTTTTAATTTTAATTTTTTTCCAGCTCTTTAATTCTTAATTTCTTCAGCTTTATTGATATATAATTGACCAACAAAATTGTATATATTTAAAGTGTACAATATGATGATTTGGTATATGTATTCATTGTGAATGTATCACAGTCAAGTTAATTAACACAACCATCATCTCACATAGTTACCTTTTTGTGGTGAGAATGCCTAAGAAATACTAATCTTTGCAAGTTTTAAGTGTGCAGTACAGTATTATTAACTATAGTTGCCACATGGTACATTAGATTCTCAGAACTCATTCATTTTATAACTGGAAGTTTGTACCCTTTTATCAGCATCTCCCCATTTCCACCGTACCCCCAGCTCATCTCAACCACTACTCTATCTTTTGTTTCTTTGATTTAACTTTAAAAAAAAAAAAAAGATTCCACATATAAGCGATACCATACAGCGTTTGTCTTTCTCTGTCTGGTTTATTTCACTTAGCATAGCACCCTCCAGATTTATCTATGTTGTCTCAATGGCGGAATATCCTTTTTCATGACTGAAAAATATTTCGGTGTGTGTGTATCACATTTTCTTTATGCATTCATCTGTCGAGGGACACTTAGGTTGCCTTGGGTATTGTAGATAATACTGCAGTGTGCATGGGAGTACAGATATCTCTTTGAGATGCTGATTTTGTTTCCTTTGAATCTATACCTAGAAGTGGGATTGTTGGACCATATGATAGTTTTGTTTTTAATTTTTCGAGGTACCTCTTTGGTGTTTTCCACGTGGCTACACCAATTTACATTCCCCAGTTGTGCACAAGTGTTCCCTTTTCTCCACATCCTTGCTAACATTTGTTATCTTCTGTCTTGAAAATAGCTGTCCTAACAGATGTGAGGTGATACCTCAGTGTTGTTTTCATTTGCATGTCCCTGACGATTAATGATACTGAGCACCTTTTCATGTACCTGTTGGCCATTTGTATACCTTCTTAGGAAAAATGTCTATGCAGGTACTCTGCCCATTTTAAAAATCAGATTTTTTTTTTTTTTTGCTGTTTAGTTGTATGAGTTCCTTATGTATTTTAGATATTAACCTCTTATTAAATATATGCTTTGCAAATATTTTATCCCATTCCATAGGTTGCCTTTTCATTTCGTTGATGGATTTCTTTGCTGTGCAGTAGCTTTTAGTTTGATGTAGTCCCACTTGATTATTTTAGTAGTTGTATTGCCTGTGCTTTTGGTATCATATCCAAAAAGTATCACCAAGACCAATGCAAAGGAGTTTTCCCCTGTATTTCTAGGAGTTGTTTTAAGTCTTACATTTAAGTCTTTAACACATTTCAAGTTAATTTGTGAGTGATATGAGATAGGGGTTCAATTTTACTCTTTTGCATATGGAGATCTAGTTTCCCCAACACTATTTATTAAAGAGATTATTCTTTGCCCATTATGTATTTTTCTGCCCTTATCAAATATTAGTTGACCATGTATGTGTGGGTTTATTTATGGGCTCTCTATTCTGCTGTTCCATTAGTACCTGTTTTAATGCTGGCACCATACTGTTTTGATTACTATAGCTTTGTAATATATTTGGGATTAGCAAATGTGATTCCCCTAGCTTTGTTTTTCTTTCTCAAGATTGCTTTGGCTGTCTGGATGTTTTGCAGTTCCATATTAAAGCTAAGTTAATTTTAATATTGATAAATGAGGGTAAAATAATTAAAAAATCATTCTTAGGATCATGCAGAAAACCAGGATTAATTCTCAAATAAATAGGTTCATAATTTTAATTTTCCTACATAGTTTAAGTAATTTAGTCTTTAAAGACCTAAACCTGGCTTACAAGTGTGAAGAGGGAGAGCTAGTAGTTAAAGATTCAGGAATTTTGAAGGCTGGCTGTTAAATCATTGACAACTTGAAGTCAACCACAGTGGGAGTATTTACACCATAGAAATGCAACTCCCATCTGAGGTGGTGTATCAACACACCATCGCAAGGACAGGACTACTATCTACTAGTATCTACTAGGCAACTGGTTGATTTCTGTTACTGTTGTCATTAATTCTACTTTTTAAAAGTTCAGTTTTAGCTTTCTGGAGTAAGAATGTTGAAAGTGACCATAAAGCCAGGTAAATTAACTATTCCACAAAGAAAATTGAATCGTTCCATACTCTTGGCATGGCTCTGTTCTTGAGAGCTCGTCCATCTTCTTGCCTTCCCTGCCTGGTCCTCATGCATTGCCTGTCTTTTGTCAAGCAAGGTTTCAGACGTGGCAGGTGGCCGCCTCTGCTGTCTAAGGATAACTCCCTTCTCAGTGCTTCGGGAGCTCTAGCTGCCGCCTCCATCTCAGCTTCCCATTGGGGTGTAATGATCGGCCATGAGTTGGGTCCTCACTCGCACTGCAGAGCCCCCAGTGGACCATTTCTTATTCATTTTTACAGACACACTAACGTACCACCTGGTCAACAAACTTGTTGTATTAATAAATTATTCTGTGTTCTGTATCAAGGAAATCTGGATGATCTGGCGCCTCTTCAGCCTTCCTTTTCCCACTTTCTCCCTCTCCCCCCACCCGAAGATGCTACTTCTTAAAATTAAGAAAGAGAAAAAAAAATGCCTTGTGCTTTTCTACATTTATATTTTGCTATAAATAACGATTACTGGTTATTTAGTCACATTTAGATTAAATGTGTCATTTGAAAGAGAGAGGCTCATCTAATGACTAGAAATGAAGATCAGAAATTGTTACAAAACTGAGAACTTGACACCTTTTGTGAATAGAATGTTGAGATAATTTTGGTGCCAGGCTAGTTTTGTAAGGGATATCTTATTTTCAGCCTTCGTTCAAAGCATTTTTGTGGTTTTGAAACTAGCCTCTATTCAAAAGACCAATTTCATTGTGTCATCTCTCTGAAATATTCCTGCTTTGTGTTAACCTGTTCTTGCTTAAATCACACTGGTGTGGATAACTTAAGACTTATTTTCAACCTTCTTCCCAGCTGAAAGAGTTTTCTAGAACAGTTAATAAATATTATAGTTTTTGGGGGGTGTAATGTGTAAGGGTAGAGGAGGAGTTTATGTATATTAGACATTCCGCAGTTTGATTAACTCTACCCCACTATATGGAGATCAAAGTCATGCTCAAGGGAAGTACTAGGTAGGGGATAAGGGTGCAGCCCTTAAGCCAGTCGTCTTAGCTCCATTCGCCCAATGTCTCCTCTGAGGCTAGTTCTTTACTCTTGCTATATTTCAGTCTCCTCCCTGTCTGTGAAATAGCATTAATATTAGCACCTACTTCATAGGCTTTTATGAGGATTGAATAATTTATTGTATGTAAGAGACTTAGAAGAGTCTGACACACGGAATGTGCTCAATAAATGTTGGTTATTATTATAAAACTGAAACTTATTAGTCAAGCTGTAACTTATCTTTGACTTTTGGTAGATAAGAGTGAACAGTATCTTTGAATAGGTCATTGTTTCTAAAATCTGTAGGTCAGATATTCTTAGTGAAATCTTTCATTTTAGTCTAACTTATAACTTTGGTAACATTATTCTTTGCAATTTCCTTTTGAGAATGTAGGCATTCATATTTTCCCCCGCCCCTTCTCTTTCTCTCTTTCTCTTTATCTCTCTCTCTTTTTTTTAATCGCAAAGCCTAATTTCATATCAAAGAATATAATATACTAACATTAATAAAAAACTAGTCTTTCTAGTATATAGAGTAAAAGAAAAGTCATCTTTCTTGAGCTACACCGTGGCTATTGGGGGCCGGGATTTGGCTTCCTGACCCCTGGGCATGATGTTTTGTTCCACAAAATAATATCAGGTTCCACAAAGTATGAAATTACCCTTGAATTCAAATGTTAGTAGCATTTATTGAAGTGTTTTTATAGAGGTTCAGTGCCTTTAGTAAAATGTAGCTTTTCTCTTAAAAGGATGATAGATGCGGAGGACATTGTTGAGAGAGTGATAACATGATGGAGTTTCAAGTCCTTCTTGAAACAGCCAGGCTGGCATAATCAAAGGCTATGGGGTTTCAGTAGCCTCTTAGACAACTTTATGGGATACACCCCAGTAGCTATTTGTATCAATTAAATGTAAGCATAACTATTTAAGATATCATTTGTTTCCACTTGTGCTTGACTCTGATTCATATTTTTCCTGATGATAATAGGATAAGGTGAATTATGTTATTCAATATTCTAAGAAAAAAATATACCCATTAGGGAGAAGGAGGGTTTAAGGATTATTTTACAATCATATTGTAAGGTAAAGAGTAATATGTGTTTGTGTGCACGATAGCAATGTGTTCTTAAATTGAAACAATAGTTGTCATGTTTTCAGTTTTGCTCCATCTATCCTCAGAGAAGGTGCTTAATCCCTTTGCCGCTCATTGGGTACCTCTCTACATTTTTCTATTATCAAGCTCACCAAAGAGATCAGAGGCTGTGGGTCAGTCATAACATGTTGATGAAGAATCACTTAATTGAAAAATAGGGTAAGATGAGATCTGAGGACGGGTGGGTAGGCAATTACTCTGAAAGTGTGACACTCTCAGTTTTATAGTTTACTGACACCCAGAGTTTAGTGTCCCAGCTATTACTCAAGTTTGCTGTACCTTTCTTACTGAGCCACATTAATGAAAGGGTGAAGGTAGCAAGTCCTTGCTAAAATCTCACAGGAAAGCCAGGCTCTTCAAACAATGGTTTCCCTAGCATCTATTTTTTTTTAAACCCAACTTGATTAACTCTTTTGATGGTGAAACTTCCATGCTGTGTTTCAGGTTAAAGTCGGAGGCATATGATGGTCCCCAGGGTAGTTTACCCACACGCATCAAGGATGTGTCCACACAGGTTAACTGGACTGGCTGTGTGATGATAATGGGTGGCACTGGCATGCCAAAGTAAAGTCTGGGAAAGTGGGATGGGATGTAATAAGTGCAGGTGGAAAAGAAGGCCCTTCAACTCTGAAGAGCCATTTGGAAAGCTGCAATTTTGAGTGGTTGATGATTAAGAAGAGTTACCTCTTCTTTGGATACTTAGGTTTAAGCAGAAAACAAAGAAAAGTGACTGGCTTCGTGCAGTGAAAAAAATGAATTTTGTGAAAAGAAGTCAGACTCTGGATTCTAGGCCTGCTTCTGACTTAACTGGCATTTTAGTAGTTGCAAGCATCCCCAGAGCCACACCTTCCTGCAAGCCTCAGAGTGCCCTGTGATAAAACTACATGGCATTTGCTTTTCCTTATTTTCATGTCTTTAAAAAATGTCAAAATGACATATGGATACATTCTTAAAAATTCATACTCTTAAGTATATTGAGTAAAATATAAAAGGGAGAACTGTACTGCATTTATAGATAATTTGGAGGGAATTGCTTTATAATATAGAGACTTGCTATTAGGGAAATTTTTCTTCCTCCCATCCCCTATTTATAAAGATTTACTTGTGTGGCTTCCGTAAAGTATAAAACTTTTTAAAAATGTTGTTAATTTTATTCTTAGTTTTTTGTTTTTTTTTTTAATGAAAACAAGATTTTTTCATTATATTTTTAGTTAGCTGATATATAAGAAAGTTGGGGAAGGAGTTGTATGTTGATCCTATAACCCATAATATTATAGAATTTTCTTAACTAGCCTCTGGTAGAATTTTGATTTTTTGTTGATTACAGTTTTCTAGAAAAAAAAATAATTGGCAAATATTAACAGAGTCGTCTCTTAGAGTATCTTTCCGGTTGACTTTCTTGTGCTAATGTACTGATAAAGACCTCCACTAAACTGTTGAAAGAATAGTGGAGATACAGGTCAGCTTTGCCTTTTCTGACTTGAGCAGAGAAACTTCTTGTGCTTAATCATTAAATAAATAGGCTTCTAGTAGATTAAGAAAACTTTCTTATGATCCATAACTTCCTAATCTAATTATGTATGCATATGTGTGTAGATTTTTAAACTAAAGCTATATACGTGTGTGTGTGTGTGTGTGTGTGTATTTATAAGAATTTAAAACTTCTAAGTCCTACTACAAAACTCTTGAGATAAGTCCTGCTTTGCCATTTTATGTAAAAATTTACATTTCATGTATCTTTTACTTATTATATTTCGTTTAAAATTTTATATAAACTGGCAAATCGGGGTTTAATATAAAATGAAAAACAAAGTTTATCCCAGGAATTTTTTGGCTCAGTTCAGTATGCCCCACGTCGTCCAGAGGTTCTGTTTGTTTCGACCTGGAGAACAGCCTGTCATTTTCCTTTCTGGTTACTTTGCCTACTTGACATCTCTCATGTCATGATACTTGACATGATACTCATGTCTGTGCATCAGGAAATTTTCCTACTTTTTTTGTACCTTAAATAGCTTATGTAAGATTGAAATTTTTGACATTTGGGAGAAATTGTAGCTGGTTCTTTAGAATTGGATTTTTCACTAATTTTTAAATTTCTAACACTCTGTGTGTCATTTAATAGTTTATATTGTCCTAGGAAGCACCCATTCTTGGACTTTATAATTTATTACATACATTTTCCATGACTTTCTTACATTAAAAAATTTTTTATCTAAGATTTTTATCTTCTTATAATCTGTAATCTCGTTGATTTGTGTTTTTCTTTTTCTATCTCTTCATCACTCCTTCTTTCAGATTTACCAGATATTTTTTTCCTTTGGTCTTTCAGAGAATGTTCTTTTGTTTTATTGACGATCTACAATTTGTTTTATTTTTATTTCATAATTTTAAAAATTATAATAATAATTCATTTGTTTAGTATTACCCTTTAGGTTTTTATATTACACATAAGATTTTTATTTTCACATATTTTAATATGCGATTTTAGACCATATTTTTTCATTTGATTACTGCTTTGGCTGTATCTCATAGATTTTTTTATATACCAGTCCATTATTGTCAATTTCTGTATTTTTTTAAATGTCATTTTAAAATTCCTGTTTAGCCCAAGTGTAATTTAAAACACTGTTTTAAAATTTCCACTTTAATGAAATGTTTTTCATGATGGTAGTGTGACTACATTTTTGTTTTTAATTTTTTATTTTATTGCATTTGCAGTGGGGGAATGAATATCTTGGCTCTTTCCTACTTTGGGGTGAACTAGTGAAATTTTCTTTGTGGCTTCGTTCACTATCAGTGTTTTAACATTTCATGTACATTTGAAAAAAATGGATACTCTCAGTTTTTTCTATTTTAATGTATGAAACAACATCTCATTTATTTTCAGTCTACTTGCTTTAAATTTCTAAGATTTGTTCTAGTCTTCCACTTTAATTATGGATTTATCAATTTCTTAGGTATTTATATTTTTAAAATATACCTCAAAGCTATGTTGTAAATAAATATTAGAGGCTCATGAGTATTTTATATTTTTGGTGGGCTAGAAGTTTCCTCAATATAAAATGTTCTTTTTTTTCTTTTGCTTTGGATTGGTTTTTAATTGATGATAACGTTGCTATACATGCTTTCTCTTTATAGAAAATATATCTTACATATATTTTATATTTTTTTATTTTCCATATTCTTTGTCTGTTTTATTATTAGTGGTCTGTTATACACAACATTTAGCTTTACATTATTTTAGCCTAATGTGACAGCCACTGTAATTTAATTGAGGAATATAATCTGAAAATAAACATAACAAAATAAGTTTACATTTATAGTCATTAAAATTCTTTCGTGTTAATTTTTACATCTCCCAAGTTTTCTTCTTTAATTTTCTTCCTTTTCTTGGTTTGATCACATTGCTTTTATTTCTTTGCTGCCTTTTTCTCCATAATGATATAAAAATTACACACATTATATTTTTTCTTGTAAAAATTGTTTTCATTTTTAACTCATATTTAAAAATTATATTTTTCTATTAAAGTCTGGAGCTGGTTAGTGTCTGTATTTTCTGAGCAAGGTAAAAATGAATCTTAGCACATTTTTAATTCCCCAATTTCCATTTCTACTCATCCCCTTTACCTTTCATGTAGAGATAAATATACTCTCTTCTAGATTTTTTTTTATTGCATCAACAATTTCATAAACATTAGGGTTTATTTCTTGTGGATCATACCATTTCTTTTTTACATATTTTTGGAATTGTGTGGTTATACATCCTTATGTAATTTTTTCAGAAGTATTGGAGTACATTTATAGAATTTTCGCATTTTCTATACTGTCTTTATTTTGATGAACTTTTTGAATGCTATTTGGCTAGATATGGAATTCAAGTTCTCAAGTGATGTCCCCCCCAACCCTTTTATCTCATTTGTGCCCTGGCTCGTCTGGCAGGTCTAAGTGTGGCACCTCACTTAAACACTGATTGTTGCATCAGAGCCCCATCCAGCGTCATTCATGTATTGACCCTGGGATTGAAGCACCTTGCACTTAGGTCTTTTTCCTCGTAGTTTTCTGCCTGGGCTTATGATTCATTTTTTTCTCACTGTAGAGCCAATTCCATCCACTTTTAGCTTTCAAGAACAATTCACAGTCTCTAGTCCACCAAAGGTGCTCTTTCTTATTCTTCAGCACTTACTGATATGTATATCTCTTCCCAGTCCATGCACATTTACGTGTCTGTGCACACGTAAGTGTGTGCACATGATCCTTTATGAGGTGCAAGGTTGGAGGGGGGAGTGGAAGCATATGTTCAATCCATCATCCCAAGTCAGCCTCCCTACAGAGACAATAAAAATGTTTTTTATTGTGATAAAAAGCACATAACAAAGTTTATCATCTTAACCATTTCTATTTCTACAGTTTAGTAGCGTTAAGTGTATTCACTTTGTTGGGCAAGTAGAACTTTGTCTCTTTGCAAAACTGAACTTCTGCACCCGTGAAACAACAGCTCCCCATTCTCCTCTCCCCCACAGCCCCTGGCAACCACCGTTCTTTCTTTCTCTATGATTTTGATCACTGTATGTACCTATGAGTGGAATCATACCACATTTGTCTTATTTCACTTAGTGTAATGTCCTCAGGTGCATCCATGTTGTAGCATGTATCAGAATTTCTTTTTAAAGGCTAAACAGTATTCCATTGTGTGTATATACCACATTTTGTTTATCTGTTCATCCATCAAGGGACACTTGGGTGTTGCTTTCACCTCTTGACTATTGTGCTACTATGAACAAAGATATGCCTGCCTAGAATGATATGTATTCTAAGCGCTATTAAATATATTATAAAGAAGAGGACACTAATATTATTCTCATTTTATAAATTAGAAAACTAGAACTTAAGAGTCATTTTATTCATTTAATCTTTCATGTATTTATCCATTGATCTAGCTGTTAAATTTGTATTGACTATCTGCTCTACATAAGTAGTACTAAGTGCCAAGGGCACAAAGACCCCAACTTCTAGGGCCTTACAGTTGAGCACAGAGGCAGGTGGGTAACGACATAGTCCAGGATGATTGTCAGCACCATGCATGCTTGAGGCATGTGCTGGGTGCAGGGGAGCGTGGGAGAGGCAGCCCCGCGTCAGACTCCCTGGAGAGACCTTCCCACTGAAGTGTCATTCACTAACATGCATGCTGCAAACATAGGCTGACCGCTGTGCTCTCACCATCTAGCACGGTGTGCCTGGCCTCTGGCTGGCACTTCAAAAAATTTTTTAAAAAACAAGACAAACAAGCCAGGAAAGTATTCTGACTCTCACTGTGGCACTCCTTTTACTCTAATACACTTTCTCAGGGGCCGCATGTGACAGGCTGCCCATTGGGTATAATTTCTTTACTTCTCCAATCACCTCCCTGAACAGGTATAGTTATTGCCTCCATTACACAGACGAAGGGGCAAGGCCTAGGGGAAGTTGAATACCTTCTCTAAGAAGATTGGGACCCTTCATCCTACCCTAAAGGCAAGACCTTTCACAACTCTTCAGCCGTCGCTCCCAGATTATTTTGGCTTCTGTTTTCAAATGATTTCCTGCCCTCTGAACATTCTGTTTCTACTGCGATCAGGTATCCAAAAGTCATGAAGGAAGTATAGCTTTCTGCAACTGGCAGAGGTATTATGAAGAAGGAGGTGGCCAAAATGGAAGGTATAAACAAACCTCAGAACACCTCAATACCGAAATTGTTGGTCACACGCTATATGAATAAGACTTGACACTGCCTTCCTATACAGTTTATTTAATTAGAATTACCTTAGTCATTTTGGTTTGAATCAGGACAGGTTATGTCGCTTAAAATGTTTCATTCTATGCAAAGATTATAAGAAGAAAGAAAAGATTTTCACCCAAAACAAGTATATAGAATAGTACAGAACATATTTATAAATTATTCGTAAAAGAAAACACAGTTTGCAATTTAACCTTTATGCATTATACATTCCTTCTCTTCTATCTTCTGTTTATATTCATTAATTTTCTATCTAGTTACTGGCCATTTATTAATATTCTCTTTACTCGATCCACAACTTTTTAGTTGATCTTCTTTTTCTGCAAATTGGTATATTTTATTCCTGTCTATCAAGACTGTCTCATCCCTTTCTTCACCCTCTGAGGCCTAATTAAATCTCTGAGCTCTGAAGTTTGCTGGACAGTTGTCATTTGCACTAATGTGCACATTCAGAGTGCCCTAAAATGATCTGTATTGTAAGTGGCCCATTCTGAATTAGGAGGGCTTCCTAAGGTGCCGACTAAAGCTCTTTTCAGTTTTGTTCAGTTGATTGAATGTGCCTCTTTTTTAACCTAAAGTTGGGGTTGAGGGTTAGAATGTGCTTGTTGTGAGAAGAGCTGTGTTTTTTCGAGTAATGGAGCGCCCCACTCCCCAGAGCCCCATTCTCCTACAGCTGGGGTCCATACCCCTGGGCTCTAGACCACTACTGGTCAGTGGCCTTTTAGGAACCAGGCCACACAGCAGGCGGTGAGCGGTGAGCCAGAGAATGAAGCTTCATCTGTACCTGCAGCTGCTCCACAGCGCTAGCATCACCGCCTTAGCTCCACGTCAGATCATCAGGCATCAGAGTCTCCTAGGCGCACCGGTCCCTGGTGCCAAAAGATTGGGGATCACTGTCTTACAGGACACGGGATGACCAGGATGTGACCTGAGCTCAGTGTGGGAAGCAGCAGCTTCCGCTTGATCCGTCGCAGGATGCATGAAAAAGCTTTGATGTTCTGAAAGCTAAAAATGCACAGCTCTTTCTCCTGCAGATTGACAGTTTGATATTTGAGCAGTAGCCAAATAACCCAGTTTAGCGAACTGCTCAATTTTGACTTTTATAAACATTTAACGAATACATTTTTATTTATGTCAGCTTAAAAAAATCCAGCTGCTGGTATTTGCCCCCCACCTATATCTTCTTTTTTTTTTTTCTTTAATGCTAAAATTAGAGTATTTAGATATTTTAAAATTTCACAGTGAGCACCTGTGCAGGTGTGAGGGCAGTATGGATTCACAGGGAGAGTAGATGAGGTAGGTTGCCTAATGTGCTCATTGGGAACATGTACTTCCTCATGAGGGCCGCAGTGTTCTGCCTGACAGTTCATGAACCTCAGTCACTTCTGCCTCTGACGTGCCCAGGAATGGAACATCCTGGCACAGGGGTAGAGGGACAAACTTATGAACTGGTCCTTAGATCAGGTGAAACTTCTGGTACTTTCTCTGACCGTCTGCTTGACCTTTAGTCTTGTGTCTCCAAGGACTTTGTCTCTATGCCAGTTTTAAAAATTCTGACTCTAAGAAAAAGACAGAGTATAAATCTTAGACAAACATGCAGCTTTTAACCCTACTGCTGGTGTTCAGAATATAATTTGAGTCTCAGTCGCCTTCCTTAAGTTTAAAAATGTGTAGAATTTGTTTTATTGACATATTAAACTTTTCTAACATTTTTATTATGGGAATTTTCAAATTTGGAAAAAAGAAAAACAGACAGTTGCAATATGTTCTACCATGTATCCGTCATCTAGTTTCAATAGATGTCATCATTTTCCCAATCTTTTTAATAAATCGTCCCTTTCACTTTATGTTTAAAGCAAATCCTAGACAGCATATTATTTCACCTATGTAAATATTTCAGAAGCATCTCTAACAAATAAGCCTCCTTCTTTGTTTTTCATAGCCACAATGTCAGTATCACAGCTAGCAAAACTATCAATAATATTTTAACAGCATACTGAGATGTTCCCCAGTTGTCTTGCAAATGTCTTTATACAGTTGGCATGTCTGAATCAGAATCCAAAATGTCCACACATTGCATTTGACTATCATGGCTCTTAAGTCTTTTAAAAATCTATAACTTTCCCCATCCTGCCCCCTTTTAATACTATAACTGGATCACTTTTTCTGTATAATGTCCCAAATCTAGATTTGGCTGATTGCTTCCTTGTAGCATATATAATTCAACATGGTGTTCTCTGTATTTCCTGTAAACTGATAGTTGGAGTTAAAGTTTTCATAAGATACAGATTCCATTTTTTCATGGAGTATCTTGTTTACATCCTTTTGCTTTACATTAAGACATAGATATATCTGGGCGTTCTTTTTTCGTGATGCTTAGATTGATTAGTGAATTCATTTGCTGCCAGTCTGCTTCTCCATCATAAAGTTTCTCCTCATCTGTCACTGTTGGTTTGGAATCTATGGATTATGTCATTGGAAGTTATAAAAATACTCAAGACAAGTTCATTCAATTAAGTTTTTCCTCTTTGTTAAATCTTATCTGGAATGTAATCATCTGTAATTCATCCCTTTGGCATATTTTTACAGCTTTTCATTGTATTTTACATTCTCTGTCCAAACATGTAGGATGTCTTGCACACCTAACTCACTTGACTAGATGAGGCAAGTGTGTACCCTGCTCTGCTAACTCATTTATTTGTTCATGTTTTCTTGCACATCCAAAAATGAAATGTAAATTGTTCTATGATTTACCCCGTTCTTAGAACAGTTCTTAAAACATGATAATGGTATTTATCGAAGGAACAAAATTATGAGTTGTATGTGTTTTCTAAAGACATAGGAGCCTGAAACTTGATTGAACTGTGAAAATTTCTTGATGTATCATAATTTCCTTAACTCCTTTGACCAGTATTGGCATTTTAGGCAAAGGACTAGAATTTGCAAGAGCCGCGTTGTCTACGTTGGCAGAAGGAGGGAGAATGGCAGATCAGTTTGTGGGTGTTTGGTTGAGGACTATACAAATAAACAAACAAATGTAAATATATAAACTAACAAAATATGTATATACACACACAGTGCGTGCACGCGTGCCTGCATGCACGCGCGCGCACACACACACACGCACGCATGCACAACTGGTCTATTTTAGATTACCCTTAGAATTTTAGAGCTGTGTGCTGAAAAACTTTAGAGAAACTCTGCTTTGAATGTGGACACCCATCTCACAGAGCAGAGATTACATTAGGTCCCGAAGGAGGTAGATCTTCATTTCTACTACACGAGCGAAACCTGGATGTTTGACTATTTATTATTTTGAATACATAAAACTTTCTTCAAATAGTCGTGAAAATTAAGTGTCCAGTTAAGTAGTTTACAAATCCAAACAACCAAAACAATGTTAATAGATACGATTAGTAGTTCTGAATATGGAAATGCTCTCCAGAAGAAATAAGATTACCATTGGCAAAGAATAAGGGAAGGCCTCACGCTGTCTCCCTGTGGGAGATCTACTAGATTTAGGCAAACTGGACATGTTAGATAGAGTACACATTATGCTTAACATGAGCGGCTATGTGTGAAGATTCTAAAGGAATTGAAAGCTGCTTTCACTTTAAATAGGTTTAGGTGTTGACGGTGTCCCCAAAAGTAATTAAAAGATGATGTAGTAAATTTTTTTTCAAACTATGTCTTAAGCACTTTATAGGAAAATGACTTTTATAGGCCACAGAATCCTCAGAACCGTGGATAGTTCAGAATTCAGGAATTCTTTGCATTTTAGGAAGTCGAATCTGGTGCAAGTAACGTGTTCTGTGTAAACCCCCGTGGAGTCTGATGCAGCACCCAGTAATTAAATAGATGACTAGTTCTGTAGCAAATGTGTGAGTAGTCACACCTAGTAGGATAAAAAAAGATGATAGATATCCTCATATAGGTTTAGGTCAGGTTCAGGTTTGTCACAAAACTACAAAAGGTTTTCAGAGCTTTTATAATATCAAAATTGAGAACAAGGGATTGTGAACCTGTAAATGGAATAAAAAATTATTAAATAAATCTGTGCCTTTCCTTGAGAAAAAAAGGTCAAATGCCAAATAAAGAAAATATATAAATAACTCGCTTCTTATGTTCACATAAGATTTAGAAATATAAAATAAAGAAGCCCTATCTACATGGCTAAAAATGTATTTTTAACCAAGTATAGAAAATAGTACCTTTCATCTAAAAAAGCTTAGTTCTTCAACCTTTTTGTCTCTCAAAGCCTATTTAGTCGAAAGACTGCTGGGCTCTCTCTGAAAGGCCTGCTGTTTCTTGGGGAGCGTTACAGAGCTAGCTGATTTTTGGTGTATGAGAAAAACAGCATTATCATTGTGTTCTGCCACTGTGCTTTGTGGAGTAGATCGTGGTCCGAAATCGTTTTTACTCCACAGCAGTGCAGGCACTTACTTATCCAGCTCTTCGGTAGGAAATTATTTAGGTAAACACAGTAAGGGAGCTGCAGCAGGAAGGTGGGAGGTTCTGCATACTTGCTCAATCCAGCCCTCTCCTCTATATTTTTATAATGAACGTTAGTAAATTACAATAACAACATACTCTACCAATAAAAAACTGAAATGAAAGTCAGTTTATCTTTTATACTTTTAAAAATTAGTCAAGTGGTCTAGTCCCTTTATAATTGAGGTTGAAAGACTTGTTTTTAGTATTTTCTGTAGAAAGCTCTCAAGTGTCTGATAAACCCCTGTGACAGCTTTACCTGGCTGTGTATGCACAAATGTAATCAGATCATTCTTTATCTTGCTATAAACAAAGTCCAAGGACAATTTTTGAAATGAAGATAATCTTTATTCTGCCTTTACAATCTAAAATTATCTGAGTTATCTTGCAGAATTTTACTCTATAAAGTTACTCAAGTATGCTATTTATAACAAATGTAAGCAATGGGATTTCCCAAAATAAGAAATAGTCTAATAAAACATCATGATTTGAGTAAGGAATTATGGAGGAATTGTAGAGAATGGTTTTACCTGCAGATACTTTTCAGAATAATCGATTATACCCTATAGATGCTACTTTTTAAAATCATGCTTTGTCATTAAATATAAGTTTACCATATCATTTCATACTTATTTGTTTATTTAACAAAACTTTTGCTAGGATATTTCTAAATTTTCAGAAATACAAAATTACCATGGTCATCTTTTCACATATATTTTTGTATACTTGTCCAATTTTATCCTTTGGGTACAATTTTAATATTGAAATTTCAAAGTCACGTGCTTTTAAACTTTTGTTGTACATTTTAAATTGCCTTCCAGAGAGTTTATACCAGTTTATACTCTCATTAGCTGTGTATGAAAGTAAAGTTTCATGCTGGCAGCTGAAAATTTGTCTTATCGTAATTTACCAAATATCTTTTCATATATTTATTGTGAAATTTCAAATTTATTTTTTTCTATAAAAGAATGGTTTATGTTCATCAGTCTATCTGGTTTTTTTTCTTATTGTAATCTAAGAGCTTTTTATTTATGAAGGATATTTATCTTTCCTTTGAACTATTTGTTGTAGAGATTTTTTTCAAACATGTTTTTGTGGCTTGCATTATATTTAAAAAAAACAAAACAAAACAAAAACATAGCCATAGGTTTTAATATGTTTCTTTAATTTTTCGACATCTAATGTTATAGCTAAGAAAGGTCTCTACATCAAAAAAAAATTAAATTTACTTATATTTTATTCTCTTGCTTTTATTTTAACCTTTGCATTTAAATACATTTTAACATAAAGTGTGAAGCAAACACCTAACTTTTTTTAATGCTGAAAAAGTTTTTAGTACCATTTATTGAAGACTTTCTCATTTCTTCATTGGTTTTTAATGATGCCTTCATTCTAAGCCTCTCTGTGATATTCTCACTACTATGTCTGCTCCTCTGGCAATGGTACCATATTGTTTTAATTTCCTTTGCTTAAAATATGTATGTGTGAGTGTATACAGATATGTACACAGAGCAGTTTTCCCAACTTCTTTATAGAAAAAATTCTTAGCTGTAAGGATCATGCATTTAGCTTTCCAGTTAAATTTAGAATCATTTTAGAATCCCGTGTTCTCCCTTTCCCCACCCATTTTCCTCTATTTGGAATTTTGTATTTGTATTGAGTCTAATTTAATTTTGAGTTGATTAATTTTAGTCAAGCACTTTTCTGCAAAATATTCGTGTAAAAAGATTTAAAGTGTTTGGTCCCTTTAAAAATTGAAGTGCGAGCTTATTTTGGTGTATTAAGATATTTGTACTGATGAACTCTGTCATGATTTTTGTAAAACTGACTTGTGAACTAGTTCAAATAATTAGTATCATATGCTCAATATCTAAATATATTTATGAGTAATTATGAGAAAACTAATAAAATATATGTCTGTCCTACATCCTTGAAGATAGAATATAGATGGATACAAATGCTCTACAATTACTTTCACAAAACACAGAAATTACAAACCTGATCTAAATCTATAAAGTTAGGTGGTTACTTATTTTTAAAATATCTTTCTCTAAAGATCAAGGGCTCCTTATAAAATACGTGTATGACAATTGAGTAAACTGAAAGATTGGAGACTGGTTAGTTTACCTAGGAAAGATTTCCTGGAGTAACTTCTGAATGGAGTTTTAAAAGAGAGATTGGTCACTGTTTAAGTGGGAAAGCTTCGAAGGTAAAGGCTGAAACTCTAAGGCTGGCAGTGGCTAGGGGTGAGGAGAGAGAAAAAGGCATTTGGTGGAGGCTGAGATTCCACGTGACTCACTGTGTTTACGCCAAGTTGAAGGAAAGATATGGATGAGGAGGTTCCATATCCCCAGTGAACAGTGGCTGGCTCACAGTAGGTGCTCAGTGCAGCTCAGTGGACTACATGTGAGGAAGAGGAAAGAGAGGCCTGAAAGGTGGATTGGAGCTAAATTGTCTGTGGGGTGGAGTTGCGGGGTGTGAGTATTTGCAAGCTCTGAAGGTTTTAATGCTGAGAGAAACGGAGCAGCTCTGGGCTCTGGAAAGCTAAATCTGACAGCAGTATATGAACATTCAGAGTGGGACTGGTGTGAAGGGGAGAGTAAGGGGTGCAGATGGCTTCCATAAAATTTCATGGCATTTCTTCCATGGCAAAATAATTGAACTTTGGGGATGTGTCCTATAAAAACACTATACCTTCATCTCAAAAAAAAAAAAAAGGTCAGCAAACTATGGCACAGAGCCAAATCCGGCACACAGACTATTTTCATAGATAAAGTTTTATTGGAACACAGCCCCACCTGTTCATTTACATATTACACATAGCTGATTTAAGGCTGCAACAGCAGAGTCGAGTAATTGCAATATAGAGACCTTGTTATGGCTGGAAAAGACTAAAATATTTACTGTCTGGCCCTTTAAGTAATATTTACTGACCTCTGCCTTAGAATATCATTCTCAGTGATGTCATTATGGAAATGTTAGCCTCGTCAGAAAAGTTTAGACAAATTGGTACATGAATAGTCTAAGACAGTTTAGGCCATATACATCCCTGTGAAGAAACATACCAAAAATCTGTGTTGTGTTGAAGCTTATTTTCTAAGTTGTTGCCTTGATTATCTTATATCTATCTCTAGTCTACTATGGCCATTTCTGTGGCCATAAGTCTGCTAAGCTGCATTAAGCACCTTCTATATTTTGATCCTATCTGACCCATAGTTAAGAAATTAAAAATCCAGTACTAAATATCAAGTTAAGACTCCTTGCTACCTACTAGGGAGAACAATTTCTCAGCCTGCTGTTTTAATTTCTTCTAACGTGTTTTATATGCTATGTTCCTCAGAGTAACTGTTCTCTTCAAAACTCCCACAATCCATCATTTTTCTCAATGTGTCTTTTTCCTGCAGTGTCTTTTCTAGCCAGGGTAACCTGTGATATCACTGAATCTATTACTCTGGGTAGTGCCTGCATTACTCTAGCTTTTCCAGATTCTTTCTAGAACCTGGCCTCCTTGAGCAAATGATGAACCGTTTGACAATGCAGCATATTTGGGGAAGTCCTACCAGTTTTCAACCAAACTAATTATAGATGAAAACAAATGGAAACCACCATGTGTGTGTTTAGGCAAACACGTAACTAATTTCTTTGCAGACTTTACAAATGCTGACTTCTCAAATATAGTTTAAAAGGATGAGAGAATAATTAGGAAACCATAGAAGTTTTAGGGAATGATGTGTTGGGTCTTCTACATATTAAATGTCAAATTTCAGTTTTTTAATGAAGTCTTCATGGGTTGGTGTTCTTAAAAACCACTCCAGTGGCGCAGGAGAAAAGCTGAAGACCAGACTGAATATATAGGTGTAGGCACTATTTATCTACTAAGCTAGAGATGGAGAAGTTATCTTCATGATAGTAAACATGAAATCGTGTAAGTATATTCCATCGTTGATTAATTAGTTATTGAGGATATACTATGTAGCAGGCCTGCTGTGCTAGATGCCCAGAATACAAAGATGACTGAGGCTTATTTTCTGCTGTTGAGAAACTCCCAGACTAGAAGGGAGAAATCAGATGCATAAACACTTACTTCATGCAGTACAAGAAATGTCACAGCAGGTGATCTTTTCAGATGAAGTTGAAAGAAAAGTCTAGAAGGAAGAAGACTGAAATGCAAGAGGAATAAAGGGAGAGCAGACTTGGGAAAAAAGTAACAACAACAACAAAAAAAAAACAAAGCAAGAGAGAGAGAGAGAGAATTGAACTTCATTAGATAAGATAATTGACTGCACTATGAAAATCAGGGGTTGAGATGAATAACAAGAGGCTGGAGAGCAGAAGTAAAGGCAGTGAGAGATTTCAGACACAATACCTGAGATTTCAATTCATGTTGTTTTAGAGCCTAACACTTCCCTTACCTATTACAAATTTGTGTAATATACGGTATGTGTGATACTTATGTATAATAATATACTGTATTACATTGTTACATAATAATATGTTAGATAACATTGTATTTACATATAGTAAGATATTCTATATGTACAATATATATAACAATAATCCTTATCAAGTAATCAAGGCTGACTAAGAACTTTGCTAAGCACTTTACATTATCTAAGTTAATTCTTAAAATGGGTAGGTCTAATTGTACCAACATTTCCCAGAAAAGAAATCTGAAACCTGGAAATATTAGACAGATTGTCCAAGATAATCCAGGAAGTAAATGGCACTCACTCTCAGGCCTGTCGTACTCTACTGAGTTAGAGATTCCTTTGGAGTAAGTCTGATAGATGAGCTTTTGATGCTAAAATGAACTGAAGAGAAAGAGATTGGTGTCTCATGGTTAAGGTGAGGGCAAGAAAAATGAAGAGTAAAGAATAGAGGGAGGGAGTGTTGTTGGTAGAGAGCAAGCACAGGCTTTGAAGTTAAGCCTAAGTGAATTCGCATTCTGGCTCTGCTGTTTGCCAGACACGTGGCCTTGGCCAGGCAGCGTTCTCATGCTGGATGTCCCCTTGTGTACAGTGGGGGTCATATCTCCTGCCTTGTTAGTGTGTAAAGGATCTGCAGCTGTGTCTGGCTCTTAGCATGCAGTTACAATAGCTGCCGCCACTACTATACCTCTTTCCCTTCCCACTACTCTTATTTCACATCCTTCCTCCCCCTCTTCTTGCTACGATTACTACTATTGCTGCTACTATTATAAGAGGAACAGTAGTTGGAATGACTAATGGAACAGATTTATGCTTAGATATCTAGAATAGTTACTTAAGTTCTCGATTTGACTAATAGCAATAGTTCTGCACTCATTTCAGTGTTTAGTGAGCATTTGCTATGGTGGATCTCCATGCTAGGCACGAGAGGGAGTTAAATATGAATACGTTATTCGCTCTCTTAACTGGCACATAAACTAGTTTGGTCTTCATGCCACACATTCTTGAGAAGCCACTATTGAGGAAAAAGAACTTTGGGAGGCAAGCTGTTAATGCGCATTGAAAGCGGAACCACTTAAAGCCAGAGGCCATGCAGCGCTCTGGAAGGATAGTCAGAACTTAAATAATTTCACTATGATTTGAAGATTCCATTATGCATTTCCTGCTTCTCCAGATAACCTGTTTTCTCATGTCACGCGGTAGACTGGTCACCTTACTTACAAGTTCCGATAGTTAATCAGGATGCTTTATTTTAGTAAATCTTATAGAGTTGGCCGTTAGACTGTAATTGAGCACCTAGGCCAGGTGCTGGGTGAGCAGGACGAATGAGCTCCTGGTCCCTGCCCTCCAGGAGAGCAGCCTCTGTATGAAAATGGTTTTTAAAGGCCTTTGCTCAGAAGGGAAGGCATTTACAACAACCTCGAAATGGAACCTTTGCACCCAATATGAAGAAGACTGACCTGTGATGATTTTCTCTTCCTTTATTTCACTAAAATAGCAACCTGACCAAATATACTTTTCCGCACATTTATTATAGCCATATAAATATAAATATAGTTTATATTTATAAGAGAAGTGGTGCTAATTCCCTAGTATGTTAACAGGTCTTATTCGAATTGTTCTATTTTTACTTTGGAACAAAGTTGCTGAAGGAAAAACATTTTAAGGCAAGTAGTGATTATAGCATACTTATCAAATTATATATTAAATAAACATCCTGAACTGAGAAGGAACATATTCTGAAAAGAAGGCAGTTACCTTAAATTCTATATTGTTTATATAAGGTCTCTTCAAATCTACTTTTACTGTAGGTTACTGATTGCTTGTGTGTTTTCTTTTTGCTAAATTTCTATCTTCTCACTAACAAATGTAATCTTCTTTTTAATATGTAATAGATGACTTGTGATTCAAGAATGTATTTTCAGAAACCACAGAAAGACCCCCCTCATTTTATTTTGTACAATAAATAGTGTATTTTTTTAAATTTAAGAGGTAATCAAATAGGTGAATGCATAAATCTTGCCAACCCTAAGGCAGCTGCAATTTCTATACGAAAATGCATGAGTTTTTACTTAACTATTAATTACTCTGTTGATACATTAAATAATAGTTACTATGATAACCTTTGCATCACATTATAACATTTAAATATAAGGTGTTATGTTTGTTTATAGGAAAATATAATATTTTTTAAATTTTTGAATGTTTGGGGGAAATATAATAACTACTAAAATAAATAATTTTCTACAAGGTCAATTTAATTCTTTGAGAGTTATGTAGATTTCTAACCAAAACGACAAAGTGCATTCATTTACTTTTTGTGATGTAATGGGGGAGTAAATACATTTTTAAAAATATTTAATAGTACTTGATGAATATCACATAATGTATATTAAATGCCTGTAATTAGCCTTGCAAGAGTAGAAACAAAATCGAACCCATTTGAAGTCATTTATCAGTGGCTAATACAGTAGGAAGAATTTGAATTTATTTAACGTCACATGATTGTTAAAATTCTGTCAGATTCATTTGTTATTTTTGCATACCTACGGTGCCTAGTTTTGCTCTGACATATAGTTGAATTAACGGTCGCAGTTTGCTCATGCTTGCAAAAGCAAAATCAAATGAGCCATTGAAGTAATCCTTGTGGCAGTTACAGGAAAATGGCCACTTGAGCTGAAATTATTGAGATTAATTTTTGGCCAGTTTCTTTATTAAATATGGACCAAAATTACCCATTTCTTGTTGCCAGCGTAGCTCCAGACCGTGAGGCTATATCATAACTATTTATGTAGACCCTCATATTTAATTCTTTTTAGTTTTTTCTATAGTGACTTTTCAAAATTATCTCAGTGCATACTTTTCATCTGAAAGCGGAATAGAGGATCTGACAGTCATTCACAGCTCTTGCAGAATCTTTTAAACAGTCACCAGTGGGTTGTAACGTGGGTCTACGAATTGGAGGAACAGAAGAAGGAGGGTACTTGTGCTGGACACCGGCTCTGCCGGACATTTTACATGTGTTGTTTCATCTGTACCTGATAACATGCGATAGAGCTTTCATTATTCCCATTGGAAAGATGAGGGAAATATGGTTCAGAGCCGGCTGCATAACTAACCCCCAGTTATATTGCTTGTGTGCCTCTGAGTTTGGGTTCCAGCTGCTTGTCCAACCTCAAAACCTTCCCTCTTTCCTCAGGAGGTTTAGATTCTACTTCTGACTTGTTACAAGGTGCATTTCACATTTAAAGTAGAAATCGAAAACACTGGACTAAAGCCCTTAAAAGAAAATTTTTGCTCAATGATCATTTTAATAATCTGTATTTCTCTGCAGCACAGTAACAATCTGTTAAGTCCCTGATTATGGAAGTTATCCTTGCCATCTCATCTCTCCAAATTTCCTGAGTTCTCTTTTGTTGAAACCAAGCATAGGATAGAAATCAGAGTAAACCAAAAAGGTACAGTCTGGGACCTTCAGTTTCTTGAGTAAAGGCTGTCCAAAGACTGACCTTCAGTTTTGAGCTCTGAAGTTCAAAAAAATGGACAGGTGGAAACATTGTGTTCTTCATTGCCCTTTGGTGCAAGATATATTCTACATTGCAGAGTAAGTGCCAACAGCAGCAAAATTATCACCTCCTCCTGCTACTGTAGTAAGTCAGCAATGGCCCTTCTGTGGTCAAAATGGCAAATTCAGCAGCAGCTATTCGATAGGGATTTGCAAAAAACTTCCCCGTGGCTGTTAGGAATCTTATTCAGCAGTGTCTTTGAAAACCCAATTCTGTGCAAAATTCACTATGTAGTAATGACCTCGGTTGTGATTTTAAAAGCGTTTTAAACAAATCTAATTTGTAATTTTTTTTCCAACGTTTATTTTGCACTTAGCACTGCAAAGTCTATTAGGTACCTGTACATATATCCAGTATTGCTAAGTTTTATTGTTATTCAGGATTTTCTTTCCATATTAATGTAAAGCCTTCCCAAATTCCTGCCTTTATAGAGTCAGTTCGCCATACAAAGCCACTATACATCACTTAGGTTTGTGATGAAAGAATGGAATTGCAGCTGTGTGAGTACTAGAATACCCACACATGAATTAGACTCACGAGCATTTGGCAATAGTTCAGAAAAGGAGCTTAATCTGGTTTCATCGGAGACTGCCTTTCTCTGTTCTATAACATCCCCCAAGATGTTGTGTCTGATATCGGATCGCCACGTAATGGGAGTGACGCAAAATCAGAGAAAGCCCTAAGAAACCAGGGGCACATTTCCCTTTCCCCAGAGATTTTTTTTTTCTTCTACTTTTTTTTTTCCCTCCCACATTCCAACTCTGAAATTCAAGGTCATTCACCTATTAGATGAATTAATTATAAGCCAAAAAGCAGCATTCGTCGTACTCTGATCTCACTCATATCTGTAATTAAGGGTAAATATAATCTTTCTTTTTAGAAATGCACCACCCACCCATTACATTTAAAGTGCTGACTGAAATGAAATAATAGTTCAGAGCAAGATGATTTTAGTTTAAGAAGAAAAAAGTTGATAATTTAAGCTTGAAGCAGTTCTATTTTTGATTACCATTCAGTTATAAATCTAATTTGAGATATATACTGCTTTTCTGTTACTCAAGTTTAATTCATGGTTTGCTTTCTTAGTTGCATAAGCAAAGTTCAGTGGTTGATCAAGGATGTGAAAAAGCTTTCCCCCAAAAGAAATGGGGGCAGGGTTGAGAATGTGTTGGAAAGACAGTCTGAGACCCAGATCTGATGTAAAACAAACAAAAATTTTAATTGAAAGGGACCCTCACAGAATGCTGCACACTTGGCATTCGAGTGGCTGTGTTGGGACTGGCTCTCTGCTAAAGAATTGGCCACAGGGGGCGGACTCCAAAATATTTAAACCTGATCAACAAAGTCAGCCTATTTTATTCTTTGGTTAGGGTATTTTGAGTCTTAAAATTGTTTGTCTTTCAAGAAAATAAGGACTGAATAAGGGGAAGGGCTCGTCTCATCACATTGCAGACAGTTAAACAAAATGCTAAACTATGGGTTTAAGATTTACAGGTTAGCTCTTCGAGATGCCACATCTTGCTTCCAGGGTTTCCTGGCAGACTCGGGCAGCTTTCTACTGGGACCCAGCCTAACCGCAGAGCATGAGCTTGCACAATGTCAAAAACCTGAAACCTTATAATCCTATTTAAGGCAAAGATGAATTTGCCCATTTTGAAAGTAGACTTTAGCTTTCAAACTTAACTTTTATTAACCATAAAATTGTTATATATACATATATTCATGTAGGTAAATTGATATATAAATGAATTCCTTATCCATTTTATGCAATATTTAATTTACCTTATTAAATCGATTACCATTAACATTTTTATATTTGTAAACTCAGGTTTTTCAGCTGGTGGAACATTTTTTTATCTTTCTTATTGCTACAGAGAGTTAAGTATGTGACGTAAAGGCCAAACAATAGTAAATGGTCATTGTTCATTTCACAAGTATAGTCTACAATAAGAACACATATATTTTTATCTTAATTTTCCCTAGGGTGGTGATTAGGGCCCCCTTAAGTGTTAGGAAATGCTTATTTTTGTTGCATTAGAAGAATGATTCTATTGTCTGAATGAAAAAGAAAAAGGAACAAACAGGTCTAAAAAGATAAAAACAGGAATATGCTTTGTAAAAAAAAAAAAAAAAAAAGATTAGCACAGCCACTAAATGTTTGTAAGTGCTATCCAGTCTTCCTTCTAAGTCACTCTGCATAGTTCATGTGGCTGGCTGTACATGCTAGAGTTGTATGCATGATTTATTTACAACTGGCCCATGAAATGATTTTTTTTTTTAACTTAACAAGGATGAGGTCAACCATAGGCAGTTAGCTACCTTCTCTTTATCGTTTTATATTTTTCACAGCTCTATTTTGAATGCTGCTAAAATATGGGATAGCAAGCTTGTTTGTTTTTATGTTGACCTATTGAATGCATCTACTTTCTTGGGAGTGAAAACCTTTGCCCCCAGGACTAACAATATAAACCAATGGTTAAGCTCATTAAAAAGACAAGCAAGTATTTCAACATACTTGCTCAGCCCTTTTCTGAATATTTTATAATTTTAGAATAAGGAAAATGAAGAAATGGGGTAATACCTATCTAGAATACAAAGTTATCCGTGGTTACCAGAGGGAAAGGGGGTGGAGGGAGGACAGAAAAGGTAAAGGGTGGTCAAATATATGGTGAGGGGAGGAAACTGGACTTCCTGAGCATCCCATAGACTATATAGATGCCATAGTATAAAGTTGTACACCTGAAATTTATATAGCACTATTAGCCAGTGGTACCCCGATAAATTTCATTAAAAATAAAGAGTAAAAAGTAATCAGTAATGCCTTTTTCAAACTCCTTTTTCCAATGAAATGAAGACTCATTCGTAGATTTACCATATTACAAGGAGGTTGTGATTTAAAATCATTTACAGTTTTATTGATGGAAATTTCAAAGAAAATTTAGATTTGAACTTAAATAAGTATAGACTTTGTTAATAAAGATCATCTACCAAGAGTGAAATTTTGGGTTGGGATTCTAAAATTTTTGAATGTCATTCCTAAAATGACAGAGAAATCATTTGATGCTATACTGTTGGATTCCCGATTTATAGAAAACTTTATTATAAAGAGCTCTATATATTTTAGTTTGTCATTGCATATCATTTTGGCATCCTAAGTTTGGAAGAGGTAGTAATTGAGCATGTGGATGTCAGATTTTTATCTGGTAAATAATCTGGTTTTTATTAGGTGTGTATGTGGTAAACATTAAGATACTTGCATATTTGAGTTTATTACTCAAAATGTACTTCCAACTTAAAATCTCATTCTTGAAGTTTTATTATTTTAAACTAAGGTTTATTATGTATCCCTTCAAAAAGTCTTAAACTGAAATCAACGAAGGCAAGCTTGTCAGTAGATGATTAGTCCTTTATATATTACTCATCCAGCACTCACAAATATCCCTCAGAACGGAGAGATTCTCTACGATATTTAGTTATATGGTGGTGGAAAGGGGAGGTTTGAATTTTTGATTTTCCAGCTTATGGGTCATATTTGACCAACTGCTTTCACTAGAAGACATGCCACTTTGTTGAGCTATTTAGGAATCAAAAAGACTGTCTTAATTTAAAACAAGGACCCTTTGTTTTAGTTGGTGACTGCCTTGTGAAATTTTTCAGTTCTCAGCGGGTTAACCAGGGAACAGGGGCAGAGTCATAATTGGCCTATTTAGAGTATTTTGCATGTGAATAGTGTGTTAGTGAAGCATCCCTAAGTCTGTTGTGAGTGACATGGTGATTAGAATTTAGATTAGGGAAAACACATTCTGTACTTTATCAAGGACAGTAATTAGTTCAGTCAGTAAAAGTTGATTACAAGTAACGATAAAGTTAGATTTTTAGTACTTAATTTTAAAATTTCTTTATTAAATAGTAAATTTGTTCTTAATATAAATGGTAGTATCTACACTTGTTTTCTTGTAAATCAGAATAATTAAAAGAACAATGTATTCAATGCAGAATATAATCAGGCGATTTATATGTTATGGGTAAGTTTCTATGTAGTTTTTAGAAAATGTAATATTATTATATAATCTTTCATATGTCATCATTTTTGAAGGTTTTGGTAATTTGTCACAGCGTGATAAGTTAATGATATTTGTGAAAGTTTTCTAGTGTTCAGGTAAATGTTTAATCTGTGGGGATGCGCTTTAGGCTCCGACAGTCCTCAAGAGGGCATTCTAAAGTCCTTTAATTTGTTCCTGTTAGCTTAGAATGCCTCCTATTTCTATAATTTTGGAAGGTAATGCGAGGATTTGAATTTCCTCCCGGTTCAGTTGGCATTTTCTGTTCTGTGGGTGCCGTGTCAGTTGGTGGAGGATCTCGCTGTGCCGATGCAGAGGCAGAGTTCTCAGTGGACTTGAGCATCTACACTCACCCTCAACGTGAGCAGCCGGCGAAGTTGTGTGCGTTCGAAATATCAGATTCTTCTTGGTTCTTGTTAAGGAAAGGCATGAGCACTTCCCAGATAGGAGCCTAAGTCTATATGAAGGAAACATTAGTCTTACATAAGCGCCCTTTTCTTATGTAATTAAAATGTTAGTCGTCTTAAAAGATTAAAAGACTGCTCTAAAGGGGATCACCTTCTATCTCCCTCTCAAACGTAAAGAATTAAAAATTCACAAACTTGTGCCAGCTTCTTAGACTGCTATTCTTTTAGTTTTGTTGTGTTTTAATTGTTTCAGCTTAGCAGATGCTGTTTTCTTTATTGCATTGGTTTAAGTACTAACAATCAGTTGGGGGGTGGCGAATCTGAAAAAATAACCGTATATGTTTCTTTTCCCTTTTTTAACCTTTCTAGCAGAGTCTCCTTGGAGGTGACATGGATATGGGCAACCCAGGAACCCTTTCGCCCACCAAACCTGGTTCCCAGTATTATCAGTATTCTAGCAATAACCCCCGAAGAAGGCCTCTTCACAGTAGTGCCATGGGTAAGGTATCCCTCTGTTTGAATGCCTTGTGATCATTAGTAGTCTTTTTTCTTTCTTTCTTTCTTCCTTTCTTTCATTCTTGCTTGCTTGTTTAACACCACCCTCTTACCTTACCCTCACTCTCCACAAAGAAAAAAAAATTTTTTTTGCTCAGTTGTCAGGCTCATGACTCCCCCTCAGTAGTACATTGGGTGGGTATGTTAACAGTTTATAGTAGCAGGAGAACTGTTTTTAATATACGCTTATTTCTTGTGTTCTCTTGGTTGCCCTTAGAAAAAAACCTTTTGAACAATGAAAGCATTAAAAAGTTAAATATCTCCACTTTTATGAAAAAAGCAGAATTTCCTTTCTGCCAGAAATAAAAGGTGATCGTGGCACTGGCATTTTGCTAAGGTAACGATTTAGGAAAATCTGGTCTAATCTAAATGGCTTCGTGGTTTAATCTGCTTTAGTTAGGAAATTGGGCATGCAAGGAGCTCACAGCCTCTTCATTTTCTTTCAGAGGTACAGACAAAGAAAGTTCGCAAAGTTCCTCCAGGTTTGCCATCTTCAGTAAGTACTGCTTGTTTCTGCTTCGTATATTGTGTATTTTGTCCTGTTTTGGGAGATGCGAGGGCGATAGGAGTAAATGAGGTTCCATGCCCCAGAGCAGCATGTTTATCTAGAATGGGGTGAGGAAGAAAGGACCCGCACGTCCAGCCACCTGACCCACGTTGGAGTGATTAATGGGAGGCATATCCTGGAGGTCTGCGTGGTTGTGTTGATGCTCAGCAGGTTAAGCTCTGAAGAGAGCCTTGAAAAGGTGCCTGAAGTTCCAGGAGTTTTACCTGTACAGAGCTTTCGAGAGAATGAGTATTAGTTTCATGTGTTGGTTAAATTCTTTGTCAGTATTATGATGATTTATGGATTTGCATGCGAAAGGAGATTTGTGGAGAGGATTTAGGAAAAATTTACATGGGTTTCAGCCCGGAGTGCAGGAAGAATGTCTCTATTTTCTAGAGAGGTTATAGAGAGGTTATAAAGACTGCGAGGTAGCTGCATCAGTAGCCATTCGTGTCTGGAATACCAGGTGACAACTAGAAGAATCCAGCTGTAACCAAAAGCATTCTGGGTCTTTTTAATAGCTGGAGCTATATGCTAGAGTGGCTGAGAGCCCCTCAGATCCCCAACATAGCAAAACACTGGTTGTGATTACAACTGAATCCGTATCTTATTTTCGATTCTTATATATACTTTCAACTTTGAGGTGCTAGATAATTTTATTTAATTTTGTTTAAAACTGGTCTATTTCTAATAATTTTCTTCTTATTTAGAATAAAAATATGAGTTCCTCCCTTTTTTCTTTGTTTTCTCCTTCCTTTCTTCTCTTTTTCTGTTCTTCTTTCCTTCCCATGAGATATTTTAATTTAATTTTATTCTGTGTTCTATAGGGGCACTAGTATTTGAAAAGAATGCGAATGAGCTTTATGATAGGTTCTTATTCTCAAAAATAAAATTTTATTTAGATTTCTGAAAATATATTAGTAATCAATACTTGCTTATTGGTTTTATTTCATTTTTTATTTCACTTTTAATAAATTAAAAAGTAATAGGTTTTGCCAATGTGCTAAAGTTACGTTAACCCAAACACCAGTCATTTGACTTAATTTCAGTTTATCTCATCCAAAAAATTATTGAGCGGATATATTGGAATAAGTCTTATCAGGAAAAAATACAAATTTTGTATCCTGATTATTGTAGATGTGGGAATGTTCAAGAGGCATCACAAAATTATCCATAAACATAGAAAAATATTGTGGAAATAAACTTCCAAGGCATATAAAATAGTCACTTTGGACTACCAATAAATGACTTAAAAATGTACTGAGTAGTTCATCTTTTGGTTTTCTATGTCATATTGAAATTGACACAGGTTTTGATAAGCTTGAAGTTTTTGGTAGATTTAATGTCGATGAAACTTTAGCTTTTACTAGCTTTTATGATAACGTCAAATGATATAGCCCTCACAGCTGTTTACATCTTAAACATGCCTGAACCTAATACAGACAGTATTAAATACAATAAGGGAACATTTGAATGTTCTGAAATGATAGAATAGCTCTGTGTTATAAATGCCATGTAGAAATTAAAGCTAGAGTACCCTATTATGCCTCATATTCAGATAAATTTAGTTTGTTTCTCCCAGTGCTAAAATAATGCAGAAATCTACACAGTTTCTAAGGAGTGCTTTGGCGTGGCACTGGATATTATCTATCTGCTTGATCATTGTTCCCAACAATTTCTCATAATTCATTGTAAATGTTTAAGTATTTCCCTGGAGAGAACTGGCCACTATGGGAAATTACAATAGTATAGTTTTTTTTCTCTGCTATTAAAACAATTTACTTGTTGCTGATCTTTTCTTCTTGATAAATATGGAATTGGAAATATAGCTTGTATTATTTAATTTTTGGTTTTGGTTAGTCAGTTTAGGATTTACTCTTCTTGGAAAATTTATCTTGGCTGAATGTTTTAATTGTCCTCGTGGAATGTTTTGGTAAAAAGAACCCTTTTCTTGAAAGTTAAGGAGGCACATTTGATTGAAATGGAAATTTTATCCTTGTTATTTATTTATTATTTATTTATTTATTTATATTTATTTTTTGGTTTGTTTTTCTGTTTTAATCTAGAAGAATAAGATAGTTTGGATGATTTTAGAATCCTATCATCTATTTGTTGTCATTATTTAAAAAATTCTCAGCTCTGTTTAAATAGCAATTTAGTTTAGTTTAGTTTATATTACCTTTGTTTTATGTATTGATTATATGCCTTACCACCACCCAAAATATATATTTTATTTTGATCCAAAGAGGTGCTTTATATTAGATCCTATAACATTTTGCCCCAGTAGATCTATATTTTTTATGTTTTTAGATCTCCGCTATGCTTTTCCTCTTTTTAAGCTCAAATAAAATTGTGAATATTTATTTGATAAGAGATACCTCTAAAACTTGCGTAAATATGTATGAATAGTTTAATAACAAATAATAAAAAATTACGGGTAATAAAAGGTTTCTTTTGGAGTGATTATGACTAGATAAAGACATTTATATGTTTTCTTCCATACATATTTACCATGATAAATAGTAATAAATCTGTCACAATCTGTTGTGTCAACTCATTTTTTTTTCTTTTCAAAATGGGCTCTTTTTCTTTCTTAACATAAAACAAAAGAAAATGTAAACTGTAACATTTGTAATCAGATACTATTTATGACACAACTGTGGTACAGAGGGTGGACTTCTTTCGCCACCATTAGGCTGGATCTTCACAGGAAAACAGGAGAGTGAGGGGCTTGCCTGGCCCTGTTTTTGAAAATACTGCAGCATCTGTGGGAGAGAGAAACATAAGCCTGGCCCAACATCATGCCACGGATCTGGCAGGATCCTTGAATGTGTGTTTTACTGTGTGTGTATCTAGAGACCTCAAGTCAAGGCAGAAGCGTGACAGTGGGGGGTAGGTGGGGTGGGGGGAGCCAGCTCTGTGGCACAGGCGCAGTGGGGGGAGGAAGGAAGTCTGTGCCTCTGGAGAGCGGAGGCCTGTGGTTAGGGCGGGCATGATGACCATTCTCTAATTGCCCACAAGAGCCCTGCTTAATACAGCAGGACGTTTTCAAGTTCTCCGTTCAAGTTTTAGAGTGTTGCTCTTTTCAGTCGCATCCCAATTTCCTGTAGCCCTGATCTTTTGATGAGACTGAGTAGTAAAGGTTTGTCTTTTGTCGATGCCAGAACTTGTTTTTCCTGTCTAATTTTTGGAATCTCCTTGTGGACTTCTTGTTTGTTTAATTTCTACATCTTGGTTTTATTTTATAAATCATATATCATCTTAAACTTAATATTTTTCAACTTTACTGCTCTTTCCGGCAAATTTCTTATCTTTGTATAACCTAATAGTAAATCATGAATTCATGCAGAAAGCAATACACTACATTAAATCACCTTGTTTCAAAAAATTATCCATCCTTCTTAGAAATTAAGGTGGAAGTATTAAAATCTGCAAAGCAAAAAATTTTCATATTGTGTGGTTTTAAAATATTTTTTCCAAACGCACAGAAAAAACACAAACACAGAGGCTTAGCTTTCAGAAATGTGCCCATCAATGTGTAAACACATAAAACTTTCATCTTCTTATAATTTGGAATGTTTCAAAATGATATGCTTTTTACCAGAAACTATTAACAACTACAGCCATTCCACTTCAAACATTGGTGGACTTTGTCTCCACTTCTAATCTAGTTTTGAAACTTCAATGATCTCACTATCATTCCCAGCTCAATCCCTGAAATTTTAGGGTTCTCTGGAAATAAGACGTTTTATCCTTAGAAATAATTTATGTCCTCTCCTATCACTAGCGATCATTTTTTTCAAACGGCACTTTTCAGAAAAGTCTGTTTTCTGTGTTGAATTGCATTTAAAAAAAAAAAAAATTCAGGAGGATCTCCCAAGCTTTGTATTAAGTGGTTAGAGACAATTTTGGACACATGTTTTTTAAGGAAAATAATCTCTACTAATTTAAATATTCTAAAATAAAATTTGGAACCTCCAAGAGATATGAGTTAATTATTAGAGGGATTTGAAAAATAAAAGCTCAATGTGTATGAGATACCAGGTTTACCAGTTTTCATTAAGGAAAGAATTCTAAATATAACAACATAAAATCTTAAAGTTTGGATTAGATTTTATTTAACAGAAGAGATTATTAAGAATATCAGACAAAGATGAATAATGCTGATCACATTGAATTTTCTCAAATGCTTGAAATCACAATTTAAAAGGAAGTTGGTAAATTGTTTTTTTTTTTTAAATTATTATTAGAGGCCAAGAAATTATATATGATCAAAAACTCCACACTTAAAATAGATATTTTTCCCCAACACTTTTGAAACTGATCATTTAAAAAAATCCCAGTAATGCTTTATCATGTCTACCAAATACAACTGTCATTAAAATGAATTTTATATTAACTCAAAAATGAACTGTCAGCCACTGGGCTTCATCCCGAATAGAGATGTCTAGAAGTAGCCAGCTGTGTGATGAGAGAGAAGGAGCCTCTTCAAAATTCATTCCTGCAGAGAAAGATACTTTGTCAAAAAGTGGAACTGTAGATGTTTACATAAAATATTAGGACAGCTCACAATATTCAACTCTAATCTTAGTATACCCATTTTCCAGTTAAAGATATTGAAATACAAAGTTTGGATATTAAAACTATGCTTACTAAATATGAAAATGTGTAGGCAGAAAGGAAGTGAAAGATAATGCATTTAAATTTAAATAGGCTACGTAATGTAACACTGGGAACACCTTGAAAGTTGAGAAAATATTCATCACCAAGAACTATTTATTATTTTGTGCAGTTAATGCTGAATTCACTAAACCAAAGACTTCATAAGTTCAGCATATTTATTGTTTCTTTGAAAACCAATCTTACCATCTTCATTGCAGTTAGAGGTTATAGAGTTTATGCTTTTTGTGAATGGCTGGTTATGAAACAAATATAGGAGAATCTCTATATTTAAGTTTTCATTGGGGGTTCATATTCCATTAAAACTACTTCAAAAAGATTACAAAATTCATGTATATATACAACATATATACTATTAGGTATTCCAGTCTCTCAGAAGTTGCTAAAAAATTCTATATTTTTGTTTAGAATTTTGGAAAAACGAGCTCTATTTCTATTCCTCCTTGAAACCTCAGTTCTTGTCCCACTTAAAAAAGATGTCCTCTGGTGTTTATATTTTAACTGTAAAGTGGGAAGAAATATAGAAGAGTTAAAACGTTTACAGAAGTTAACTACACATGAAAGGTTTGTGTTTTTGTGAGTTCTTCTGGATTTTCTTTACAAATGAGAAGAACGTGTGCCTCACACACTCAAACAAAACACATCACTTTGTTTCCTCCACAATAAAGATGCCTTCACCCAGCTTTGTCTGATGACTCTACTCTACTCGACAGTCTCTTTTAAGGTGATGTGTACACGATGTATCTCCCCCTACCCCCATGTCTTTTTTTAAACCAAGTTTTCTATATGCTCTTTCACCTGCTAAGATTTATCAGGACTTCTGTAAAGATTTCAACAACTCAAACAATAGCATTTAGTATAAAACTACTCATTTGTTGAGAAAGGAAAAATACATTTCAAGGAACTCTTGTTTTGAACCTTATTTTATCACTTTCACTGAAGAGTATATTTTGGTGTCAAGTCTTAGACTGCATTTGGGTGCTTTAATTATTAGCAAATCTAAGAAGTTGCTGCAAGGCTTCTTTACCTAGAAAGAGAACTGTAACAGGGCTTACATGGATTTTGAAATTGTAAATACTTGTTCTGTATCCTGCTTAACTGTGAATTTATTTTATGTTTGTGGAGTAATATAGATGCTTGGCTTAACATTTGGTTGACTACCATTTTTTAAAACTTTTAATATTTTATTGATTGAAACTTTATTTTCTAACATAATGATTTTTTTTTTCCATTTTCCCTGACCATTGACAATTTCTGCGTTTCCAAAGTGTTTTTCTTGGTTTCAAACAGTTCTAAAGTTTTCGTTTGAAAGTAGTAAAGCAAAATTAGATAGAGCTTAGAGGACTAAATAAGATTCTATAAGAATATGTAGCAATAAGCCTAAAAGGAATGAAGAGTCTCTTCAAAAATAGCAAAGTTGTATTTTATTGAGGCAGATTAAATTCTGTCAGGCTGTTGACAGATACTTGCTTTTTTTTTTTTTTTTAATAAATTGCACTGAATTCTTAAACTGAACATAAAGTTACATTTCAAAGCAATAGCATGAGATTCTCAGCCTTGATCTCAACTGTCCCAGTGTGTGTCTGTGTATGCCAGTGCGTGTGCTCGTTTTAAAGAAATAAGAGCTTTTATAAAATGCAGTGCAAAACTTGTAGTTTTAAATACTTGATTATTTTATCTCAAAACAGCAGCATGTGAATGATTCCCATTTTTTTTTAAGATGCAGCTGTTGCATAGGTACAGAGCTATTTGAGGAATTTTTGCTTTGCTTGAGCTTATACTCCCTCTTCAGAGAAATTAAGGTAGTGCAGAAGATTCTGCATTTTGTAAAATTTCAGGGTTGAAAATATGATTTAAGTTTTGGTGAGAAGTATATATTTCAGTTCTGAAAGAATGTGCAAATTAGATTTTGAAAAGAACATTTTAAGAATTATATGTAAGTGGTTAAGTGACACCCACCATTGTCTCTCTTTGAGTCTTTGCCATCTGAGGAATTAATTAATCATAAATATGCTACTAGAGTTGAAACTTGATATATAAGTGCTTACTTCTAGAGTAATCAGGAGAGGATCTGTGTGTATATTAAATTTCACTAAATTTATTTTGAGTATTCAGTGGGACAGAAGACCAGGGACACTTGTTAGTAAAATCCCATTCATATGAAATTGTAGAGAAAATTTTTTGATCTGTCACTAGAATTCACTTGTGTCTTCAGTGATAGTGATTAAAAGGCATTTCCTTTGTGAAACATGGACTCATATTAGAAAGACTTATATTTTCTCAGAAAAATGACCCTTGTGGTACATTCTTCACATATACATATAAAAACTGTCACTGTCACCACTTACTGTTACCATTTTAGTAAAATGCTGTTTTGGAACAATTATTTTGATATCATCTGAGAATGAGTGCCTAGCTGTCTACAGCAGCCTCCTCCTTCCCAGCCCATATCATTCTAAATATGCCTCCTGGATTATAGTTATAATAATATTGTAATGGCTTTCATTCTACCAATTGGCACAGTATATCATTATATCATTAGCTGCTATGAGAAAGCAGTTTCAAGTAGGTGGCTGATTCTTAGTGTTAATGTTTTCAAGTAACCCCGTTTGGGGAATTCAGTTGTTTCACAGGTGCTCAGGTGTATTAACACAGGCTACAATAATATTTTCTGGTTTGCTCATTATGAAACAAACTCAAAGCACAAAATAATTCAATAATAAGTGAAGTACAAAAACTGAGCCTTTATTATAAGAAAGTCTAATAACTTGGTGTTAGCAGATGGGCTAAAAATAAGATTTGTCTAAGGATGCAGCAGTACTAAACTCATTTCTCATTACTACTGAAGCTGAGATTTTAAAAGAATGTTTATGGCCTAGTGATTAAGATTTGTTAAATCAGTTTGAATTTAGCTTAAACCATTAAGCTAAATAGAAAATAAACCTATTTCTGTAACTATTGTACTATTTGAAAGTACTGTTATGTAATAAAAAGGTACAAATTCTGCCATTTAATACTAAGACATATGCTTCACGAGTGAAATTTTATTACCAAAGCCTATGGTAATAAAGCCTATTCCTTTATATGAATTTTATCTTTAGATGTGTACAAGACATTGCCACATGTAATCTGTAGCTTAATTGTTAGCACTGGGCAAAAGAAAATAGAATTAAGCATATTTATTATGGGCATATATCATTGGAAGAACAAAATACAAACCCCAATAAGTATTTTACAAATAATGCTGTTTTGTTGTCCCTTTAAAAAATTACATCAACAATTTAGCTGTTAGGGGGAACCCTATAATAAACTGGGAGCATGGAGGTGGGAGGGGGAAAGAGCATCTTCAGAAGTTTTCATTCACTGATTTCTTTCATTAATACTCATTCAAAGCATGTTGTCCAACTAAGCTAAAAACTGGACATACCATGTATCATTTAATGTTCCATTCTCTTGCATGTTCTCTGTATTTAAATCATGAAGCTTCACAACTAACATTCTTCATGTTTAGGGGCATTCTCAATACTGTGTCATTCATATCCCAGTTTGTAAGAATGGCCTTAGCATTTTAAAGAGCATAAAGTCTGGCATTTTGAGAAAGTTGTGCAATCAAAAAATAAAATACCACATACAGTATAATACATGGACTTTTTGTCCTTTAGGCTTATTATGGAGGCACTAAGTTCCCTTACTTATAATCGACTTGAAAGGGTAAGGGCTTTTTAACATACATCTCTTTTGTTCCATAGAAGCTAAACTCATTGCCTTATGGATATTATTTAAAAATATATTTTCAGTGGATGAATATAGCAGTAAAAGTGATATAGTATGGTAGAAATAACACTGCACTAGAAATAAAGGGATCTTCCTAATTTAACATCTAATATTCTTTACTAACTCACCTAGTGGCCTTGGTTAGGTCACACACCTACTTCAGGGTCTACAAAATAGGTATAAATAATGCCTGCTTAATGAGATTATACTGGTAAACTAATGACAAACCTTTAATGTAGTGTTTACTCTGTGCCAGACAGTGAGCACTTTGCATCTGTTAAATCATTTAATCATACAGAAATCCTATGAGATGGCTACTAATATTTATGTGTGGCTAAGGAAACGGAGACAGAGGAGTGAAGAAGCATGTTCAAGGTCACACAGCTAGTAAAGGGCAGAGGTAGGACTGAGACCTGGGCAGTTTTTCTCCAAGATGCCATGCTGTTTAAGGCTGTTCAGAATGTGTTATAGATCAGAAAGCTCTCTACATTCTGGTTGTTCTTCAGTTAACAAGTATTTGATAATCTGGAATAAATTAAACATTCAGAAGTTTCATCTCATTGTAGAATGAGTTTAATACCTCTACATAGTACACTAGCTATAATGCACAATTTTCACCCAGGCATATCCATTAGAAAGACTAGACAACCCAGGATAGCATTTCTGTAGTAGAGACAGTGTAGTCTAGTGGTTAAGAGCATGAAAGCTGATCACCTGGGCTTTTGGTTGGCTGGGTCCCTTAACTAGCTATGTGGCTTTGGGCACATTCTGTAATATACTTGAATTCTTCCCTGACAAATGAAGAAAATATACATAGTACGTAAGGATATTGTGATAAATAAATGACGAAAATATATATATATTTTTATATATATGCTTAGCATAGTCCTGACACATTATAAATATCTAAGAAATGATAACAGCTAATGATAATAATGATAAAAGCTGGCAACATTAGCATCAGCAACAAGGTAACTACATTTCTTTTGGCACTTTAGAAAAATGTTAACATGTAGCTTACTAGAATAGTTAGCAGCAAAGCAGAAACTAAGACCAGGGTCTCAATGGCATGCAGAAGAATTCTACCTAACAAAGGTCACTTGGCTTTTCGGAAATTATGAAATGTTACCAAGTGCTTTATGTGTCTCTCTGTCCTTACAGTAGTGTCTCTACTAGGCCAAGAAACCTAGTGAGCCTTTTCAATCATAAGACTTTTCACTCTGCATAGTTTGTGCTGGAAATGTAAACTCCATCTTTTTTTTTTTTCTTTCGAAATAGGACATTAGGCCAAGATGGCAAAGCTCTTTGTAATGTGATTCTCTCTGCCAATAGTTGGTTTATGCCTAAATCAGTCCTGTCTCTAAGTGATAAGGAGATACATGTTTCTTCTTTCATAGTCTATCAGTGTTAGTCTATAATTGGCCAGAGCCCGGTGCTCCCAAGTGATGCATGAGTCTACCTCTGCAAGGCTGGCTCTGGTACCCATGGAGAGAGTTTAGGCCTAGAGTTTTAATTCACCTGGCAAGATGAAGATGTGTTGACTGGGTGGGTAGGTATCGCAGTTTGTTTCTCGTAAAAAGTAAAACAGAGTTCAATTTGTTAAGATTGTTTAGGCGAATTTCTAACACTAAACGGGAATATTTATACAGATGTTTTAAGGTAAAGTCAAAGCATTGCTGGATTCTGGCCTTTGCCTCATTATAATGTGTTTTTTCTCAATGCCGTTGCCGAATTCGTAAAAGTGTTTTTGCTTGTCAGCTATGGGAAACTTAAAACAATTTTTCATAAGGACTGATTAGTTAACCCTTGCATTTATGGGGAAAAAAAGATAAAACATCTGCTGAAGGGAGTGGGGGAGAGAGAGCATGGTCCTTACATTCCACCAGGAACGTCTTTTCCCAGGCAATTTTAATTTACAGAAAAACCAGGCACCACGTTGGGTTCCTTGGGAAAGGTCCTCTTGGCTAGACCTCTTTGTCATGTACCCCAAGCAGGGACCAATGCTTAGGTTCACAGAGATAGAATTTTTCTCTGGAAAGCCGTATATATCCCATGGGGCCACCCCTCATTTGTAGTCATTGCCACCTTGTGGATTACAAAGGATGTTGGTTTTCATCAAACTTCCATTTCAGTTTGGCTTTTTATGGCAAGTACACTTTGGCAATGGATGGCTGTGTTCCTCACCAAAAGGATCCTCGTTTGTTCAGCAACACCTCACTTCTCCACTCACAGTTCATTTATGATTCTGATGAGAGTGTTTTTCCAGGAAACACACATTTCACTTTTTGACCTAGGAGCATCTGTTAGAATTTTTTTTTAATACTACTTTGGCATTCTGAAAGTGTTAATGTCTTTCATATCTGTTTAATGCTATTTAGGGATATTTATGATCACCTCTTGGTTACTCAGGGTAAAGTGTGTCGCAATTTTTTTTAAACAGACAGGAAAGCATTCACATGAGGAAACAGATTGCTTTAAACATGTGCTTCCTGTGACAGTAAAAAGAACAAATTAGATTTAACACTGTGTAATGAATGCATAAATGTGTACATTTAAGCTTTTAAAAGCTTTATGTTCAGTTCTGGTCACAACAAAAATTGAGTCACCTGTAAAAATTAAAGATGCCTCGGTTACTCTGATTCCTGAAATGCCCAGAAATTGAGATCTTCAACTGATGATGCCTCATTGGAATCATAAAAAGCATGACATGTTAATATTGAAAAGAATGAGGATGTTACAGGGAACATTCAGGGGTTAAACCAGGTTAGAGTCTGATTTTCTTGCATTTAGCAAGAAATCAGAACACATTGGGGGACTGATGGGGAACGTTGTTTTACTACCACCTTCCTCCTTCTCTGAGGGTCAATGAAAAATATCTGTTCTTCCAAATCCCTTTCTTCCATGAAAGAAAAATTTTTAAAAATCTGATGTTTACTTACTAGCATCTACTAAGATTTAATTACATAAGAAAAGGACGCCTTTCCTTATATAATGCGGTTGCTGCTCATGCATCCTGGCTGGCAGGGAGTGACTAGGACAGGAGTTAATATTTCTAGTTAGATGCGCGTGTTGAGTTGGAAGGCACGGACCCTATCCCCAGCAGAGGCTCGCCCCGCCATTGCGGTCCGGGTCCTGTGGACGGTGCTTTTCCTTCCCCTGTGCTTTCAAAGCTAAGTATCTGTGGCACGCTCACCATCTTTCCGGCCAAGAAAGGCCAGGACAGTGTCCCTCAGGGGAGAGCACGTAGTTTGGGGACATCTGACTCTCTTCTATCACATACTGAGGTACTAATATCAAAACAGACTGCTTGTCGTTGCACGGTGGGGCAGTGCTTTTTTTGGCTGCCGTGTTCGAAATGAAATGGGCAAGCTGTAGTCCGCTTGGCATCAGAAAGGGCTCAGGGAAGCTGGGAGATCAGAGTCAGACTGTGAATGCCAGTAACAGCCAATGGTTAACTTCCTTTTTGTGTGTCACTTGGCAGCGATGAGACTGATGGCAATTTTTTTTTTTTTAACGTGGGTGAGAGTTCAGTGCCCTGGGAAGAGCCGTAGATGCTGTTATTGTGCTTCCTCATACAGTTGACTTCTTGAGGCCACTACAGCTGTTCAAGTGCCAGCTCCAGGAGCTGTATACATGGCCGTTGGACTTGGGATGAAAAAGATAATCAGACGAGAGCTGATTCACACAGAATCTTGCTGCTGATCACGAGGAAGTCATAGGGAAATCAGATTCTTGCAGAAGGCAACAGAGCCAAAGGATAATATATGCATGTGAATGGATACTCTCTTGTATGCAGACACCCAAAGATATTTATAAATTATCACTACTCCACATCACTCATCTCCCATCAAAGATTCAAATCAGTTTTGGACTGTCTGGAAAATTGAGGGCTAACATAGCCAGATTGAATTCAGGTGAAATTGCCTTCTGCTTTTTGGGGGAGGTTGTTGCTCTTGGGTTAGTTGCATTATTTTATTTGAAGATTCACTTGGAAGACAATTTGGAAGAATTTCTAGTCTCCCTCAAGATTTTCCTTCCATTTCTCTGTTTGCAAAGAGCTGTTCCCCAAAGGCAAAAAGAGCGAGTTGCCATCTTGAGGAGTGAATTGTATGTTTAGTGAACACCAAATGGTCTCAAAGTTACCCTAGAATTTTCGATATTTCTAGTTGCTTTTAAATAATATTTATTCCCCCAACCATTTGTGCAGGATATCAGTAAGATGACCAACTTCTGACAACCCTAAAAGCAGGGAAAGAAGCTTAGAAATAGAATACCATTTGTCTAGTAATTAGAGTGTATCTCTTAAGAGTTCGAGAGAATTCTGATTAACCTTTCTGTTCCCACATTCTCACATAAAATTAGCACACCTTTTAAATTATTATCTAGTATTTAAACACATATTTTTGAGTCTTAGTGCAACAGGTTCTGGAGACACTGAAAGTGTGTTATAGGTTTCTAAAAAACTTCATTTTTCTTACATTTTAAATGTTCTGTTTGTGCAAAATTTCGAGAATCACCATAAGGGCTTCTTTGCATTTTTAATTTAGTAACTAACATATGAATAAATTTGCATATTAATTAGTTGCAGATTAAATCATGCATACATAATTGCCTCCTTACTGTGTTTAATGTTTGTCAAAATCTCCAGCCTGGTTTGATGGATGTCGTATGAAAGATTACAATTTGATGTACCCTTGGAAGTATTTACACCAATAATGCAAGATTCTTAATAGCAGAATTCTTTAGTTATATACAGTTACTAATAAACATGTAAGAGAGGTACATGTCCCTTTGACTAAAATTTTTTTCTTTGCACCAAATCATTTACTATTCATAATCATTAATGCATCTCCTAATTATACAGCATATGTCTGTTAACCCTTTCATTGCCGGCCTTCAAGTGGTAGCTTCTTGCTTTTTTAACCCTCTAAAGAAAGCAAAATTTTTAATAGTGTTCTGAAATTACTGCATTACCTTTTACTTACTTCTCTGCTGGTGTATGGGCACACCTCCTTTGCCACTTACTATAACAAACAGCTGAGAGTTAATATGATCACTTTGTATTTTCCAGTTAAAGACCAAGAAATGACCCATGTATACGCACTTTGTAGCCGATCTCTCTTTTACCAATGCCTAAAATAATTTATCTGTTTTAGATACCAAATATTACATGGTAAAAAAAAAAACCCATATATGTGTACATATATACATATTTTATATAATATATAATATGATGTATATACACACATTCATTCCATTTAGGAAGGTAATTGTAGGATAAGTAAAATTATTTAAATTGTGTTTTATTCCACTTTTATTATTGTAATGCATTTAATGTGTTATCATCAAATATAGAATAGATGTGATTTTTTTTTTTTGCACTAACATTGATATCTCTGCAGTAGAAACTGACTTGAGAATGAATGCTCTTGATATGACATAGTTAAAAAATACATATGCCAATAAGTGTTCTTTTTAATTAATTCCTCAGGTATTTAATTTTTTTTAAGTTTTATTTTACTCTTGTAAAGAGTACACCAACTGGCATATCTTTTTTTTTTCCTATTTTGATGTCTAAGCTGCTTATCACACTGTATTACCCTGCATTAATGAGTATTCCTACTGTGCAAAATTCTATCAAAAATGATGGTGTGAATGTCATTTTTAATTGGAAGTTTATACAGTCAAATTTATAGTATACAACAAAAAATATGTACATAGTTCTGCTCCAAGCCTTTTTTAGGCTATTGATCTTTTTGGTTTAAGTATACATTTTTATCAATCTGACTTAAAGTTTACTTTGAGAATCTGGACAAGTATCACCAAATTTGTATTAATACCAGTTTGGTGGGAAGAGGGAAACTAAGGCACAGGGCAATTATAATGGCTTTTAATTATAAAAGAACTTAATATAGGAACTACCAAGAGTCTAATTTCAGGGATCCCTTTTAAACATGAAAACTTGCTGAGCAATTTATTATGTTCCAGAGTAGTCATATTAGCTGATTTCTGTCTATTATATTGTTGAATGCCTTGCATTTATATGCCTACTAAAGAGACAAAGGTTAAAATGCATCCAAAGCATAAGAAGCTGATTTCCTTTATTTGATTCTTACGTAGGAGAAATAATATCTCCTGGTTGCCCATCTCAGGATCATTTTTTTTCCCCTAATCACAAGGCACAATGAGGTATTCATTGATTTAGCAAGACAGTTCTTTTGCAGCACCCGATATTGCATTATTTCCAAAGAGAAAAATGAAACAAAAGCTGCAAAACTTATAAAAAGGAAGCAAACAGTAAGACCCGAAACATCATATTTATCCACAGCCATTGTGCCTAGGTAATTCAGGGCATATGGTATGTAAATGATGTTTGGAGATCTTTGCCAAATCTACACGCGGCGGGATAAATTAAGGACAGGTTTCCCTGGGTGTGAGTCCCACGATTGTGGCCACACACTCTCTGTGCGGATGTGTTTGTTCTGTGCTTGTCTTTCAACAAGAGCATCACACAGCAGCATTCAATGGCCAGATCTGGTCCTCAGCCAGCTTTTAAGACATTATTTTTAATTCTTAAGAATCAATTTTATAAATAAATTTAAAATACAGTACCAGTTTGCAAAAACTTCCTTCTACGCACACATTTGAAAAGTAAGATCTGAATATTTCATCAGTGTGTATTTGGATATTAACCCATTTAAATGGATATCTTTGACAATGGAAGGTGAGTGCCACTTAGCCAGTGAAGAAAGGTGTTACTGAGTGGTGACTTTTGTCCAGTTTAGGGTTAAGATGTTTTCTAGAATGAGCAGTGAATTATTTTGAACAGTTAATTTTAGTTCCAAGTTAGCCCAGTCATAATTTTGGAGTTCATCTTGATAACTCAAATTACTAGTACCAGTTATTTTATTTTTGAATTATTATTTTAGACTATATGCTCTCACTTCTAGAAAAGTGAAGACACTGTCCCTTTTTTCCATTTGAAACTCGTTTTAAGTAGTGAAGAGTTTATACTATTCTGTTTTTTTAAAGGAATTCCTTTTCTACGCTGTGTCTTAGCCCATAGTTTTTAATACTTTAAATTAAGGTCCATTTTGATTTATCTTGGAACTGTGTAATTTTGACTAGATACCATGGCAGATCCTTTTTTCCTATGATAAATCATCAAAATATACTAAAATAGTACATTTACTCCGAAGACTCAATTATGAATGCAGGACTTAAGTGTTGTTAATAAAGGTTATTTCAGGGTATTTTATAGTATATAGAGTATAATGTAGGATATTAGTTACATTGTTTTTATTGTTAAGAATAATGCCTTTAGTAAACCAAGCTGTTACTTTTTTAAAGAGAATGCTTTTAATATTATAGATTTATTTGAATTAGCAGTTTAGGCTCTGTTCCTACTATTACCACTTAATTTATGAAACACAAATAACATGCTAGTTACTCTATAGAAAATGAAATTAGGCCAAGTTCTTGCCCATTGCTGTGTAAATTGAGTAAATTCAAGGGGAAAAATACCCTTGAGATCAATATAAATCAATACCACTTGACACAGATCCAGTTTAAAAGCCACGCAAGTGGTCATGGTGTGGGAAGACTTCGTGTAGTTGTTAGACAGTTCGTAGTTTGTGAACTCAGACAAAGTTTCGAGCTGATTATTCTATGACTATACCTGGGTTCAGTGAAACTACTTTGCACAGCTGTGCTCCCAACTCAACAGAGAGCAGAAACAATATTCTCTGGAAAATAAGCTTAGTCGGCCTTCCAACTTTACTAGGAACTTGCAGTCTGGAAAACAACAAAAAGGATAATCACAGTTGGGATTACAGAGTCCAGATTAAACGTATTACACAGGAGGGTGGCGTGGCCGAGTTTCTCACGTGGTGCCTGCACCGTGAATGCCAACATGTTAACCACTGTAGCCACTTATTGAGATTTTTGGTTTTAAATGTCAGTCATTGGGCCACACGTAAAACGAAGCACCTGCACTTTATTCAAAGAAATTAAGGTATATTGAAAGAAGTGGAGGTGAATTGAGGATTTTTTTTTTTAATTCTGCATTTTTTTGGCAAGAGCCATAGATAATAAAGATAAAACATATCAAGTATTAAAAAGTCTATTTTCATGCACTGTATAATTCTAAATGACACAGCAGTTTTAAATTTTTTTTTAGAAAGAAAAGAATATGAAAAGAGATAAATGAAATTTGCATCTCTACAGAGAACTCTGCATAGCAAATTTAAAATTCTGGCAATTTCCTTACAAACATCTGAAAATTGGGAATTTTAAGGGAAACCATAACAGATCCTTAACTATTTCATTGCTACCAGGTGTCTTTATATGATAACAGTAAGTTAGGAAACCTATAAAAAGGTATAAACAACTAAAATGATAACTTACTTTGGTATTGCTTTCAGACAGAATTTCTTCTCAGTAAAGGATATTGACGGTGTATCAACTGTTTGTGTATTATATTTAGTAAATTTTAGGTAAATCTGACACATTAAGCTTGTTTAATGAAAAGATATGACTTCTGTGTATCAAGATGGAGAGTGTATTTAAAACTAATCTTTACAAAACGTTAGTAGCCTTTCTCTCAGAATTCTAGTCAACAAAATTCCATTCATCAAATGTATATATATCACAAAGGTAAGTGGAAACAGAGAGCATAATTTCTGTCAGATTGTCACAAGGGATCTATAGTTCCCCAATGGTTAAAGAACCCTGATATCAGCCAGAAGTTGTGGGGAAAGATAGATGATCGTATATCATCAAATACCCATTTAGCATTGAATCAGCTTAAGGCTGAAGTAGCAGATTTAAAAACTCACTCAGCAAATATTTATTATACACCTACTATATGCCAAGTTTCCCAGAGTGTACACAGCAGTAGACCAAAGTTCCTGCCACTATGAAAATTTATGTCAGCATATACATGGCTACAAGTAGCTGTCCAGTCAAGAGTTCAGTTTATACTGTTCCATAGGGGCCCAGCACCACTGTTCCACCTTGCTGACTAATATATATAGAGGCTATGACCCTTGATAGTCTGACAATTGATGTAATCACACAGTTGGTCATAACAACATAATATATAATATAGAGATGGAATCAATCACAGGACTTACTGTAATTGTTGGCAAGTTTCTTTATCAGCATATTTTTGTTAATATTGAAACAAAATAACATTTTTAAAGTTCTTTTTACTGTAGTGCCTAAAATCTAGTTAAATGGCATGTGTTGTAAAGGATAACGAAAAAAAAGTTAAACAGGTGGAAATGACATGAAAAGCACTTGCCTCTTTTTTTTTTTTCCTCCATATCTTTAGGGAATAACGTCTAGCCATAGGAATATGTTTTCTCTCAAGAGAATGTTTATCAAACACTTTGAAAGTAGAATAGAAATTAAATAAGTAGAGAAGACCTACCAAGAAATATTTAAAAAGTACATGAGACAAATAGAAGTTTGCCTTACACATGCTGAGTGGTAGAACAGAATCAGCACTCAAAAGTGACAATGCATGTATCCATTGTTATGTCTTTGGCATATCGTTGGTACTGTTAATTATTCCATTGAGAAAATAGCCACATTATACAAGAAAAGTGGAGAAAGTTGGATCTCCATGCCCCGTTATGGGTAAATGAATATGCTCTCTGCCAGCCCAGCAAATAAAACGTGGTCTATCTCTAATCTTCAGCAGTTTATAATCCAGGTGAGGAAAAGGCCAGGTTCATAAAATTAGAAATAACAATTAGAACATGTGGAAACTAGGGGAACAAATCACCATAACTATGTGTATGTGTGGGTGTTTTATCAGTATAAAGTAGGTATAGGTCTATTTGACAAATTTTGTCTGATGTGCCTCTTTTTCCATTTCATGGAGACTTGACTTACTCTCAAAGTTATAGCTGGCTATCATGTGTTTTTCTGACATCTCTGGACTTGATGATTTCTGTCATTATGGAAAGGAAGAAAATAAATCTCTTTTTTGTTCCTCATTCACTCAGCGAACAAAATGTAGTTGAGCTCCTATTATTTGTATATTTCATTGTGAGAAGGTGGGGTAAAGCAAGTTAAGTCATAACCTCTGCTCTTTAAAAATTTATAATTTTGGAGGGCAACAGAGTAGGTACGTGATTTATTTAGCAACAATTCAAGGCATCGAACTCTGCTGGAGACTTCTGTATTCTAAAATGGTCCTTATCTAGGAATGGTGACAGAACTTGATTCTGGGTCACTGAGAGCTGCAGATGTGGCAGATTAAGACAGAGTATGATACAGATAGGCAATTGAGCTTCTCTCTAGAAGCTTCTGTGTATCTCTTCCCTATTGCTGAGCTTTTGTTTGTTTAACTGCAAAAGCAACTTTTGATTTTCTTTATATTTTCACAGATTGATTGTCCAGAGATATCTCGTTATAAAAAAAGAAATCACAGAATTTCAAAGATAAAAACAACTCATGATCACAATTTAACACTTATTTGAAACATATTTACTTAGAACAAAACTGAGATTTGGATAAAGCCAGAACTTGCTTAAGCTTAGAGAGCTAGTTAGAAATTAATCTAGAACTTAAGCCAACATCTTGGTTTCTGACTCCACATTATACTGCTTATCTAATAAGGCCAGGAGGACGGGTGGGGGTTGGAGGTCAGAAACTTTACCTCTTTCAGAAGTCATTAAAACAACAGCAAAAACAATTTAATTTTTTTTTACTTTTTACGTTTAATAATTATTTATCATTAAATATACTAATTTGTTTCATAATTGTACTTACAATGACAATGCAGAAATGCTTAACTCAGAAAGTCTCATGGACACGATAATTTTACTTCTTTAAGTGTACTTATTTTTATTTCAAAAAGTATGTGAATTTGGTCAGTTAACAATTAATGTTGCTGGCAAGTTGGAAGAGCGCAGCTCATGTACAAAACGGGTGTGGCTTTAGGAACTCTTGTTTACTACGTTTCTGTACCTTGTCCATGCACAAACATGTTTTCTATATGGTGGCACTAAGTAGGGAGGTGCCAAAACCCCATAAAGAATGTGCTTGCAGGCTCTGAAAAGATGATGAAGAACATGCCACATTCTGCAGTAATGGTCAACTGCTGATAAGGATGGGAGAGTTGACCTCTCTGGCCTTTTGACTCATTGTAAGCAACTTTTAGGTTGTTTTAAGTTCAGAATGCATTTGATAATCATGGTCAATGAAGACAAAATGTTGACTGACAGTTTGGAAAACAAATACCCTTGTCACACAAATACAGGCAACTTCATGCCTCTGGTTTGTAAGCACTGTGATTTGGCAGTTTGGTAATTGGACACTGTTAACTGTAATGCTAGTTATGACTATGAAGACAGCCTTTTAAATCAGTTTTTGCTCAACCATAAATGAATGCAAATAAGACCAGTGCAGCTGTGTAACTTTTGGGTACTCCTTACCCATATCTGATTTGGTTGGCCTAATATTAGAAGCCAAAATTTATCAATATCAATTTTTTTGCCAAATAATCCTAATTTTAACACTGTATTCAATGAAAGCTTGTGGGTTTATTTACTTAGTTAGTAGAGGCACAGAATTTTCCTAAATAGTATATTATCTCTTTTAAAACAATTTTTTTTTTTTAGTTACTCATGGAATTTGCAATAAACGCTTGTCTTTTGATGGATGATGATACAGAACTTGTCTCACCTGTACCTTCATGGTTGTCTCTGTAGGAGCAGATAGTTAAGGGCTTATGATTAACAGAAGAAAGACACCATTTATTTTAAAGACTAAGAAGTTAAATTCAAGGTCATTTTGAGTTAAAGAATACAACATATAGGTCAGGAATGGACCAGTGACCAACTAGAATATTGATCGACCTTGAGAGAGCTTGAATCTTCTACTCCTTTTTCCTTGAAATCCTACTAATTCTTGCTCAAAGCCCTGGTTTCTAGTTACACAAAAGAATCTTTTGGGCAGAAACTATATAAAACAGGAATTTGAAATAGGCACTTCAATAACAGATGTGCATAGAATACTAATTTTGTATGGCCATCCACTTTCATTTAAAATTTTTATTTATTATTTTTTTCTTCTTTTTACCTGCTCCTTTTATTTGGAATGTTTATCAAAGACAGTTATTAAAGTATTTGAAAATTGTTTGTTCTTTGCCCAGCAATTTGTTGTTCTACTTGCTTAAAGATGTCAAACAATTAAGTGTAATCAACAGTTAGAAACCTCAGGAAATTGTTAGAATTCCCACCCCAAAGGGGGCTAACAAACCCTGGACAATTATTCTGTTTAGAATGAAAATGATTTTTATTGTGATATCATATTTCCTTTTGATCATCGAGCAATGCTTTGGGGAAGCCCAGTGTTTATTCACAAATTTTTAAAAATTGTGTACATCCTGTGCCCAAATTCCAATCTACTTCATCAATCCATTTTGTCAAAAGCTTCTCAAATGGAATCCTTCATCCAGACAAACAAACATACCCAGGATTTCCCCTTTAATTTTTCGGGAATTCATTTTTACACGTGCATCAATTTGATGGAAAAAAACAGTCATCGTCTTATTTCATTCTATTCAGGTGATTGTGGTAAGCCTGCTAGCTCTCCTCATCTAGGAAGTGCAGCAATCTGAGTCAACTTCCTCCATCTCTGTTTTTATATTGTCCAGTGCAATGCTTCCTCATTGTACCAAAATAGAAATGGTTTGTTTTTGTATCAGACTTGGAGACTGGCTATGGATTACACTGGGTTAGGGTAAAGGAATTTTTTTTTTTTTTCTGAAGGACATTCCACTTATCCCAGGGGAAGGAGATTAATGTCTTGGGGAAAAATAAGAAACGTAATGAAGTCTTCTCTCCTTAACTGAAATATCTCTTTTAGTTGTCAGAAGTGTCACTTGCATTCTCTTTTTCTAATTTTATTTAATATTTGAGAGATTTGGTAATAGAATAAATTTATGACTTTTGCAGTTACAGATCTTTGCATGAAATTGAGGAAGGAAGAAGTGAACTTCTGTTTGAGTCATGCATGCAGTTTTCTTTACAATTAAACATAAACATGTATATAGCCTGATCTTGCAACTTACTGTTTCACTTTGCCAGTAGATACATATTCCCAAGTCTGTAGGGTAATGCCATTTTCTGTCTCTGGCTTGTTGAATTTCATGTTACATTCGTGTGGGCAATGATGTAGTCATTGTATTCTTTACCACAGAAATCAGAAAAATATGTTGAAAAGTGGAAAAATGACTTGAATGAGATCAAACTGGATACAAGATTTTTTTTTGCATTTATTTTGCATGCTATTATATGTCACCAAAACAATATATGTCTGTGAGTTTTTATAATACCTTGTAAAGCAAAATGAGAAACCGCCTCTTCTGAAGAGAAATACTCCCAAAGAAAGGTAGAAGTGAAATATTTATGGAACAAAAGTCTGGTTAAAGAAATAGGCCACATTACTTACCTTAATAAGCAATATGAATTACATTATAATATATATGACTACAAGCTATCTGACAAGCCAGAAAGAAAATAAATATTCGATCATATGATAAAACCATTTGGATGTCTACATATGAACCCAGGGCATGTAAAAGTAGCCAATTCAAGATAACAACAGGAAATTACTGATAGTCACAATTAAAAATTAGATTTGATAGTCTGTGCTGATATTTTTGATACTTTTCTGTGATGAAAGCATCTTCCAAACTAAGCTTGTGTATATTCAAATCACACAAATAATACTATTTTTCCAGATAATATCTAAATGGTGCCAAGAGACTTAGTTTATGACACTGAGAAGATTGAGGTGATTTGTGCTTTATTTCAGTTTATCTTGCAAGTACATTTAAATGAGAAGTATTTTCTCCAGATATATGTCCATTTAAAAAAAAAAGTTTAAGATAATTAGGATTCCGATTAAAACAATTTTTTTAAAGTAAAAAGCTTTCTCTCTTATTAAGAGAACATATTTTACATTCTAAAGAGCTCAATACAAAGAAATATAGGAATGTATATACAGGAAGTGTGTTGGTGGTCACTACTAGAGCAAGGCTGTCCCAGATTATGGTCATCAGAAAAATTATTTTTATTGTGTGTGTATGTGTCTACAGCCTCCTTTTGATAATTAAATCTTTTATGAAGTTATACCTCTTAAGAATTTTTGTCATCGAAGTTTAAGTTGGATATTAAACATAATCCCTCCTTAGGTATAAGCTATTACCATTTATTAAAATATTTTAAATATAATAATCAATGTATACACATTTACTAACTAAACTCCATAATGAAGTTAGCTCAGGAATTAATTTTCTTGTTTATAGTGACTCCTACTGGAGAGCAAAAAACTCCTATTGTTTAGCTCTTGAAAAAATTAAACTCAACAATACCTTCTTTTTTCAATGGATAAGGAGGGATAGCTTAGGTAACCTCTTTTCCCTGACTTGGCAGAATTTACTCTTCATTTATGTTTAAATATGAAAGCATAAATTTTGATACTAAAGCATCAACAGAAAGTATATTTGAAGCATCTGACTGTGCATACGTGCTTCTCATGCCAGTAGTGGCGAGTACTCCAAACAGTTGTGTGATTTGATAGCTTTGCTTAGTAGTGAGTTTAGCGTGGTCCTATATTTTTATGTACTTTTTTTCCATTTTAGTAGACTTCTGTTCTCTAAGTCTATTTTGGGTGAAGATTGTTTTTCACTGCTCTCTAAGGCACTCGTGCATAGAGGAAACAGAAGAGGAGGGACGAGGAAATGCACTGTCATTGATAACATGCCGCTGATATGCTGACCTATGTGTTCTCTCATTTACACCTCAAAAGAAGAGCTGGTGTTAAGAGGAGGGAACCAAAACTCAGGCTGCAAGATGACTTAGACACTGTCACCCTGCTGTAGAGTTGCACGATTGTGATTCTCATACAGATAGGTCTGACCCTCAAGTCTAAGCTCTTGGTTTTTAGAACTTTGCTCACATGCTTATTCCATTGTCTTAGTAGCTTTGTGATCTATAGAATGTCATCTAAGTCTTTTTGTGCCTTAATGCTCTATCTTTAGAGGAGGAATGATAATACCTATCCCAGATACTGTTATGAAGATTAAACAAGCGTAGACAATTGTATGTTCTTTAAATTATATTTCATTATACATGTGTTAATTTAGTTAATTGTTTTATTACCAAAATTTTTTGGTGGAGTAGATATTAACCTGAGACAGTTACTTAATTTATAGGGGTTTCTTATTCCCATTATGTTATGCAGTCACTATATATCGATGAATATCTGTTTTCCTTGGGATATGAAGTTTAGCTAATTTATCTATGCTAGACAAAAGAGAATAGCATTATAGAAATGATCAAACATTATATTTAAAAATGTAGGTGTTCAAAAGTTTTTGTTTCAACAAAAACTCATGGAGTTGTTCAATTTCTGCTAAGTTATAACATTCCCTCCATATGATCATCATTCATTCATTCAGCTACTTTATCGAGTACCTGACTTATTCTGGACAATGTGCAGGGTATGGTGTGTGTGTGTGTGTGTGTGTGTGTGTGTGTGTGTGTGTGTGTATTTAGACTTTGCCGTGTAACTGGGTAATGTTGCAGTCATTATTCAGAATAAAGAGAATTTATTCGAATGAGATCTGTGTTTAGAAGTTCCTTACCCTGTAATGATTTGTTATGTGATTGTTTAATATATGTAGGATTGTCCCCACTTCACAGTTAAAACATTACTCTTTAATCATATTTTTAAATTTTATTCAGGAGCACGTGTCCCATCTCCTCGGCATGTGGTCAGCGCTCTGAGGGCAGGAAGAGTGTCGTACTTTTCTCTGAATCCTGAGCTTGTCCCAGAAAGGGGCTCAACCTCAAATTGGGAATTATTAAGTAATTGTTTGTGAAATGGTTGAATGAATACAGAAATCAGAGCTCTAGAATTTGAATATTTACTTGTTCTTTAACACAGTTATTCATTCAGTCATTCAGCAAGTTTTTATTGAGTATCTGTCCTTGGAGGTGACACTGTACACATGCACTGGAGATTCCAGTCAGGTATCCCCCAAATTTCTTACGCCAACTCTAGGTATGTGTTTCCAGTTGTGCTTCACTTCAAATATATCTGTCAAGGACTTTTTGGAAAAATCATGAAAGAACTGTAAACTTTAGATTATGGAAGAAGGTAAGAATAGTGTGAATGTGTTTTAAGTGCCCAGACTTCTAACAGGTCATTTTACTGGTAAGAATTTTTTTTC